>JALJEV010000549.1:1488333-2232500 GCA_026586105.1 Hylodesmum podocarpum | reverse complement strand
ATTATTTTTAGGTTAATTGCTTGTTTGTTGTAGTGTGTATCTGTGACGAAGGTGAAAGAAGTTCATTGCTTTTGTTTTCTTTCTAGGATCAGATAATTGTCAGAATTGAAGATGACGAGGATTATGAAGTACCTTAAAATCAACTGGGATCAAATGGAAGATAGACATACAAATCTCCTTATAGGTGAGGTTAGATTCACCTTATAGTTATGAATCATTTCGAAGAATATCTAAGGGATATCAGTCTCAATTGATGGTATCCAATTATCATAAGTGAATAGTGTGGAAAAACCTATGGTGGATGCATTTGATTTATCTTCTATTTCTTTCCACTAACTTGACTTAGGATTGTTGGTGTGCCCACCTTTTAAGTCTAACATTGTTGGGTAGTAAGCTTGCTTTATGCCTTAAATTAACCTTTTGTTCTCTATATTTTGATGTATACATAAGTGATGGGTAAACTTGGTAACCTATGGGTCATACCCTCCAATCTTCATCAACTTTTATACACTCCTAATGTAAATATCATATTGTATAATTTATTTATTTATGATTATGTAAATAGTTATTGGATATAATTGTTCATTAATTTTTGTTCATCTATGTTTCTATTACATTGACGAAAAAAGTAGAAGAAAATTTTCATGTTTTCTATTCTCACGTATAATAATGAGTTTAAAAAAATTTAAATTTTTTCATTTTGTTTAGAAGAAACAAAAATAGTTTTAGAAGAAATGAATAAAACAATAATTAATATCAATATCAATTCAAGGTGTGACATTTAAGAATTTATGTGATAGTCATAGTTAATATCATTGTCTTGAGTAATTATATAGATTTAATTAATGTTAATAATATAATTTTTTTTCACACCATCGTCTAATTATAAATAATCATATGTGATATGATTATTAATTTACATAAATACCTTAAAAATTATATAAATTTTAATTGGATGACTGTAAATCTTTTTATATTGATACACATAATAAAATATCTTAAATACCAAAAAATTATTAAAAAAAAGAGAATAGAACGTGTTTAGACAAATGTTGGCAAAATTAATTTTAGTTGATTAAGTAATTCATGTTTGAATAGTTCGCGTTAAAAAAATAGTAATTAAATTTAATATAATTTCTTTTATTCAACACAACTTTTAATTATAGGTTTTCAACTAAAACTCAATATTAACTTAGCAGAACTAAATATATAACATTTACTGAAATCACGTTAGCTAATATTTGAACGTCAACAATATTTCAAACGATCCAATGTGATGAACTCAAACAAACATTATACTAACGCACAAATTTAAGTTTATAAAACAGAAAGAACTATACTTGAACACTTATTATTCCCAAGCCTCCATCTAAGCTTCTAGTAAAATATTTGTAAAAGGAAAAAAAATTCATAAATATGCATTGTGCACAGAAACAAAAAAACACAAGGTAAAATTTATACACAGTTCTCCAAGAAGATTCTTTCATATACCCCCTTCAGTACACTAATTGAATATTATCTGCTCATACAAGCTTTCAACTGGCAGGTTCGTATTTGCAGATACAGTCGTATATATTCCCTTTAACCAATTTTTCAGCCAATCTCTGGTTTTTCACCATTGCAAGCTGCCAGAAATGATTTAAAATAAATAAACAAAGACTTAGTTCAAGGGGAAATAAACGTGTCAAAGAGACCACTGTAATCAGCAGAGTGGCATGTATACAGACAGTGAAAAGATAACAATGCCATTAGTTACACAATTCTGTTAATAAAATATAATGAAGTACAACATAGACAGGTAAACAAAGGTACACAAAACCTTGAGGTCCTGAAATTGATGACTAGAAATCATAAGGATTAAGGTAAGAAACATACGAATAATTCTGGATATGGCTGACTGATGGAAACGAGAATGCATAGGAATAATTGTAATCGGTTCATGATCATGAGTTATGTAATGAGACAATTGTCAATTTGTCATAGAAAAGAGGACATTGAAGTTTAGAGAAGCATTGGCTCATAAACTCAACCAAAACACAATGATGAAAAATGCCTGATTAAACTCATCTGATTTTAATAAAAGCAATTAGCTATAATAGATGACATTACCTTTAAAGCATCACACTTAAACCGAGCATTGAGATTAGTGTGAAGGGCTCTACCCATGCCTTCCAAAATTATCTGCAGATAAAAAGCTTGATTAGAATAATTTTCTCCTTGAAATTCTTAAATCTGCATAAAAGAAACAAATTGAGTCTCTCACCAGATCAGCATCTTTTGCGACTGCAGCTAGCTCAGAGCTGACCTGTCTTAAGTCTATACATGGACTACCACACCCGTTCTCAACGACCATCAAGGGGACTGAAGATGAATTTTCTTTAGAGCTGTCTGAAGTATTAATCATTGCATCCACAAGCAACCCTCCAGCTTCGGCAGCTCCCCTTAGAATGTCACAATGCTGTAGATTAGAAGAATTAGTTCCATTGATTTAGTCATGGTAAAATCAACAAATTGTCACTGAATACACGGTTGATCAGAAATGAATTAGGCACAACCAAACCCGAAAATCCAACTCAATGAGGAAAATTTTCCTATTGGGAGAGAACTATCATAGAGTGAGCCTTTCAATCGCAGTGCTCACCTTACTATCCTAACTACTAGGGCAGTCCAGCTTATCCCTGCTAACCCACCACAACTAAAGCACCACGAAGAGATGGAATGAATAATAGGCGCAAATCGTTCCTTATAATATTACCAAGATATACAGGTTTTGATTTCAAAATGGGAACAGAAATTGTTCAGGAAGTGAATAAAGCAAAAAGACATTAGTTAGTGATTGGACTTAGCCCCAGAGGAGAATTTTAGGAGTATTTTGGTCATTTTCCTACTTAATGTGGCATGTCTTAATGCACCCTTCACACTTGAGAATGCACATCTTGAACGTGAAATTTGCTGAACCAGACATTTCATGATGGTCCAATATCAGAGTTGGAAAAGGTGTGATACCATATTAAAAATGGGCTAAGACTTAAGTCAACCTCGAAAACTCAGCTCAAGAGGGGAGTTTTGCCTAAACCTTCATATTTTGACCACATTCCAAGCTAACGTGGGACATCTTGACAAGGTCACCAATATCAGAGTTGGACAGGGTGTGATACCATATTAAAAATGGGCTAAGACTTAATTCAACCTCGAAAACTCAGCTCAAGAGGGGAGTTTTGCCTAAACCTTTGTATTTTGACCACATTCCAAGCTAACGTGGGACATCTTGACAAGGTCAACAATACTGGATATCTCATACCGCCTAAAAATATGGTCTGTTAAGTGTATATAAGTGGGGACAACCCTCACCTCACAAGTCAGTTTTGTAAGGTTGAGTTAGGCCTTTAACCCACATTTCTAACATAGTATCAGAGCCTATCCTAGGATTTTTTGTTGTCATTGGGCCTATCATGCCACCTGTTATCAGGTTATTATCGGACCACCCTTTTATTTAGTCTTCAAGCTCGAGATGTTCAGTCCTCAACGTGAAGGGTGTGTTGGAGATCTCACATCGTCTAGAAATATGACCTGTTAAGTGTATATAACTTGGGGGAAACCTTCACCTTATAAGCCGGTTTTGTAGGGTTGAGTTAGACCTTTAACCCACCTTTCCAACACAAAACATTCTACAAATGAGGTCCAATCCTCTTTGAAATCACATTGAATGCTAAACCACTTTATTCCAATTGCAAAGGAAAATTTACATAACAAGAAAATAAAATGTTATTACTATTCCATTTCATACATTGATTCATCAATTTATTTCTAAGAATAGACAAAATAAAAGGGTTATCCTATCTACTAAAATCCTCACTTTCCTAGTGTGGTGGCACCTGCATTTAACAGAAATTTCAGAACCTTTTGTGTCTCTGGTTTTTGTGTTCAAACAATTTATTCCTTCTTAATCACTTCTGTTTGACCAAAGCAACTCATTGGGGAAGGCCTGGCCAAGTCTCATAGGGAGTATTTATGTGATATTTCTAGCCAATGAGGGAATCTTAACAATTTATATAGCATATATGCAAATGGAATTTAATTGCAAGAATGTTCTATACTAATCACTAGGACTTTATAAGAGGATAAAAACAAATAGAGGCATATGAATGATAGTGAGCAAATTCATATGAAATTTATAAAGGGCTCTAAAACATGAAAAATAACAGCTAAATTAGTTAGAGTTAACAAAACAAAAGTACACAAACCTTTGCAGCCTCAGCTACAATATCAGGAAGCTCTATTGCAGTCACGTCATTTAAAGCAGGAAGTGAGTTTGCAACCAGAACTACCTACAAGAACAAGGCCATTTTTATTGTAGTAACATAATAAAACTTATAGGCATCAGGCAAAATAACTTACAGAAGCCAAGCTAACATATCGATCAAATTTTACTTGAAATGTGAAATTGTGAAATTCATGTAGAAGAAACCACATCAAAGGGGGAAACAAAAGACATATTTCACATTTAACACTGAACTACCAATAGATCTTAATATTAACTACAAACTCAGATTTCAACTATTAACAGAACATCTTTGGTAAACCAAAACATTCATTATTAGTAACAATAGTTGAAATTCATCTTGTATACTTATTACCACTTTTGGAAGAGAAACACTTAAACAAAAGACTATAATAAAAACTCACTTCAGTTCCACGGCGGAGGAGCTCCCTTGCCAGTGGAAACATCCCTAGAACAATGTCAGCACCAGAGTTATCTACAAAAAGTAAAGCTCTCTTGTGACGGGGCTTGTCCTTGGTGCTAAATATTCTATCTTTAAAGACATCAAAATCATCCACCTAAAATAGAAATAGTTAACTTAGTATTTGATCATTAACTAAGGTGAATAAATCCAGAAATCATGTACCTTCATCGATTATACGTTTAACTTTACTTACTCGCCATGGTCTCTGCATTTTATTGCGACTCATCCTGTAAATTTCAATAATAGTTCCTTTGTGATAGAGATCCACACATGCACGAGACCCCCAATCAAAAATGTTTGCCGCAAGAACACCTTCTATTAGAGTAAGTAGCCTTGTTTCCTGAAACAGAAGATTTCAAACAATTTTATGAGAAGCTACGGTTGTTTAATCCACCAGCAGAACAAAAAATACTACATATTTGTACATGGATGACATAGTATGGTATTAACATAAAGCTAATAAATGCAGTTCTAATTATATTCAATAATGCAGTTACATAAACAGTCAGATGTCTCAATCCCAACTTGTTAAATTCAGAGGAAAGGCATACCTCGTCCATGCTATCAAGTTCCACCAACAAGTCAGGCAAAACAGCAAGCGATGCCTCATTTTCCCTATTTTACGCACACGATCCACACAAATCAAGTTGTTACAATAATGTAGGGCATTGTCCAGAAAAGTTTAGGTATGAAATGACATCAAATGAAGTTTACATTGCTAGCATGAAATTCTTTATTAAAGACTATTCTACATTACCAAAAAAGGTGAGACTTAGCACAACAGAAAAGTTTGTTTTGTGAAGGGGTCATAAGGTCTAGTCATGGTAACAGCCTCTCTGCTTACATGGGTAAGTGACAGGCTGTGTAGATATGACCCACATGCAACCTAGATCCTAGGGTGTGAAGTATGAATAGCATGAAAGCCACCTTTACCTTGTTTAAGGGTTCAAATTGTAAATCTAAAGCCCATCTCTTTTAGAATACTTTAAATAAAATACAAACATTAAAAATATCTACAATTGAAGGACTAGTGGGCAGTGGGAAGTGGGCTATGACCAATGTAAGATATGTAAAATAATATACTTTTACCCTTAGGGATTTGCCCTTTCATAGATAGCCCATTCAATAATGAAAAGGGCTAAGCTTGTAGCCTGCTTATGGTTTAGTCAGCCAGTATACAGTATTCTATTTTATATTCACACCAGTAACTAAGCTCCGGTGAGCTAAGTAAATTGCTATTGGACAATTTACACACGTAACAAGGACTCAGAAGGCAATCAGCTACATCAAGAACCCAACTAAAGAACTCATTTTTACAGCTTTATAAAGAAAAAACATGATTACCTCTGCTTTATACTTCTATAGGCATCAACAAACTGGAATTCCCTCAAGCACTCTTCCCTCATTTCCAAGAGGTTGGCAAGGCCTATCTTCCCGTATGCAGAAGGCTCCTCCCTCAACCTATTCAGTTAGTGTGGATGTCTGATTTGTTAAAAAAATTTATGCCAAGCAAAGTCAATCTTTTAAAAGAAAAAAGCTTATGCTAAGTAAAATCAATGTATTTTAAAAATTTATTTAAGCATAAAAAATAGAGTGACATAAATAATGCTACAAAACTGACCTGAAAGGAAAAATTCAAAAACTATGTTTCAGCATATATGCAATAACCTCCATTTCACAAGATATTTTATACCCCAGTTCTTAGACAACCTGCTTGTGTTTCATCTGAATATTTATTCAATGGAAGTTTGCACAAATTTTGTTGTTCCATTTGAGCATTGGTTTCCTTTCATTCTTTGGTATTCAGGATCTAGCAAGAGAGACAGTGAAGGAGACATCCGTAAAGGATAATATGTTTGGTGATAGGAATACAGTTTAAGAATTGGAATGAGGAAAGTTTCTTCGTAATGTTTTTGTAAGGAAACACAATTGGTGGAGTAATTCAAGCCCGTGGGAGCGTGCTGTGTGTACTTGGGACAAGACTAAGGGATTCTCAAGCTGGGTTGGAGAGACAGATGTATTGATGTAAGTCACAAGCTGTCACTGAAACACCATGAATTTGGTCTGCTCTCATGTTGGAAATTTGAAATTAAATTTACATGAAAATTTGATATTATATTTCCTCAATTTGGTTGAATTTTTCATAAAATAGATTTCCTCAATTTTGTTGCATAACTAAAAATGCAAGTGTGGAATAGTAGTGTAGATGGAGGTAGAAGTAGCCAAGTCAGTGGGATCCAAAACGAGAGTCATGGTGCTCAAAAGCTTAAGTTGCTTATCATACTTTCTTTTTTGTTAATGAGTCTCACAAAGACCATGAAATATGCTGTAAGAGCACTAGACCCACAATAAATCTTTAGAACAAATCCAACTGATTAAAGACAGCAACCAAAGAAAAACCTATCAGATTGTTCTTAAATAAGTAAGCTTGCATCAAGATTGAGATACCCATGCATGCATCAATAATGATTGTAAGACATCAAAGAAAGGAATGTTGTGTCAATGTTACCTTCCCAAGTGAGCCGAAAATGCACGAGCGAAAGCATCACCCCTTCTTTTGGCATCATCAGTTCCACCTTCACTTGCTACAGCCTATCATATTTTAATTGAGAATCGCAGTCATAATTTACTTTCTAACAATTTTCCTTTCATGACCAAAGAGACACAAGCAAGAGCACTACGGGTTTCAACTTTCCAAACAACTACCTTGTCCACAAGATCCGGTAAGTGCTCTGATAAAATAGTGAACCAATATCTACAACAGGTACAAATTGTGTTAGCCTCAGAAGAAAAGCAACAAACTATGAAGCCCTAAATGGCCATTAAATATCAGTAATTTGCTTACTCTAATTCACTGTGATCTGATAGATCAATTGTATTGGGCTCATACCTGTAATGAGGCAATTTAATACAGATTAAGATAAGATAAATTACTGATATCACATGATCAAGTTGTAAAACTAAGTTGTTGATGAGTGAGTAAACAAGCCACAGTCAATAAATAAAGCAAACATATGTGACAAGAGTGGTTTGTTACAGCAGAGGACCATTCTTGACCTTTAAATCGTACGTGAATGATAAAGATTAGCAATTACTAAAGAAAAGATAGATTTGATAACAATGATTTACT
The DNA here is from genome assembly GCA_026586105.1 of Hylodesmum podocarpum. Classification (NCBI taxonomy): domain Eukaryota; kingdom Viridiplantae; phylum Streptophyta; class Magnoliopsida; order Fabales; family Fabaceae; genus Hylodesmum; species Hylodesmum podocarpum. Next base: position 2,224,625 of record JALJEV010000549.1, on the reverse strand, counting down.
CCTCATACAATAAATCAATCTTGTATAACAGCTCATAACATTAGCAACTAGCTCTAAAAAGCTATATCAGGAAGTGCTAAGGCCCCTATTTTAAAAATTGATATTATATTGGAACCTAAATAATGTATAGTAGTAGTGCAGATAAAAGCTCAAACAAAAATCAAAGAAATTCATGATAAAAAATAAGTCACAGTTTACACACACAATCACCATGTTAATGAAGTCAAAAAATGAAAGATAATGGTGAAATTAGTAGAAAAAAGAACATAAATTAGATAAAAAAATTAGCAGAATGCAAACTGAGAAATTTTAAGGAAGAAAACAGCAGAATGTGAACTAGGAAGTTTAAAAGAAGAAAAAAAAATGGAATAGGAAAAGGAGTCCTGTAAAGTGTGAAAGGAGAGAGGTCAAAACAAAGGTTACTTTTTTGTGGAATACACAAGGAAGGGTTTTAAATCATATGATGTTTCTTAAGCAAAAATAAAATGCATCAGAAAAAGGGGAGAAACACAATTTTACCTAAAAAAACCCAAAACACATTGTTTCACCCTTTTAGGATAAAAATGAATTCTTGAAGCCTATATCATGGTAGTGCTGCCATAGGCCGTAGCACACAAAAAGATTCTATTTTGGCTGCCATTGAGGTTGAACTGGCTGCCACTGAAAATCGCTCCAATATTTGAAACTGATAGCAGCCCAGATCCACCCTACTACTCCGCTGTCGCACCATTGACAACTATGATATATATGTGTGTGTGTGCGCGCGCGTGGAAGCATATATGCATACAAACACAAAACTCTATTACCATCTTTGGCAATATAGTTTACCAAAACAAATCAACATATGAGCAGTCACATAGATGAAAAATGTTTGATCTCAGAGCATTCAGCAATCGTGCTTACAATTTTGGGTCTGCTAACAATGGAAACACATCCAATGTTGGTACTAGATGGAGAACGCCAACATTTAGAGCACTTGCATCAGATCGCAGAGTCCTTCCTTTTGACAGAGGAACTTCAAAACCCCCAAGACCAGTAGTTCCAGCAAGTGGAGTCATTGGCACCGGTGCAGTAATCTCAGTTCCCATTTGCAAAAACTTCTCCATCCACGAAATCTGCACTGAAACCTCTAAATCACAAATAATTTTCTAAATAGATTGAGCCACTTCTGAACTCAAGAAAACAAATCTCAATGCATATCAGAATCATAACCATCTGGAATAATTTACAAGAAATTATCAAATCAATCTACTGATAATTCAAATAAAAAAACAAAGCTTTAGCAGACATGCTCACTGCAAATTGCAATGTATTGAAATTAATCAGAGTGTGACAAAGAGAGAAAGTGAGAGAAAAAATACATCAGAGAGGGAGAGAACAAGAGGAGAAACTGACTCGAGAATTCTCACGTGAACTTGATGATAGTGATACAGTTTTGGATCTTATTATGGTGATCTGTAACTTGCAGCAATATACAACCGATTCAACAAGTAACCTGTAACTAATTCTGAAATTTAATGACAGCTGTACAAAAGACTGAATAGACTTGTAACAGCATCGTGTAACGGACTGAACCTCACCTATGCACTTTAATTAGGAGCATGTCTATAATTATATTTGATTCTTCTTTTTATTTTAAACAATTGTAGAACAGAAAACATGCTCTTCTGAGTAAAAGAACCTTTAATTAATTCTTTTCTTTTCAATTTATGGTTTCATGCTATATATATTTAGAGGTACTTTCATAATTTGTTTCTAAGTTCCATACATTCTGTCTTTAGTAGCTGTCCAAATTGGTAGGTAATTATTAACTCAATGGAATATGATTCCAGGGGAAATTATTAAAAATGATTCCAGAGAATCACATCAGTGGAGTTACTTTAGCAATTTGATTATTGCACCTTCAGGAAAAACATCTGACAAAAAGGGGGGGACCTTGTTGATGGAAATGGAATTGATGCTCCGTAAAATGCATTCTTATTAAATTGCCTTATTGAGACAACCAGTTTAAAATAGTTATTTCCAATCCCTATCACTTGCCTTCTCATTCAAATCTCCAAGTGGTGGGCCATGAATCTTGCCTCCTGTATATGGAGCACCCATTGGAAACCTTTCAACCAATTGATGCACCATGAGGTCATCCAAACCATGCTTCTCATAGCTCATAAATGCACCTAAAGCTCCCATAAATCCTTCATGTCGCAAGAACATTGCTTGTGCTTCCCCATTAGACCTAAACAAAAAATAATATAAATCCAAGTCAATACAGTAATTTAATTAAAGGGAAAAAATCTAGCCATGTCAAGTCATTAGGAATTTTATGTACCAGAAATGTACAGCAAAAGAAATAGTGTCCATGGTATAGGCATGACCCCTTATAAAAAATCCTCCGAAAAAGATACGCTTCAACCGAAATCGCAATGCATTCAAGTAAGCTATCTGTGAAGAGATGAAAAGCATATAGCACAGGTCAGGTCTCTTGATATTCTGAATAATGAATTGAATAAGAGGATAAGCTGGATGATACAGTACAAATTTTAATCAATAGTTTTACAATGTGCATATATTTGGCAGCTTATATTTATATTTATGTACGAAAATGGATAAAATTACCATAGTCAGCTCACCTGGCCAATATTGTATGAAATCATCCTTAGAAGAGAGAGTGATATATCTTCAGGTCTATACTCTTCAAGCTCCTTTTTTTCTGATATGGTTTTTCCAAAACTTGATGCAATAGTGGCAGCTGATAGGCCAATCTAGTATTGTTTGTACCAGCTAAACTCAGTCAGTTGATAAAAAGTATGAAATTATTCATATTTTTCTACCCCACAAAATAAATTTGGAACAATTTCTCTCTATATAAAATGAATATTTATATGGTAATAAGAGTAACTACAAAAATTTACCTTAGAATAGTCCAAACCCCCATAAATGTCCCCAACTAGCATGTCCATAGTTCTATTGTCACCTTTTTGACTCAGCTCAAGCAACTCATCAAAACTGGAATTCATTTCAACACCTTGTCAATAGTCTAATAAAGCAGTGATTCCAAATAATGAGTCAAATGAAAATGACCTCTTGCACTTTGTTAACAGTCTTCCCAAGCCCCAATAAGTACCTCCACCAACATTTGTCCCACTAACTCTTTCAAATTTCCCATCCCCATCAACCTATATCAACACATTGAAAATACAGAACAAAACCTGTTAGTCTTTGGCTTAATTTGGATAAACTTATTAATCAGTACTTATAAGACAAAAGAATTAGAAGATAAAAGGAATAAACTTCCCCTACAACTTAAAAGCATCCTCATTTAACTTCTCCAATAGCTAAGACGCTTAAGTTAATTTTAAGCTTTGGGAGAAATTTGAGTTATTTTACCTCCTATTTTTTACTCCTATAAGTGCTTGTTGAGAAGTTTATCCAAATTTATTCTATCAAATTATCAAACAAAAATAAGGAAACAACAAAAAACATACCTTTATCATACTAACACCAGATCCAATATTAACCAGAAGATAAGGGAATAAATCATTAGGGTCAATTTGAACAAACTCTTTCTGGCTCTCCATGTGTGTGAAAGCTTCATGACGAATTGCCTACTAAGTGGTAGAACTTCTTATCAGAAATTATTGACAGTGAAAAAGAAAAAATACACATCAGTCAACAAGAATAAATTAATACGGATAAAACTTAGATACAGTTCCATAAGTGCTGTTTGTACTGTAATTGGAGTTTCACCTGATTAATATGCATAATAAAGGATTGTATTAAATGATACACAAAATTACTGAAGTGAAACTCTAATTCTGGTTAGAGAACAACACAACAAGACTTAAGGAACTGTGATTAAGTTTTGCATGATTAATACCATAAAACATACTTTTCACATATTCCAAACTAAAAGATTGGAAATTGTTTTACCACAAATCAACAACAGAATGGATTAACTTAGTTCTCAATCAGATCTTGGTTGGTAGTAAGAACAATATAAAGTCAAGAAGGAAAACACAGTAAGGAATAAATAGTCAACTATAGCTATATAAAAATTTACAAACAAGAACTGTCCATTCCAGCCAATCAATTGGCTCTTTAACATGACTTGGAAAAGAAGCAAAGTTAGCAACAGACTATAGTTTTTCTTTAATCTCTATTTATTTATCTCTGATTGTTTATTTGAATCAGTAGGGGTAAAAGTATCAATTCAAAAGATATAATCTATTGCCCCGTATCATGCTGAGCTAGATAACAAACAAGCAAAACAAACAATTTGAAACAGGGATCCACCTTAAGCAAGAAGTTAGCTCCTGCCACAAGACAATCCATTTCATCTTCTTTGTCAAGACTGACCCCAAGTCTTTCTTTGAAAAGGTCAGCGTACTTGTATGCTCCACCTCCTGTAGCCTTTTGTCACAAAATGAATGAATTAGTATAGTACTTCAACAGCATCAGTCCAAAAGACAAGCAGAAAAGTAATTCTTATCCATTTGGCACTAAATAATCTACATGTAACAAGTATTGAAAAGATACTGCTTTACGCATGCAATCTACAATAAATTACAATTGTTGATTTGAATAAAAGATACTATCTATTCAGGAAAAGATAACAGAATTTAGCTTCTGAGTCTTCAGAAACCTTAAAAAGAAAAGCATAAAAAAACTTGAACTTACCTTAATTATGCCATTCTGGTCTGTCACACCATCAGAGTAACATGACTCCAACCCTACTAGCAAAAAATAGAAGTCCATAATCATCATTAATTCAGTTGTGTGCTAAAATTGTTTAGAGATGTTAAATGGAGTTGAATTAACTTAGGACCGAGAAAATCACAAAATTATGTTTAATCACAGTATTATTTTCGCAAACTAGTGTGGAGAAGTAACTGATAAAAGCAGTAAACTAAACAAGACCACATACCACCACAATGAAGCTGCTTTGAATGAATGAAATCCAAGCACTCATTAATCTTTCTAGTTTCAAACTTCACAAAGTGAAGCCTTCCACCGAGAATAGGGTATCTCCTGTTACCATTAGAAAGCCCCAGTCGCTCCTTCAAACTTTCCTTCCTTTTATCATCGGCTGATTCATCTTCATGTCTTGAAAAGTACACCAACTTTATTAGAGAGCCTGCCCAATCAATAGGGTTAAGTTTCATAGTTCAGACTTATTTCATATGCTGCCAGCCTATTTTCCTTAACATGAACTGAATTAATGCAGAATTTAGTCAACTGACCAACTATACTTCATTGAGTATAAAAAGAAACTGTGAATAGCCCAAAACGAAAAATCTCAAACTGTTAAAGGAAGTGCCATGGGGTCCAAAGAACAGCATAAAATAAGGTACACAACCAGCTCTAAACCTAAAAGAATGATACAAAACAGTAAGACAAGAGAACAAAGAACCCTTCAAAGTGTAATAAGGGAAGGTCTCAAAAGTTGGCAGTATACTAGCAAAAATTGCCAATTCTAACTCAAAGATTCCCACAGTCGCACCCAAAAGAGAAACAACAAAATCCACATAGCATCATAGAACATACATGGTAAGAAATAAGAATGAAGTATGGCTAACAATTTTCAAGCAGAAAAACAAAATTCAACAAGAAAACAACTAACAGGTCACAGGGACTTAAAAGGAAGGGAGAGTTAAAGGTCAAAACCTCTGCTAACAGTTAACAGGAGTTATCAGGTATTGCTGGGAGGGGAAGGTCACGGTTCAAAACCTCCACCTAACAATCAACATTTGCTGATCGAAAAAGCAAAACAGAAAGAGCACAAAAAATGTATCTCACTTCACATTACTCACCTCACCACACCTCACCTCACATCACATACCAAAAACCATGAAACATGAATTCTAATATGCAATCACTATAGACTACACTGTATATACCTCCAATATCAAGAGCAAGATGAGACAAATCATCAGATTGATTAGGCAACAAAATGGTGGGATACTTCTCCTCTACGTTCCCTTCAATTTCAGCCTTACTGACATCAAGTTGAGGCCTTGAACCCGACCGGTGGATTGAACTCCCCGTCGTTGGAGCCATCTCTCGTTCCCCTAATTCACTACTCTCCAATTGTTGAGTCCTTCTCTTATAGTTCCCCTCACTCTCCTGCTTCTGTTCTAATTTCTCTTCTTCGATAATTCCAATACCCTGTTGTTGCTGTTCCTTTTCTACAGAACTAGCCATTATATATGAAGTAGGAACCACCCAAACCAAACTCGCTCAGAACCCCACCAACTTCCTCACTCCCTATATTTGGTCACTGGTCCTCTCCTACATTCAAACAAATAAACAACCAACGCAAATATTTTATCCACCTCTTCATGCTAATAAAAATATAAAATATAATATCAATTTTACTAGTAAAAAATTAAGTACCTCATGTGATAAGATAACAGCTATTTTTACATTGATTAAATCATCCAAGGAATAAAATGATTATGTTAATAAAATTTCTACGTTCAAAAACGTGAAAGGTGCAATAACGCGCCGAGGAAACGGGTTTTGAATTTTATTGAATGAATGGTATACTACTACACAGTACTATATAGTACGTTATAGTGTAGTGTAATGGTAACATTTTAGAGGAGATACTAAATAGGGGTGCGGTGAAAGTGGCATAAGGGACAAAGTGTTCCTATGATTCGTTAAAGTGGAAACAAACTTAGGGGTAATCGATTCATCGTATTGTAACTTCAAAGGATGACGCAAAATCGCAATTGGTGTTATGATAATTGGTGTTGGAGACGCGGCGCGTATTCACAAAGTTGTTAGTCACCATATATACACGCGTTAACAGAGAGCGTGATGTTCGGTTCGTTTATACACACTATTTTATCTCAGGTTCTTTTAAGATAAAAGCCCTTTTGTTGTTTTTTTAAATAAGTGATAATTGATATTTTCTGTAAAATAATTTAATGATTAATTTTAGTGATTTTAAAAAATATATATATTTTCTGTAAAATAATTTAATGATTAATTTTAGTGATTTTAAAAAATATATATTTTACGTTTGTGATGTATAAATAAAAATATTTTTTAAAAGAAATAATATTTGATACATTTATTTCCATAGTATAGAATTCATTATTTTTAATATTAATAATAATTTACATATTTGTATAATAGTGTATTGATATTATGATCAGATAAATATAAATTAATATATAATTTTAGTAATTGTTAACTTAATGTATACTTGTGTTCTTCACTTAAAGAAAATGAAACATATATATGGTAATAAAATTTTAGTAAAAAGTACAGTAAAATATAAACACATTATTTTGTAATTAGACTATTTAATAACATAATTAATAAAATTTTTGTTAAATTGAATTAAACTATAAATATCCATGAAAAAACACTGGAAATATGGATAGATAAACACCGGGAAACATGAGAGTAGAAAACAATATCTGAAGTTATTATGTTTATCGTTAGAGTGGGATTAAAATTAATTATTTTATATTTATATATATATATATATATATATATATATATATATATATATTTTTTAATGTAAAATTAATTTTATATTATAGTGTACTTTTTGTGCATTATAGTGCGTATATATTATAGAACAATTAATTTTAAATTAATTATAATAATTAATAATTATATTTAATTACGTGAAAAATAAGGAATGATATAATAAAGAAAATTATTTGATAAATAATTATAATATATAGATAATTAATTATAAAATATAAATATATATTTTATAAATTAATTAATTGGTTGCATATGAAATGACCTTAAGTTGTATAGCAATCTTATACTTTAGTAGATTATCCTTAAACATATCACAAAGAGAGACACATGGAAGATATTTGATATTTCAACAGTAGAGTAGAGTGTGAAAGATTTACACACCAAAGAAGAGAAATAAGAATGATCACAGGTTTGGATTTGTTAGGTTCCAAGGGGTACCAGACATTTATCAACTGGAAAAACAGCTAGATTAGATTATTATCGGAACTATGAAACTGAATGTGAACCTACCAAGATTTGCAAGAGAAAATGCATATAAAGAGAAAGGGCTGCCACAGAAATACTAAGCTACAAAAGAAAATACATAGTTGAAGGCCAAATGGTTGAGCAAAGGAAAACAGGTGCTGAAGTTTATGATGTGGGGGCATGTTCTTATGCAGACATAGTGAAGGGAAAACAACCTACAGTGAAGGGAAACATCCATAACCGAAACAACTTTAAGCGGAAGAAGAAAGGGGTGACCATAAAAAGTGCACAAAATGGTGATAACTGGTCAGGAATTAGCATCATAGTAAGCATGAGGGATAAAGAGTGGTTACAAGATTGCTGGGTGGGTCGATTGAAGAACATAAAACAATACAACAGGATTCATAAAGAAGGACTGAATCTTAGTCATGGTGAAGTAAATCTAACACCCATGGGAGATGACATAATCTTTATCTCTAGTATGAAAGATGAGGAAGGGGAAGAAAACACAATGTCAATGTTCTATTATGTAGAAAAATAGACGTCCAAAATCAGCTTCCCAAATAGAATGGCATGCGTCGGACAAAGATAGCCTTGCAATGGGAAACTTAGTTGATGTGGATAAAGACACCTTAGACATAAGCATATGGAGCATGCAAGAGTCCTAGTCAGAGTCTCGTCGCAGCAATAGATTGCATGAAGCTTATATATGAAAATAAATGAGGATGTACATTAAATCAGACTGTCCGAAGAAACTGTGATTCAACCCAATGACTATAGTTGGGGAATGTGGAACTATTCAGAAAGCTCTATAGACGCTACTTCTTCCATAGGCGGCATGGAACAAAATTGGGAGAGAATGAAAACAGAAGATGAAGACAAGCCTAACAAAAGGGAAGAGAAGAGAAGGAAATAACTGGTGAAGGAGAATTGAGGGATGGTGATGAACACGCGCTGAGGTGTGGAGGTGAATATGAGGATGAAACTCAGTCATTGACTGCTGGACAAAGAATAAAAAAAGATTTTATGCTTTTTATCCAACAAAAGTGGGGAAAGATGGACAAGTTGGTAGGTAAAGTTGATAGGTAAAGATGTCCTGATGCAATACTGTCATTGCTGACAATGACTGCAGTTAATGATACCTATTCTAATAATTATAATCCTCAGTCGTTAAACGACTAGACCTTGAAGCAATCCACTAGTTCATAGTTAAAAAAACAATATTGGGCTAGGCCTTCGATGAATCTACTCTAAAATCATCGAGTGTTTGATTGAAGTTGTCCAGAGTTTTGATGACTTCATCCAAAATAATATGTTTCAAATTCAACCCGTAACCATAAAATCTTTGCAATAAAGTAAAACTTTTTCCTAAAACAAAATGTACTTGTTTGGTCGTAGATGATATCATTTAAGTAGAAAAAATTGAGTCAAGATAGGTATCTTAATGGGCCAATTACCAAGCCCAATTTGGTGAAAGTCCCGTAACCAACTATGGGTCAATCAAAACTTCTAGCAGGTTTGGTGTTTTAATAAAAGAGAAGATAGAAATGCTGAAAAAAGAAATTGCGTTGAGTGAAAAATGGAATATTAAAGGGGCAATGAAGTATATGATAAAGCCCAATATACATGACGCACTATTCTACTATGTGTGCAAGAGAGGTTTACAAAATAGAAGGTTTGCATTTAAAAATAAGATGAAAAATTACTCTTGATGATTCACAAACATTGAATAGAATAACAATTTGGAGTTCAACCATGGTCAAAGTGCTGCAGACACAGAAGCACACAAGGTGAAACAATATACAAAGGTATCCTACATGTACCTATTTTACAAGTTCAATGGGAGGGGAGAATAGTAAGGAGAAGAAAAAAAACTTATATCAGCAACCTACGACTTCAATAATAACATAATAAAAAGTAATATTAGACATTGCAATAAATTGTTTTAGGTTAAAACAAGAAACCCTCCAAATATGGAAAATGGAATAACATATGGAAATAACTTTTGGTGGCAATAAGAAGAGATCATAAATAAGTTGGTTGACTTGGAGAAAGGAGATGAAAAAATAAACCATTAGGATGAGTCATGTGGCAGGCATAGAGTGACCCAAGTGGCACGCTCATGCACTCCCACATGTGTGTCAAGCCTAGCACGTTAAGCCACGCACTACATATTCAACTCTCCTTTTCTGTATGGGCCTCACGTGCATGGCTTATTTCTCTGTGTGTTGACTTCATGCGTCTAATCCATTTTTTCTCTCTTGGTGTGTGCATCTCACGCGTTTGACGCACCCACATATTTCAACAGTTGTGCGCATGCTTTGTCCAGGCCAATCACTTATTTTCTATGAAATGGGTTAAAAAACTAACACATTTTCGACCCAAGTTTCTTCCTAACAATTCCTAACTCTTTTAATTACATTTTTAGGGGTTTTTTCTTGCAATTTTGTGTTCTACAAAAGCCCTAAATTAATTTCAATTCTTATGAAGAGGAACCAAACTTTCTCGGATAAAGAAAATGGCTACCAAGGGTTAAAGAAAACATCATTTTCGCACCACACAGGCTACAAAACACAACAAAAATAAGGGTGTGTATTCTCAAAGTTGCAACTAAGAAAGCCCCTCAAAAAATGTTAAGGAAGATTGACGAAAAAGGGATTAATTATAATGGGGTTCATGTGAGAAACTAATAAAACTTAAGTCGTTGTCATATAGTGTTCATGCCAGAGAAACAAAAAAGTCTAACTGCCATAATCACAACAATCCACAAACCACAAACCACAAACTATGAACATCATCACATTTGGAGTTATCAAGGTAATGAGTACAATCAATCATTCCCATCACAACCAAGGTTTTCCATTCATGACATAAGAATAACTCTTCATAAAAGAATCCAACCTAACACTAGAGTCTTCTACCTTAATGTTGGCATCACAGAGAATATTGATAACTCACAAAAGTGAGTTATTAGCATGTGCTTTTTAAAGCATAAACTGTCTATTAAACACTCTTAAGCAAGTTAAAACAATCACTAAAAGCTCTAATTTATAATACTTTTGTGTTAGAACATGTTGATGGTTTGTTTAAGTGTTTCAGGGGTTAAAAATAGCCAAAAACAGGAGAAAACATGTAGAGGAATACATCTCACGCGAGTTGGGACTTAAACCGCGCGACATAGAGCTCCAGGGATGGACCATTTGTCTCTATCAACTCAACTTGCGTGACTTGTCATTGAGCTTGCGCGAGTTGACATAACTTCCAACCCAAGTTTGATATCTGTAACCTCAACTCGCGTGACTTACTACTCAGATCGCGCGAGTTGACCTTGATTGAAGACCATGTTTGTTCTCTAGAACCTCAACTCACGCGACTTGTTAATGAGTTCGCGCAAGTTAGGTTCGCGAAAAGCCCAAAGTCCACTAAGAAGGTTATACATCCACATGTCAGCAATTGATCAAGGGACTTTTTGGAATCTTCGGATCATCACACTTTTGCCCTAATCTGGTATCCGACTCTAGAAACCCTAGATAGCTACACTGATCATTCCCAATTCACACGAAATAGAGATTTCAACCTCAAGTCTAAGCGAAGGAGACACAAGGACATCCGACTTCCCTAAGAATCGTTTATTTATGTATTCTCTTTCATATTACTCTTGTGTTGTTTTCTTTACAAGTATGAACTAACTCTCCCTTTGATTGGGAGAACGATGTAATCTTAATTATTCCTAATATAATTCTCGATGTTATTCAGTATATGATTGAACGTTTATTTCTTCTATGCTTAATGTTATTTGTTAACTGGTTATTAATGAATTTATAGAAAACTTAGGGGAACTTTGAGAAAAGAAACTTAGGTGGTACTGGAGGAGAATATTCGTTACTGAGCTAGAGTCCTAGAGATAGGAATAGACGGTAGTGTGAACATAACCTAATAGTTATCACTAGATTTATAGAACTGAAACCCTAATTAACTTAGTTTAATTTAAGAGATTAATTAATCGGGTTAATCTAGGCGGCATAGGTGATCCTAAGAGGGACTAGGAGGGTAGGAATCTGATCCAACCAAATATTATAATTTGAATAACAAAGAGAAGAATATTAAGGTAATTAGTAGTGAAATCGGGATCTCAATCACTTCTTTAATTATTTGAATTTCCTTTTAATAATGTGTTCTCATCAACTTCCCAAAACCTTCTCAAAATAATAGAATAAATTAAATTAAATCTAATTGCTTATCCTTGTGAGATCGGCAACCCTGATCTTAAAAATACTTATTACTTGACAGTCATTGTATACTTGTCATAGCTAGCGACATCGGTGTACGCACAGTTGTTGGCGTGCGTATGCTTTTTAATGCATTCAATAACGCACCACCATAATCACAACAATCCATAAACCACAAACCCTGAACATCATCATCACATTTGGAGTTATCAAGGTACCGAGTACAATCATTCTCACCACAACCAAGGTTTTCCATTCATGACACAAAAATAACTCTTCATAGAAGAATCCAACCCAACACCAAAGTCTTCTACCCTAATGATGTCATCACAGAATACCATAAAACTATGGTTGGTGTTCGAACAACCTTTTACACAAATATAAATTGAAATTTAATATTTTCACAATGAATATTAACTTTTAATGGCTCACAAGGCATCAAAGGAAGATTATGGAAGAGATTCAACTTAGGGGTAATAGATATGACCTCAAAATTTTCAAGATAATTATTCAAATTTTCTCAAAATTCGGGCAAAGTCTACCTTATAAATTGAATATCTTAAAATAAAAACTTGTACAAAAATTAGTCTACAACCATTAGAAAAATTCCACAACAGTGTCAACGATTCTAGAATTATTCAAAGATCATGCATGATTAATTTCACAATTTTCTAATCATCATATAACATTTAAACACATCCCATCAATTGAAAATACATCATATTACAACATTATTAATGGTAAATTAGCATGATTTAGTACACTTATGAGTTTGAGCTCATTTGGGCCTTAAAGTACTTATTTTTGTTCTAATTCACTAAAATTTCCAGTTTTGACAAGGTTCACTAAAAAATACATAACTCTCACTACAGAACTCTGTTTAAGCTCCATGTTATGTCAAATTAAAGAGGAATGAAAGAGCTACAAAAGCTATGAGACATGAAGAGCCAATTCGGACCACCTCTGGGGTGAAAATTTCCTTTAAAGTGATGCACGAAACTGATGCGGGAATTCCAGCGTGAAGAATTAGTGTAAGCCCATTTCAAATCATGTAATTGGACCATTTAAATGTTTGCATTGAGTGGGCTTTGAACCCTGCACCCTGAGTCACTTAAGGTCATGTGACTAGCACATGACTCACTTATTATAAATACCCCAATTCAGAAAATTGTAGCACACTTTTTACCTTTCAATCAATTTCAATTTTCAGCATTGTTCTTTTTCTTTCAAGTCGCTCTGCTAGGGTTTTCAGGTTTGTCATTCTAATTCTCGTTCTCTCTCCCTATTGGCAATTTAATTCTTCTAATATGCAATCCCAATTTATGCTTAGTCTAATTTCAATTATGCGTAACTAATTTCATCAACCAATTTGATCTCAATATGATCCCTAATTTCCTTAGGTTCTCCGTTTTCAATTGCATGAGCACTCGTTTTAGATTCTATAATTTTGATTTCATTATGTTGATTAATATTTTGGATTGAGATGATTGATTCTATCGTTGTTGATTGATAATGAATGCAGAGAAATAATTATATGATTCGAAACCAAGTTGTGTGCACTCATGCGATCGTGTGAGTTTAAAGGCCACCAAATGTTTGATGATAATTCTCTCTTATAGCATTAGTTCAGTGTTGGCATGCAAAGATCTCAAATCCAATGCACTGCATAGATAAGTGCCCTTTTTTTATTGAACTATGAGGGAAATTAGGATCTGACAGAGTTCAGATTGGTGCTTTTTAATCATCTATTAATTATTTTTTAATTATTGTTTAATTATTGTCATTGGTTAATTTTTACTATTTAATTGCCTTTAATTTTTCCTCTACACCTAAACCCCCAAAAATTGCATTTAAAATTTCGGCTACAAAGAAGTAACAAAGTAATCCGTAGGGAAACGATCCGAGTCTACTATTAGCAGCTAGACTTTGGTATTATTTGACGCACGTTCGGCGCGTGTGTCAAATTTGGTGCCGTTGTCGGGGATTGCTTTGTTAATTCTCATTGTTCATATGCATTCTTTTTAATTTTTATTTTTTTTAATTATTAGACTTGGGATAGGTTAGTCTATATTCAATAAGTTCTACAATATACTAGTTTCATGCTCTGTTTTGCATTTATTTGGTTTGTTATATGTTATTTGGTCATCTGATTTTGGATTTTTAGATCAGTTTGGTCATTCTAATTACCTTTCTTGAAGTAATTTGGCCTTCTAAGCAAACCTTTCACCCCAACGAGGTGATAAATTGTGTTAGTTTTGCAAAATTCTTTCCAAATTTTGATTATTTTGGTCCCGCGGAAACACAACGAGTATTTTTGAATTGTCAAACTAACTCTATTGTTTTGAAATTTTGCAAGTTGGTAATTTTTGAGGAATTGAGTATAACTCTGTGCTTTGCACGGAACACCACCCTATCAAGGCCAAATTCCATCTTTTAGACCCTCTTTTCAATTTTTTAAAATTTTACACTACATTTTTGGATCCCGGGATGGTTTAGAATTGACCTGTGGCAGTCCCATAAATTTTAAAAATCATTTGATACTATTTTAGAAGTATATTTTGGTCATCTGGTGCATGCTGACAATGATATCCTGCTGAGTGCTGTTAGTTAGTGTTGTTTATGCTGATTTGTGTTGTATATTGCTGTTTTTGTGGTTATTGTTGAATTTGATGTACTAGAGGTAGAGGTGCTGATTTGCATTCATTTAGGCTAACATGAATAATAGGACTATTAGGGAACTATTGCAGCAGGAGGGGAGTTTCAGTGATCCAACTTTTGCAGAAGCAGGAGTTTTTCATAGCATACCTCAGCAATAGTACAACCCATATTCCAACTCCTACAATCCTGGATGGAGAGATCAGATTTATCAGAGTTCACTTGACTATTCCACTTTCCATCTGACACAAAATTGGCAGCAAAATTTCATCCATCATATATCACCTTTTCAACAACATCCTACACAACCACTAGGTCAGCCACAAGGTGGTCCTTCTTAAGAAGAATTAATCAAGCAGATGGCCACCAACAACTTGCAATTCAACAGATAATTGAGGCTAACCTTCAGAGTATCCAAACTCATATTGGGCAGTTATCCAATGCAATTAGTCAGAACCAACCTCAAACATCCATCAATTTACCCTCACAGGCAATCTCCAATTTGAATGATGATGGTAAGAATGTGAGTGATATTACTTTGAGGTCTGGTAATAAAATGGTGGAACCTACTGCACAACCAGAAAAAACAATTACCATGGATGTTGTAGCTAAAGAGAAAGAGTTGTAAGAACAAGATTTGAAATAATAAGACATGGAAGAAAGAGTGACAGATAAACAAGAGAAGAAAACATGTGATGATTTAATTGTTTATACTAATCATTCCTTTGTTTATGTTGATTCTTTTTTGATAGGTGATGTAGGAGTGAGTCCTAAGGAAGAAATACAAGATAACAATTTTTTGTGTGAAGACATTTATGTAGAAAAGAAAGAACTTAAAGCACACGGTGAAGCTGTTTGTAACCCTCTTACTTACAAAAATCCCCATGTCTTGGTACCTAGTGGAGAATTGTCCATAAAGTTTCCTTGAAGCAAACACTGTGGAAAGAGTGAAGCATCCAGGAAATCAGAGCAACCACTAGGGAAGATTTCTTTATCATTTGATACTCTTTATAATTGTAGTATGAACAACACCAAATGTTTCACTTTAAACTCTTCTGGAATTAAAGTCTGGACTATCATTGAGTTTGCTGATTTGAATATTTTAGTTGTTCCTAATGACTTTTGTTCTCATGTTGTTACATATTCTTATAAGTCATTATAGAAGTTAACAATGGAGGACCAAGTGCAAGCTTCTACACTTATTGGCGAACCAATGTCTAAACACATTATAGATGGAGTAGAGAATAACCATGCTACCTTGAAACACTCTAATTCTTTACTCTCTCTTTTAAATTGTGTTATTGATGTTAGAGTTCATTATTCCATATTCTTTGATTTTACAGTAAGTGAAACATGTGAATTGTTCAATTTAGATGCCAAGATTAAAATGAACAAATGGAGAATTATGATTATGGTATTCAACTTATTCCTACCACCACCATGCACTGATTATAGTACAAAAACATACCTACACCCTGAATCATTTGCACTGATAAAGAATGACTTACATATTATTGTAGATGATTTTGTGATATTTGACCCAGGTGGGTATTTGTTTCTTGTAGTAGGTACCAAGGATACATTCATGGCGAACGAGCAGCGCTTAAAGCGTTATCATGAGAGCTCCATTTAGCAGCCCACAGAGCAGGAGTTAGTACCACTTGCAGACGCATCGCCACTTTGAGCGGCCGGGGGAGTTTCTCTTTTCTCCTTCCACTCTTTTCCGTTTTGTTTTCATTCACTTCCTGTCTGTCCATCTTCTGTAATTAGAAGTAATTATGATTTCCATGCTTTATTTAATTCATTTGATTCTGGTCTGATTATTAGTACATCTACATTATGGTTTATATGTTAGGAATCTGAACTAGAATCTAAGCTGAGTTAATTTTTGAATTATTTTGTGGTGTTGATATATTCCTCTGATAGATTTTGGACTAGTTTGTATGAATTGGTTATGTACTGTTTTTGATAAGTATTTGACAATATTGAACCTATGAGTTTTTGGACCTGTTTTGAATGGATTAATCTACATGTCATTCTCTTTCTTTTAGTGTGATATATGTCATTTGTGGATGTTATTTTTCAGAAATTGCTTTTATTCTTTTCAAAGCTGCATTTTATCACTTAGTGCATGATTATGATTGAGACATTCATTTCTATTTTCCCCACTTGACCAGATAGCCTACCTAACATTTCTCTTGCTAGCCCCTTTGCACTTGAAACCTTTTCTTTCACTACCTGCATTACAAGCCTTAAGAGTAAAACAATGTTATCCTGATTTCACAGATATTGAGTTAATTGTTCATCTTTTGGTTGTGTGTAGCAGATAAGTGTGGGGGTATCTGCTCGGGACGTGCAGAAAAATAAGTGTGGGGTGAAATATTATAATTAATATGATTTGGGTATGAGTTTTAAAACTGATACATTTTGGTTGCTTTTTGACTAGCACACTTGTGTAAATGTTATCTTAGTGCTATTTTGCTATTTGAGTCTGATACAGATGAAAAAAAAATATAAATACCAAAAGTGGTATTAAAAACAATTGAAAAAAAAGAAAAGAAAAAATTGGAAATAATATATGGAAAAAGAAAAAGAAATAAGAGCAAAATAACAAAATTTTAATCTAAATAAGTATGTAAAATGAGTTAAGTACTTAAACAGTTGTTGAAATAACAACTTTGCAGATTTATTATGTAATTTTGATATCTTTTGTAATTTGTTGATGTTGATTTCAATATCTGTGAAATAGTAGTCACTTGACCAAATTTATCAAACCTTTATCCTTGGCCCCATTACATCGTTTGTAAGTCCTCTTGAATCATGCATGTCTGTAATTGTTAGTGGTAGAGAGCTAGAATGATTGCAAGCCTATGGTAAAATAATGTTCATTTTAATGATTTGAGAGTAAACACTTGCCTGATATACTTGAGAGTTTGAGTGATACACTTTTGGTGATGTCATTGCTTATAATTGACTTGCATGATTAATTCACCGTCTGATTTGGTCTTATTTGAAGCAGGAATTGTTTAAGACTATAATATGTAATCATTAGATTGATTGTGCTCTGATCGCTATGTTCAGTTCTAATGCATTGATTACTATTTTGGAGAGTATGAAATAACTTAGACCAGATGACATTTTGACATTTTCATTAGGACTTAGTTTTGCCCAGGAGTGCAAAAGGATAAGTGTGGGGGAATTTGATGAGTCATTGATGAGTCATGATTTTGATCAATTTCTCTGCATTTAATACATAATATTACAACATTATTAATGGTCAATTAGCATGATTTAGTGTATTTATGAGTTTGGGCTCATTTGGGCCTTAAGTGCTTATTTTTGTTCTAATTCGTTAAAATTTTCAGTTTTGACAACCTTACACCGAACACTACGATGATCAACAACCTTTCATCTAACACTCCGGTGAATTACCAATAACAATTGTTCAACAATAGAGAACATAGTATAATGATTGTATCAATCTTATATTGTAGGATAAATCCTAAAACACAGACTCTTTTATATATGACAATTAAGGCTCAAAATTTTTTCTAACTTTTAGAACATGAAAGGTATTGAAAATTTGTTCAAGTAATGAATAAAATTATGAAACTCATGTGTTTTGTTTTCTTAATTTGTAACTTCTTCAAATAGGCATTGATAACCTTTCATTAAAATAGTACAACTTTTCGTAATTTCAAATTTAAAAACTAGTCATTACATCTTTTCAAAAATTTAAAGTTGGTAATCGATTACTAACGTGTGGTAATCGATTACATTAAGTGTATGTTGCTCAATATTTAAAATTTGAATTATGTAATCGATTATTAATTCGTGACAATCGACTACAGAAAGACGTTCCTCTAAAATTTGAAAAAAAATTGAACATCGATTAAATTTGAAAAAAATTGAAGATAGCAATTGATTATCGTGATAATCGATTACTGCAAGTATGTAATCGATTACTGCAAGTATGTAATCAATTACTGCGTTATGAAAATGGTTTCTAAGTTAGTTTTAAAAACGTAGTTAAGTAATTTTATTTGTTTTAATCTTAAATATATTTTACTTAACTTAATTATGTAGTTAAGAGCCTTAAGTTACAATATCATAGAAAGTAATGACTAGAACCTTTTTAAACTTAAGCTTGTCTTATATTAGGTTCTTTGATTTTTTTCACTTTTCCTTCCTTTTTGTTGATGTTCTTTTGTCTTCATCAAAACTCAGTCATGAAATTAGAGAAAGATTTTCTCCACATCAATGGCCACTCCATTTGAGAAAACAATCGATTCAACACAGAGAATAAAGGAAAAGGTATTTTAACTA
This sequence comes from Hylodesmum podocarpum, assembly GCA_026586105.1. Taxonomy (NCBI): domain Eukaryota; kingdom Viridiplantae; phylum Streptophyta; class Magnoliopsida; order Fabales; family Fabaceae; genus Hylodesmum; species Hylodesmum podocarpum. Next base: position 2,205,447 of record JALJEV010000549.1, on the reverse strand, counting down.
GATTAGAATTTGAATTTAGAGTCAAGAAAGCAGTTATTTTTGTTTCACGTTCTAAACTGAAACCTAATTGAGAGATAAAAAGAAATAGTCAAATGTCATTGTTTCAGCATTCCAATTACATATATGTGATCAGGGGAATGTAATGATCATAATAGTGTAGTCAATTACGTGAAAGGCTAACTTCCATATGACCTTCAATTTGAAAAAGGCAGACTTTAATGGAACAAAGTGTAGTATCTTACTAAAAGGGTATTGTAGACGAGCTATTGACAATGTAGGGGTCAAATAGGTGTATTCAGGTGGAAAAAACATGTAATGCTTTGCTAGGTTCAAATTTTGTACAAAATATTTAGCCTTATTTATAGATTTTGGCCAACTGCTTTCACCTAGGCAAGTGGCTTCCTTGACAAACCAGGTTTTCTCACTTGTGTGAGGAACCCACTTCTCTGCTATTGAAGACCTCAAAACTTAGTCATTAAGAAAATGCTCATTTGCTTGGGCGATTTATCTAATACCATATATTCATAAATGAGTTTTAAACTCATTCGAATACAACTAAGTTACACATACACTCATCAAAATGTCATCCATATGAAAAAAAGAATATTTCAAGTTCAAAATTCTAAGGCATTACGGTTTCCTTATTCGATAGTTAGGTTTAGTCATCTTCTTTAACTCTTACGATAACATCTTTCTTCAATCATTTAGTCAATCTTCTTCTCTGGTTACTTATGTCATCTCCTTCTCTATTAGCATAAGAAATACTTTAATTTCAAAAGAAATTTCCAAAATAAAACAAAATCATCATTCTAGAAAGCTTATATCATTACATTGTTTTGTATTTTGAAATTTCAAAAAGAACTTTCTCGAACTTAACATAATTACTATTAGGAAAAGAAGAACACTGTTTTCTTTTTTACATTTTAGAAAATACTTTTTGAAAAGTAGAAAAAATAGTGTTGTGAAAAAAAAGTTTTTTGAAATTGTTACTATGTTTATGATAGAATTATTTTTTTCATTATTAAAAAATGAGATTAACATAAGTGTTTGGTAAAGATAATTGACATGAATGATTAAATAATGAGACTGATAAGCAATCAAAGAATACAAAGAAGAAAGAGACTAATATTAATAATTAACACTAAAAATTACATAATAATCGAAGAAAGAGATTGACATTAATAGTTGAAGAAGATCTGTGTTAATGGATAGAGAAAAATAATAATATAAAGGGTGATGATGACGTGAAAGGAAAGGAGAATATAAACTTGGAAGAGATATAAAACCAAAAAAAAAAAATATTTTAGTAATTATATGATGTAGAAAACATTTATGGAGAAGGTAGTGTAAAAAAAAAAAAAAGCTCTTGAAACTAAAAAGCCAACGAGCCCGTTTGTATTGAGGGTCAAGTTGGCCCAGTAGAGTTATCGAATTCCAAAACCATCTAAGTTGGGCTTGTTCGTGGACCTACTAGAAGAATCTCCGCTCTCCGCTCTCCGCTCTCCGCTCTCCGCTCTCCACGTATCCAATTCCAAAACCGCCTCAGAGCGAATCCTATTTAGTGTGTTTCTCTTCAACGCCAATTTCCAAAACCACTCATCCACCACAAATTAGAAATGCAGAGAATCGCCGCAACCGCAAAGAGAATCGCACTGCGAACGGCGTCGTTGGAGGCGCCACCGTTGGGGGTTAGGGTTTTGCCGCGACTTTACCACGAGAGGGTGGTCGACCACTACAACAACCCCCGCAATGTCGGATCCTTCGACAAGAACGACCCCGACGTCGGAACCGGTCTTGTCGGAGCACCGGCCTGTGGTGACGTCATGAAACTCCAAATTAAGGTTGACGACGAAACCGGAAAAATCGTGGATGCTCGCTTCAAAACCTTCGGTTGTGGTTCCGCCATTGCTTCTTCTTCTGTCGGTAATATCTTATTTATTTATTGATTTGTTTTTTGTGTTTCGTTGTTAGGGTTTTATTCATTTTTGGTTTTTTGAAGTTTCAATTTTCTTTTCGAATGTTTTTCTCTTGCTGGCGGTTAAATGGAAATTATGTTGTTGCATTGTGAATGGATTATATACCTTATGTGTCTCCCATAATTGATGATGTTTCTAATTTGTGCAGCTACTGAGTGGGTGAAAGGAAAGCAAATGGAGGAAGTTTTATCCATTAAAAACACGTGAGTACTTCTTGCCTTGAAGCTTTTGAAAGCATTTGTTGAAATGTAATTCTGTGTTATGATTGTTCTGGCCATGATTTGTATGTTAGTGATGTGATTTAGCCTCTGTTTGGATATTCCTAATCACTTATAGGACAAAGATATTGGTAGGAACTATAAAATATGCATCTTCTACAAACTAAACTTAGCTTATGCACAAGTTAAAATCAGCTTTTTGGAGAAGTTAAAATTAGCTTGGCTAAAATGTTGGTTTTAATTTTTACATAAGCTAATTTTAGTGCTAATGGAAAAACTTGTCGAAAGTCCAAACGGGGCCATATAATCTCAAGTGTCTTATTTGGAATTGTAGTTGGGTGCAGGTGCATAGCAGTTACCTGCTCGAGAATATTGGTTCTTTAGCAAAACTAACAAAGTACCACATGTTAGCCATAAGCATGGAGAGAATTGAGATTTGATTTTTCCTACACAATCGTTTTGAATTTTATGGCCTGTCTATAATCCTTCGCATTCAGCTTAGTGCTTGAAATTGAAAAAGTTCTGGAAAATAGAAAAGACTTGGTACTAAAAAACGAATTCTAAAGATAATTAGGTGTTTGTATATTAAGTGGTTAGTTGTAGAAGACAACAGGACTGGTTCATACAGAATTTACATTTTTAGTCTATTTAATGGTTAATGTTGGAAGATTTGTTGTTGTTCTGTCATATATATCGTCATTTTTTCATCCTCTTTATATGATTATTATGAGCTTACAAATCTAATGACTGCTTCGGAATATTTTTCATATTTTGGCTGTTTTGTTTTTTACCTTTTTGTTTTCGTGATAGTAAATGTGTCATCTGAAAGACTTTAGTCCTGCTAGATGATTCTAGCTTTGGTTATGCTTTCATGATTAACTGAATTCACTTTTGATTATTAGTTGATGAAGTAACACGTAATCAATGTCTTGCAGTGAAATTGCAAAGCATCTTTCACTTCCACCAGTCAAGCTTCACTGCAGCATGCTTGCTGAGGATGCTATAAAAGCAGCTGTTAAAGATTATGAAGGTAAGCGTGCCTCGGCTGGTGGACGGCCAAAAACTGGAGAGAAAGCTGCCACTGCTTGATTTCTTCCAGTTTTAGAATGATGATGAAAACAACCATTAGTGTAGTTTTCTGACAACAGAGTCAATGAACATTGTATGAACATCTTGAAGTCAGATTTCTCTTGGTTGGAGCTAATCATAGTGATTGAACTGTCTTAATTCTGAAGTAAATACTGTATCGCTGGCTGTAGTTTGTTATCTGCATGGTTTATAGAAGTCAAATCATGTTTTGTGAAGCTATGTACACAATACAATAAAGCTATGATATATATGTGTTGGAACCAGAAGTATCGATACTGAAGCGAATGGAATTGTACTTACCCAATTCTGTTTTGGTCCTTATGTTTGTCCGTCATTCAACTTATATGCCTCTGACATTGAATATAGAATACCATTGCAAAATATCAAAATGCTTGACTTCAAGAATGAAGTGGTATTTTTGGAGAATTAGAGGGTGTTCAAGTGTTTGATGCTTCTAAACAAGAATAAGAATTTTATCAATATTGAGAACCTGCATAAAATTGTTTATGGCTTCTCCCTAGATCACAAATGATCAATACAACATTTGGATTAGAAAAGCACCATTGCTCCTGGAGTCTCTTCATTTAACTAGCGGGAATTAAAAAAAAAACTTGTCAATTTTGGATCTGATTCAATGATGAGTCTCGAGAGTATAGATAATAGACCCGTGTGATCATATGGATGATTCATGCTTGTCTGCAAAACCTCATTGGTGGAATTACTTATCAGTGTGCTTTTAGCTTTGGTCTTGTAAAATTTGTTTTTTAGTACCAAGATTTTTTATCTTCCGTAACATTTTGGTGAACCTGAGGCTGAGTTTATGTATTTTCAAACAGAAAAGAGGGGCAACGTTCTGGTCTTGTCTTCTTTTTTCTTTTTTTTTTTTTTTCTTCACTCTCTTCATTAGTAGCTTTGAAAGGTCATACCTGCAGATTATGGATGCCAGAACCATACTTGCTCTTAGTTAAAGGGCGGCGCCTAATATGAAGTACTAAAGTTACTTGCACAGACGGTGAAGTACATTTACCTGTTATGACATGTTGTAAATGGTTAAGTGTTTATTTAAGAAATATAATAATCAAAATAAATTACTATTTAAAATAAAATATTACGTGGAAAGAGAATCATCAAAACTCGTTTATAATGTGCGACTATGATAACTAATAAGCAGCGTGTGACTATTGTATTATCTCACAATAATCTAATTAGTCACAATAATGTATAGCATACGACTCTTCTCGGCAATATTATTAAAATTATTAATTACTTTCAAATTATAACTATTATTGAGTAAAATAAAACAACAATTATTAATATAATCTTACGAAAGTTATTTAAATTATAATTTAAAATTATAACTATCTATATCCATTGTTATTATATTTTTTTATTTAAATAGAAATAATTAAAAGGTAAGTATCGTAATTACGTTGAAGAAGGGATTTCCTACAGGAATGACATGGGATTTCCTACAGGAATGACATTGAGAGGGAGGAAAAATAGTGATAAAGAAGATAAAAGCAGTTGAAAAGGAAAAATAAAAATAAATTAGTTATTTATTTTACAAAATAAAATATATTTTTTTTAAAAAAAACAATAAAAGATATACATTAAAAACAGGTTCTTCTCGTCGCATTTCTTCAATTTCAATCATTAAATAATATTCTACGAATATATCTAACAATAATAATTACTTCTTGGAAGTAAATTAGACATGAGCTAGTTAAAGATGCATTTCTTTGGTTACGCAGAGTGGTATTGTCACAGGGATCTAGTTCCTCCAAATACAAGACTCTAGCTGAGAGGATAAATTGTGAAATCAACTGTTAATAAATACTATTTTTTAATAAAATAGTAACTGTAAATTTATCTCAAATTCAATTATAAGAATCAAAATATTGAAAACAAAAATAAAATAACAAAAATAAAACAAATAAACTTTAACCAAAAAATAATTAGATCCAACTAGAAAAGGATCTTTGTTCACAGCAGATTCAAGATCCTTAAATGTGGCTTTGGGTTCAGCTATCTCATTCGTCCTTTCTTTTCTTTTGACTGTTAAGTACACTTTTTTGAGTTAGTCGAAAGACCAAAACATCTTTGAAAGAAGATGAAAGACATGCTGGGAAGTAAAATGGTAGACATCTGTCCTAATTACCTATTTTTTCATTAATGAATTCATGATAGAGTAGATATTTTTAACTTTCAGATCAAATGATAAACACTGAGAAAGGGATGAAAGAGAAATTTAAGAAACAAAAACATCTTAAAAAAATTATCTACTTCGTTACAATCAAACTACTATTATATTTCACAATATTAATCAATCCGACACTCAAGCACAACAATTGTATTTGTATCTTATCCTATGATCTAATGAGAAAAAAATTATCATATTTAAACTTATGTCCTCTCTCCAAACCTCAAACATGAGGAATTGGATGCTACCTGACTTCCAAATAAAAATTTGTTCATACCCACCTCATTATTTATGTTGATATTCGTATAAAGATGGTCGGCATATTTTTTTAATATTCACGGGCTTAGATATCTATAATAATTTTTAAGGAAATAAAATAAATAAAGACAAAATAATTAATAAATTATTTATGAATTTTAAAAAATAGATGTTATAAATATTATAATAATTTTAAATATTTTTTAAAAATTATTCTATCGATTTTTCCTAAAAATATGCTTAGAATTTCATAAATATTTCTCTTATAATATAATATAAGTGTACAATACTTTTTATATTTATAGAAAAATAAAATTATTCAAATATACAATGATGCTCACGTAATTATAAATTTAAATAAAATAAAAGTCCAAAAAATATCAGTATAAGAAATGTTCCAATAATTTTTTTATTAGTAGAGTGACCATGTTTGCAGGATAGTGAAAATTCTGTTTATACCATCGATGCCTATTCATTCAAATATCTACCTATTATTCTTAGCAAGTTCTATATGCAATTTTTTTTTTCTAACTCTACTTAACACGTAAATTTTATTTTATTACATTTTTCATGTTAAATCATCATCTTTGTAATATTTGATAAAATTTTAAAAATTAATTCAGTTTTATTTTTCTGAAATATTTTATTTCTCGTAATTCATATTAATTTGTTATGATTTTTTAATTTAATTAAAAAATTACAATAATCAAATTTATTATTTCTTTAAATTTAATTTTAAATTGAATATGCACCCGTTCCTTACTTTTTTCACATTTATTCCTTTTTCTTTTCATTCTCATAATCATTATTTTTTTTCTTTTTAAGAAAATTTAGTCAATGAAATTCAAATGCATAAATATGATCAAGTAAAATTTAGTTATATAAAAATACAAATACATGTAACATTGTATCCGTACTTTTACTAGTTAATTATAATTATAACTATACAACAAAATTAAATTAATTATTTCAATTAACCAGTAATGAGTATATTGTAATAACTAATTAAAATTAAAATTTTGGTTTGAAACTTCGTTATCATACAGTTACACATGTTTTTCACGGTACAGTTTTTTGGGAGCTCCACGGATTAGTCCAAATGATTCAAACCCATAAGTCTAAAAATATTCTTGACAATTTAAACAAAATATCAATAGATAAATATAATAAGAAAAGTAACTTTAATTAAGAGAGCTTATATATTATTTCATTAAAACTATTAATATGTTCCATAGAAAATAATTATTTATATAGAGTTCATTTATTTAATATCGGTAAAGTATACGAAAAAAATTAAATCAATAAATTAAAATTGTTATGTTCAATTTAAAACAATCTTTATACAATAACATGTATTTAAGTGGCTTAATATAATATCACAATCATTTTGCAACATTTTATATAAGGGAGAAACATTTTCTAATATTTTGAATCATAGTTATAATACTTAAAAATAAAAATTAATATTTTCATACAATTTTATTAAAACTAATTAAAAATTTATATTTCATCATATATTAAATAATATAAATAATTTATCAAATAATTATCAAAGAAGTTAATTATAATCACAATCATAAATTCAACAAATTCAAATAAATATTGATATATAATATGTTAATTTTTATTGAATAACCTATATTTCATTCTATTAAATTGTTTAAGATATTTTCGAATAATTTATTATTAATATATTGCTATTATGTCTTTTATATTTATTATCATTCACTTTTTTATGTGACTTTAATCAAGTTGGCACAAGGATAAAAGTAAATAAAATTCTCATTTTAATTCATCAATAAGAAAGAAATATTATCATTTTAAGACAAAATTAAGGTCCTAAAATACTCTGGCATGTTGATAAAAAGTCCCAAAAAATACTATATAAAATTTTCTTATACAAAGTTAAGATATTTTTCTCAAAATTCGTTCAATACCTCTCTAATTATATTGAAACTTCATTAATTTTAATTTTCCAATAATTAGCGAATAAAATTATCAATTTTATTTAAGAAAACATCTAAAATATAAATATCATCTGAATAAGGTTAAGAATATATTTACCTTGAAGTGTAGAAATAAATATTTATATTAATAGTGAAAATAAAACTATTAAGTATTAAAATAATTTAGTATTATATTTAAATTTACATAAAAAAAAGTAGGGACAAATATATTAATTAATTGACTTTCTTGATTCGAACAAGATTTTTTTTAATAAAATTTTGTAAAAAATAAATTTCTAATAATTAGAAAATAGAATTAATATATAAACTAATACTTATCTTTGATTTCTAGACTTTGTTGCCATTTTATTATTTAGATCTGAACTTTATTTAAGATGCAATGTTGATTTGTTAAGCAGTAAATCATCCATTCATCCATTGATATGTTATCCGTTTGATAGCTATTTTAGTCTAAAAGTCTCACTATAGTTTGATAGTTTCATTTGTCTTATAAATACAAACTTTTATCTTAACCGTTTGTAATTATAAAATTAAAGAACATAATCTACCTTACAAACTTAAAGAACATAATTTACCTTTAAAAATTTGACTTAACATTGCTTCTTTGGTCTTTAATGATTTCAACCCTTATTACAAAGATCTACATCTCATGGTAATATTCTCCACAGTTTTATAGCCTTGATAAGTTTTGAAGTTTTCTCTCTCGTATTGCATGAGAACACTTTATCAACTTTCATTTCCCCAACCAAGGAAAGTCTTGACATTACCACTCTCATTAAACTTAGGTAACTTAAGTTTTACTTCTTTTTCATCATTTGTCCATTTTCTCCTATGCTTTCTTTTTCTACTAAATTGTCACCTCTATGATTATGGTAGTGACCTTAATCACTCCTTTGATATGATAATTCCTTCTTTCTCTTGTCTCCCTCGTTTCTTCTTTCTCTCTCTTGTCTCCCTTCTCTTTATTTCATCCTTAAGTCTTCTCTTCAAATCATCCTTAGTCCTCGTCTCTCCATCTATCATTCTTCTTTCATCCTTTTCTCTCTTTTTCTCTCACACTTCTCTTCCGTTGTAGCATGGAATCTCCCTAAATGTTCCTATCAATATGTCCATCATCTTTTAAAATCGAAGTGACAAGTCACCTTCCACACTATTAGAACTTTCAGCCATTGCTACGAAAGATAAGTTAGAGCACCAAGTTTTCAAGAATTGAAAAGAAATCTCTCACTCTCTAAGTGTATCCACTCACACTCTCGTTTACACTTTTTCTATGATGAATCTCTCTTGCCTTTTTCCACTCAAACCTCCCTTGAGTCTCTTAGAGAACATCTCCAATCAAAACATGACAATCTTTCCATAGTCCAAGATGAAATAATTCCAATACTAGATAAGAGGTCATAAAAGATGAAAACAACTAAGACAAAAGAAAGAAATCTAATGACAAGCAACAAAATGATAAATTTTAAAAAAGAAAGTTGAAAGAGAGTGAAAGTAAAAGAAAGTCACAAAGGAAGTTGGGAGGGAAAAAGAAAGTTAGAAGAAATTTGAGAATGAGTTAACATGAGTTAAAAAAATTTATTGCCCTCCCTTTTTATAGTCGGAAACCACAAGCTTACTAAAGGTACCAAAGCAACGAGCGCATTCAACTTGGAATAACTATGTGGCCTAATCAGGTTGAAAGGCACCCCAACACAGCACGTAGTACCTAATTAGGCCACGTGGCTTACTCAGTTTGAAAATGATTAACTAGAGACGCCTTCAATTGAATTAGGCCACATGACCTCTCAGTACTAACTTATCTCGCCCCTGGCCATGGCCATGTCTAACCACGAGGAGACATGCGGGCCAATCACGTTGAAGGCGCGAGGTAGCATGCATGTTCAACATACAAGGGACACATGTCATGGTCACATTAAACGTGCATGTGGTAGGGTGTATTTTTGATTGGGTTACATGTCTGACACACATTAAAACCGCCTTTACTCTTGTCTTACATTTTTTAACACACCAAACCTCCCTCTCTTCACTTTCTATTAAGTCATGTATCGCCTCGTGTTGAAGACACTCGTAACTTAATATTAAAGTCGATGCCTTGAATTAAAATAAACTCAAAATTATAAATAATTTGTAACTAGAATCATTTCGGAAAAAAAAAATTACTGAAAGATCTAAATCCTTCATTTACCTAATTTAAAAGGACAGATGGGTTTAAAAAAAATAAAAATTACCTTTACAGTTCTATATTTTCTCTTTCCAACTTTACCATTCACCTTCATGCAATCCGCTTTCTTTTATTCCATTGCCTCTCCAAGTGGATACAAAGCCGCATTCACTATTTCTTTCCCTTATTTCGTTTACAATGTCCAACAAAAATAATATAGTCTCCGGCAACCTTATCAATGATTCATTCTATCTAATGAATATGTTAATTATTAAAATTTATAGTGTAACTTAAATATGGAAGAAGGATCATTCAAGATACAAATATCTAAACGTGAATTAATTATAATAATTGTTTCGGGTAATTAATTCTTTAAAAACTAACGAGTTTAATTACAATTTTTGCTATATTAAAAAAAATCATTTTAAAGATATATAACATTAAAATAAGTTAAATCACGTTTTACAACTCACATGATCGATAATAATTCAATGATCAATAACATGTTTATCACACTTTTCTCTTTGGGAAAAAATGTTATTCCACTGAAATTAAAGAACTTTCTGAAAGTAGAGAATCACATCCTGCCATGGCTTTTTAATTACGTTATCTATGCAAGTTCATTGTGCTTTTCCTTTATAAGGTCCCCCGTGGTAGTGCTTTCTTCATTCACTTTGAAAGCTTTCGTTCATAATTAAAGCTCTAAGTTTTTCGTGAGAAATTATAGTATGATTTAAGATCATGGTATGTAATATATAAAAAAAATCACGACATGTTGGTACCTGATTAGTTTTGATATACAATACAATATTAATTACGAACTTTTTATTATAATTAAGAAAAAATGTTGCATATATATTGCATAAAAATTAGTCAAAACTATAATTTGTCATACAATAATTTATCGTTTAGCACATGAATATAGTCGATATCCCCCACTTTATCTTTGCCATTCCCGAATGCTTCTTTTATGCGCGTGCCTTATCCAAATATACGTGCACATGCTCTTAGTTAAATACAAATGCATTATTGGTTGGTACTTGGTATATCTCATAGAAAATTGCAATATATATAGGCTGCTGATATATATCCACCGAGGTTTTATCTGACTCTGGATGACTTGGATACCATTTCTTCTTTTCCCCTTTTATAAGCACTCTTGCTACCAAATTTATATAGCGAGTTATAGTCCGTAAATCATGACATTTTAAAATTAGTTGTTGACATTATAACTAATTGTAAGTTTTGTTACATATTACGGTTCTTATACAAAGTACAAGAAAGTTCAAAATAGAATCATAAATCATCAGTTATATTATACATAAAATCAAACAAATAATTTCTAAAGAAAAACATAGAACATAAAATATTCCCATTGTGAATAATACTCATATGTTTATGAAAGACCTTAGGTTTCAACCTCCGATCAATGGATTAGCCAACATATAATTTGTTCCTTTATGTTCCATAGAAATTTGTTTAGTTTATAATCTTTTTTTAATGACTAGAAACTTGATGTCTATAAACTTTGACTTCGTTGAACTCCTATTGTTGTTGGAATAAAGAATTACTGAATTATTGTCACAAAAAAATCCTCAACGATCTATCAATTCCATCTACCACATGCAAATTAGTGACAAAGTTTCGTAGCCATATCCCGTGGTTGGATGCCTCATAACAACTATAAACTTTGTCGTCATTCTATGAGATGACTCCTCTTGCCAACATATAAATGTAGCATAATATTGAGCGCTTACTATCTTGGTATCCTGCAAAATCGAAGTCAGAATATTCAATGATCTTCAATCTGTGAGACCTCCGATAAGTGAACATGTAGTCTTTTGTTCTCTTCAAATAACACATCACACGTTTGGTTGCTTTTCAATGCTGCATCCTAGGATTACTCAAGTATCTTCCCAAAACTCTCACTATAAATGTTATGTCAGGACGAGTACAAACTTGAGTGTACATTAGAATTTTTACTGTCGATGCATTGGGAATCTTTTGCATCTCTTTCATTTAAGAGCATTATTGGGACACTATTTAATACTAAACTTATCTCCTATAGCAACGGGTATATCTCCTAATTTACTATCTTTCATGTCGAATCTATTAAAGATCTTATCGATATAACTCTTTTGTGACAACATAAAGGTCAAAATATTAGTAGTTATTCATTGTCGTATCAAATTCCAGAGTTTTATAAATTTTAATAATCCACCAATGATGAAAGTCTCGATACCACTTGTTGTATATTAACATAAATCCCTAAGATCAACATCATCCTAGATTATCAAAGATTCTAAAATTATATAAATACTTGGATACATAGCTTCTGATCACCAACACTTGTGAAAACTTTACAACAATTTATCAATCACGAGCAAAGAGTTGATTTTGTGATCTTCCTCAATCAAATCGTTTTATCTCCTTCGTGGAAGCAACGTCTCTCTTCCTGACAGGAAGAAGAAGAAATGATTTATTTGATTTGGTGTGTTGTGAACCATAATCGTTCTAGACACATTAACCCACAAAATTTCCATAATTTCCTAATAGATCAATTTAATATCTATTCATTAAGTTCAAAATCTACTAACTCACTAAATTAGATCACTTAATAATAAGTTAAATAATTAAATAGTTTATATAATTGTTAATTAAAATATGATGCCTAAAATCAATTAAATAAATACTAATTTTATATATATATATATATATATATATATATATATATATAAAATACTAATTTAGATCACTTAATAATGAGTCAAATAATTAAATAATTTATATAATTGTTAATTAAAATATGATGCCTAAAATCAATTAAAAAAATACTAATTTTATATATATATATATATGTAAAAAATTTATTTTATACTTTTCAATGACATTTTATATATTTAAATTTTAATAATTCATCTATTCAATTTGATGTTCTTATTATGAAATTTATTATAAATTTTATAATTTAAAATTTTATAAATACATTTTTTGACTGCCAATATTTATATATATATTTTAATAACATATTATATGTTAAATAAAGTGATTTAATAAATTATCAAATAATTTTAAAATTACAATATATATATATGATTTTATTAAAAGTATCACCAATTAAATGTTAAATCATTGAAATTTAAGTTATTCATAAAAATTTGTAGCTCAACCCGCGCGTCTTACATCTAATTTTAATGAACCATATTTCTTTTTTTTTTTTAATTTATTTATATATATATATATATATATGATTTTATCACAAATTCAACAATAAAATTTTAATTAATGGTGGAAAGTATATTCTACTTTTTTAAAATGCACTTTCACACTTTTCAATTTTAAATATAAAAAATTATATATGATGACAGTTTTTATTATAATTTATTTATTATAATAAAATTTATGTATCATAAATTTTAACTGTATTGAATAAATATTTATTTTATACCGTGCACATGTTAAAATGCTACTTATTATTATTTGTAAAAGGAAAGAGATATTTCGAAGATAAAGAAATTTCAATTTAAAATATAAATTAGTTGTATATATTTATTGGAGAGGAATTTTTTTAAAAAAATATAGATAAAGATGTGTTATTTATTTGAGAAAAGAAAAGATAAAAACTTGATATCTAAAATAAAAACTCAATTTAGTTTTTTAATTTAAATTTATTTTCGATATTATTTTATTTTTTATCCAAATAAAGGGTAAAGAATTTCTGATGATCAGGCGGTGCTACCTATTGAATAAAGTTTCTCGTATTATATTATCCTATAAAAGAGTATGCGACTGTGTTGCCTATTTTACTTAATGATTAAAACCCAACGACATAAAATAACTCTTTCTGTCACCACTGATTCGGAAATTTTGACTAAACCATGATTTTCATAATCTGATGATCAATCATTTATTAGTGATTTTCATAATCCCAAAAGGCAAATCGTGAAAGTTCCGTACATGCTTAGGGTTTTTAATTGGAATTATATTTTCTTCTAGAGTGGAAATATGCGCACCTCTAGTTAAACATAATGATATTAGTATCTTCAAATTCATCCAAACACTCCTATCCTATCATCACGATATAATATTTGCTTTTAGGGTTACGACAAAAAAAATGCATACGACTTTGTTAACCCTGCTTACCACGATCTACGTAACAGCATAGAATTAGAGCCCACGGTTATAAAATATTATATAATTTAACTATAATTTTTTTGGGTGCATGACTGAAAGAGAGGTATAGAGATTGATGGAATAAGACATATAAATTATTATAAATCTTTTGATATTTATATTTAATATTTAAAGATAAGAAAATATAAAATGAAAAAAAGTTAATTTAACCATAATCTTCTTTTCTTTTATACATGACAAAAAGAGGCAGAAAAAAAAAGCACAGAAAGCTAATTCTCATAACATCATCAGCCAAAAAAATGTCTGTTCAACTCCTCTCTCCAGAATTATATATAATTTATATTACTGCTGAAAGCATAACAATCGTTAAATATTGACTTCTGGTGTAGTGTTAGAATATATTATTGCATTTAATATCAATAAATTCTTCAACAAACAATACAACTCTAACCAGTGACCTAATTTTGGTTCTTAAACAATTTTATAATTTTTTCGTTTACATGATTAAATGGTTTATAAAACACAAACGTCAGTGCCTATACATCTGGCCTCCATTTCCTATAGATGCATGATATAGTTAATAATTCATCATTTGAGGCTTCCAAAAATTTACAAATTCATAATATTGAAGAAATAAATAAGAAGGAAAAGTAAAGTTCCAGCTAAAAAACTATGTACCCGATTCCCATTACTGGCAATTCCCATTAACCAATTTGGCAATTCATCACTTTCAAAAAATATATATAGCTATAAACTTGGCATAAATCATTAAAAACAAAAATTAATAATATGCTTGCATTTGCTTTTATCATCGTATGCATGTATGAGAATAAAGCAAGTAGTGGACATAAATCATTAAACAATTAATAATCTGAATGTGGTCTGGCACAGTGACCCATTTTCCACTTGTGCACTTGAGGACAAATGTTGCTGATGACACACGCACTCTTGTGTTTTTCATACGTATGTATCCTTTAATTAATTTGCATAATTTTACTGGAATACGAAACCAATTAATTTCCTCCACTCACGGTGATTTTTTTTGCCTACATGACGTACTATATAACGGCTCTTTTGAAAATATTATCATGAAGATCAAAGTCAAACAGGTAAGATAAACATTCCCTTTATTTTTTAAAAATATTTTTGACAAAACTAGTGCATAATAGTTCTCTATTTTCACTTTTGGTTTTAATCTTCAATTTTGTTTGTTTTATTTTATATTTTGATTTAACTAGTCATATTTGTTAAATAAAACAATGAAAATTATGATGGTTACCATCCCTTGAGCAATAACTCAAATTGGAGTGTTATGGACAGAAAATTGAAAATGGAGGATATTTCACCAAAAATGGTCAAATAAATTTCTGTGAAAAAATTATGAGTAAAGATGGTTAAAAATTTGTGTGAGAGATTTAATTCAACCTTATAAACCGGCTTGTAAGTTGACGACTCTTCATCACTGATGTAAATACAACATGTCTTAATGTAGGATTTCCAATACACTCCCCTCACACCAAATGTGATAATAGGGCATAATAAATCTTATAACTACAAAGAATCTTCTGCAATGAGGTGCAAAAGGAAGAATCCCCTACGATGGGGTACAGAGGAAAGAATCTCCTACAACGGGATGCAAAAAATTCTATAATAAATTCTGATACATATTAGAAATACGGGTGAGAGGTTTGGGTTTAACTTATCCCTACAACACCAATTTGTAAAATGAAAATTGTACCTCACTTATATAAAAACAACACGCCCTATCTCGGTGATATAAAATTTTAAACAAATATAAGTTAAGATGCAACTCAACTTAAATATTCATCCTAATTTAAATGAGGTTGAATCTTATCACATAAAAGAATAAAGAATAAAGAATTTAAAATTATTTAATTTTCTAACTCAACTTTGAGTTAAAACATGTATGCGTTGACATTTGGATCACCCACTCCAACCCAAAGTACCTATTACTGGAAAAATTAATTTAAGCTAAACTGAATGTTATCCTAAAAAAATTAAAAGAATTGTTTAATACCTGCTAGGTTAAGATGGGTTCAAATTCACTTTCTTTTTGTTAATGACATTCATGCAATTTATATTTCAATTTCACATGGGCGGATTTAAAAACTTGAGCACTTGTTTTATATTTTATTTATAGTCATTAGATGTCTTTCTGATTGGAAAAATACTTCCGTACTTATTTCATGTTAATTTTAGGTATAAACTCATAAGAAATATTTAATAACTTTGGATGACGTGGCTAATGATATTTTTCTTTTGATTTTACGTATTTATCTTCTTTTATGCATTTTGATAAATCAATGGAGTTAGACTTTCACACTTTTAATATTGATTTTGAAAAAAAAAGAAAGAATTGTATATTTTAATATTGGCTTAAACAAAGTCTTACTAGAACTTAAGAAAATAGAAAAAAGAAAACTTTTCATTTGATTTGGCATCCGTGATACTTAACTATATATATCTTTCTCGTCAATCTTTTTATATAAATTTATCTAGGATTTATTGAATCTATTTTCGCGTAAAACTTCACAACTGACTCAGTATATAATTCAATAGTTTCGTATTAATCTAAAACACTTGTAAAACTATTGTTTCTTTAATTAATATGATAAACTGAATTAAACATATATAATAAAAAAAATCTTCCGGCCATTTATGTCCCCCGGGTCAAAAGGAATTTTTGTTTGAAGGTGAAGACTTAGCAATAAAATAGAAAGTGCCTAGCTTTTCAGAAAGATCAAGCATACTCGTACACAAATTTAAGTTAAAAATATTTCCGACTTTATATTTTAAATAATCTTTCAAGAAGTATACTCATACTCACATGCATTTTATTGTCGAGTTCGTTGATGAAAGCGAACGTAAATCAAATGTGGAAAGCCTTGAGTAATCTAAATTATTAAAGTTCATTAACTCTTTTTTTTGCTTGGAACTGACCCCACGAGTCGAAAGTAATGTGGTACCAGCCCAACATAGACATCACATATGTAATATATTGTTTATGGTCCTTTATTTGTTTTTTATTTGTTTGTTAGGTATGTATGGAATTATATATAACAATAATAAGAGCCTTAGAGTTATGGGTTTACTTTCATTTTTTTTATTGGTTTGTTGGGAATGCTTCCACCTCTCTCCTCTGACAAACTGATTCAATTTTTTTTAGAGAAAAGGGACACGTGTCGATTTTTTGTTTTAACTTTATGATTAAGTTTATTAACTTAATTAATTCTTAGTAGAAACGTTGTTTTAACAAAAACCTTCTAAACGCATGGATGCCAAAAGAGGCAGCTATACCGTAAACAAGTATATCTATCATTACGCTTGATAAGGTAGTACATGGGTTTCTTGAGAATCCATGAGCTAAATAACAGAGGATTCAAATCTTATTATAAAGAAGGGTAAGAGAAAATAATCTTAAAATTAGCACAATAAGAAGGGAATATATTAACTTTTCCTTAACTTTAATGGCTTAGGATTCTTCAAACGATGTAGATGATTTTAAGGATTTTCCAAATAATTTAAATGATTTTAAAGATAAAGATAGCAAAATAGACGAAGTTGAATTCAGTTATTTTAGGAAGAATGTTTTATGCTGCGTTAATGATTTAATAATTATCTTTGTAATTTTAAAATATTTCTGCTCCTATTTATTATCTAAATATACTAAAAAAAGTAAGATTTAATGAGACATGAATTTAAAGTAACAGTTAGATTCAATAATTTTAATTTTTCATTTACTTATTAGAAGTGTATTATATATTCATATGCATTAAACTATCTTATCAGAGTTAATAATTTTATTTTTTAACAATGAAAAAATGTCAAAAAAAATATAATTATTTTCTATAACAAATCTTTCGGTCTTAAAATTCTTTTTATTTTAATTTGTCTTATATTTTTTCAATAACAAATACGTAAATACCTCATATTTATTTAAATAAATCAAATAAATTTTTATGAGATAAATAATTTTAACAAGTAACTTAACGTCATTAGTACTAAATATTAATTACTCATATTATGTAAACATGGATTAGTGATAATAAATTGTATTTTTTGTGATACAGAAGAAAGGGTTTGATTATAGAATTAAACAAGAAGTAAAAAATTTTGGTTAAAAAAACATTCATTAGTATACAAGTATATATTTTCAAACTTTACTTTTATATTTTTAACTTCATGAATATTTTACTTATCTTTTCTTATCCATGATATCTGCGGCACAAGTTTATAACTTTTTCAAGTAAAATTTTTCTCATTCCATCTAATACTAAATTTTTTACCATTTTCTTATGTCCTTCTTCAGTGTTTTATTTCTTTTTTCTTTTGTTGACTAACTATGAATGATAAGTAAGAGTACGAGTAATACATATTGTGATGTGCACCTATACTTGTATACAAAGACAATATTTTTTTCCTACAACCGTTCTTTTGATTTTTCATATTTTAAAGATAAAATTACCCTTAATTATTTCCACTTTTTCTCTTAAAATAAAATGTTTTTTTAAACTAATTTAGTTTCCAAGTTATAGGACTCGATATCTATTATTCCATTTTTCAATTAGCTATATACTTCTATATTATCTCACACCCTTTCTTAATATTGTTAATAAACTATATATATATATATATATATATATATATATATATATATATATACTATGATAAATTGTCTAGTTGATTGCATGTCAGAATTTATTATAAAGTAAAAAATAAAATGTTTTCCTATTTTCTTTCACTTTTGACTTTCTTTACTTTCCTTCTATATACAAAAGAAACTTTATATTATCTCTCTCACTTTGTTGACTCTCTCTCTTTCCTCTACTAAAAAAATATGAAAGATGATTAGAGAAGAGTTAATAGCAGAAGTTAATTGGTCTGACTTTCTTCTTCCCTTTAATATATATGCTTCTTTTTATTTGTCACGGTGTAAACACCGATTATTGATTACAAATTATGCTTGTTGGTGTGTGATGTGTAGGAAGGAAGGGCTTGATGATAGTAGAATTAAACAAAAGGTAGAAATTGTGGGAAAAAAATTTAATTGCTCATTAGTATATAAGTATACATTTTCACATTTTACTTGTTATTCTCTCCTTCTCTTCTCACTTGTTATTCTCTCCTCCTCTTGTTATGGTATAAGTTTAGGTAGTGTAGAGTGCAACTAAAAACCATGATGCTAAACTTTTACACCATCGAAAGTATGCTATTTGTATTTTCTCGTAACTTTTTTATTACATTTTTTTTTACTTGAATAGTTTTCGGTGAACCGCTAGAGACTAGTCCTTGGAGGACTGAAATTCATCTACCACAAATGTTTTTCCATGTATTTTTAGATTATTTAATTATTCGCATATACTTTAATCAATAAATAAATCTTAAATTAATATATTTAAACTAGGATAGGATCTGGTTTTTGCAGTATTACTTTCATTACTTCGATTATAATATCTAGACACTTAAACCCCACTACAATATAGTAGTACGCTTGTTCTTAGCTCAATTTTTCCACATCAGTGAAGCAATCAGCTGATTCTCTGTGGTTTATTTTTGATTTGTCTGTTCTTAACAGACAAGGTAAACGGGCGAACGCCCACACATTTACATGTTTAAAAAAATTCATTTTTTAGTTAGTCTACTTTTTATTTTATGTTATGTTTGTTCGTAAATCTATTAGAAATATTTGATAAACTATAATACGGAGATAATTAGATAATTTGTTATAAAATATAAAAAAAGAAATAAATATATATAAATATACATGTTTTGTGAGTAAATGATCTGATTAACTGCGAAATACAATTGATTACGAGGTAAAAGTAACTCATATGATTCACGTATTGATATTTAATATTTTTATTATTTATTAATATTTATTTAAATTGTTATTGATTTTTAAATGTTGATTGTTGATTTTTTTTAAAAAAATTATTTAGATTGATGTATTTATACAGTCACAAGATTTTATTTGTTGAGAGTTCATTTGTGTGATTTATTAATTTTGATCATGATTTTTTTTTTCAAATTTATCTATAATTTTACTTTTTAATACTTTATTTGGATTACTTTTAAAATATAAAGATTTTTAAAATTTTTTATTTAAGGGTATGATATTTATTTATTTTTCATTATTTTTTTAAAGCTATAATTTTATTTTAAAACATAAATCTTAGTTCTAACTGACTCATTTGATCAATGAACTTCACGCGGTGGAGATGCATCAAAATTTTCAGTCCAAATGTAATTTGCACTGGGACTAAGTCGATTCGTTACGCTAGCAGACATTAAACAGCACGTGTCAGTCCATTCACCATAATCCTTGATCATTAAACTTTTAACTCAATAATTTAAGAAAAATAAAAAGTATTTTAAATTCATTTTAATTCATTAAATATTTATTAGATGATCAATTAAATTTTAAAAAATAATAATTCATAACCATTAATGAAATTAAAAGGACAGATTAAATTAATTGATTTATTTAATAGCGGATGGAATAAATTATGGGTTGGATGGAGGAGGGATATTCATAAAATCATTAAAATAATAAGCAATAAACATGTTTAATTATGATTTTTTTTTTGTATTCATATAAAATTTCACTTTACTTTTATTTTCAAATATTTATGAACAAACTAGATTCTATTCCCTACTTTTAACTTTCGCCATATCTTACATAAATTTTACAAAACAAAAATAAAGTAAAGTTTTAGATATTTATAATTATTTTAGTAAGTATAAAACTAACAAACTTTTTGCACAGGTGACGATGTACTTTATCATAAACTAGAAAATAATAGAAATGTTATTTGGGGTTGAAATGATAACACAAGATAACGTCTCTAAATAAAATATTTTTTAACACGCAACTATCATTTTCCTAAACGGTTTACCGAAAGTACGAAACAACTTGTTCATATCAATGTGTCTTAGTTTTATGTTTGATTGTTTGTTTTACTGTTTTGTCTGTATCTATCTGAGTCACACTAATTTACCACTATGTTCGTTGTACCACATTACCACTACCTCTATCTTTCAATTTCCCCTTCAATTTCATGTCCATTTCAAAGGTTTTTATTTTTTCTCTTTTTATATAAACTATTGTTCTCAGCATACAGCACTGTCACACAAAAATCCTTTCAAAGCATATTTTGTTCTCGAAATTCGTTTGTGCTTCTGTTTTGCCTTGTGAATTTGTCTCAATCTTATCTACGATTGTGTCCACTGTTTGTGTATCTCAGTGATTAAATGTAACTTCAGTCTCATCTTTTTCTTCTTTGGTTTGCTTCAATCTGCTCTTGTTCCTTTACCAAGGCTCTTTGCTGAAAAATGTAATTTTGATTTCAGATTAAGATACCCCTTTGCTTTTCAATCAATGCTTGAATCCTCAAAAGTCTTTTGAATCTTTCCCATCATGGTCTCGGTTATGGAATCTCGTTAAGCTATGCCAGATTCTCAACTGGGTCTAACTACCCCATTTTGACTTTTCTATTCTGTTAATGAGCATTCATCTCAGTGCTTCTAAATTGTAGTAAATGCAGGTTGTGAAGATGTGTTTCCGTTAGTTGTGTTGGATTTCCCTCCATAGCTATACCTTCAGAACTGAAATTTGATTAACCTTAGTTCGAGTCTTTTAACCGTACCATGTAACTGAATGCTGCCAATCTGCTTCTACTTTGTTGTTTCTGGGAGCTAGCTTGGCCTCTATGGATAGCATATGGAGGGTTAAGTAGAGAAAAGGGGTGGTTTTGGATCTAAGATCAGTCATGGCTGAACGCTAGTCTTCAGTTTTCAGCTTTGTGGAGCTTCTTGTCTTAGTGTTGACTGTAGTATAAATTCCTAATATTCTTTGAGTTTCTCTTGGATATGTAATCCAAGTGCTTTCAACTACTGACTCGTTCTTTTGTTATTCATAACAATACATCCAAAAGTTCTTGATAAATTCTTTGAAATGTAAATTCTCCAACTGGATTCATTTATTCAATTTTTTAATCAAGGGCCTTATTGCTCAAAAATAAAAGTATGAGTGTAGCTTCTTCCAGCATTCCTGTTTAGGATGATATGTAGGATTCTGGTATCCCTACCCTGAGTTATATTGATGTTTCGACATATGCAACTTTGATCACTATGTAAACCTCTAGAGCTCCTTCCAAGCACATGTTTTTCTTTTTGTTGTTCTTTTCATTTACCCTATAGACCAAAATTTAAGATCAATATTAGTTCTTTGGTATTCCAAGACTTCGATGGAGGAAACATTTGTCCCCTTCCGTGGAATCAAGAATGACCTCAAAGCAAGAATTCCGTGCTACAGACAAGATTGGACCAGTGGAATCCAAGCTGGATACAGGTTTGAGCTATAACTTTGCTAATTCTGATATTATAGTTATAATCAAGGTTTTAAATTATGGTGGTGGTTTTGTCGTGATCCTTAAGATTACAGGAAATTACTAACAAATATGGTTGCATAGACCCCAAAAACTTCAATGTTGAGGCTGAAATCATGGTCATGGACCAGTTTTTAAAACCTTGCTTATAATTTGACTTGTTGCAATTAGCTTTTAACCAAAAGTCTCAAACTTAATCGTACCTATTTCATGCAAAGTCAAGTTTTCCTTTTGAAACAGCTGCAAGAAAGTTTGCAATGATTTAATTTTTGATGTTGTTTTATATAGGATCCTTGCCCCAACTACATACATATTTTTTGCTTCTGCAATTCCTGTTATTTCTTTTGGGGAGCAACTGGAGAGAAATACTGGTACAAGAACATTTCAGGTTCAGTCTCCTTTTGGTTTTTCAGTCACTGTTTGCTAAGGAATGCTTCTTTGGTTACATTATACAGATGGAGCTCTGACTGCTGTGCAGACTCTTGCATCAACTGCACTCTGTGGTATTATCCACTCAATCATTGGAGGGCAGCCTCTCCTTATACTCGGTGTAGCCGAGCCAACAGTTCTGATGTATACGTTCATGTATAACTTTGCTAAGGATCGCAAGGATTTGGGACACAAACTATTCCTACCTTGGACTGGATGGTATCTTTGGAGCTCCTTGTGTGGTTTACTTTTTGTTTAGGGATTCACTGGTGAACTGAAGTAACGTAGTCAGTAATTATCTATTTTTTTAACTTTAGGGTGTGTGTTTGGACTGCACTGTTGCTCTTCTTGCTGGCTATTCTTGGTGCATGCTCAATAATCAATAGATTCACACGCCTTGCTGGTGAATTATTTGGTCTACTAATTGCAATGCTCTTTATGCAGCAGGCTATAAAAGTGAGTATGCATGAACCATGAACCATTTTTCTTTAGCAACGTGTAACCTGTAGATATGGTTACCAAATAGAAACCTTCCATTCACAATTACTTAAAATGAGATTTGTTTTTTATACTCTCTATTTAAAGGGAGTTGTGGAAGAGTTTGGTGCGCCCAAGAACCAGAGGGAAGGTACCAATCAGGTTGCACTTCAATCATCTTGGCTGTTTGGCAATGGAATGTTTGCTTTAGTTTTGTCATTCGGCCTTCTTTTGACTGGTCTACAAAGTCGCAAAGCTAGATCCTGGCGTTACGGTTCAGGTATTGATTATACTTCTGATTATGATCGAAAAATCAGTAGGGAATTTAATTTACAGTACAAGATTACCACAAGTTTGGGACTAATTTAAATAAACCAACTCTATGTTCTCGAGTGATAATTCTGCAGTCTGTTTCCTTTTTTTTCCCCCACTCTGATCAAATAATTCCTTAACACATTCTTCTGATTTATTTTCCCAGTAAAAGAACTTGTCTCATCGAGATTTTCATTCTTCTAAAATATGGTTATATTATAGGTTGGCTACGGGGATTCATAGCTGATTATGGAGTACCTCTAATGGTTCTCATATGGACTGCTGTGTCTTACATACCAGTCAATAAGGTTCCGAGGGGAGTCCCAAGGCGACTTTTCAGTCCAAACCCATGGTCCCCTGGTGCATACTCAAATTGGACTGTTGTCAAGGTGATTCTGATCATTTAATGTGCATATCATTCTCATAGTACATAGTGGATAATATCCTATATAGGAAGCCACAATCTTGCTTTGCCTCCTGCAAAGCAAGCATGTCTCATTGCTCATTTTTGTTACATTTTGCAGGAAATGTTGAATGTACCCCCCTTATATATTGTTGGAGCATTTATACCAGCAACTATGATTGCTGTGCTTTACTACTTTGATCATAGTGTTGCATCACAACTTGCTCAGCAGAAGGAGTTCAATCTAAGAAAGCCCTCATCTTATCATTATGACTTGCTGCTCTTGGGCTTTTTGGTATGTAATTCTTCAAAATACTTGCACATTCAATTGTGTTACCAGTGCAGTGAATTGCAAATAGATACTGTTGCTATGTTTCTACTACATCTATCTAGCAAATATTTTCTTTGAAATTCTTATTCATTTCTGGCCAGACAATACTGTGTGGACTTATTGGAATACCTCCTTCCAATGGTGTGATTCCACAATCTCCAATGCATACGAAGAGCTTAGCTACTCTAAAACATCAGGTAGTACAGTTTTTACTGACCTTTATATACAATATATCTCAACTGTTGATCACGGATCCTTCTATTTTACCTTTTTTTTTTTTTTTTTTTTTTTTTTTATAGTTTGAAAGAAATTGGTTTCTTTTTCAGATTTCCCTGAATCTAACCTTCTCATAGTTCTTCTTCGGCTTCATTCAGATTTGTTGTTGAATGATGATTATATCTATCTTGAATTTTGTTTTTGTATCTTTACCTTAGCTGATTATGCATGCCACTAGTGGACAATTATGTTTGAATGGAAGAGTTCGGAGGGGAAAAGAGGAGAGTGGTAATTTTTCATTTTTAAATTAAGAGAAGCCTAAAATGTTATAAAAATAGAGGAATGATTAGGAAGTTTCTAATAATCTCTTCCTTTATTATCATTTTAAAAAATTCTCAAAGATGACTTTTTGCTATGTATAGTATTGTTATCACCCATTTGGTTTAGTCTTGTCTATATATGGCCAAGCTAGCTGACTATCACATATATTCATTTTACGTGGAATACAGCTATTACGGAATAAGCTTGTATCTACTGCACGAAAAAGCTTGCGGAGAAATGTTAACTTAAGCCAGTTATATCAAAATATGAAAGAAGCATATGATGAAATGCAGACTCCATTGGTTCCCCAAATGCCACCTACCTTGGTAAATGTGCTCCCATGATTTCCAATTGGTTTGAAATTTGTGATCATCTTTCTCCTTATCCTTGGTTTGTTCATCAAGCAGGGGCTGAAAGAACTGAAGGAATCTACCATTGAACTGGCTTCTAGTCAAGGATATATTGATGCCCCTATTGATGAGCTTGTCTTTGATGTGAATAAGGATGTTGATGAACTTTTGCCAGTTGAAGTTAAAGAGCAGCGCCTCAGCAATCTACTGCAAGCAATGATGGTTGCGGCTTGTGTCGGTGCTATGCCCCTTTTGAAGAAGATACCAACTTCAGTGCTATGGGGTTACTTTGCCTTCATGGCAATTGAAAGCTTGCCTGGAAATCAGTTCTGGGAGAGAATATTGTATCTTTTCACTGCTCCAAGTCGAAGATACAAGTATATCAATGCTCATTGTCAATTTCATCATTGTCATAGTTCTAAGATTCATAGATTTAAAGAAATTTGGATAAATTTCTCCAAGCACTTATACGAAAAGAAAATAAGAAGGAAAAATGAATTGAGTTTTTCCCATAAACTAAAGTCAACTTATGTACTTATTAACTTTTATAGAAGCTCTTCTCATCTAACTTCTTAAAAGCTAAGGTGCATAAGTTGATTTTAGCATATGGGAGAACCTAAATGCATTTTACTTTCTTCTTTTTTTTCTACTACAAGTGCTTATGGAAAAGTTTATCCAAACAGGGCCATGTCCAAGAATTTCTTCCTTTCTCTTGGTTCTAATTCTTGTGCACAAGTATCATGCATCCTTTGTACTTTCCACTATTTGTTTTGTTATTTTCTCTAGTCAAAATTTGAAAATGTCAAGTTGGTTATTGATTTTAATTAAGAACTATACACCTATGCATACATCCATGTTAGTATTAACATATGGTTGTGCACAGTTGCATGCACATTTAGTATTCACATTCTATTTCAAGAGGTTGGAAATTTGATGACCCTTTTTGATTTCTTTTATCTAGACTGCTGGAGGAATACCATGCCACCTTTGTTGAGACTGTGCCCTTCAAAACAGTTGCCATGTTTACGGTGTTCCAGACAGTGTACTTGCTTCTCTGCTTCGGCATAACCTGGATTCCAATTGCTGGGGTCCTTTTCCCATTGTTAATCATGCTTCTTGTCCCAGTACGGCAATATTTTCTCCCAAAGTTTTTCAAAGGTGTGCATCTTCAAGAGTTGGATGCAGCAGCATATGAGGAAGCACCTGCCATTGCTTTCAACATGTCCTTTGAAGTAAGTAATTTGAACCATATTAGTTTGACTTTAAACAATATCAGATTAGTACAAAAATGAGTATCAGATTAGTACAAAAATGAGGAGGCGTATGTTATTTTCAACTTATTTCAATATGCTTGTTCGAGTAAAGCTTCACAATCAAGTTTACAATCAAGGTTTAGTTTGGATAAACTTCTCCATAAGTATATGTAGAGGAAGAGAATAAGAAGATAAAATGTGTTGAATCTCTTTATAAGCCAAAATTAAGTTTTGCATCTTAGCTTTTGGAGAAGCTCAATGAAAAGTTCTTCTACAAAAGTTAAATGCATAAGTTGATTTTAGTTCATGTGAAAAGTTTAATTCATTTTACCTTTTTATTTTCTTCTCTTGTAAGTGCTTATGACGAAGTTTTTCAAAAAAGGTTCCAGGTTTACATTTGATAAGAGCATATTGAATAAGTAAAAAATGAACTTGTTTATCTGTACACATCTTTAAAGTCTTGCATTACCTATACCTGGAAAAGCTCTTGTTCACAATTCAATTTCTTAAACCTGGCAGGGTCCAAGTAACCAGGCACCATTAGTCAATATCAGTGGTGGGGAAATTCTTGATGAAATTATTACAAGGAGTCGCGGAGAGATTCGCCACGTTCAAAGCCCCAAAACAACAAGTTCAACTCCAACTTCAACTGGAGATATAAGACTAGCTAATAGCCCTCAGATGGCGCGAAGGATTTCCAGCCCTCGAGTAACTGAATTGAGAGGGGAAAGCAGCCTAAGACCAACCGAGAAGGAAATCAAGTTAGTGCAAACACCTAGTCCACGGTCATCAGCTCTTGGAAAAGTTACCAAAGGTTCTCCATCAAACTAAAGTGTATCTTTAGAATCAAACTGAGTGGTGCTCTAGAGGTCATGAAGTTGATTTTGTGATAAATTGTTATCTTTTAAATGTCTCTTTTTTTCTTCCTTTTGAACCTTTTATCATAAAGTTTGTTGTTTGATTGCAACATTTCTTAGCAATATAATATGGGCAGGGATACTATTGGATGTTAGTAATGCTTAGTTTTATGTGGTTCAAGTGATGTTTCAAAATCAATCAAGGGGTTTGCAGCATGAAAAACATTCTCTAAAAGTGTTATTTTATTTTCTCAAAAAGTAAAGATATATCCACCTTCACACTTAAATGAGTTAAAATTATGATGCACTTTAAACTATATACTTGATAAATTTTTTTAGAGTTGATTTTGTACACGTTTCAGATCCACTTGAGGTGATATTTTCACTTCAAAAATGAATAACTAAGAGTTATATGCAATAGCTTTGATCAGATGTGGCAATTTTATTAACCCCAGGCCTCAATTTGTGATGGTTTTGCTAATACATTTTATTTTATTCAAGAGACCTAATTAAAATTTTCAAACATTTCAACAATTTACTCATTATTAAACCTTATTTCCATTATAAAATTGATGAATGATACTTATCCATTAAAAAGTGGTGAATGATTGAACTTTTGTCAAATGGATTAAAATGGACTGAGTTTTTAATAGATGAAAATGAATTAATAGATTTATGATTCGAAAATGTTAGATGAAGTACTAATTTCAATATGACGAAGGCATATACAAGGCCATGATATGATGTGTTAGCTACAGATTGGGTTTTTTCCCGGGTTGAGAACAAATTTCTTGTCAGTGTGAGAACTGATGAATGAATATCTTTTTCTCTTTTTGTTTTTGTTTTTTATAAGGAACACCTGGGCCTACATCTTTCATCTCAACGTGAAGCACTTCCTAGTAAGCATTAATCGGTTCAATCAAAGCTTTTGACACACTTGCATCTTTTCTACTTTTCAATTAAAGGCTTGAAGGATCGACGATACGTCAAATATTGAAAACTTAAGGGGTACACGTACACCCCCCTGGACCCCTTCTAAGTACCTGCACCCTTGTCTTATATATGCTGCCACCCCTGCGTTAGGACTTCCAATTTCGAGGGGGGGTGGATGGGTTAAGAGTAGGTAAGAGAGAAGAAGAGAAACGGAACCATAATCAAGAAGAAAGTGAGAGAAATCTTTTATTCAAAAGCCCAACCGTTATCGTTGCAGTAAATGCGAGTATTATAAAGTCAAAGGAACTTCCACAATTACTATGTACCGGTATTCTTGACTCCTAATATCATGTGTAAAAGTACAGTAAGCGTAAAATTACAGTAAACTAAAAATAGTAAAACTATTGTTTTGTATGTTTGTTTACAATGAGTAAAATATACTCCAAATATAGTTTTGGATTCGAGATGTGTAAGAAGGGGAGGATGAATACGACGCTATACAATTCCAGACTTGGCACGGGTTTATATGGGATGAATGTTCTGGGATGAATAAGAGGCGATGAGGTGGTGGGTGGTGGAGGGGTGGGTTCATAGTGGGAGATGCGATGATGGTAGGTGCTTGAGTGGGAGCAGGGGTGGTTGGAGAGAGACGAGTGTTTGTAGGTAAAGGGAGAGTGTGAAGTGTAGTGAGGGTGTGTTAAATAAGTAGGGGTGGGTGACAGCTCATTAAGAGCATGTTGATCTAACTTGTCTTTGACATGACCTATTTTATGAATGAGTCATGCATGATTTAGGTTTAGTCGACTTATTTTATTAGATGAGTCAAGCCTAGTCTAATATTTTGGTCTATTTAGCCTGTGTGGCTGACCTGTAGAGCTTAATATTAAAATTATGTTGAGATAGGATTCAAACTCATGTATCAAAGTTTAAATCGAAAATCACAAATTACTACATAACAATGCTCTCTCATTATAAACCACCATGAAAATTACTTAAGTAAGCTTATAAATAAATCTTGTAAGCAGGATATAAAAACAAGCATCATTAATAAGTTTTGCAAACAGGCCTTTATGAATAGGCGTGGAGAAACAACTGGGTTACCAGGCCACATGCCACAGGCCAGATCAAGCTTTTTAAATAGGTTATGACAGATAAAAAAAAACAATCTATTACAGGCCGCCGACATACATAATAGAAATACGTCTAGCCTGTCCTGTTCCCACCCCTATCATCAACTTTGGAGACACGTTCTATTTTGGAAAAGAGAATAGGACAGGGAAAATCATTTTCATTGAAGGTGACATCCTCTAAAACATAGATGCAACCATCAACTGACAAACACTTATAGCTCTAGTTGGAGGAGAAGTAGCCTAGAAAAATACATTGTTGAGATCGCAAATCTACTTTGTGTTTGTTGTAAGATCGAGCCAAGAATACGAGAAATAGCTTCTTGAAAAGCATGATCCTAGAATTTGAAGGGCAAGCAAGGAGGGGCAAGGAGGGGAAGACCTATGTCAACTATTTGATGATGTTTTGTGAGATTGTTTCTCATGGAGTTTAAGAAAACATGAGATATTAGCTCAATCTCTAGTAGAAGTAGAGTTGATATTGGCTCAGCTCAATCTCTAGTAGAAGTAGAGTTCATTGCTGCAACGGAAGTTATATATCAAGCCATTTGATTGAGAAAGTTGTTGGTTGATCTTGACTCAATCTTTAGTAGAAGTAGAGTTCATTACATGTTGACAACTTGGAAAGGTGCAACAAAGTGGAGAGCAGAAGCACGACGGCATAAAAGACATGTGCAACGGTAGATGAGGAGTATATGATGGTGGAGAAGAACCTTGCGATGCAAAAGCCATGCAATTCATAACACTCCTCCCAAGTCAAAGAGTTAAACCACTACACTATGTGGTTCTTATTGTTTTTTTTTTCTTTATAATTATATTATATTTAATTTTTTACTGCTTTGAAACAAGACAAGACACTCGTAAGTCAAATGGTTTAACTGATAATAATACAATACTAGGGGTGGGTAAGCAGGCCGCCCCACGCAAGGGCTGCCCGTAAAGGCTCGCAAAGAGCTTGGTCCACCCTGCCCCACCCCACCCATGGGCTTTGCGGGCCAAACCCACGGCTTCCGCGAGGTAACCCGCAAGCCCGAGATTTTATATCTAAGAGTATAGTCTATACAAGTCTGCCCCGCACAACCTGTGAACTTTGGTGAACGACATGTCGAGAGCTAGGGGTGGGTAAGCGGATCGTCCCGCCCTGCTTAAGCCATGGGTGGGGCGGGGTGAGGCAGCCCAAGCTCTTCGCGAGCCTTAGGCGGAGCAGGGCGGCCCACTTACCCATCTCTAATCTTGTATTATTGTCGGTCAAATCATCTAACTTACTAATATCTTATCTTATTTCAAAATAGTAAAACATTAAATATAATATAATTACAAAGGGAAACAATAAGAATCCATTAATGTTGTGGATTAACTTTTATTATATATTCAAAGAAATTTGCGTAACAAACCTAACCTTATTACGTATTCCTTTCTTCTATTACATGTGAATAAATATAGGAACTAAGGTAAAGGAAAAGATGCTCGTAATAATTCCAAGCAACCAAGGTGAAGCTATAAGTTACGTCAAACTAATATTGATGTTCCTCAAAGTAACTACACATTCCATAAATTAATTTTATGACAATGTTTGTTAGAGATATATAAAGTCGTTCTTAAACATTCATTTAGTAAGGTGTTGATTTTGATATGATGTGATATCAACGAGACTGTAATCACGGGTTGTTGGAAACTTGACCTTAACGGCCCTAATGTTCATCACAACTAATCCACAGTGGTATTGGGCGATCAATTGATTACTCCATCTTACCAAAATCTTTCCCTTCCTTTCCTTTCCAGCCTATGCTTTTAGTAATGTTATTAATTAGTTAGTGGTTTTGTGGAATTAGAAACTATTAGATATTTATTGTTGAATAACATTATGTTATGTCCTTATTTTTTTTATCTTAAAAGTTATTCATTCTTTTTTTTTCTTCTGATTGTTCTTCATCTCTTTTAATTTTTATCTCATTTATTTTAAATAAAAAACACTTAAAATGAAAATTAAGAATATATTTATTATTTTTATATTAATTTTTTAAAACTATAAAATATTTAATTAAAAGTACGTTTTTATCTTTTCACATTACATTTTTAAAAATAAAAATGTTAATTTCAAATTTCACCCTTTTAAAAATCTGACCATTTTAAGAATAAATGTTTGATTCACGTGTTACATTTTCAATAAATCTGATCATCTCTAAACTCTTCATAAGTTGACATTAGCAAAGTTGTTATTGAAAGATTTTTTTGTAACTTTTAAAAATCTTATTGATGTATTAATTTGTGGTCATTTGTCCATATTAATGACATTCATTGTCATAAGCTACACTCTATTTTTTTTTTTAGAAATTCCTTGAATTCAACTTGTAATAGCAGAGCTTAATTCATAAAATTTCTTAAGATTTTTGTTAAAAATTTATTTACAAGGGGTATAACCTATCATAAAACAATTACATGAGATATGAATTAGATAGTTGTCATGTTTATAAGGAGTGTAACCAAACAATATTGTCGTATAACAATGAAAAACTCACCTAACTTCACCCGCATTTGTTTATGTTTTAGGTTCTTGAATTTATGATTGAAATTGGACGTAAGGTATTTGATGCAATATACATGGTAAACATGAGGTTAGTTCCATCCAATTGCCTCATTGACAATAGCTGACTTAATGCTTCAATGTCGATCAATGATTAAGAAAATCCTCGACTTGTTAGTTACATGTAGACGTAAGTGAGAGGGAAGCCACGACCAAGCTAGTAAGGTTTCACTTTCAACAACAGCAAATGCAAAAGGTAGAATATTGTCATCTCCATTTTGAGTTGTTGCTATTAACAATGTTCCACGATATCTCCCGTATAAGTGTGTATCATCTATCTGTATTATTGGTTTAAAAAAATTAAAAACATTAACACATTGTCAGAAAGTCCAAAAAACACGTTTAAATTTCCGATATTCACGGACTATAGTGTTGCCGACAAAATAATCATCATCAGAATTTTGATAGTAAGAACGCGGGGAGTGGAATTGCATTTATTTAAGCCACACAAGAAGTTCAGCATATGATTCGTCCTAGTCACCGTACATCATGGTCAGAAAGTCCAAAAAACACGCATAAATTTCTAATATTCACGGACTAGAGTGTTGCCGACAAAATAATCATCATCAAAATTTTGATAGTAAGAACCCGGGGAGTGAAATTGCATTTATTTAAGTCACACAAGAAGTTCAACATATGATTCGTCCTAGTCACCGTACACTATGGTCATTGTTTTTTGTTTACTTAATCATGCATTCCTATATGATATCTTATAATTAAGCCTACTTGCAATTCGCCCTTGAACTAGTGAATTTTTTTATTGAAGGATCTTCCCTGATCATACCTGAACAAATATAAATTAGTTAACAAAACATTGTGAATATTCACATGTATTTAGTACATAAATAATAAAACAATTTCAATTTTTTAAACTCGCCTACAATGCACGTACTAATTATATTTGAATCAATATTGACATGATTTTGAGTCAAACTAGGGTTTAAACAAATATGAGGTCTGCCTCAATGCTTAACTTTCCACTGATCTGTCCTCTTTTCTTTTATCGTCCGCCTATAAAAAGGACAAGGAAAATCAACAAAATTTTTTGGGTAGTGAACAACATACTTTATTGATTTGGACTCATGCACCCTCATTATTTGGTGCACATTCATCAAGTATCGTCGACAACAGGTTTGCACCTCAGCTTTGTTGTCAAACTCCAAACCAATATTTAGTTTTTATCCAATCGACTAGTTCAAATCAACACTTAAACCCCTCAAGTCTTCTTGATCAGGGTAACCTTAACAGACAAAACACCACCTGCTAGAACTACTTCTACATATAATTCTATAGAACCAATCTCTTATTCAAGAAAATTAGTAATCATATAATCAATATCATCATCATCGACTATTTGTAGCGCGACATATTTATTTCATACAATATATCTAGTTGTGATATAACCAATTATTTCATTAGAATTTAATTTAAATTTATCACATGTTCTTTTTTCAATATATTAATACTTATTCCTATTTTAATTTGCATAACTCTTTTTTATCCTTCAAACATTACTCCTTCATTATTCCCATTTATCTGACTGTTAATATAGACAACGATAATAATTACAAAAGTCATATCTTCACAATTTATCTACAACACAAACACAAATTTTAACATTTTAAATTAATAAGTCTAATTATTAAATTATATTATTATATCATATAAAATTATCGCAATTAATTATTCTTCTCACCATGTTAGAAAAAATTGATTATTTAACTATTGTTGAAAAATATCATTAAAATTAACATTAAAGTTAAAAATAAAATTTTTATACATAAAAGAAAATTAAGACTTATTTTGATAGACTTGGTATGCTGAATGGGGAGAGGGGGACGTACATATATAATGTGATATGGAGATGTCCAACCATGCACCACCTCGACCCAAAGGAGATATATATATGCCTAACAAAGAACATACCCCAAAGTTAGATGCATTCTAGTATGTAAAGGCACGTGGTACAATTAGAATTATTTGTGACCTGTTGTTAGGCGCA
Organism: Hylodesmum podocarpum; assembly: GCA_026586105.1. Classification (NCBI taxonomy): domain Eukaryota; kingdom Viridiplantae; phylum Streptophyta; class Magnoliopsida; order Fabales; family Fabaceae; genus Hylodesmum; species Hylodesmum podocarpum. The sequence goes on along the minus strand of JALJEV010000549.1, from coordinate 2,171,441 downwards.
TTTAGTCTTGACCCAAAGATAATTGATCTTGCCTCTCAACTAGATGCTTCCTATTAGCAAAGGCACCCTTAGACTAGACGCCTTCTCCACAAGTCCATTAAACACACCATGAATCTGGACGTATTTATCCTGATCAGACTCTTAGTCATAATAAGTTTCCAAGCATACCCATTTCATTATTAAAATTTTTAACAAACCCATATTCGCCAGAAACCCTATGCATCTCCTTCAAATTATAGTGCAGCAATGTAAATATTTGGGCTGGTTCTGGTGCTGGTCTTGACAGATGGGTAGACCCATCGGTAACGTTGATGGGCTTAGAAAGGCCTAAAGAAGAAAAATGAAAACAAGTGACTTAAAATATAGTGTTAATGTTATTTTAATTTCAATTTTTTTCGTTGTAAATGAGTAATGAATTACTGTGCCTTTGAGCTTACCATAAATAGTTTCACCAATTCAAAAATATAAATATGATTATGATTAACACATGGTAACACAAATTAGTTAGTATATTTATATGATACGTGTGAAAATGTTTAGCAAATATTTCGACTAGTTTTTAGTTTACTTTTATTATTTAAAAACTTTGCTTAATTATTTTGGAAATAAGTTTTGAATAAGCTTATTTCAGTAGTGTTTTTTTAAGATATTAGTTAAAATAGTATTTTCTAAAATATTAATTTCTAACTTTTACCTTTTTATACTTTAGTCTCCTTTTATCTTTAAAATATTTATTAAATTTCTCTGTTATACCTTTTTAAAAAAGTAGGATTCTATATCGAAAAAAGAGGGATTATATTAAACTTGAACGAAAATATCTTTTAAAAAAATAATAATTAAAATTAAATAATGTAATCAAAATAATTTTTATATAAATAAAAACTAAAAATTATAAATACTTCAAAACATATTTTTATTAACAAAAAAAAATTAAAATTTATGTAAAAATGGCATACAAATATCTTTTTTGAACTTCCAGTTACCCATTATTAACTAACTTTTCAGTTTTTAACTGGCTATATAGCTTTAATTTAATATCTTATGTTAACATATACATTTTTTTTTATCATTGTGGTCTTAACAGATTTTAGGGTGTAATGGTTTACTTATTTTTTTTAATTTTCCATTAAACTTCTGTTAAAAAAATGAGTAAATTATATTCCACTACCTTAAATTTTATCCAAATATTATTAAATTCTAAACTTGTTTAAATACTATGCTCCACCCCTTTTGTACTATTTGTTATATTTTTTTAATAATTAGAAATATAAATCAAATATTTTGAAAGTTAAATAACTTAAACTGTAATGATAATTAAAATAAAGTTGAAATTATAAATTTAACTTAAATTTGATTTCACTTTTAATTTTATATATTATTTAAATAAAAATCTAATAACTTAATATATAACTTTTTTGAAGTACATAAATAAATTAAAAAAATTTAAAACTAAATTACACTTCACTGTCTTAGGATTTATTTAGATAACAGTAATGTCTAAATTTATTTAAATATTAAGATCCACCCAGGTAGTATTATTCATACATTTTATAATGATTGGGGATATAAATTAATTTGAATAATTTTAAATTAAATTTATAAAAATACGGTTTAAAATTATACATTTAACTAAAATATGTAACTCTTAATTTGATATATTATTTGAATTAAAATGTATTTAATTACTTAACATATGACATTAAGTTATTAAGCATAGTTTAAGGTAGATATACACTTGGTACCATAGTTATTGAAAAATAAATAATATACAATTTATTTAAAATATATAAATAAATTAAAAATTATTTGAAAATGTGAGCAGATTACTCGAGAGTTTTTTGAACGTGAAAATAAAAATATTTAATTTATATTTTTTAATTCATTTTTCTTGAATTCATCTTCAAAATGATTTTATTTATTTATTTATTGTTCTGTTTTTAACAGTTAAAATGTATGAATTCAACTCTTTTTCCATTAGTTATGAATAAATCCATGAGGATTACCTCAAATGGAGTGTAATTTACTCACTATATGATACAATTACATGGAAGTTCAACCCTAATGTACCCTCTATCTTCTGTATTAATGTCTCATTTAATTCAGTTTTTGGTTTTGGTGGGTGTTAGCAATACAAGAAACATTTCTAAGTAAAAAAACATACATTTATTCCATTAAGCCTTTAATTAGTCTTAACAGAAACAAACACAATAACTGCTTTCAGTTTCGTTTGCTTATGTAGGTCATTCTCTATTTTAATTTTTTAATTTTCGTTTAGGTTGTGTAAGAAATTTTGAAATTCCCAGTGTTTCAATAGCTTTGATTTAAATTCTATTTTGTATTCATCTTATTTGAATGAATAATTCAATTTTTTATATTTTAATTTTCTTATTTAGATAAAATAATTCAATTTTTAAGAAATTTAAATTTTCATTTTTAAATATTTATTTAAAAATTAAATTTTTAATATTGAATAAAAATAAATATTAATTATTTTTAAATACTTAAATATTCAAAATAATTTTAATGTTACATGATGAATTTTAATACTTCAAAATATTTAATAATTAACATTTTAATATTGAATAATTAAAAATATAATAAATAATTAAATATAACTTAATTAAAAATTTTGAATTGTAGTCTCGCAATAATTTTAAAAATTATTAGAAATAAATAATTATTAACTTGATAATGGTAAAATTATTTTAAATTATAAGAAAACAAAAATTGTGAAAATAACTCAAAAGAAATTAAAATGACTCACTTTTATATGAAATTTGAAATTTCTCAAGTTTACTCCTCTAAAATTCCTTCTCACAAGTCAATTGAATTGACAGCAATTTAATTTCAAAAAAAAAAATAATTATTATGATAAAATACTCCATCCAAACACATTCTTAACGTATGCATTTCCTCTCGTATTATATGTCATTTCAATTTTTTTAGTTTATCTAAAAATATTTATTATTCTTGAAAATTAAGAAAGTATTAATTTTTTTACAATAAAATATTCATTTACTGATGGTTCACTGAAACTTCTACATGAAATTACGAGTACAGTCTAATTCTTTTAATGAGGTAATCTCTGTTTAAGAGAGTTATTTTGTAGTGAAATTAATAATTTTCTTAAGATTTTTACTTTATTTTAAAAGACAAGTTTGTAAACTATTATAATTTAAGGATTTGGATAAAAACTTAAATATATTTTATTCTAAGGAAATATCTATTTAATAATATTATTCCTTTAATGTATTCGTTTTTTTTTTTTCACTGTAAGAAATAAAAGTAAAATTTAAAACAATTAACATTCTCTCTAGTTCTTATATAGGACCCTTTCAACCATTCAATTAATAATATTATTTTTTTTTCTACAATTTCTATAAGTTTTCGAGAATTATTATCGGAATATCATTTTCTTAATCTCTTTCCACCAAATTAGTATGTCTCCACTTAAGTTATGACTTTTTACATTCTATAGGATAAGAAGAGGCATAGTGAACAAAGGAGATAATAGTATTTAATATATATATATATATATATATATATATATATATATATATATATAGTTACTAGTAATAGACTAGACAATTTAGAAGGATTTTATAAAAGGTTCATGACAAATTTTCAAAAAAAAAATCCTTAGAAAAAAAGACTGGAAGAGTACACTTAGTATTAGTATTATTATTATTATTACTATTATTATTTACTGAATATTATTACTGTGTTACATTTTTCTTTTCTTAATAGATTATAGCCATTCTCTCTGCATGATGAAACTCAGGTCCAAGTTTTATTTCTTCATCATCCCTCTGTATTTTCTTCAACATTATTTACTTAAAACAATAAAAAACTAAATATAGTGCATATATTATAGTGGCACTAGAAACCATGCCAAGGACTCAAACATGAACAATTTCATTATTAATTTGAGACATCATCTCAACCAAATCCAGCTCCTTCTTAACTTCAACCTCCAAAATCATCTCTAGTGGCATCTCTGTCTCAACATGATTCTCATCAATATTAACAACATGATCACACTTCATTATTCCTCCCTGATCACAGTGTTTTCCCTCCATTATAGAATCACATTGCATTTTCCCTTCACAAGGAACATCATTTAGAAGAGAATCAATACTATACCCTTCCTCAAACAAATTCTCACCAAAGAAAATATCCGGGACCACATTAAAATCATTGTAATTTGATGCCAAGGAATCATCAGTGGCAGAAAATTGATATGCTGTCTGGGTCAGAGGAGGTGCTGAGACTTTGCTTGAGATGGCTTTCTTTTTCATGGCATTAGCATGAATAACATAAGATTTTCTCCTATAATCTATTGGAGGGTTCTTGTCTAAGTTCAAGCTAGTGATATACTCTTGTAGAAGAGTGCCTCTAGGGTACTTAGTGCGACATTTTCTCTTGGAATATTGTCTTCTCTTTGTTGCATTCCAATGATTTTTTATTGAGTTTTCAGTTCTTCCTGGCAACCTTTTAGCAATCTCTGCCCATTTGTTTCCTACATCGGAATGAGTTTCAATTAGAATTTTATCCTCTTCATCAGTCCATATGTCCTTCTGCATGCACAAGTTTCCAAAAAACAACATATATAATATTCTATTAATGTAATATAATAATTTTATTCCGTAACCAACAATAATATATAATTAATTAATTTATTCATATAATAAATGTTTATATATGTACATAATTGTCTGATTATTTGCATTTTGCTTTTAATATAAAGTAGGTTTTTAAGATTATCACAACAACACTTTTAACATCAGTTTAAAGCTGATGTTCCAAAATTATTATCAAAATTTTAACACTTTTAACATTGGTTATAGGGCAATGTTAATTGGAAAGAAAAGTCTAACACAATATCATAATAAATTAATATTTGACAGTCTTTCGAATAGAATTGTCATGAAAGAATTTTCATTTAAATGAGAGAAATAAAACAAGAATAATATAATAAATAAATTTATACCTTGATGTTAGGTCTTAAATGGTTATGCCATCTCTCTCTACATTGTTTTCCGATTCTTCCAGGTAATATCTTAGCAATGTGAGACCACTTTCTCAATCCATATTGTTCTACCAGTTGAATCAGCAACCTGCTTGTGTATACAAACCGAAATAATTATTTTTCAAAACCGAAATATATCAAAAAAAAATCATATTGTAAACAAAGAATAAAATGGTAAATGGCAAGATTATAAGAAATAGCTTACAATCACTTTGAACTCTTTGCGAAAGGATCACAATAAAATAAATTTGCGACAGGGACACAGTTTAAAACCTTGGTAAATGCTCATAAACAACATATTAAATGCAAATTAATTATTTAAATTTTTTATTTACCCATCTTCTTCTATTGTCCACTGCCCCTTGACTAAGTTGGACTTCTTGCGAGCTTTGCATGATCTTCTAGTGGTTGAATAGGATTCATTATTTTTTATCAAGCCAACTCTTTTGTAATAATTCACCGAGGATATGCATGAAACTTCATCTGGAACAATAAAATTGGGGGGCTTGGTTTCTTGAGGATTAAAAGGCAAAAAACTTTGATTTGAAACCATCATATCTAGTTGATTCCTCTGAGGTAGGTTCAAGTTATAACTTTTTCCATAAAGAAAATTATCCATAACATGAGCATGCGCACTAATGCTATTATTATCCACAAAAGGCTTGCACTCATAAACATCAAAGTTTGGTGATGAATCAACAAAGGTGAAATCGTCAAAATTATCACAATTTGGAGTTTGGATTGGATTGGATGATGTGAGATTCCCATTAAACTGATCAATATGGTTCAAATCTTGCAAGAATCCATTAGATGAAGGATTCCCAAAAGGAAGAATATCTTTTATGCTAGGTTGCAAGCACCTTTCTAATTTCAAATGCATTGCCTGTGAGAAAGAGGTTTCTTTGAGCATTGTCTCAAGATCCATGGACAGAGAATAGATGAAAATGAAGGAGCAAATGTGTTTCAAGACACACCTAGTTTGTGTCTCTTAATAGAAGAGGGCTAGGATGAATTAACTAGAGGGGCAACTGATTTTAATGAGCCAATGGCAAGTTTGGATTCACATCTTGAACTCAACAAAAGATTTTTCCCTAGTAATCTAACATAATTTTCTTTCCTAGATTTTATTTTGATGTTGATAACTGTCACTATTATTAAATAAGAAAATTATAGTTTTCCGTTATGTTACATAACCATTATTGTAGTTAAAGCTACCTTCATGGGAGAAAATAAATTGATTAACCATGAGTACATTTGATTATTATTAACCTATTATGTTTATAGCATGGAATTGATTTTACTAATGCAAAGGTAACAATTATAGTTTGTGCCCAAAAATGCCCCCCAAATCAAGGAGACAAGCTTTTAGTGCACGTGATAAAAATAAAAGAATTGTTTTAAAATGTTTGACTGCATTATGTACTAATCGCAAACGTAACGGATATACCATTTATTTTGGTGAGAGTGTAACTCTTACTTTTCTTAAATTGCATGGTTGCAAAACAAGGAACACTCCAATTCCTTTCCTAAATGTTATTTTACGCTCAAACGGATATTTAAATTGTATTCAAGGAAGGCTAGAATACATGTATAAGTCAAAATTAGGCTAGAATAGGGATAGAATTTAGGCTATAATACTATGTTAAATTGTCAAGGAATCTAATATATATACTCTAGAAAATTAATAAAAGTAATGTGAAACTTATTTTCTAGTGACATGAGACTTTCTAATACACTCACTTCATACATGTCTACTAAATTAGGTTATAACACATGTGACAAATTTTCTCTATAAAATTTAGTGATTCAAAATTAGCTTTAATTTTTTTTAAAAAAAATTAAAATTATTTTGAGGCTCAATATCTGATTAAATATTTGTCAATAGGAATCACGGTAGACAAGGTAACTTTTTCATGTTTACGTCATCTCTCTAAACTGTAACATTAATAATCTCTGTTAATACATTAGAGGTGTCAAAAATAATTAAATTCACATTATGAAATTCGTAAGTTAAATTTAAAAAATAAATTAACTTACGGATTTAAGAGATCTATACAATAATTCTACAACAACATTAGTTAATTTCTTTTTAAATTTAATTTAGGGATTTTATAAATTTATAAGATAAACTTTTTTTAAAAAAATTAATTTACGAATTTTTAAAATTTCTGGTAAGTTAAATTCTTTTAAAATTTAACCTCTTGATATATTTACTAAACCCGTAAGTTAAAAACAACCAACCAATTTTGCTTCCGGATTTTCAAAAATCCGGATGTGTACGGATTTAGGGAAATCCAGAAATGGAATTTGCAAAAAACTGGTCATGGTCTTTGTTTGGTACACAAGGGCAATTCTGCATTATGAAAAAAGAAGGGTGCATGAAGAAAAAAAGAAGGATATGCAGGAAGAAAAACTATTATATAATCTACGAATATTTGGGATTTGGCCCAACTCATTACCCAATATAAATTAAGATTTTCTTTCTGCACCCTATTGTTTTTCTTGGGGCACCCTATTTTAGACCTAAAATACCCAAAATACCCTTTTGTATTTAGAAAACACAAACGTCGTTTGTTCATGCACCCTTCATCACTTCCTCTCATTCTTCTGGTTTTATTTTTCTACACTCTTCATCTTCTCTGCATCCTCATATTTGTCCAACAAAAATTGTTCATACAAATCTCCTTGACATTTCGTCTAGACTCTCTTCTTCGATATTGCATATGAAAGTTAGTAGTTTGTATTAAGTTTTTTTATTTAATGTTGGAAGTTTGTTGGTTTCGTCTTCCCAATCCTTAAAGGAGTGCAAAATGAATGAATATGAATTAGTCATTTCGTAGTTATAAAACCCAAAACAAATGTATTCCGGAATTAGATGCAGGAGTTTGATTTTTAATACTACGAAATGACGAATCCGTATCATTACAGATTGTGAGTTCTAGATATATGCGGAATTCTTAATCATAGTTGTATTTAAGCATAGGTAGGATTGGTAAAATAAACTTCAAATCAAGTGTGTTGTCAATTCTGGATTGTTTCAAATTGCTTAATTTGTAGTTTATTTATGTACCTGTTGTACTGCCAAACCATAAATTCAAGGGAATCCATAGTTTATCATGTATATAAATATGCTATTGATAATTCTGGAGTGATATGGATTTGCCTAATCCATAGCACATGACATCCATAAATAAACTACGGATTAAGCAATTTGTAGTATTTTTTTTAGGTCCCTATTGGTAACTATCTGCACCTGATGGAGTTGGTTGAGAGATATTTATGTTGCTAGGCGTCAGCAATTGCAGTGGACTGAGACGATCAGAGCTTATCTTTTACACTTGGTGGGCAGCACAATTTTTGTTGATAGAGTTCTACATCTATTAGTGTATGTTATCTAGAAGCATTTTATGAATAGGATGCTTGTGGTGATTATGCTTGGGGTATGACTGCATTGAACTATACGTATGAAAATTTGAATGAAAGATGATGAAATATGCATATTATGTGGTACTTACTACAATAGTTGTAGTCACGGCTTCTGATATTGGCCAAGAATACAAGTAGTGGTTCTATAAGATCTCTCATCCATTTTTACTATTTGAAAATAAATTAAGTGCTTTTGTTCTTGAGACATCAGCTGCAAGACCACCATGTAGACCATCGAATATAATTGTTGGTCCATTATATGTACCCGATGACTATCCACGTATAATAGTATGTTATATTAACTTAATATTAATATTTATTTTTTTAACTAATTGTGTAATATATTTATTCAAGGTATTCTTTATTTTCTTTTACATGCCACTTGTAAGAGGATAGCTACCCACTTATAAAGGATGATTGACCTTGGGATGACAATACCAATGAGTCCTCCAATGTTAAAAGTAAATAAAAGGACATTTTTATCTTTTCAAATGTCTGATAGGAAACCCTAAGAAAAAATGACGTGCAAAAAGAAAAGATTTGTAAACTGATCAGGATCGAATTGGACCATACCAATAACGTTGGAGTGCTTAATAAATAACTTTTTTATCCTTAAAAAAATAATTTTAGAACACTGTTTTCGTCTGGTTTAATTTTGACAAATAACTTGTATGTGATGGATTATTCTTCTCTATCAATATTTAAAAACAAAGGAGAGTATGATAAATTTTTTTACCACATTTAACTAAAATAACATATACTTCACAATTTAAAATTCAATCAAATATTTGATATTAAAAACATATTTGTTGAACTTTATTAACTAAATTTAATAATAAATTTTTATAATCAGGTGTCCTGGTATCTTTCCCGATAACTGATTACCAATTTGCTAATTAGCAACAACGCACATTAGAGATTAAACTTACTAGTATGATTTGTGTAAGTTAAGAATATGATAAATTATCATAACACACTTTCTGAAACTTTTTGAAGACACTGTTAACTGAAATTTTATTTCTTTGATTAGTGTAGATAATACTATCCAGACTTGGCTTGGGGATTTTTTATTTTTTATTTTTTTGTCAACGCCACAACCACCCAGGTCAAGAAAGTAGGTTCAACCAGCATGCTAACTTAATATAATTTCTTTTGTTATTTACAGCAAATATTTGCATGCATGGTGTACTTCTTCTGTGCAAATTGCATTACTCTACCAACATATATATATATATATATATATATATATATACTGGTAATGGTGTTGCTCGGGAAACTATAGAGCAGGATTTGAACATAATATTAATGTGGTTGCATCGCAATCAAACAGTGTGACATAACCAGAACCCAGATGCAGCCACATTCACAATTTATGAACAGGTTGATTTGTGAAAAGAATATCTCTGACAGAATACCAAGGGCCCATTCCCCAAACAAAACTTGCACAGCATTTACCAAATCTAAAGCTGATTACATATATGATTGTACGCAAATGATACATTAAAAACACCTCGATATGGTATTTGAGCAAAATTCAGAAGATAAATTTATCGTGGAGAAGAACCAGTAGGTACTTACTCAGACATAAATAATGAAATCCACAGGTAACTTGAACGGGAAAAGGGGGAAAAAATGCAGGGGTGTGTCAATTAAGGTAATCCTCATATTTGCTATCTCGCCTACAAAGAAATTCAGAATTGCGGGTTGCAACTATTTGGCTTTCGTGATGCAACTAACAAAATTTCACCATTGAAAATTATGCTGTTTTTGGCTTTGACTTAATTCGCTTCACCCTTGAATAGAGGAAAACGCCAGCAAGAGCGATAGCAGTACCTGTAGAAAAAAGAATATAAAAATCTCAGCAACAGGTGTGAGGAGATATTGAATGGTTAAGATAAATTCAAAGCAAAATACTTCTAACGTTTTCCAGTTAAAACCAGAAAGAAGCAACTTTACCAAAAGCATTCACAGGTGAAACAGGTGTTTGGAAGAAGATGACAGAGCTGACAATGACAACAACCCGCTTCACACAATTGCCCACAGAGTGGGTAACAGGTGATACCCTTTGCAATATCATATAAGAAACCTGCCAACCCATCCACAGAAAACCATCACTACATCATTCAGGAATGCAGCACATTTAACTATTAAAAAGGGAGCCGTGTAAACAATGATAGTACAATTCATTGGATAATATATCTCACAGCATAATAGTTGCACTGTCACTTAACTTCAAAATATTCTTAACCATCTAAGCACACCATGAGAGAAATACCAGAGAGTTTACTCTAACATGTTAAACATTTCACATCAAACATTTTAATTTTTTCCAATAGGTAACAGTAAATTATGTTTATTCTAGCAATCAAAAGATAAAATGCTTAGGAACCATATAAATGAACACTCTTGAACAGATGTCAATAATGGAAAGCTCAATTTTGCACCAGACCAGCTAACCTCCTATACCAAATGCTAGAAAGCTGCAGCAGCTTCAAAGCACCCCCAAAAAGTAATAAAACATATAAAGGGGCACAATAATGCATAGAAGAGCAAAACTCACTTGTTGATATGCATGGAAACATAATGCAGCAAGAAGAGATCTGATGTAAACTTGTCTAACATCTAACCCCTGTCAAGAAAGATGCAACAACATTAGCAACTAAACACAGTTACATATTTCGATTGCAGTTATGAAATCCTTTCTATTTTAACCATCAAGATACTCACAGCAGATTGCAAGTAAGCAGGGGTAAATTTGACACCCTCCATGAAGAGAGCCACAGGTGCCAACAAGAAGAAGGACATTACTGTTATTATAGAGAAGAGAGTAATGTTGTCCATAGAATCCTGAGAGGAATAAGATTCTCGTTATTTTCTGTTATAAGTTAAGAGATTCACAAAATGTCTTTTGAAATGCAAAGGTCAATATAAACATTGAAATATATCCAAAATATTTGGAAGTGTTCACAGATCATATTACCTCTTTCTTAACCATGGCCTTTTTGCTAAGAACATTACGAGATTGATTTGTCACATTGGATGCCATTGCACTCCAAAATCCAGCCCTGTTCATGTTCACCATTCCACCAAAACATATTACAATTTTTGCATGAATAAAACTTCTCTTTTCAAATCCTACCAAGTCACCTCTCTTCTTCCTCTAGAAGGAACAGACATCTTACCAATTGAAAGAGGCCTCAGTAACAGAAGCCAGTGCAACTCCACCAACAATAGGCACAAGGGAACCAACAACCCAGGGTGTAGGAAACTGTAAGAGCAAAACAAAGAACCAACATCAGAAAACACTAATTCTCAACGTGTTAAATATTTCTATTTTTGTTCAAAGTAAGTGTTTTTCATAACATAAGAACTCGCAGACAACTACATGAGAAATATACCCGCATGATAATTATCATTATTTTCACGGACAAAAAGACACTTTAATTTAGACAGCAACAAAAGCCACCAATAAACAAACAAAAATTACTTCACATTAAGCAACACACTTTGAAAGATTACTTCACACAATCACATTAGGCAACACACTTTGAAAGACATCTAACCTCTCCAAGGAACATGGCAGAAAGGATCACTGAAAAGAAAGGTTCCATGGCCTTGATCGTGTGAGTGAAAGACACGGCCACCTTTCCAAGACTCATATTAGTGAAAAGATTGCCCAAAGTATGCACCGCAGCCAGCGGCAAAATCGCTCCAAGCTGCCACACACAATCAACATTAACTACACCAAACAAAACACAATAATAAACACATAAATTCAACACAGCAGAGACCAAAATACCATAGCACCACTGAGTTTCGGCCTCTTGTAGAGATTCAATCCCCACATCAACGACACAAGCACAGTCCCAACGGCAAATTGAACAACAGTTACAGTCACTGGAAAATGAGCCGCCTTCAATACCTGCAAACAGCAAAACCAAAAGCAAAACAAAAACACATCAAGTTAAAATCAAATCCAAATTTTCATCAAACAAGCATTGCTGATTAGTGATTGCAATTCTTTTTTGTAACAATGAACACTATTACAAAATTTGAAACCATAATTGAAATGTTCACCTACAGGATTCAGTGATAAACATTAGAACTAAACATAGATAAAGTTCAATAATTGTCTGTTCTCACTAATCTACATTGATATTTAATTGAAATCTGTAATACACCGAAACGAAACTCTAATTCTATTAGAAGACAACACCAAAAGCATCCATGACTGAAATCTGCGTGACGTGATATTACCGAGGTGAAACTCAAATCTTCGTCATTATGAATAAACACGAATCTAAGGGCGTGTTTGGTAACTGATTATTATCGAGGAATAATAATTTTGTCATTAATTTAAAATTAAGCTGAGAAAGAGAGAATAAGAGATCTGGAAAGAGAGGAGTGAATTAGGACCTGTTTGTTGTAGATATTGAAGTAGATGTTGAAGAGGTACCAGAGGCCAAACAAGGCGCCGAGTTCGAGAGTTTTAAAGAGAGAGTTTTCGTTGGAAGCGCTTTCGGGAACGGCGTTTTCAGCGGCACGAGAAGGAGAAGGTAACGGCCTGAACTTGAAGGAAGAGGAAGGAGAGAGAGTCCAAGATCGACGTGTAAATGAAGAGACGCCATTGGAGTTAACGCCTTCGTTTTTGTTACTGTTGGCTTTGACGGAGAATCGTACGGAAAGTGATTGTCTGAGAGGGTTGAAGGAAGAAGGGGTACGGAGAGGAAGAGAGGGAGAGAAAGTGAAAGCCGCACTCTGCATATTTTTCAAGATCTGAAACAGAAATGAAAAAATGGAAAAACAGAGTGTGGTTGGGGGTTGGGGATTGTGTTTGTTTAGCTTATATGGAGAAAAAGAGGGAGAGTCCCTCGGAGTATCCGCCACCAGAAGGGTCTTGTAACTTTTGTTTTGTGTGTGTGTGTGTGTGTGTAGCTTGGCTTTGGAATGAATGAACGAATGAATATGAATGAATAAATGAATGGGACTATATGGGAGTAGGTAAGCACAACATAACACAAACGGGAAGATACTTTGATGCGATGCAAAGTGCAAATTCAAACAAATTAATAATAATTGAAAAATTTTAAAAAAAATAGAAAAAAAAGGGAAAAATGAGTCTAGGTACAAAAATGTTGGATATTCTTCTGCTCGCGTGTGATCTGCGTTTCGGGACCAAGATCTGTGAAATTTTTATAAGTTTTTAACGAAGAAAGTGACGTACCGATCCGTTTGGAAATGAAGGGGTTCAACGGAAATATTACTGAGAAAACATAATATATGTATGCATTGATATGAAAAAAATTTATTTGTTTTTAGAAAATTATTTGTAAACTATATTTATCATGAATTGTAACTTTATATAATCAATATATATAGTAATTAAACTCAATTTTTAAAGTCTTTTTTAAACATTTTTTATACTAGTTTTTTATGGTACAAATTAAATATATTTCGTTTTTTAAGGCATTGAATATTTTATTTTTTTCATTTAAATTTCCTTTTATAAAACGATATTAGAATTAGTAGGAAGACATAGTATCACTTCAACAAATGTTTAGTCTGAGTGATAATAAATAATTACAAAAAATAATTTGAATTAACTTTCAATTCTATTTAAATCAATTTCAATTAACTTTCATATTAACAATTTATTATGTCAATTCATTTTATGTTCTTCTAATATGTGTTGCTGACCATTGCAATTTATCATAACATATTCTCAAAAAAAAAAATTAAAATACAACTAAATGAACTTTTTCTTGTCTCGTTTTCTTAACATATTCTCAAATAATTTATCATGTAGTATTTTTATTTCGTAAAATTTTTTCCAAATTAACGCATACCAAAATTTTATTCTATGTTGAAAAATAAATTTTCAAAACTCTTTAATAAAATAATTTTTTAAAAAAAGTACAACCAAACTAATTTTCCCTCACCATGAACCATAAATTACAGATGTGTTTGGATTTAAATTGTAAAATTAGAAATTTTTCATTTGATTACTAAACTCACATAAGTTAATTAAGTGAAAATAGCAGTGTTTTGAAGGGGTAGATGTGTTTGATTTGATCCCTAATAAATCCTATAGAAGAGAAATATCGATTCACAATTGATTCACAAAAGAAGTTACTAGCAAAATCATATAATGGTCATGGATTTCTGCTTGTACAATATTGTTTTTGTCGTAGAACAACTCATACTAACCTCTGAGGTATAAATAAAATGATATCCCTCCTTAGTTTTTAACAGGGTTATGTATATATGGTTGGGTTTGATTTGTCATATCTTCATTTTTAAATCTCATATTTCTCTTATGATCCAATAGAGTATTTTTCAGAAAACCTTTCATTAGTTCAAGTGTCAAGAACTATAATATATTCAAGGTGTTGTGGATGATTGTCATACTCTTTTGTCCGTGAAAGAATGGTTCAAATGTAAATTTTATCTTTTTATTTTTTTTAGTCCGTAAATTTTACATTATTTCTTTAGGACATTTATTTCATTTCTTATGAAAAATTATAATTATAATTTTCTGTTTTTTAATTAGATACATGTAGTTACTCTATTTCTGAAAAATTACAATTTTAGTTCATGTATTTATTTAGCAAACATCAATATTCAAGTCTAATGTTAACTGACAGATGACATATAATGTTATATTCCAATTGGAATTTTTATACAATAATTCAAAAATGACACTTAATAGTTAATGTTTTCCAATAAATGTGACGAATAAAATTAAAAGAACTAAACTAAATATATTTTTTTATAATTGATGAATTCAGTGCCTGAATTAAAAAATAGACCAAAATTATAAATTCTTTTAGACAGACGAACTGAATATTTTGAATTAAAAAAATATGATAATTAAAATTTTAAAAAAAAATAAAGAAACAAAAATTACATTTTTAACGTAACGGAATCAGTTTTCAATCTCTATAGTTTATATTTTCTACCCAGGAGAGAAGGATACGTGTTTGTAGACCTTGAATAAATCATAAAAGACATGGATCATATCATCTAATTTTCTTTCAAAATGGAATATTTAGATCTTGAAATGAGATGAGTATAATATTTGCCAGGACTAAAATTTAAATTATCTTTTGGATAGATAATTCATATTTATCACTTGAAAGAAAATAGTCATTAGTATAATTTAAATGTGATTTTAAATTTATAAATTAAAAATAAGTAAATTTAGCAGAAAAATATATATATTTAGACAATAAGCTATTAAACCTATCCATTTTAATTATATTTTATTATTTATTTTTTTTACAGAAAAAGTAACCAAATTTAATTTTAAGATTCTATGCATATAGTATTTCAATTTTCTATCATCAGTTTAATGGGATTCAATGAGAGAACAAATTTTATATATGAAACTTACATGAATGAAATGTAAAAAATGAAATAATTTTTCTAAAAGGATTTTCCTTGGTATTTTAAAAAATATTTGATCACATATATATATATATATATATATATATATATATATATATATTATTAAGTCTAAAATATTAAAAATAAATCATAATTCTTAATTTTGATAATTATGTATCATTTAAATAAAAGCTTCACTGGTTGTTGATATTTATCGATTGAAACTAAGTATCCAAGTCAGATGGAGTTGAAATCTGTTATTTAGACGAATGAGCTCGTTACATGACCTTGAAAAATGGAGCAGGTGAATGAGCTCATCACATAAAGTCTTTATGTACATCAAATAAAGTTAGTCAATGAATGAAATCGAATGAAGTCAGTAGATTAATGAGTCATCAGACGAAGTATCACTATATCAAGATAAGTGTTGTTCTCAACATTTACTCGTATATGTATAGACATTAACCAATAGAGTTGTATTTTTGCAAATGTTGATGAGAAGATTATTGTCCTATCAAATATGAGAAAGTCAACTACTCCCTCTTTGAAAAGACGAGTCAAATTAGAACAAAGAGGAAGTTGTCTAATATAAAGATCTACTACAGAAAAGAAGATAATTTTTACAGTTTTCATCCTTTATCGTTGTAGAAAAGTTTCCCACTCATATTTAACATCCCCTAAAGAAGCATTTAATGTTTATAGTAGTTCAACATGCTTCCAACAGATAGATTAAAGACTTTGAAGTTGTTGAGTTTAACGATTATTTCAAACTCTTCATCTATGTAAAGGCTGAAGATTAAATATTTGAGAGAAGAGGGACAACTCTAATCAAAAGAAGTTGGAAACTCTTACGAATTGAATTCTTCATCTCTCAACAAGCCTTTTGTGTTCTTAATTGTATATCATTATTTGTGTAGACGTCGATCTTTGTTAGACGAAAATATTTTGTAAATCCTTTAAGCGTTTGTGAGCTTAAAGAATATTTGTCTAGTCTAAAGAGGTTGAGTTAGAAGAATACTTATACAGCCTAAAAAGACAAGGGTCAAAGAATATTTGTTTAGCATGAAGAGGTTAGGGACAAAGAATACTTGTACAGCCAAAAGTGGTTGGGGTCAAATAATATTTCTATCTTGTTGAAGATAGTGAAACCTTAGTTGTTGCTAAGGAACTAGATGTAGTATTGCGATAAGATGAACTAGTATAAAAATTCTTTTGTTGTCTCTTTATTTATTCTTTCTTGACTTTGCTAACTCAAGCTGACTTGATTAAAAAATTATCCTCGCGTTGATCACATAAGTTAAGGATTTCATCATGTGTGTGACTGGTGGTCCTGACACGTAACTGTCGAATATTCATTTGTGAGAGTGTAAAGAAGACATGTACTCCTAGACTATTTATGTAGTTTATTGAATAGTACCACAGTTCATATTGAGAAGAATTGAGAAGCATGCATGTTGTAATTGTTTTGATGAGTGCATTCGATTGATAGGATGACGAAGAGATTATAAGTGTGTATATATATATATATATATATATATATATATATATATATATATATATATATATATATATATGTGTGTGTGTGTGTGTGTGTGTGTGTGTGTGTATATATATATATATATAAGATTAAAGTAATAAATTTAAAACATAATCTTATATATATATATATATATATATTGTTTATGTTTTAAATTTATTACTTTAATATTTTTGTCAAAAGCCCATCTTGCATGTTTGCATATGTAGTCAACGTTTATGATGATAAAAAACTTGTGTTCTTTGGAGCAGACGAGCAATAGGATTGGCCCAGTGATACAGTTGGAGGTTTTGAAGTAGCATAAAGCCTTTGTGGTATTTTTGAGAAAACCATGTTCGTTGTTTAGTTTGTTTTAACTAAAATGCCAAAGTTTAGAGTTTTGTAATCTTTGGTTCAACTAAACTTAATTATGTGTAAATATTATAAGTATAATTTAATGAATGGATGACATGTACATTTTTGTATGTATATGAATATATATCAAGGTTGTGTTATTATATGAATGTGACATGGTGAAAAAATTAACTTGAGTTTTCATAAATAAATAAATGAAGATCTCATTAAAAATCTGAACTTTGCACTTAGTATAGTTGTAATGTAGTGACAAAGTAAAGTCGTCATAGGGAGAACTACCTTACTATTGTCTGTAAAAATCATTCTTATGAACATTAGACTGAGTTCGTTGGATCGTTTCTAAGCTTTGTATTGGGCTTTCACTTTATTGTTAAAATTGGCACAATGGTGTACATGTAATGTTAAATGACAAGGGGAGGACTTCATACACACATGTCTTCACAATAGTAAGATAAAACTTATGTGGTATTCTTTGTTTTTCCGATATGGGACATTGTTTGTATCCCAACAATCTGTCGTTATCAATGATGACCAATAGAGCTTATGCCCTCCACAAAATAGGTCCACCTGACCTTCACTTAGATACACTTTCATCATTGAGTCACTCATCTAAGTCGATGCAAGTCGTCTCCACAATAGTAAGATATTGTCCGCTTTGGGTCTAAGCCCTCACGGTTTTGTCTTTGGATTTCCTTCAAAAGGTTTCTTTCTAATGGATGTACTATATGTGTTTATAAACTTATGTGGTATCCCTTATTTTTCCAATATGAAACACTGTTTTCATGATGTAAAACTTTTAAACAATATTCAAAATATATTGATGTTCTCCTTTGAGTGACATATCAACATGTAACATTTGACGCTAATAAAAATTTAATATTATTTACCAATTAAACATACGTTTGTCTATCACATTTGCGTATATAAATAAATTAATGGCATGTACAAATGATGAACAATTATATTCACTAATTATAAGACCAAATAATCAACATGTGAGCGATCCATAGATGTCTTATAACAATGAATTTTAGTATACTCACCATCAACAATCACATGATAAAACATCCATTATTCTATGGGTAATTGAAATAAATATATCATTAATTTGGAATTAAAAAACCTTAAATCAAAATCTTGATTCACGCATGTGTTCTAAAATAAGGAATCAAGAAATTAGGTTCATCCATATAGATTTATAATTCTTTTTTCAGATTAAAAGAAAACATGTATGACATTTAAATAACTGAAAAACTTTGATTTGGAGTCCTCAAGAATTATTACAAGGACACATGTTATTTAACAATTTCAAGATATAAACTGATAGTTAATTGAATAATCATACATATATTTTGCGATACACAATGACAACTAAACATAAAATTGGCATACAATTGAAATTTGAACATATTGCATGAAAAACTTTCCTTACACCGAGCAAATTAGTTTTGGACCTAATATTGACCAATTCCAATTTCCATCATTTAATTCAAAAACCAATTGGCTCTCAAACACTTTTTAGAGTTTTTTGACCTTTGAGAGTTCAATTTCTTGAAAGTTATCAATTTCGTAAAACTCTTCAAATTGTCTTAGAGATTTCCAATCTCAAAACTCTTGATGATCATCAAACAAAATCTCCTTTATAATTTGAGCTTTCTCCCAACTAGTTAATCTACTCCTAACCTAAACATTAAGAAGAAAATCAACATTTAGTCATTTAAGACAACAATCAACTCATCCCTACGGAAAAAAGGCAAATTTTCACCAAAAAGGAAAACAATAATGCTCACATGCAAAAGGGCAAAACATGTAAATTCGTGATTGAGTACCCTTGACATTATCACAGTTGAAAGAAATTCTCCTTAGTCGAATATGTTTAGTCTCTATTATAAAGTTCTTCCCTTCTCATTTTTGTCTTGCTTTTAAGAAAATGAGTTCTCTCTCCATGCACTGTGCTCCCTTGATGGGCTTTTTGACCTTAGTAGAAAAAATAGCAAAACAAAATACGTAAATGGTTCAGTTCAGAACATGTTACTAAAATGGGTTGGTCGCAGTGCGTGGCGCGACCATCTGATCGTAGAAAAGCCAGCGACCCAATGAGAGTGTGTCACGTGGCAAAAACTCCAACGTGGAATGCTGACATGGACAGTGGTCGCGGGCAAAATCGCAATCACCTCTTGTGGTGACACATGTCTAAAAGTGAGTGGCGTGGCCAGCCACATTGGAGTTGCACAGGGATAATGTGCCACGTGGCGTGGTCGCAGAAAGTTCTACGACTACGCCACGTGTCACGATTTGGTTAGTTGTTGTCCCACGTGGTGTAGTCGATGGTCTTTTCGCGACCAACTATGGTGGCGCCACGTGTTGGCAGTTGGTTGGCTGGTTCTTCGGTCGCGTTGCGTGTCGCGACCAGGTTTCTGGTTTCTTCCGCAACTCAATTCGCGACCAGATAAACTTCTGTCATTCCCCCTGCGACCACAAAACATTATATATACCCCATCCGCCAAACAAATCTTCACAACTTGGCAGTTCTACACACAAACAGATATAAATTTCTTTAGTGTTTAATGTTTTGCTGTTGTTTATTTCATTTAATTTTATATTTAAACAATAATATGCAATTGTAATTTATTTATTCTGTTTTGTGTAGATAAATTGAATTTGCATGGCGCAGTTGTTGTATATGCTAAGGGAAGAGTCACAGAAACTGAGGAAGGAGTAAAATTTGAAGGATCCAGAAGGATTATACAAATAGAAAGAAATATTAGGTTTATTGGGTTAAAAAAAATATTACGTCAAAGATTAAAATTACAAGAGAATGAAGTAATAAGATGCATTACAACTAGATATTTTGTAGATAATAAATATGCATTATTTGAATTAGTTGATGATAGTGATGTCAATCTTATGATAACAAATTTTGAACAACCGGGTTAGGTCATATAGAATTATGTATAGAAATAGTTATTGCAGGTAGTGCATCGTCGTATAATGAAGGAGGTGCATTTGAGTCAAATGTTTGTAGGGCGTATGATGAAGGTGACACGGGAATAAATTCAAGTGAAGAAGATGAAACTTATATCGTCTCAGATTCTTTCGGGGATTCGTCTACTTATATTGAAGATTTTGAAGGTCATTTACCTGAATTAGATGATGATGAACTAAATGCTGGTATTAACAGTGTAGGTATGAACGTTCAAGCAATTGCATTACCTGATACAGTATTAGGTGAGATTAATTGTGAATGTGTTTCAATTATTCTAAAAGAATGTATTTAACTGTATCATTATGACATTGTAGGTGATAGGCAACAACCGTTTTGGCACAATACACCGCACTATACTCAAATAAATTGGGATCACCCTGATGAAGAAGATTTGTTTGGTGTAAGTGGTCCTACAAGTTAGGAGGAAGGTCAAGAATTATTTGTGGGTTTGGAATTTGAAGATAAAAAAAGTGTTCAAAAGGCCCTAAAATTGTACATGATGAATGCACATCAAATTTCGAAAGTCATTGAATCAAAACCACATAGGTATGTCGTTAGATGTCTTGATGTTGGATGTCCTTTTTATATACGAGTCAGTTTATCGAAACGAACACAGAGATGGAAAGTCGTTCAATGGGGAAGACCACATACTTGTTTAAATGCTAGTTTGAGTTAAGATCACGTAAATCTTGATTCTGATTTGATCAACACATGCATACTAGGTATGTACTATATTTGTGAAGACATTCAGGAGTCCCTGATGCACTTACGCAAACAAATAAATTATGTATGTAAAATATACATTGAAATAAATACTTAATTAACAACAGTAAAAATAAGTTTTATAATTACTAAACTTAAAAAATTACAAACACGTTAGTCAACTATTTAAAAATAATTAACTACACATAAAATAGAAAAAACTACTTAACTAAAGTTAAAAAAAAATAGTAACTAAAAGATTTACCGTAACACAAAATAATAAACATATGAAATAATAAAGTAACGTAACAAACAACAACAAACAATTAGTAACTAAACTTACAAAATTTATAATTATGTAAGTCAAATTATATAAAAATAATTAACTACATCTAAAATAAAAAATAATTAAATATGTAAGTCAACTATTTAAAAAATACGTAAGTCAACTAGTAAAACAAATTAAATACATAAGTAAACTACTAAAAAAAATTAAATACGTAACTCAATTAATCAAAAAATTTAAACAAATACTAACTAAAACTTACACAATTACACCTATAATAATTTGTACAAAAATTACCATAACACACGTACCAACTACAATTAAATAAAATAAATTACAATAACACTACAATTAAATAAAAAAAATAACTACAAAAAATTACCGTAACACACATACTAACTATAATTAAATTACTAAAATGTACCGTAACACTACAATTAAATAAAAAAACTTAAAAGATAAACATAAAACTAAATTAGTGTAACGTAAACAATAATTAAAATAATAAAAATAACAATCTAAACTTACACAGTAACTACTTAACCTAAACAAATAAAAACTAAAAATGTAATATAACATAAAAATTAAAAAAATAGTAACTACAAAAATCTAACCACTTATCTTAAATATTATTGTCTATAATCCTACCTAAAAATTTAACCATCTATCTTAAATATTATTGTCTATAATACTACCTAAAAATCTAACCACCTATAATAATAATTTAAATTTCATGAATAAAAAATAAATACAAATACGAAATTAAAAAATCTAACCACTTATAATAATTTTAATTTCAGGAAAAATAATATAATTACGAAATTAAAAAATTTATAATATTTGCAATACCTTCATGTAGTCAATTCTACACACCCACAGAAAACCAGCTTCATAAAGGAGGTTCACGATAGCATCTGGTATGGTGGATTGTCCCAAATAAAGTGGCGGTTTCTTTCATAATACTAACTGTTTACATTCTCCATTATTCCATATGTGTTGGAAAATGTGAGCTTTTTGAAGCCACGATACATCTCCCTCAACCGGACCACACTCTATAACTAATCTAGAAGAAGACGAGAATGTCATGGTGAAAAAAATATAAGCGGAGGAACAAGAATTCGTGAGTTGAAGAGAATGACAGAGGGGAGGAAGGAGGAAAGTAAAAAAATTTTACTTCCTCCTCCTTTTATAGTGGTCCCGGCGGGGCGAGCCACGTTGGGCTCCCGGGGCAACCGCCCCCCCCAAACTTTTGATTTTATTTTTTATTTATAATATATATATTAATAATAAAATTATATATATATATATATATATTAGTAATAAATTTAATATTTATATATATAAATATATATATATATATATATTATATATATTAATAATAAATTTATATATATATATATATATATATGTAATTTATTAATAAATTATATATACTAATAATAACTTTACATATATATATATATATATGTAATTTTTTAATAAATTTATATATATATATATATATATATATATATATTAGTAATAAATTTAATATTAAAATATATAAATTTATATATATATATATATATATAATTTCTTAATAAATTTATATATATATGTGTAATTTCTTAATATATATATATATATTAATAATAAAATTAATATTAATATATAAAAACTTATTATATATATATTTATTATTGTTGTTATTATTATATATATATTAATAATAAATCTATATATATTAATAATAAATTTATATATATTAATAATAAATTTTAATCTCTCCTAAATTTATTTTAATCTCCGACAAAAAAAATTATTATGTAATTAATAGGTTATGTTTAACTAATTTAAAAAAAATTAAAATTAAAATAAAAGAATTTTAATTTTTTTTAAAAAAATTTTTTTTGCCCCTCCCACCTTATTTTTCTAGCTCCGCCCCTGGTCCCGGGCGCGCGAGGCGGGAACCAATTTAAAAATGTGGTCGTGACCAATTCCACGACCAGGCTTGGTCGCTGTCCTTTTCGCGACCAGGTCACGTCAGCAAAAAAACCCTCTCACTCCCCTTTCAACACGTAGCGCCACGAGAGTTGGTGGGACTAAATACACCACATTGTGACACGTGGCGTGGTCGCTGGACTTTTTGCGACCACGCCACGTGGCACATTATCAATGTGCAACTCCAACGTTGCTGGCCACGCCACCTAATTTTTGACACGTGTCGCCACCAGCGGTGGTCACAATTTTGCCCTCAACCACTATTCATGTCAGCATTGCACGTCAGAATTTTTGTCACGTGACACACTCTAATTTAGTCGCGAGCTTTTCTGCGATCAGGTGGTTGTGCCATGCACCACGACCAGCCCATTTTAACAATATGTTCTTAAATGAACCCATTTGCGTATTTTATTTTGCTTTTTTTTTTTTTTTTTCTGCTCGGGTGAAAAAGCCCCCTTGATGTATAAAAGATTGACTTAATATGACTTAATTAATTGGTGAATGAAAGATGGAAGAGAAAAGTGGATGGGAAAGTTTATGTGGCAGATTCTTGAGTTGAAGGGGGACAATGAATGGGGTTAGGTGTGATGGCTACATTAGCAGTGTACCGGTCTCTACCACTTCGAACATGATCTCCGGCATAAATCAAATTTTGGGTTTTGAAAATAGAATATAATTTTTAAATGCCTTTCGCCGAGTAATTTTCATTCCAAAGTCCTTGTTCTAAAAACTCCTCCAAAAAGAAAATTAATTTAATCAAAGTATATTAACCATAATATTCTACTTTATGTTTATAATTAAAATTAAAATACATAAATCAACAACTAAATTAAATCCTAACATGACATAAAAAAAGAAATTAAACTAATTAATTAAAATTTAATTCAAAATTTTACTATTATGATCGTGTAAATATTAAATCAAGTTTTTTAAAAGAGTATATTCATTAATAGTTATATTTGTAAATATAATAATATATTAATAAATTTGATTATTTATTAATATATTATAAAGGAGAATGAATAAAAAAAACATTAAAAAAAAGAGAAAAAGACATAAGAAGAAAATTTATTTTAAATAAGAAATTAAATAAATTTATTTTAATAGACAAATGGATATACATCAATAAAATAATAATTAATGGGTAGATTGGATGAATTTGTATTACATGAATTTTGATAAATAAAAAATTTTAATTTAATTTTGAATAAATTCATATGAATCGATAAATAATTTTTATCATATCTATTATTTCTACCGCCGCCACCATGTCGTCATATACTATAAATTGTTTCACGTGACTGGGATAACCAGGTAAGTGTTAGGTGGGAGCAGTTGAACCTATAATTTCGGAATGTTACTATCAATGACGGGTGATTTGATTGCGTATATATTCCCGGTTTGTGCAGACACAACACTTCTAATTCTACATTTTCTATTAAAATCCACTTTGCATTTTACACAAGAGTAGGTAGAAGAGAAATAATTGGTGGACAATTTAATATAAATCAAGCACTTAAAAGTTTTGATAAATGTGATTGCACATTTCAACAAATAAATATGATTATACATCATAATTCAGATTATTGTATCATTGATAAAGATTAAATATATATTCTTACAAAATATGAGTTTGTTCCTTATAAACTGGATTAATATTATTATTTTGGCAGTGATAATTTTTTTAAAATATGAAAAGTTTTCAATATCCAAATGCTAGTCAACCTGCTTTTTTATATTTTGGTTCCTAAATTGCATCTTCTAATATTTTTTTTACATAATTCTCATATTTAATGTTCTTAAGAAAAAATATAAATATAATAATAGGAAATTCTTTTAAATGAATCCTCTAAATTCTGTAGCAGCTATTGCTGTCAGTTCCGGTAGGCAGCAGCCACCACTGTCATTGTCTCATTGACCAATAAGCACCATCATATCTACCATTAACTTATAGCATGATTAGACTTCACTTACAATTTTAAAATCATGCTTTGAGCAAAAGTTATAAGAAATAAATTTCTTCTACACAAATCATGATTTGATACATTGTTACTGTTGCTGTTGTTGGAGTACTGTTAACCTATGGACATTGCATGAATTGAGAGAAAGTGAAAGTAAAGAAGAAAAAAAGAGAAAAACTGTCATTTTCTCTTGTTTGATAGCAGATAAATATAAAACACACCAAAGCATGCAGTGCCAGTGCCAACCCGCTAAAATCTTTTGTTTCTATCGTAGCAAAGAGAAGTGGCCGTTGATGGAGATAAAGGGACACTAATTCAGTAATTTGTCGTATCCATCAGTTTCATGGTGTTTATTTTAAGTTGGATTGAGACGAGGTTAACTTTAAAATTTTAATGACTTATTTGTATTTTTATTTAGCCTCAAATTTTTGTCAGAGGTCGTTTATTTTAACTTCAATTTGATTCAATTAAAACTCAATTATCAATCTTAGTTAATGTTACACATGTTACCTGTGAATCTTATGTCTCGTTTCATTAGATCAGTTGGGTTATTTTTTAAAAAGAAAATTAAAGAAGAAACAAATAAAAAGAAAAAAATTATTATTTATTTATATAAAAATTAAAATTAACTTTTCAATAACCCGTTCGGATGAAGAAAGTTCTATCACTTCTAGAAAAGTTAAGAAAATAAACTTTTATAAACAAGTTAATAAGAAACTAATTTTAACTTTTAAAATTTTTTTCTTCTTATTTTCTTTTCATATATAAATCCTTTTAGGTAAACTCATATAAATTTGACTATTAAATGTTTATTGATTTTTTTTTTTACCTACAATGGAGATATTCAGTTTTGGGCTTGGTGGAGTAATATCTCGTACTTTTTCTCCGAGTTCTATTGTTAATAAAAAAAAATTTTGTTTTTATTTTTGGAAAAGAAATTACACGTATTTTAAGTTATTGAATTAAAAATTATATAACTATAATTAAAATATGAGAAATGATTCATTTACTTAAAGATGTTATTTTTCATTATAAAGAGAAAGAAATGAAGGTTAGCATAGAATTTTAGTTTAAAGTTTAAAAAGATTAAAAATGAGTTCGAGTCTCAAAAGGTTGTTTTTTTCAATGACTAAATTACATATTTATGATCTAAGTGAATCTAGGATTATGAAAACGTAGTTATTTTGTAAAGATACAATTTTCTCTACCATCCCTTTTATTGAAAATGGCTTTTTAAGAAAATTTAACCGATTAAATTTGGAGAAAATATTGAGAATTTGCTAGATAATTGAAGTAGGTCAAATAGACAAGAGGAAATGAGGCAAGTAGAAGTGTTTTGGTAGGAAAATGGTAAGAGCTCGATAAATGTGGAAAAGTTAAAAAATGAGGAGCTGATATAACCTTTATTTAAGATTTTCTTTGTCCAGTCATGCTTAAAGTCATTCCAAACATCAATGAGGGTTTTAACTAGTTTGAGATTCTCTCGTATTAAGCACAACATGAAAACTCGTTCCGAACATCATTACACCTCATGTTAAGTATGAGATAGCTAGCGCTCAGAGCAAGTTCTAGCGCTCAACATTGAACATTTTATGCTTAATCGATGCGTTCAGCTGTAGTTTTTAGTCTTATAGTTGCCTTTTGAGCCTACATAACATAAAAGACATTCCAATAAAGACATTCCAATAAATGGTTTAAACTTCAAGATTAATATCATCCAACTTCCAAACACTTTCACACACAACTACATGTCCAATCATAAAACATGATTTTGAGAGTATGAGATTTAGGGTATTACATATATTATAATGGCAAAACTACCCTAACCCTACGTGAACATGTAGTTCATCTTCTTCATTAGCAACGACAGACAATCGTGACAAAGCCAAATGCAAGGAGAGTTTAATGGAACGCAAGGGGGAAAAAGAAGAAGGATGAAAAGGGCAATGTGAAGAATGAAAACGAAATTAATGGTTGGGTGGGTGGGTACAATTTTTTATGAAAAATAAAATGAGATTTATAGTCTAAAATAGGATGCGGAAAAAAAAAGAGTGAAAGGAAAAATTCTTGGATTAAAATGGGTACATTGTTTTCAGCTTTGCTAGGTTAGACTTATACGGTGTAAAGTGAAAAAAAGAAAAGAAAAAGAAAAAGAAAGGCAAATAATACTGATGGTCTTACTTTATTTATATTGTGGCATCCATTATTTATTCATTTAACAATAATGATTATAAATTTAAATCGTTAATAAAAAGGGGTAACAATCCTCTCAATATATTGAATTGCTATTTCAAAACTATACAAATAAAAATATCGAATAGTTATAATTTTATTAACCATTTAAATTTTTATTTATTATTGTCAAATGAATAACCAAGAAAGTAGACGTACCTCAACAGTACGTAACTTTTCCATAATAAGAGAGTCACGTAGGGAAAAACAAAAGAAGGGCTGACAATTTATTGTGACTATTTTCACTTAATTTTAAAAAATATAAATATAGCCAGATAGTAAATATACTCATTTTAATCGGAACCATATAATATTTTAAATTAAATATAAAGATAAAAAAAATCAATTTTATTACGCTAATATTTACAATAAACAGCCAATCAGTCATCTAAACTTTATACTTACATGTATTTATCTTTCTTCACACTTTATATATATATATATATATATATATATATATATATATATATATATTTCTCTCTCTTCACATTTTATACCTGGTTGTCTGTTTATTGCAATTGTCTACCGAACATTTTTTTAAAAAAAAATATCACACTAACCATTTCGGTAATTTCAATTTATCTAATAAATTAAATCATTTCAATTTAAATATTATCTTTATATTTCTTTTTCAGTCAAACAACTTCTATGTAACTACGTTTTTTATTTTAACTTATAGAATACATCCTTAATCTTAGTAAAAAAAATCTAATTAACATACTAAATCTTATTTTGCTATCTTCATGACTAGATTTATACCACAAATTACCCATAATACCCTGAAATCAAAGCACTGGCTTTTCTATTATCCTAATTCCAAATCTCAAATCCCCGAAATTACGCAATGGCTAATTCGGGCATCTCACATTTTAGATATTTATTTATTTATAGGACGCAGACACGGATACGTGATTAACCCGTAAAAAGCGGTGTCAGCGTGCAAATCCAAAAGACTAAACGTTGAAAAAGAAAACCCGCGGAAAGCGTGGTCGCAAACAGCAATAAAAGTCCCAAAGCTAATCATTCATTCCGATTCATATTCATAATCTGATTTGATTCCGGAGCTCTAGATTTTCAGATACAAACAAAGAAAAGGTTGAAGCAAAGTGATGCAGTCGTTGATCACGAAAACTTGCGGGGGTTTACGGTTACCGGTTTCAACGGTAACGGATTCGGAGAGTAAGAGGAGGCAACGGGTGAATTTTCCGAACCGTAGGAATTGTAGGGGTGTGATCGTATCGTGCGGTTCGGAGAAGATCAATGATGGGAATGAGGGAATGGGGTCAAACTCGAGGGACTTATTTTCGGCGAGTCATCATTACGTGATCTTGAAACACCGAATGGAGATGGCGGCTAAGTCCGAGGTTAGTGTTTTTTTGTTGTCTCAAAAGAAACATAGTGTTTTGTTGTTTTTTAGTTTTATGATTAATGTGGGTCCTTGGTGGCTTGGAAAGAAGCTTCTTATATTGTGGAATTTGAAACGGTAGTATTACGAAGAGGCTGCGAGGATTCGTGACTCACTGAGAAGCTTCGAAGATCAAGTCCCTGTTCTGCGTCTCCGGAGATTGTTGAAGGAAGCTGTTGCTCATCAGAGGTTTCAGGTGCTTTTTTCTTCCTCCCAATAATTTGGTATTTAGAAGATCAAAAAAGTCTTTTTAATATATCAAGTAATTTTATTTTAAAAAATATTTAACATTATTTTATTTCATGATTTTAATTATTTATTATTATTTTTTTCTAAATTTAACTATATTTTTCCATCACACTCGTGTAAGTGTGTATGATTTGTGCGTGAGTTAATGGTTATGCATAGGCAGGATGATTTTTTCAGCATAGGTTGCAATAAGAACATGTTTGAAACTGTCAAATTGTGGTCTGTTTTCCAATTTTCTGTCATGATATTCATTCAAAACTGCATTTTGACAACTTGTTTCTGCCCATTTTTGTTGACACGCAGATTGCAGCTAGATATCGTGATGAGCTAAAAGCAATTGCTCCACATTCTCTCTTAAAATGCTCAAGTGATGCTACAACCTTGGTAACAATACTACTACTTTTACTAACAGCTACTTTGCCGTGAATTATAGATAGTTCTTTCTTGCTATAAAGTTAACTGCATCAGTTGAGTAATTAGCTCCAAGTTGAGTTGCTCCCTTGGAAAATCAATGCTCAATGGAGCTCATGGTTTTGATATGGGTTGAAAGAATTTTTTTGGAATATCATACTTCCCTCCAAATAATAAACATATATTTCATGTGAGAAACATCATCATATAATTGTAAAATAAAAATATGGAATTTGAACTTTTATTTTCTACTTGTTCAGGGAATCCGGGTTGAAGTTAAGAGTGAGTATATAGAGGGCAGAAGTCAACCTTCGGAGGAGGTATATTTCTTTGAATACAAAATCAGAATTACCAATAACACAAACCGTTCCGTTCAGCTTCTCAGAAGGCATTGGATTATAACTGATGCTAATGGGAAAACTGAAAATTTCTGGTTAGTTAATTATTCTCATCCTCTCCATCTATGTTCTTTATGCCTTTGATGGTGATTCTCATTTTCTTTTGTATTCATGTGGATTCAAGTTTAATGTATCTTACGTGCAGGGGAATTGGAGCTGTTGGTGAACAACCAGCTATATTTCCTAGGAGTAGTTTTGAATTCTCTTCTACATGCCCATTAAGCACACAAAATGGTAGATTGGTAAGAATGTTTCTTTCATTCTTTATTCTTTTATGAAATCGCCTCACCTAGTGAGAAAATGCTTTTTTATTGTTACAACGTTGGATATTTGAGTTGTTTTGAGTTTCTTAACATCATTTCAATAATCTGCACTCAATTCATCATTCTCTGAAAAAGGAAAGCAAGAGTAGAAGACTAATTGAATTTGAAGGACATGGCTCTACATGCTTTTATAATTTATGTTATTGGTTGCATCATTTTTCAAATTTTTCATGATTATATGTACATATTACAACAGAGTGAGAATTTGTACCATTATTTTAACAACACAATACTCACAGTCTGAGTAGAAATTGCATAAGAGGGAGGAAAGTTATCACTGTCCTCATTTGAAACTTCTCAATGTTTTGAATTCATTGGATGCCAATTTGATTCATGATTGATTTCAACTTTCAAGTATTTCTAGATGTCTTGCCTTCTAACTGAACATAAAACCAAATGCTTAAATCTCATCACTATAATGCAGGAAGGTGACTTTGAGATGATACATGTTGATCGAGTAGGCTCAAGAGCATTTAATGTTGCTGTTGCCCCTTTCTCTTTCTCTTTACTTGGAGATGATAATGATGGTGATGATGAAACTACATAAGATAGAATTGCAGCATCCCCTACTCAGATTGTAGCAAATAAGCATTGAGAACATGTAATTGGAACATGTTCTCACAGTCATAAGAAGAAATTATTAAAGCTGGCTGTTTGTATAATCTGGCTACATTGAATCATTGTAAATATTGTGCTTGACAGATTCCTTTATTTTTTTTAATTTTATTTTCTTGTTTTGGACAAGAACCTATGTATATATATTCATATATTTTTTTGTTGAATGGTGTGTACAGAACTCCCAGAAAGAAAACAATTTTCATTTGTATATTATTGTCAGTTCAAGTTGTACTTATGCTTTCAATCCTGACAAGATAGGAAAAATACAAGTGATGAATAGAAAAATAGAATTATTTAAAGCGAAGTGACTTACGTATTGGACACTTGCTAGCTTAGTTATCATGCGATTATACCAAAATCACTAAAAATACCAAGTCACGAAAAAGAACAAAAAAAAATTACTACTAGGATTATTAAATAGCAAGATTTCTAGATACAGTTGGCATTGTCATTTATTAACAATGATAATAATCAGAATTGAAGAAACACCTTGGATTGAATATGTTATGTATAACGTGCCCATCTAAAAAAACAATGTATTACGTGAGGCCGTGAAGTATGCATTTTTCCTTAGAAATCAACACGCAAATTGAGTGTGTTCTGCCCGTCTTTTTTTGCTAACCATGCCATAGTCATGAAAATTAGAATCAGCCCTTAAACTAGGAAAAAAAGAGTCAAGATTCTTCTTGTTCTCTAATACTCAAGCTCATCTCTTGTCCACTAGCTAGCATTTTAAAATTAAATTTGATTTATTTTTACAATGTTTGGTTTTGGCCATAATTTTGCATTTTTCTCTTTCTCTAAACACATTCCTTTGTTGTTTATTCTTTCTTTCTTTATTGTCAATTTTATTCTAATAATAAGAGACGTGGTTGGATTCATTTTTCAGAATTATAAAAAAATAATTTTTAAAATTTATTTTTCAGGAACCGACTTTTGTTTTGTCAAAGTTCTAGAATTTTCTAAACAAACTATAGATACTTTTTCTTCCCCTTTCTCTATCCCCATATTCATGGACAATGGCTGAAGAGTTGGATTACATTCTCATCATGTGAATTAGAAGGGCTGGAGCAATTGTACATAGTTATTTTGTGCCTTTCTCCACTCCTTTGCATATCTTGTCAATTCTTTTGGTTCTAATGCTAATAAGTAATAACATGGACAAGATAAACCAGCAAGTGGTGAAGGTAATACCACAAACAGAATTCAAGAGTCCTACAATGTGGACTAGTGATGCAGTTATATGGGCCTCATGAGCAGGTGAGTGAATTTCAATTGAATTTAATGGATTGTTTGACTCCTTCATTCTTGTTTGTCTTTGGATTTTGATGGTTATATGGAATTGTTTCTTCGAAATTCATTTTTTGGAATGTTAAAATATGAGTCATAGTAAAATATAAAGTAAACAAGACATCAAATTATGAGAGTCAACTGTTGTTTATACTTTATAGCTCAAATATTTCAAATTTGAAAGTCAATTTTTTATATAGTTTTAAACTTTTAATTTCAGAAAACAATGGAGCTACCCACGTGTATCAGGGCATAGTTGGAATAAAATTTGGCAAAGAATGGATGGAAGTGCTAAGATAAGTATAAAAGAAACTTGAGTAATACTTTGAATTGTTTAGAGTTTGAGTAATACTTGAGTAATACTTTGAATTGTTTAGAACAATGGCTGTGATTGAATTGTGGAAAGAGAGAAACACTAGGGTGTTGATCGGATTAGTTGTAATATAAGGGGCTATTCGATTTGATAAAAGTTACACTATTAAATAAGATAAAAATAATAATACAAATTAAATAATTAAATATATATATCAACTTTTTAATCATGTTCATTATTTGATGAACAGACAATATAAATAAAATACTGTTATATTTATTTGAATATTTTTTAATATTAATTATCTTTATATAATTTATAATATTATTTATATTATATAAATTTTTTAAAATAATATATATAATTTAAATAGTAAATAATGAAAATTAAAAAATAAATTATATAATAAAATTATTATAACTAATAAATAATTTTAATTCAAAATACATAACATGATAAGATCGATGTAATTATTGGATAATAAGAATTCAAATGAAATGATTCACATTCAAAAGAGATGTAAGGATAAGTCTATTTTTTAAGCACATTATATATAATATAAATTTTTGTTCAATAATTTTTTTTTGTTAATAAAAGATTAAAGTTTTATTTTATTTCATCTATTTAATATATACCATCCCCTGTTTTTTTTTAAAATTAAACATAAAACAAAAATAATTTTTCGTACATCAAAATACACCATATAATTCATTTGGGAAAGAGAGAACTCCAGAAGTCTTCCTTAAATTGAATTGACCCGGTTTACTTAACAATCTTGATCAAACCAATGAATTTAATATAGATTAGTTTTTCTCACATCAAATTCAAATCAACCCACTCATAATGGAGTCATTGATCAAGAGTATCTTTTTTAAACTCTTAAGTCTTAACCCAATAATGACCTTATCAACAATTTTTTAACTATTAAATTAATATATCTTAGATTTCAGTATCTAAATTTATCATCTATTTTGCCCTTTTCTTTTCTTTTGCATTCACTTTTTAAAAATTTTCTTATGATCTTATTTAATATTTTTAAGTGTCTCAATTTGACTGATCATATTTTGGTCATTTTTTTTGTCATATTTCGGACAATTGATTTTGTCATATTTTAGACTATTTTTTTTTAAAACAATATATAATAAATTAAACTTTAAATTTGTTTAAATATTATACCTTACCTCATTTAAACTACTCTTTACACCTTTTAATAAAATATAATTTGAATTAAAATGTAGTGACTTAAATTTAAGTTTATTTAAAAATATATAATTAAATTTACCACTCTTTTAAATTTTAATTTACATATATTTTTAAATAAATTATATATTATTTTATTCAAATAATATAAAAAATTTAAAAATGAAATTAGATTTTAGTTAAATTTATAATTTCACCTTGATTTATAATAATTATTATAGGTTAAATTATTTGCTCTTAAAATAATTAATTTATATTTCTAATCATAAAAAAGTATGAATAATAATACAAAAGGGGTTGAGCATAATATTTAAATAAGTTTTGAGTTTAGTATCATTTAGATAAACCTCAAAATAATAAAACATAATTTACTTGAGGGATAACTATATGAAAACTAAATATTAAATAAGATTAATCAATATTAACGAACGAATGAAGAATATTTTTTACTAGATTGCATTGATTTAAAATTAAAATTATATAAAATAGACAATACATAAACATGAAAACTTAAAAAAAAAAAAAAAATACAATAGTTTGTTTTTCATTATAATATAATGACCCGAAACCATACAACATGATTTTAATTGAATATGGGTTAAACATAAAACCATGAAGAATCAAACCAATCTTAAACATAATAGTTTCAAATGTGATTATTATATATCCTAAACCTAAATCAAACCAACCCCAGAAATAACACAGGAAAGAACAGAAAATGAGTTTGAGAGGTTGAATCCCACTAGCAGAAAGTAAAGTGCAAGATGAGTGGAGCATTGTATACGGCATTTTGAGTCTTTTACGTTCATAACTTTCTATCTTTTCTAGTCACACAAAGCACCCCAATTTGGAATCCCAGTCCTTACGTTCAATTATTCATGTATAGAAACACAGCACTCATCTCCTCTTATAAATTAAACCTAAGTTGGGTTTCTCTCTCAGCTTCATTTAACTTAATTTGTTACATAAAGAATTTTCCTTACATTAATATTGCCACCACGCGAAATGAAAGGTACGTGTCTTCCTCCCAAAAAAATTTCGTGAAATTGTGCATATGATATCTTCAGAATATGTGATAGTTTGATAATTGACATATTGGCCATACAGATATGAATTTTAGAGAACAAAAGCCAGTTAAATTTTCTTATTCTTAAACTTTTGATTCAGTTCAGGTTTTCATATGCATGAATTGATGCTTTTGTGGTTTGTTAGTACGGTAATAAAGCTTATTTGAATACATTTTAGAAATTTAAAATTAATTTTATGATAATTAAAATTAGTCTTAATAGATAAGAACTAAGAAGTTTTAATTTTTGTTCAATATCATATTACAAATGATTTTAGGCCTATGTATGACATTAAAACTTTTAAAAACATCAATATTTAAGATTTAAAAGTTATTTATGTCAATATTTAAACTTATCAATTTTTTTCATTAAAATCACTTTTAAAATATCGTTTCTTAACACATATTAACTCTTTCAAAATTAATTTTAAAAAAATTTAGGCACCTTTTTCGTCACTCTATTTTTTTTAAAATATGCAATTTTAGCCCTCATGATTTAAAATTTAGTCATTTTGTAATAATAGAATTCATAATTTTAATCCTTCCATCCACCCGAGAACATTAACTACTAAGTATTATTTGTATAAGAAGATTTTAATCCTTCCATCCATTTGACAACGTTAACTATCATGTCTCATTTAAAATGAAAATTATGATTTCAATTCTATTTTTTCTAATTTACCATTTAGTCGCTTTATTTTCAAATTTTACTATTTCGATTTTTCCATCCACTTTATCTATTAGATATTATTTCAACCATCTTATTTTGTTTTTCTAATTAAGTTACTCAATATTCTATTTTTACTTTCTATATATTAGTTCTGTGTTCAACTTTATGGTTTGAACATCTTTCTGCTCCACTATATATCGATCATAATTCTATTTTATTTCAATTTATTATCAACCTTCTTTTATGAAATTTGCATGAGTGAACCTTAACTCTCGGTATACACATGGAAATTTAAAAAAAAAAAATTGATGAAGAGGGTTGTTTCTTATACATATTATTTTTCTTCAAAACAATCACTTTTAAATATATTTTTCATGTGTTTGTTTACTCTTTTCAAAATAATCTATTAGCAGCTAAAAAAAATATAAAATTTGACTAAAATACACCACTATATTAATTAAAAAGATATCCTTGTTTTCTAATAGTTTTTATCCTTTCTGATTTTTCTCACCCTCCTCTAATTTTTATGTCATTTATTTTATTGATAATTTTAATATTTGTTATAGTTTTTTAAGTGAATAAATATTTAAAATGAAAATATATGATTAACTTAAATTTATTAAATTATAAAATATTTTAATTAAAATTATTTATAGATATATTTTTATCTTTTCACATTATTTAGTAAAAATATTAATTTTTTATTTTCATTGAAATTTTATTATATTTTCTTTTATTGTTATACATTATAATTTATTATTTTTATTTGAATTTATATTAAATTGATAAAAAATTAAATAAATATTTTAGATAAAAATTATCTTCCAAATAAAATTTAATTCAATAAAAATATTAAATTTTATGTTAGTCATTTAATATTTTTGTACACACAATGTCACAATATTTTTTTGAAAACAATATTTATTCATTTTAATTACAGGATATTAAATAAAATATACGTGTTAAATTAGATTAGTATAATATACGGAATAAAATAATAGTTAGAAGTTATTATAAATAATGTACTTCTCATAAAAACCACATATTCTGTTTTGAAAGTAATTTTATTTTCACACAAGTTAGTTTCTCTTATTAACTTTCTAAATAATAACCATTATTTGAGTCAGATATATAGGACAGATAAATTTTTTCTTCAAGTATTTCATTTAGTTATAGTTATGTACTTAAAATTTAAATTTAAAATGTGCTTAATAAATATTTGGTCTAATATTTTATTTTTCTATTCAATTTTCTTATTTATTTTTTACATTAATTTAATCATTAATTTTTAAAATTGATTCGATATGATCCGATACCAATTTTGATAATTAAGATTTGTATTCTTTGAAATTTTATGTTTTATGAATTTTTTGGTTGGAATTCTATTTAAAAAAATTTAAGTTTTTATGTAATTTTAATTCCAATTTTAACGATATTTTAGAAACAAATCACATTAATCTAATTTTGAAAATTTGAAAATTTATAACATATTATAAAATTAAATAAATAAATAATAAGAGTACGTATCTATTAAAGTATTGAAAATTACTAATTCGGACGCATCGAAGCAATTTCATATCATGCTTGTCTTGATGGTAAAATTATGACACACACATGTGTGTATATATATAAAATTTATGACGAATAGTCCTAAAAATAGATAAATTAATCAAAGTTAAGTTCATGAAGGTCTCAACTATCGAAACCGGTGCACTTTAGGCATAGTCTAGAAGCAACTTTGTAAATACTAAGAGCATATTGAAATCAATTATTTGTGTGAAACACAAGTATACTCTCTCATATCCTACATCTACATGTATAACTATTTTTTCTTAGTTAGGTGCCTCTTCCTCATGTTTTGGTGTTACCGCATTAGGGAATCGAAGAAAAAGTCCTTTTTTTCCTTAGTTGTGAAGTTTATGAAACATTAATGCGTCACACCCCTCAACAAAAGCAAAACTTTCTGAAGAACACTAATTTTCATTTTTCTCTTTTCTCCTTTTGCTTATATACGTCACATGTATAACTTGTTTAAATGCCAACATGATACTAAATGTTGATATGATCCACAAATGTTGTGTAATCCAGGATGTCACTGAACTGACTAGCACCCTTGTAATTATCACATTATATATATATATATATATATATATATATATATATATATATATATATATATATATTCTCGTAATAAGACATATCACACTCTAATAGGTGTATTAGTGCGTAGAATAAGATATGATTCCAACAATGTCACTGAAATTTGGTCTCGTTAATGTCTAGTTCACTCTTAATATAGGTCGTGTTGGCCTAAATTTGAATGTGAAGCAATGGTCCGAAAAAGTTTGAACTAAATCAACGTTGTCTTGGAGTTACATTCTAGGATGAGACTATCTGCATTTCAATCTCACACAGGTACTTGTCTTCATTTATTATGTTTTTTTAGCTATAATTATAGTTATAGCAATAAATTAACCATTAAAGAGTAATAGTTGATTAAGCTATCACGTAACAATCCTAGTCGTCATTCTTTTTAAACTCAGTCTCTAGTTTTTTCTTTTGTGTTTCTCAAAATTTTGTTCCCATCATGATAAAAGCAGACAAGAATAAAGTTATGA
This sequence comes from Hylodesmum podocarpum, assembly GCA_026586105.1. Taxonomy (NCBI): domain Eukaryota; kingdom Viridiplantae; phylum Streptophyta; class Magnoliopsida; order Fabales; family Fabaceae; genus Hylodesmum; species Hylodesmum podocarpum. The sequence continues at coordinate 2,133,001 of JALJEV010000549.1, read as the reverse complement.
CAAAATTAATGATTTTTTTTTTTTTTTAAAGTCATGAGAAGATAATCGTCATTTTCAATTGAGAATGAATAGATGAATATCGTTAATTATAATATACGAAAATTCATTGCTCCCGTTTAGTTAGTATATAAATTACAAGTACAAAAGTTAAGGTATCCACACGTGTATATTTACCAAATTAAGTGAATAATATTTTTTAATATTTATTATTTAGCTCCAATAAAGCAAAGGATGTGCTTTAAAGAATAAAATTTATATAATCTTAACTATTGATCATTAAATTAATAATTAATATTATAATTAGTTTTAAATTTTATTATTCATATATATATATATATACATATATTTAATTTTATCATAAATACAAATAATCAATTTACTAATCAATAGATAAAATATCTTCTAAAACAAGTTTCCCTCCATTTAGAATAGTCAAATATGTATCTAATGTTTACCTTCCATCTCTATTAATCTCAATTATTTAATTTATTTTGATTTTCACATTAATAATATACATGAAAATATAAGTTCAACCGAATAGATACTTGTATATCCTGTCGTTTTCATCGTGTGAATAGATAGCAAAATATTTTTCTTTTTATTTGCCAAAAAAAATCCCATCCTTATTAACTTTATGTAGTGATAATAGAACATGTGTCTTTATGATTTGAAAAAATATCTATAATAACTTTTATGATGTTAATGGTTTATACTTTATATTCATTTTTAGAGCTACTTTCCTAACAGAAAAAGGGATTCTCTGACTCTAATCATCATTATCAAGATCCAATCATATAATCAATGTCAACAATTTATAATAATAATAATAAAGCATTATTACATATAAAGAGAAAGCTTTCAAAATCATAATCAAAGACTTTTTTTTTTATTTAAGTCCAATGGTTTTCCAAAAAAATAATAAAAATAAATGAATTAATGGCTTTATAATGGATGAAAGAAGAAAAGGAGAATATTCATCCTATAGAATCAATTTTACTTTGATAACTAGAATGAAAATGATTAAAACAAATAAACAAAAAATCTCCAAGAACTTAACAAGGAATCACTATTTTCACAAATCCCAATCATATCTTAGATCCATTGAAAAGTTTTGGGAGTATATGGACAGTAATAAATCATCATAAATGTTGTTTGTTAGTGGTCGGTTTTTTTTATTTTTCTCTCCCTAATCTGTTAATAACTTGACACAAGTTGATGAGTAAAAAGTCAATATTAAAAGCCATAAATTGTGGGGAATATTCATTGAAATGAAGGTCCCCACAGGTGAGGTCAATGTTGGGAGCAGCCAGAATACTGTTCTTCAAACTCAACCAGGCCACAAGGACCAGAGATTCCAATTTACTGTTTGCATTGCATATGTAGGAATGGAGTAGGACCACTTCCCAGAAGGAAACCCAACAACTATAATATTCAAAAGAAACTCATCAAACATCAAAGAGTTGAGTGTGGAAAAATAAAACTAATTTCATTTTGATTGGGACTGGAAAAATCCATTGTATATGCTAACTAAATTTAGTGTTTTAAGGACATTAGTTATAGAATTGAAATTAATTTTTTAATTGGGAAATATAAAACTTCATTTCTCAATACTTTTTTTCATTTATTTATAATTTAGATATTAAATACTCTCTCTTTTTAAATCCTATCTTTAAAATACTTATAAGCAATACTCAAATACTTTTTGTTTAGAAAAATTGCATACCAAAAGTCTGTTTTTATAAATATTTTTCTAAAAATTTTAGAAGAAAACAGAAAATAATTTTTTCATAAACTAAAATTATTTTATGTATGAATTAGTTCATACAAATTTTTTCACTTCATTTTTTTAAAATTATATATATATATATATAAAGTTTATAGAAAAATTTATTTCTTTTCCTATTGTCTTGTTTTAGAAAGACTTAATATTTTTACCCAAAACGACTCTTTTATATTTATTTTGTTTAGTTGTTACGATATACAAGTATTCACTTCATTAATTATCTTTGACCATTTAATTCTTAAAGAACTATTTTTATGGCTAGCATTTAACCTTTACAATGCATGTGATAATTATTTATTTTATATAGTTAAAATTTATAATAATAAATAATTTTAAGTATGTAAACTTATTTTATAACTAAATTTTATGATCAATAAATAATTTTGAACATGTAAATTAATTTTAGATTCATAAGAAATATTTTATATTGTGATATAAAATTATTTTTAAATATTAATAATTATTAAAATATTAAAAATACATATGAAAATGATAAACCCAAATAGATAAGAACTTGAAAAAAAAAGATTTTAAAGACATCTCGTAATAAAAAAAAAAGTCATAAAAATGTTTTTGACTTTTTTTTTAATAATACTCTCTCTGTACTTATATAAACCAATTTTTTAATTCAAATTTGAGTGAAATTTAACTAATTTATTTCTATTTAAAAATATTTTTTTAGCTATTTCAAATTTTTTACATGAGAATAATCTATAGTAAATATGATTAATGGTAATTTAGAAAATATAATTTAACGTGTATATGTAAATAAAAAAAATTAAATACATTTAATTATCCTATATAATTTATATAAAATTAGATATTTTTATTTATATATAGATATTAATTCAAAGGAGTAACTATAATTTAATAATTTAATGCATATAAGTTAGACTGAATGTAAAAATAAATTATTATTTTTAGTTGATAATAATTAAAACTAATTATTTTGTTTCATGCTTCTTCTCACGTATTTCTCCTTCTCTTTATTTCTTTTAATATCGCGATTTTACAAAAACAATTACTCAGTACTTATAGTTGTGACTTTTCTAGGGTTGTGGGTCTTCTCAGTACTCATCATATCCTGTACCAAATCCAACGGATTTTTTTTCACAAAATTTCATGTACATAACGCATTTTCATCATTTCGAAAAAAACATAATTACAATTATTTTGATATATTTTTCAACTACCAAAAGTAAAAAACCTGCTTCTATTTCCATATTTTTCAACTACCAAAATTTAAAAAGCTTACAAACATAATTACCTCTCTTTTTATTGTTTCAACGCCTAAGGGTGTGATTGATAACAAGAAAACAAATTTGTGAGAAATAGAAAATATAAAAAATAAGTGAAAAATAAACAGAAGTGAGATACATGAGACATAAATGAAAAATGACATTATTTGATTGAAGAAAGAAAAAAACAAAATGAGTTAAAATAATAAAATATAAAGTGCACAAAAAATAAAAAGGGATGTGTAAATAGTATATGTAAAAAGGTAAGAAAAATGAGATATTTTAGTAATATATCATTTTGTCTTTATAACTATTAATTATAAAAATAGAATTAAATTAAAGTTTGAAGATAAATAACTAAGTAATGTTTAAAATTTTAAAATCACTTTTACTCTTTAGAAAAAACAAAAAATAAGAAAATAAATATTTTAACTTCCTTATTTCCTTTTTTCTAATTTTTTTAATTAAATGAAATAAAATTGAAAAAATTATTCCGCCTTCTCTTTTCTTTATTTTTTCTCTGATCAAAATTAATAATGTCAATCTTTATTGCTCAAATTAATGAAATGATTCTAACGTAAAAAGTACATAACACGCTACACCTAAATTTCCTCCTTTGCAATAGTGCACTTTGGGTGCCTAATTTTTGATAAGAGTGTTTGATATCCTTGGGATACATGCATCTTAAAAAGAAAAAAGAGTAAAATTTTTTAAAAAATGGAAAAATCCATAAACTAAATGAGTGATGTTATATAAAAAAATTAAAATGCAAATAAATATAAATATTAAGGTAAACTAATCAGAATAAATAATTTTTGGGAATAGAGTTTACTTTTCCCTCGTCGAACACAAAATACAAAGATTATTTAAAATAGTTATAAAATAATTACAACTTACATTTTTTAATAATAAAATTGATTTATTGATTTGATAACGGGCATTAAAAAGGGAAGAAGATCATCTTAGAAGCCATGAAAAGCCAATCACTATTGTCTGCTGGGTTAGTACATTGATTATGACATGTGAGTCAATGGCAAAATATGAAAACTTTTTATGGTAATTTTGTAAATTAAATTTGTTTCTAAAAGAATATAATCTAGATAGAAGAATAAAATAATGAATTATCATAAATTTAATTTGTATTCAATTTAACATATTATAAACAAAAAGTTAGATTAAATTGACTTTTTTAGTCTTTATATTGTTGATTTTAATTTTAATAATGTAACAATAATTAGAAAATTTGAAAGATTTTTTTTAATTAGCACCAATTTGGTAAGTTAATGCATTAAATCTTAAAAAAAAACAGTTAATTTGATAAAATAACTCTAAGAAACTCGTTAAATTGATTAAACTAAAATGTTAAACCGAAAAAAAAATCAGTTTGTCTAGTAAACAATTATAAGAGATTAAAATAACATTGTATAAACTTACAACCAAAAATAAAATATAAAATAAGATGTGTTAAAAAAAAAAAGTTTTTCACACGTGGGGAAGTGAAACATATAAAATTAAAAAATACTAACATTACAAATATTTTATATTATAACAATAAAAATATATAAATTATAGATAAAAAAAAAAAAAATTCACCAATAGAAGTTTATTTCTTCGGTTACAACAAATTTTTTTGTAAATGGTGCCCATTTTCGCCCATTACCAAAAAAATCTAGGATTTGGATATTTTTTTAAGAAAAATCATAATAAATAAATATCACGAGTTAATATTTTCATAAATTAAAATCAATTTATAAAGTTCAATTTTGAAGAAATGAAATAAGAAAAATCTTAAAACATAAAAAAATACATAAATTGTTTTTTACTTATGAAATCAGTTTAATTTATTTTACCTTTTATTTTTTATATATAATATCAAAATTTTATGTATATTAAGGCTTAACTTTTTAAAAAAAAAGTGTTTTATGTGAAACAAAAATGTGTACAAATTAAAAAAGTTATGTCCTAGTAGTTGTTCTCACGCGTAGAGGAAAAATGTATCATAAGAGTAGTTGTTGTCACGCGTTAGAAGCAACGGCAATTGCTTGTTGCATTTGGTTATGTGGCCATTTGTATTTGGTTGGATTCATAGTCATGCATCTATCATTACATCCATCATGTCATGTCATGTCATGCCTCTCTGTTTCTCTAATTTCAACAAATCAATGTGGTCTCAACCATGGATGATGGACCCCATTCCCTCTCATCAAATTTCCCTCATTCTTTCACTCCTATCATCACTTCATCAATATTACTCCTTTCACATTCTTCTCAACCTTCACTCATTCATTCACCCCTAATTTTCCTTTCTATGTTCCCACAATTGTGTCCCTTGACACCAATTATAAAGTTATCATCCAGTAATTCAAAAAAAAAAAAAAAAAATTCTTAAAAGAACGAAAATAAGAGAAGCTCTAGACTCTGGACTTGAATTCTTGTGCTAAACCTATTAAAAGATGACTAATAAGAGATAATTAACATCAGCGGATAAAATGAATGTTTTAAAAATCTCAAGTTATGTCGTAAGCTGGTTTTATAAAATTAAGATTATACGTTAACAATAAATATACTTCTTAATAATCCATCAAATTCAGTAAAAAAAAATACACATAAATAGATAATTATGAATTTTTATGAATAAGTTTTTTTTATAAAATTAACTAGCTAAAATTATGTATAGATTTTTAAGATAATTAACTAGAATTTATACTTTTTAAAATTATAGTATTTTATCATCTATTAACAATGTAAATAAATATTTGCATTAACAATATATATTAATTAAATTCATTGACTAGATTTAATAAATGTGTTCTAACTATTAAGTTTCTTAGGTTTCAATTAATACTAATTTTAGTATGGTCGAGTCCTTCTTTTTTTTTTTTTTTTTAAGAAAATATGGTGGATATAGTCTTTATATTTTTTTAATACTATGGTGACTTTGGTACCTCGTGAAAATAAAGAACCAGATACAGAATTTATCACATTTTAAAAATACAAAAAAAAATTAAAACCACTATTTTTAAAATAAAATATAGGACTAAAATTAGTTTTAATCAAATACTTCAAACATATCTTACCATTTCAATAAAGGATTATTTAATCTACTCCAAACAAAAATAGGGTTAAATAACTTAATAAAAAATATCAGTTCAATAATTAGATACAATTGATCATCTTAAAATATAAAAAATAGACTAATCATCTTTAATTAAATTATTTAACTATTTTTATTTTAAACAAATATAACACAACACCTTCCCTTATTTTTAAAAAATCAAATACAAAGAAAAAGAAAAAAACTAAACAAATCAAATTCAACAAACATCCTAACTTTGGTAAAATGGCCAAATCAACTATTCAACAATCTAAGTTCTAAATTATTCAAATTCTGATCCTACAAAGGTTTCCTAAATTAAAAAAAAAAATTGTTAGATTTCGTAGGATTATATAGTATAAAACATTTTTTTATTTACATTCATTGATAATTTATAAATTAAATGTATATTTTAATTTCTTAACACCCCAACTTGTTTTATTTATTTATATTCCTCTGTCTCTGTCAACTCCTTCTGAGTTAGTTAAGCACTTTCCTTCTTTAACAGCAACCAAAGACTCACACAAGACATCTGTTCTTGGACTATTACATACATATGAAGCATCCCCACAACAAGCATCCCAATAATCCAAAAAGAAAATTGTGCTCTGTCTCTTTCATCTGTCTCTCTCTGTCACAATTTTTTCTTTTTTTTATAAAAAAAAGGTAAAAACTAAATTGGTAATCCTAGAAAACCCCACAACAAACATGCATGTCTTTGATAAAATTAATTTAAAATTTGCATGATTATATGGTGATCAAAACTTCAATATAATCTTAACAGAGTAGTATTAACTTAAACTTTATAATAACTAAATAAAAACAAGAGAAGAAGCTTGTGCTCAAAGCATCATCCTTTTCTTTCTGTGTCTGTAACCTTCATTAGTGTTTCTTTTTGTTTTTTTTTTTTTTTTCTATATACAAAAGCAAAGAAGAAAAGCATCTTCTCTTCTCCCACACATACACATTGTCTTGCTTTCCCTTGCAAGTTTCAACCTTTTCCTTGCTTAAGAGTTTAGTTCCTCCCTTTATTTATTTATTTATTTTTTTCCCTGTTTATAAGTCCATTGATGCATCACTGTTGAAACTGTCGGTGTACCATCTTTTGCAAAAGAAATTCACTTAAGTTTGGAATCTCTACATAATCCAAGCAATTAATGTGGTCAAAATGGGTCAAAAATTTAAACTTTTTTGGCCCTTGATGCCCCCAAAGTTTTTGCAATAGTTCATAATTTGTGATGCATGTGAAACCCATGAGTACTTTCTTGTAGAGGTGCTCTTTTGTTGGTTTTGGTTGCATGAAATGACTCTCTACTATTCTGGTGGTTCATTTGTTCTTCATGAGTTTTAGTTCAGAGCCCTGTGTGGGCTCTGATTTGATTAGACCCTTTTCAAAGTTTGTGTCTTTCCTTTGTGGGTGTTTTAGTTTTTGAGGGATCAATAGAAGGAAGCATTTAATTGGTTCTAGTTCAATTTGTTCATTCATTCTTCAATTTGTTTTTCCAACATTTATCTTTTCATTCTGTTGTTCCATTTTGTAATATTCTAGGAAGTGGAAACAAGACCACCCCAACTTAACATTGTTATTGTGAGAAACATCAAAAGAAGTAAAAGAAGAAGAAAGTAAAGTAAGTTCATGATGAGTTTTCTAACAGGCTCTCATAAAGACTCATGGCAACCAATTATGACTGCAAAGACAAACACTCAGAGTTACTGGCTTAATTGGAGAGTTTTGATTTGTTCCATGTGGATTCTGGTTTCACTCACCTTTTCGTCGTTGCTGTTATGGAAATATGAAAGTTTGAGAAAACCGCCACGAAATGGTGGCAGAGAAAGTACACAGCAAGAAACATCAGCAACTTTGTATGAAGATGAAACTTGGAGGCCTTGCTTGAAAGGAATTCACCCTGCATGGCTCATGGCTTTTAGAGTTGTGGCATTTATTGTGCTTTTGGTGCTTCTCATAATCAATGGAGTTGTTGATGGAGGAAGCATTTTTTACTATTACACTCAGTAAGTTTTCTTCCTTTAGTGGATTTATACACCTTAAAATTTGGTTAGTATTGGAAGGGACATGATGAATATATGCACTGTTCTATGTTGTTTGCTGATGAATGGAACATAATTATGTTTGTTTAATCTCAAAATATAATATAATGAAGCTGTCAATTTTGCTAAACTTTGTAACATTTCTATTATTCTTCTCTGCTGCTCTTGGAGTCAAGCCTTTAATTAAGAGTCCTAATAAACATTCCTTCTAAGAAAGTAATTGCTTGCATGATTTATTGAGCCGATATAAGCAAGTACCATTTCCAGCTAGAAGTTTATTTCTACTTTAGCTGTATTAATTAGTCATATTCCAAGCTTCTTTTTTGGCATTTGATTTAACTAATTTTTATGATTTGTGAAACAGGTTGACTTTTACTTCTATAACAATATATTTCGGGGTAAGTGTAAATAGCTCATATCTGAATTTTGTGTAATTATGTTACTTTTGTCTATCATTTAGTATGTAATATCTTTTATATACCTATCCCTTGTGCTTGATTTTGCAGCTCGGATCATGCCTCTCCATATATGGATGCTATCAACATCATAAGAAAGCAACAGGGGATAAGGTTGATAATGTGGATGGAGATACTGAACAAGGAATCTATGATTCTTGTGCACTCCCACAAAGCTCAAATCCATTAGACCATGAGAAAATCCTGGGATCCCCAGAAGTTCTTTTTCGCCAACATGCAGGCATTTGGGGCTATATTTTTCAAATAATATTCCAGGTACACTTTTCAATTTTCATTAGATCATTGATTAAACATAAGAGTTATCTCTGTCATGAGTTTAGTTCATAGTGCATTGAACTCTAATTTTATCCACAATTGAGTAAGGTGATCAGCATTCTACTTTATTTATTTTTATTAAAATATACTAGCATTGTTCTCTTGGACACTCTCTTTCTATTATTCTCTTTTTGATTGGTCTAAATTTTTGTTTATAAAAGTGGAAGGAAGTATAGCTTTTCCATTGAGCATATAATTTATTTCTGTTTGTTCACTTGTGAACAGATTAATGCTGGTGCTGTCATGCTTACTGATTGTGTATTTTGGTTCATAATTGTTCCATTTCTAACCATCAAGGATTACAACCTAAATTTTGTAAGTACAATTGATGACCCCATTGAATAACAAATGTTCTTCCATAACTTCTATCACATAATTAAACTAGATAGCACTTAACCATATGTTATATTCTCCTGTGGCAGTTGATAGTCATTATGCACTCAATCAATGCAGTTTTCCTAATAGGTGATACAGCTTTAAATTGTTTGGTGAGTTCCTGCATTTGATTGCATTTATTTGTCCACTTTCAATGCTTATGGATCTGAAAGTTCTTACCCTTTATTTTTATTGCCCAATTCAGCGGTTCCCTTGGTTTCGAATAGGATACTTTTGCTTGTGGACTATCACATATGTGATTTTCCAGTGGATTGTTCATGCTTGCGTTAATCTCTGGTATGAAGTCTTTAACTATTGGTATACATCATTTCATTATACTAAGAAGACATCTTATACATCCTTTTCTAATGTAAATTTCTTTGTAAAATCAGGTGGCCATATCCTTTCCTTGACTTATCATCCTCTTATGCTCCACTATGGTACAAATTTTATCCTTTCCATTATATTAAGTTTGAGCTAAAATTAACTTATTTGTTAAAAATTAACTTTTAAAAAAGAATATATACAAGAACTTCTACAAATTAGGATATATATTTAACACATTAATTTTAACTCATGAAAAATTTTATTTATTATCTTTTTCCTATTTTTTTCTTATACAGAAATTTACCCAAAATGGTTAATTAGATAAAACTGTTTTATTTTTAAGTACAAAACTAGTTTGATTTTTTCTTCCTATTTTTAGTATAATTTCCCATTTATAATTAAAGTTTTACATTCATAACTGATGTTATTAGTAACACTTTAGTTTTAATAGGAAAATATCTCCAAAAGTTCAATAAAAAAATAAGATATTGTTGTGGTTACTTTAATTCTTGTTCTAACTATTTTAAGATGCCTGATCCTCATTAATTTACTTGAATTGATTTGCTGAACTTTTTCTTTTGTTGTTTCTTTTTTGCTATGCCTTGTAATTGATATGCAGGTATTTTGCGGTGGCATTATTGCATATCCCGTGCTATGGAATTTTCGCTTTGTTAATGAAGCTGAAACACCATGTCTTGTCAACGCATTACCCAGAAACGTACCAATGTGCTAGATGATTTCAGCATAGGACAACAAAGAAGGAAAAAGTGAGCAAAAAAGTACTACACACTGCATAGTGTTTTTTAGCAATATAAATTCACATAATGAATGAATAAATAGGAAAATACATATATATTCTTTTTTATTTTTTTGAAAAATTAGCAAGTGGATTTTAACTCTTAATTCCTGTCAACACTGGTCAAAGTAACTTAGTACAATGAATTATGAATTCTTAAATATCCATAATTATTTGCATGAGGCTATCATGTTCTTGTTAAATTAAATGGTTGATGAGGACCCTATGTCACTCTCAATGACAAGTGAAACCTCTTTTCACCTTTAAACAGTTTACTTTTCGCGCACAAATCACATGCCACCAAACCAGGCACTAAAACATTTATCTAAAAGGAGTACTTGCATTAATAATAGGGAGAGGAAGTGATTTACTGATGTAGTATTTAAGAATTTAAATTGTAGTATTTTTCTAACTATTCCATAATAAGAAGCACTTGGAACAAACAATACACCGGTCATAATTGTACTGTACTGAATAGCAAACTGTACCTTGTACCTTAGATGGACAAAACTGTCGGACAATTTGACAATTAAACCTAAGACAAGGAATAAAAAAAGAAACCTTCAACCATAAGTAGAGAAATTGTCATGTACTGATGTACCTCCTTAAATTTGTCTGTTGAAACATTTTTGCATCACCTAAGATAACCACTTCTATTACTAGACCAACTTATTACTTTTAAAATTATAAAACAAATATTTATACTTATATAATTTAATATATATTTTATTTAGATATTCTTGCCATTTATACTTATTTGCCTTAATATAAAAAATATAAAGTATTAAAATATTTAATTAATTTTTACAATGACTAATTAATCAAAAAAAAATCAATATTACTTAGTTTTTGTAATAAAGCACTGAATATGTATATTAAATTTTTTAGATAAATTATAAATGATAAAATAAAAAAGATTCTACTAGTTTAATCTCAATAAGATAACCATAACCCTATTAGTATAAGAAAAACTTAATGGGTCTTTAACATCCTTCTTTATAATACTAATTTATATATAATTTAAGAAATTAATTTTTAAACTTATTTAATAAATAATTACTTTCTAAAAGTAAATCATTAATTTTTCTTATTTATTTATCACGTATTTTATTCTATTTCACACTTTTTTATTTTTTTAAAGTATTTATCTTTTAAATGATATTTAATTTAAAAATATTGTATTAGGAAAATTATTTTTAAGTCACCGTCGGACATGCCTAATATAAAATGATATATATTTTTTTAAATAAGTTAACTGCAGCAAGTAAAATATTTATTTAAATTTTAACGTAACAAGGGATTGATGAGTTAACGGACTGAAATAGATAAATAATAATATTAATTTTTAATCTATTCATGTAATTATAAAAAATTATCAAGATTTAAGGATGTATTGAATTAATATTTTAATAGACAATTTTAATATAAAAATATTTATGATTATGATTTTATGATTTGAATTTTTAATATAAAAATATTTATGATTATGATTTTATGATTTGAATTTATCGAATTCATATAAAATGAATTTATAAGATTTAAAAATACTTTAGGAATTTACAAGAATTGAAAGAGTTTTATAGATTTACAGGAAATATTCAATTTTTTAAAATAAAAATATTAGAATTTACAAAAATAAATAAAAATTATGATTAAAATTAAAACCTAATTAAGAAATCACGTATCGTTATTGTTATTATCTCTACCACCACCAATTTCACCTTTACCATTGTCAACTTCACCAATTCTTTGTAGTTATCAACATTGTTATCATAGTTGTCATTGTTCCGATATAAAAAATCTTTCTATAAAATATGGGTTCAAGAGTAGTCGTTTATGTTAAGAAAGAGATAAAAATCTTTTTTAGAGACAACAGTCAGACAAGTAGGAAATGTTGGGGTAAACCAAAAAAATTTAGGTAAAGCCATATCTAAATGTTGGCTACGTAAACATTTTATAGTAAAAAAATTTGGGTAAAGCCATATCTAAATGTTGGCTACGTAAGCATTCTATAATAATGAATTATGAACCCTATAGAGCATCCGCATAGAGGTGGTAAAGGGAAGGCCTCAATTGGTAGAAAAAAAACTCGCAACTCCTTATTTAATTGCAAAAAAATGAAATACATAGACTCAAAGGGGCTAATAATGAAATTCATTCAAGGTAGATCTTTTTGACTAGTAGCTAATGAACAAAGAGTGCCTAAAACATTTCATCACAACAAAGAAAGAAGAGAATGACATAATATTCCATCCATCAATTAAGCTCAAAATTTCACCACCACCAACTCAACCTCTTACAAACAACTTCTGCCAACTCATATGCAAGAACACACAAATGCAAGAACTTGTTATATTGAGAAACTTATTTTTTTTTACTTTAAGTAACAAACCATATAATCTTAGAAGGCATTTAATTGCTTTAGAATAATAGGCTAAGCCACTTTTAATTTGATTGTAATAGTATACTAATATAATCGAATTCAGTTACCACTGATTTTAAAGTCTCGTCCCACCCAATAAACATGTTATAACCCGATTTTTATCACCCGACACTAACTGATAACTGATCCAACCCACCCATTTAACCATATATTTAAAATGGTTTTGTTAGGTTTAGGTGGGGTGCTATTTTTCTGCTCGCTCTTGATTCTTTGAATGGAAGAAACACAAGCACATAGTCAGCGTAGATAAAAAGAAAATAATGAAGAAACTTAACACTATACATGATCTTTTGTTACAAAGAATGACACCCAAAATTGACCACAGATAATTGTGATTATTCAGCAAACATCCTAAGATGTAATTAAATGTATGCTATAACTGATTAAAGCAAAGATATAGACAGACAAAACTAAGGAACAGGTTGTGGATTGTCATCATAAAGAAGCGCTGGGTAAGGAACCCATTAAAATAACATTTTCATCTTTATGCTCCCAAGTCTTCTCTGGCTTTTCTTTCGTAAATAATCCAGAGAGGAACCTAGATGACAACCCAGAACTCAGTCCTCGGCCTAACAAGTCCAAAGCTCCTCTTGTTTCACCACCACCTCCCCTATGGCTTGCTCTGTTAGTTAAGCTCCTTGTCTCATTCAATCTTAGTTGAGCCCCACAAGGACAATTTGCAAGTTTTCGAAAGCAATGCTTATGGAAAACCAACTGACAAGCTTTGCACCTTTCAATGTCGTCTTCCTGGTGATAATGAAAATGAAATGGAATATAAGTAAAGATGGATAGGCGTCAGAGAATTTCTTTATTCTCTATTGTGCACTAGCTACCTAGGGAGCCTGATTAAATTCCAAGAAATCATTACCTTTCTCATTTATATATTATTCTTTAATTAACTAATTCCATATTGCAGAATCTAACATATTGATGGATACATACCTGAAATGGGAAAATGAGAGAATATGGATCACTGCAATCTTGTCGGGCATTGCAGGGGACTCCCACATCACAGCATATGAGGCATTGGTCAGTAATGTGTTCCAGGATTTTCTTGGACAGAGTTTCCACCATCACAGGAAGTGCTGCATAAAAGTTGGCACTAATCAAAAACACTAGATATTCAGGAAGCAGCAACTCTATAATTGACCAGTGCTTAGCTTCAAGCTCTATGTTCTCATGAAACAAAAAGAGAAATGAAATGCACAAATATCATGAAATACCCTGTAGGCTCATCACAATGCCAACCTCCAAACAAAAATATGTTGATTAGTACTGAGTACAAATTAATTCCCAGTTTTGATGACAGACTGACAGCCAGATATTTCATATTTATTTTTGCAGGTCTATCCACAAACAAATAGTCAAACACTGTCACAAACACATGACAAGGTCTTATGAGCAATAATTTCCAGATGCTTATTATTTTGATAACTGACATGGTTGCAAAAACGTATGCCTTCCATGCTATCTGTTTTAAACAGTTATGCAATAACTAATGATGACTGGGCACCATAGGGCAGAGGATTTATCAGACCAGTTCCAAAAAATGATATTGTTCAACCACATCTATTCCCTATAATTATACAAATCTATATTCAGCCACACCATGAATATATTCAAAGTACATAATGATTAATAAATTCATTCCATTGCATTAGAGAAAAAAAACAGAAGAAATCGGTAATAGAATCTGATGGTCAAATGTAAATTTTGGTGTTAGGAGCAAGTAATGCATGTCTGTGCATGTATCAAACTGGGACTTAGACATCATGGCATCAAACCCAGATGAATTAAAAGAAGTTAAACACATGTAAAGGAAACTAATTGAAATGAACTTTCATTTAAAGCACAATGAAAAATAGCTCAAAAATAGAAGCTAACCAGCAAAGACTCCTTTTGAAAGATCAATCAAATCTCTAAGAGCAAAAAAGTCATTGATTTCAAGAAGATATCTCCTGTTTCCAAGTCCTCTGTTGATAGACCTCCGAAATGGGCAGCGGACGTATGGAAGCATTGTACCTATCTTTTTTCTGATACTCATAACATGAAGCAAGGCTGGGACCTTTGACAAAAGGAAGGGATTAACGGCCGTGACACACAGCATGGGCTGCAGGAGAAATTTTGCCAATAGAAATACAAAGTGAATGATAAGAATTACATAAAATATACAACGCAAAAAAGAATGGAAAGGAAAAGAATAACATGGATCTATTGCATTAATTGATAAGAAATCACAACTAATAACACAAATACTAAACAAACAACACAAATATTTTCATGTCAAATCCCTGAGTTATGCATTATTTTCTACATAGGAAAAAAACCTGAGTCCCACATATTGACTAGAGATAAAACCAAAATATAATGGGGGCAACACTCAGCGGTCAACATATAAGTCGGTTTTGTAGGATTGTAGTCTGTAACCTACATGCTAAGACGGTATTAGAACTTATCCTAGCTCCATTATTGGTCACCTACCATATTATCTACGCATGAAGCCTAATGGTGTTGAACATGAGGGGGTTATTAGGAAAAACCCAAGTCCTATTTTCACTAGAGATAAGACCAAAGTATAGTATATAAGTAGGCAATAACTCTAATCATACAAGCCGGTTTTGTGGGGTTGGATTAGGCCCATAATCCACATTCTAAGATCTATTTGGAACACTTCTTGAGGACTCCTATAAGGAAATTTGATCCAAATCCAAGTCAATGACAGCTAAACACTGAATTGAAAATATAAAAAGGCCAATCAAGCTACAATGTACCAAGAAAAGCCATGAAATTTGTCATGAGCCAATAAGATCTTAACACATCAATATGCATATAGCGTAGTTATTTTGCATCACTTCACAATAGATGTAACCCATCTTAATTGTAATTCCTACACTAGTGTATGTCCATCCTACAGGAATAATTTACGGAGTGGTAAACAGAATTCTTCATAGGGTGTTAAACAAGGTTTGTGACCTCTCCGTAACTCAGTTTTTACCAGTCTTATGAGCAATTGCAATATTTTGATTTTGTTGGATTCCACAAATTTTGTAATTGCATTTTGTTTTGTCACCCCTGTCCCACAGATATGACTGTATGGAGTATGTAATTGGTTAATTTACAAAACCTTTTTAACTTGATGAGATGGAGTAAAAATTTAGTTGAGTTGCTTATAATAGTAAAAATGTTGTGGTATAATGGAAATGTATAAGAAATTCTATAAATTATTCTTAGTAACTCATAAGAATTGCTCCTTAGAGATGTCCTAAGGATCTTTAACTACATCTACAACATACAACAATATATATATATATATATATATATATATATATATACAGTCATGTAATTAGATCCTATTCATTCAATTCAGAAATTCTCTAGATTCCCAGAACTTTCTCTCACTTTCTATCATTTTCCCTTACTTTCTCAACTACATGTGTTCTCTTATATTATACATAGAAACTCTGGACATAAACATTCATATGAACAATCATAAGGTGAAAGCAATAATATGAAAGACAAACATTAGTATTAAATTTACCTGTTCATATATAGAATCCAGATAGGATTTTGCCAGCTGAGAAACAGGATAATGAGTGAAATCCCAATGATGTAAAACCCTGGCTGGCAAGACTGCAGTCTCATTTGTGTGGCACGAAGAGCAAAACAACTGGCCAGTGTATTCACAAAGTCGAGGCTTCCCCCATCCAAATGTCTGTACAAAATCCCAAATCAAAGTTTTTCCACCATCAAAATGCTTATGGCATCCAGCACAGGTGTGATGTTGTGCTTCTAACAACTGTTTCATAGGTTTGTTTGGTGGAATTTCAACTATAAGTGAAATTGTCTTTCCTAAATTAGAAATGTTTTGAATATTTTCTCCAATTGTAAAAGAAGACTGAGACACAAGTGCACTTGACACAGGTGAAATAGGATATGAATCTGGATGGGACAAAAACCAAATCAATGCTCTTGGAGGACTTGAAGAAAACCTGGAACGGAGAATAGACTGTAAACACTCTTGAATGAGAACACTTCTCTTAACAATAATATCAGGAGATGCACTTCTAAATATCTGGGTTTCCTTTTCAATAGAAGACCACGGCAAAGGTAATTTCCAGCCTTGCTCATTGAATAAGACTTTCAAGCAGTGATAGAGAGTGAGGAAATCACGATATCGCCTCTCAACCTCCCACTGATCCTTGCCACTCCAAACTTTAATTTTATACACAGTGTATTCCTTCACTCCAACCAATCTTTCACTGAAAGAAACATCTCCTTTCTTCTGCCTTGCACCTACCACTTCAATCCTATCTATTCTTCTTGGGCGCTGAATTAGCAGGTAAGAATCATCTATACTAGAAGTAGAAGCAGTCAGCCCACCATCTCTTGAAGGCATAGAGAATTGATGCTCAACCAATCTGTTACCCATGGCAAGCCTAGCCCCAGGAGAATCCATCGATTCCAGTAAAATTTCTTCCATTTCTTGAACAACCTCGTCATAGAATTCATTTAGCTCAAAGTCTTCTATCTGCAATATTAAGTGAAACATTAAATCCAATACCACAATGAGAACTCAAGTAAATGAACAACCAAAATGAATTGCTTCAAACCACAAGTCTATGACAACATTCTCACCATCCTTTTTGTTCAAAGGACATGGTATAAAGCAACCATTCTCAACAGTAAAACCTAAGAAAATGATAAGACTAGAGAACCATACATCCAACCTTCCAAATTTAAAAAAAAAAATAAATTAATAATTTACTACCAGCCTCTAGTGTCAATTGAATACATCTATAGAATTAGTAATAATTAATAAATGATTCCATTAGTCAGCCAAAATAGTCTTACCGAAAATTATGCATATTTAGTTAATATGCAATAAGAAAGGTCAACCCAATGGTTTTACCCAACATTTTAAATGGCAGACCACACCACATGATGCAGCCTCTACTTCTTAGTCATGGGTACCAGAACTATATCACACTGTGGTTGTGTAACGTATTAATTCACAACAGCCATAATGCAATTGTGACCACAACACAACTACAGCCACAGTTTGAACTATGGGTTTACATATAAATCAAAATATTACAAGATTAAACTAGCAAATATTGCCTGAAGATGGTTGAATTGAAAATAACAACTTGAAAGACAACATAATGCACTGTTCACCTTAGATACCAAGGGGCTTTCTTCTAAGACATTTGTTGAAGTGGAAGTGTTCTCTAATGTTTTCCTCGTTCCATTATCCAAAGGCAGCACAATTTGTCCAATACTCTCAGATGATTTTGCATTAACATTCTCAAGACAGTTGGATGGACTAGAAGAATTTTTATCAAGTCGACCATCACTTAAGCGATCAAGCTTGAACTCAGAATCATCCAACTCCAAATTTACACCGTGAGCATAACTAGTGGCAATAGCTTCTTCACTCTTTGCATTCAACTTTTCCACAGTACCACCATCAGTAACATCGAAACACACATTCTTCGGAGCTTCTTCCGCCAGCAGATCCATATCAACTTCATCCACCTTGGCAACAGAAGAAGCTTCAGGAAAACTAACCAAATCATCAGAACCTTGAACCAGTGTTTCGACACTGTTCAAACAATCAACTGAAGGAGAACTTTCTTCCAAGTTACCAAGCATATGAACTTCCCTGTCCCTAACCTCTTCTTCTACAGCACCAGAACAACCAATACCCTTACTATCATCAACTTCATTGACTATAACCATGTCCTTTTCATCTTTCTCTTCCTCATCCAGACCAGAACCCTTTGAACTCACAGAATCAGCATTCACTCCATCCTCTCTAACTCGATCACTCTTTCCTCGCCTATCACAAAATATATCAGACATGACAGTAACATTACCACTTTGCATAAGAAAATCATCCAAGTCTCGCGAACCAAACGCCACGGAAGAGTTCATCAACAAAGTGTTCTCATTTCTCACTTCAGGCTCCTCATAATAACCTATACTTTTCGACAAATACATTTCATTTCCACCATCACCATCACTACCATAATTATACATAGAATCATCACCCTCCGATAATAACTCCTCTTCTTGTTCTTCTTCTTCTTCTCTTTTCTCAATTTCAATTTCAAAACCATTCCCACTTTCCCCAACACTCACCTCACCGTTCTTCTCAGACTCTTCACTCCGGTTAAACCCGATTAACTCCGACGAATCGAGCGCAGTGATAGCGAATTCGTCACTGCAATCACCGTAAAGCTCCAATCCACTGGAACCGTACCTTAAACTCCGCCTCCGCTCGGCGCCGGCGCGGCGACTCATCTCCGCCGTTCCCTTCCCTAAACTGAAACTCTCTAATCCCTCGGAGGAAGCGAAATCCAAATCGGAGAAATCGTGGAAGAGCGTGACAGCGCTGCAGCGGCTCATGGAGGTGCTTGGCGTTCCCATCACCGAGTTAGCGCTGCAATAACGCTCGAACTCGGAATCGCTCTCGCCACCGTCCGATTTCCGAACCCGTAACGGAGGAAACGAATCCAACGGATCCGGAGAACCATTCATAGTCTCAGAACCGATAAATTAAAATTAAATAAATAAAGGTTGGGACTTAGGGTGCGATGGAAGGTTCTAGAAGGAACCGTAGGATTTGATCGATGTGAAAATTGAGCACAGTAGAGAGACAGAAGGCGATGATGATGAAGAAGATTAAGGGGGGAATTAAAAAATATGGAAGAAAAAGTAAAAATGAGAATCGGGTGTTTGTTTGTTTGTTTGTATTTAAATAATAAAAAAATGGAAGGAAGTGTGGGACATGAGAAAAAGTGAATTCAAAACTACCAGTATAAATATTGAGGATTAATGTGCACCTTGTTTTACCAAACATTCTTCTACCAAACTACTACTCTCCATGGGGCCATCCATGCATATGTATATATCTGAAAACTTATCAATCAGCATGCAGCTACAGATACGACTTCCAGATGAGACTTTTCTTTTTCTTATTTTCTTGCACTTTGCATTTTATTTGGTTTTACTTGTGGTGTTTTGAGTTTGACCAACTTAATTTCTAATTTGTTTTTGCTTACGTACTTTTTGTTTGTCATTTTGTCATTATATTTTCACTATTTTGCTTTTTTATTTTATTATTGTGGTCTACAAAGAACCTTATGTTACACATCATCGTCCATGGATAGGTTGTTGTGTATTAATTTGAGTTTATATCTAATTTATTTAATATTTTCTAATTATGTATTTTTATTGATAATTGTTTTTATTTTTAACTTTTATTTTTTATTATTTGTGCATTTTTTTTATATGCTTTTAGTCTCTGTTTAATCTTTATACATAGATAGTTAATTATGGTATGAAAATAATTTGAAATTATTGTGAAATTTATATTATTTTTTAAATTTAAGAATGTTGTACTAGAATACAATATTTAATGGAAGGGAGATTAAATTTCTAAAAAATTGACAAGCTAAGAGAAAAGAGTAAGTGTAAATGTAGGTTATAAAAATTTCATGGAATTGATTTCTTGATTTATTATTACGAAATAGAAGATGAGTTTTACATTTTCTTTTATTTAAGGATTGATTATTTTGCAAGTTCATGTTCTATAAAGAAAATAATCGATGGTAAAAATAAAACACATTAAATGTTGAGAGACCAAAAATAAAAGAAAAAAATTAAGATTTATGACTAAAAATAAAATCAATAAAAATATAATAACAAAAAACACCTTAAATAAATTATAAAAATATATGACGAGATAAATTTGGATTATTTTTTTCGTATAAGCATTTTTATAATAAAGTTAGATGGCAAGAATGCAATATCCTCGAATTTCATATTTAAAATTTTCTTTTTTAATATCTTTGGTACATGTTTTAGTGTGCAAATTTCAAAACTCTAGTATGATTTATGTTTTATTTGTCTGGCCAAGACAAATGTCATCTCACTTTGGTGAAATTTAATATATTTTTTATTTTTAATTAAATTTGGTAAGTTATGGGCTAACTCATTTAGCCCACCAACATGTGATGAGGCGAGTCAGAGAAGTAAAATAAAGACTCATCTTTAGGTTAGTCGAGTTGGATTGACTCACCTATTTGGTGGATCACAGTGAGTTGGGTTGAGTTACTCATTTTGACAGCTCTAGCCATAAGGATAAAGAATCCTTGGAGAGATGTTGTGGGGTAAGACTAATAGTGTTGAAACCCTGCTTGGTTAGTCCCGATGAATTTATGCTACATTATAGATTAATGAGAGCTAGACATAGTGTCGTGGTGGTACTCCCAACATGTCATCATGAACTTAAATTGTTATAAGACCTTTGAGTGATGAAAACTTAAGGTGGCAGCTGACTAGTAAAGTCAAGAGAATAATTGGAGTGTAATGGTTGATGGAGAGTATTCTCACATGAAAACTGATATGTATGGCTAATTGACCCAACTGGTTTTTCTAACCAAACAAATTACATATGTAGTCCTGGTTAGAAACATATTACATAACTAGTGTTGTTTTAACGAGCCGCAAATTACCTTACGACCCCAAAGTCGCAAAAAAATTTGCGAGCCACTCACGTTGTGACACATGGCATTTTTGGATGAGTTGACATATTGTCTTGAAAATAAGCCGCAACAATTTTCGCCACATGGCAAACTACGGCTACGTTAGCACTGTGAATTGGCAATGAGTTGGCGTCGTCTATGACCCGTGGTGAAGCCGCAACCTCTGTTGCGGCTTCCTCTAGCTTGCCACTTGTCCGTGTTGAGTGAACTAAAATTGTTGACCCACATATGCCGCAATTTGTTGCCGATTTGTTGCAGTTTCTTTTACAATTTGTTGCAGAGTTTGGTAACATAGGTAAATATGGTTAGATTAAAAAATATTTTTTTAGATAATAGGTAAATAAATTTGACGTAGAAATTTTTTTTATTTGATTGTTACGTAGTTAAATATGTTTTGTTAGATTTAATTATTTTTTTTGTTTTATTTAAATTTTTTATACATTTACTTTAGTTTGATTGTTAGTAAATAACTATAGTTGTTTGATGATATTTTAATTGCTAGAATAAAGTATACTTGATATGAATTACCTAATTTGTTTTGTTAGATGTAATAATTTTTTTTGTTTTATTTAATTTTAATTGTTTGATTGGTAGTTATTTATTTTTTTTCTTTTATTTAATTTATTTATACTTTTAAATTAGTTTGATTGTCACGTGAATCATTATAGTTGTTAGATGATATTTTAATTTTTAGATTAAAGTATAATTGATATAAATTAGGTAATTTGTTTTGTTAGATAAATTTTGTTTGTTAATAGTTTACTCTCTTGAACCCCTAGAGTTCACTAATCAGATTTTGACGTAGTTATATGTTGCACAGCCTAGGCCTTCGTACTTTGCAACATCAAGCCGATGGAGATAATAAAGCTCTTCCAACTTTTTTCCTTAGGCAGTGTGACTTATGTGTAACGCCCCTATCTTATTTTGTTTAATCTAAGTCAAATCAAATAGATAATAAAGAAGATATCTTCATAAAACTCTTTTTTATTATATTTGAAAGTGCTTAATACAAAAGTTATAAAATTATTATATTTATTCTTTACGTAATACATATATGTTTCCCTCCCAAAACATGATATCTTCAAGCATTTATCACAGCATAAAAGGTCATATCATTCTTATTTCTGCTCCCCTAAACATAGTTTGAGATCATCACAAGTGTTGAAAACACACAAAAATGCAATAATGAGCTTTTCCTTAAATTACATGTGGAATGAAGAGTTTCTAAGAAGTATGGTTAAAAAAAATAAGTTTGAGAATTAGTTTCTAAACTAACTTAATAATAAGTTATGAAAGAAATATTAGTTCATTGTAAGAGTCGTGATGACGCAACAATATTTATCCAATCATAAAAATGACTCAACATGATTCTAAGTCTATATGATGCATGTTCCTTCCAATTGCTCAACATGCTATATGACGCTATATTACTGGAATAGCTTGAGGTATCTGATTCTCACACTCTACAAATCCACTAGAAGTAGACACTTAGTAATTTGTCAAGGTCACTCAGTGTCTAATAAGACCTTCCTACTACATGTAATCATCATGAGCAGAGTATTTCCCCACCAAAGGCTCCCCCAAATCTACGGCATTCCACTCACTTAGGTAAATCTCGTTCGAGGACTTACGGACTTAATTTACTGCTATCTAGTCATCTATCATCAATGCAATATGCTATCAGAACATAGAATTATGTAATAACCTTACTAGTTTTAAGGCACTAACCTTTCCATTAGGTAGTCCTCAGACACACCTCACTAAGAGTTATGTCAACCCTTTAGGCATACTCTAAGTGTCATTAACACTTTCTAACTACTCTAAGTATTTCCTTTCAACTAAGCAAAACTCAGAGAAATCATTAATCTCAAAATAGCACCATTGGTCATTACACAATTCTAGTTCTTTTCACAATGTATTTCAACCTTCATTGCAACTTATTACTTATCAACTATCCACAAAAACTTATATGTTATTTTCAATCATTTCTCCTATTTCACAAACTCATCATTCAATTACTCATCAAGCAAACAAGTATATAATTCTTTTTACTCAAAGGATTCAATGCATACATATTTAGTTATCACACATGAACACATAGATAAGTATAACTCTTAAAGTCATTGTTTGAAAGATATTTGATTAAAAAAGAAAGAAATGTAGTTGGAGAATAATATTTTAGAATCAAAGTCAAATAAAAGTCAACTATTAAAAAAATTATAATTCAAAATAGATTAGCTTAAGGAAAAGAACTCCTTACTATTTCCTTCTAAGTCTCCTTATGTTTTCGTATTCTCCTTTACTTCATTATAGTTTATAACATATTGTTTATTTAAGAATTACCATAATTGATTTAGAAAATTGTAATTTTCAAGAAGCAAAAGTCTCTACTATGAAAAAACAATATGCTAGACATGCTCAATTAAGTGAAAATTTTTAATTAGATCGTGTTACTTTGAAGTTAGGTGGTGTTTTTTTTAACAGCCCAATGGATTGTTTTACTTTTGGACATGCTTCATTTTTTCTTCTATTCCTTTTCGGACACATTTGGCATGGTGCAAAACTTTGCTTAGAGATGTTTTTGCTGGTATCGACCTAGATTTAGATACTCAAGTGAAATTTGGAGCATTTCAAAAACTTGGAGATCCAACTACAAGAAAACAGGTAGTTTGATTGAACATTCTTTTATTTTCTTTTGTTGTTTTTTAACTTATTTTTGTTATGAGTTTGAATTTCACACAGAGAACTAGAAAAAATTGGATGAATTTACTTTGATTCTTTGTTTTTTATTTAGGAAATGCACTCCAATAAACAGGTATAAAAATTATAATTATTAAAAACTACAATAATCTATGACAACATTAGTTTATATATTCCTTTGAATCACGACTTTAGAGGTTAATTATATTTTTTATTCTTAAATTCTAATGTTTTTTTAGAGATTAATCCTTATAATTTTGCGTAGATTCATTATAAAATATAATAAAATAATGTTAAAAATATTATATCAACGCAGAAAACTAAGAATATAACTAGAACTAAAACTAAAAAAATTTAGAAATCCAAAAATCACCAAAAGTAATAATTAACCCAGGAAAGAATTGATTCCTTATAATTTATGAAATTTAAAACTTTGTCTTACTTCACTCAACCAACCCCTTGAAGTAACAAAAGTTTATACGTTAATTTTCATTTTTTTAAGGGGAAAAAAATCAAAATAACATAAGAGCATTTTTCACTTATCGATCGTGAACCCGTTTATTCATCTTCCAATTCTGTGACCAGTTTTTCTTCAGGCCGGTTTTGGTTTATTTAAACCGAATACTTGACTAATTTACTGCTTTCGATCTGACCTAACAGTTGGGTCCAGATTTTGGAACGCTGAATCTAAAATCAAATCTTCATTATTGAGAAAAAGAATATCCATTTCCTGCGACACTTTATTTTTACTTGAACGAAAACAATTTCTGATCATTTCCTATCTGAAAACCTTTTTGCTCAGTACTGAAGGATTTATACTTTTACTACTGACACTGAATTACATCTTTTTGTACATCTCTTCAGTAATACAAGTATTGTGCGAGGCCTTCCAAGCTTCACCCCATTTCGATCAAGTCTACAAAACTCAAACCTGAGTAACAAACGATTCAGGCATCTTCAGGCATCCATGCCTACACTATCTTTGAATTTCTGCAATAACAAAAGAAGCAAATGAATGTTAGCCAACACCGGACTGCAATTGAGGGAGAAGGTGCAGTATCCCAACTTCACTCACATTTGAGATATCCTTCCACAGGTTGAGGGTTTTGAGAGCCTTTCCTGATTGTTGCGTTTCTCGCGCCACAGACACCCCTTCAGCTAGGTTCCTTACACGGCCACTGACTAAGAGAGCTGCGGCTGCATTGAGAATCTAACCATGGTTTTGTACAGAATAATCAAAATGTGTCTTAATTAAGAAACAAGCACATTCATAAGAAGTGAGTTAAGTTTTAAAATATATCTTAGGAGACAAGCGCATTCATAAAAAAAGTGAGACAAGTATCAAATATTATGCAGGACAAATATGAATTTCGATGAGATAAATTGATATGAAAAGAACTATAGACAATGATGCCCAGAATGGGTTTCAGTGAAACAGCACTCTAAAGCAGCAAAAAATCTTCTACTCAGGATTTGAGGTAGCGGGAAAGTATAGACACAAACAGCTGCTGCCCTCTGTTCATATTACATCAACAGGACAACTTTCATCTGATTAAGATGCAAAATGTTCTATGCTGGAAAAAAATATTAAAAAGAAGGAAAAGAAAAAACAGCTATTAAGGTAGGTTATTGACGTGATTCCATGGTATACTTTCTTTAATTCAGAGCCACAAGCCCATAACAAAATATGAAGGTTAGAATCAAAATAATTTGTAGAGAATTTGATGGTAACAAGGCCAACCTAAGAAGGGAACAAGTTCCCAAGTTCCATCTCAACCAAAAAACTTCATAAACTACTAGCTGAAGTTGCATAAAAAGCATTATTTATATTTTCATTCCAAGGCCAGCACCTTCCTATGACATCAACAAATCTATCATCCTCTCAGCTGCTTGAAATATTTAAAAAGAAAAGAAAAGAAAAGAAAGATACTCACAAGAGCATCCGCAATAGGTCCTCTTTCTCCACCTAGAACACGCTTCAGAACCTCTGCATTGTATTCTGGGTCACCACCTTTCAAGTCTTCTAAAGTACACCGAGGAATGCCAAACTCCACTGTTCCAATAAACAATCTGATATAAAATGTACATTCAAACATGCATAGACAATAAAAGATCCATTATAGCACTCAATTAGTAGTGATGTAAGCTATATTGATTTACACTATAACAGAAACAGGTAACACCATAAATTATTATATGCTTACAGGGATCAAATGAGAATTTATCAACCCCATCAGCAGTGACATCAAGCACCAAACCAGGTCCTTCATGTAATGCAAACAAGAGGTTAGAAAGTACCACTCCAATGAGATTTATGCCCAATTTGGAAGTTCTCCAAAAGCACTTGTGTGGGGAGAAAATAAGGAGGTAAAATGAATCAACCTTCTCTCAATTATACACCTTAACTTTTTTAGAAGTAATCCAAGAGTTGAAATATATAACTTAATTTTAACTTATAATGGAAGTGTGATTCATTCAACCTCTCTATTTCTCCTATACACTCTTGTAGAGAAGTTTGTCCAAACTAGGCCTGAGATACCTATATGTTATAAAAATGATTTCCATATACAAAAACAAGCTAGAGATGTTACCAAGAGGACTCATTTCATCCAAACCTTCAGAGTGGACAACTAAAGCTCTTCTCATGCCAAATCTATTGAGTGCTTTAGCCATTTTGTGCACCTATCCAAAAGACCATGGCAAATAGCTTAATAGGGTTGACAAAGATGGAAAGGCATAAACAATTAGTCCTCAACCATTCAGCCTCTATCTTTTCTTTTTCAATGAAAAGATACAAAAGCAGAGAGATGAATTATTCAACCAATTGATAATAGAGATATGTAGAAGGATACAAAGGGAAAATGAAACAGGAGCCAGACTTTAGTTGCTTCACATATCAATTGTTTATGGAATAAAGAAGAAAAATATACTATAAATAAGTTGATACTGAAAAAAAGGGTTCACGCTGGAAATGTTAAAGCAAATAGAGTTTTTTTATTTTATCCTTTCTTGTTTGGATATTCTATCCTTTAACTCAATTTTCACTTTCAAGAAGAGGCAAAGATTACACTGCAAGTAAATGATATAGAGAGATAGGGAAGTCATTTCCAGCATGATTATTCAAATGCATAACCAATCAAATCTATATTACGGAACTTACCAAGTCCTCTGTATATACTCCAACAACAGCAAAAGGTGCTTGTGCTGGATTCAACATTGGACCCAATATATTGAATACAGTTTTTATCTTTAGCTTCTTTCTTACAGGCCTCACAATCTTCATTGCTGGGTGATACTTTGGAGACATCATAAACCCAATTCCAGCATCATTCACACACTTCTTTACCCCCTGATTTGCAAGAACAGAAAAATAAATCACCAAACCCCTCGGTCAATAACAAATTCTATTAGTGGAAGACACACATACACATATAAACTTAAAATGTACAGTTAACATATATAAATATCCATATGAATGAACATTGTTTATATTAGAGCTTAACCAGCCAGCCTCCTTCACATATGAAGGCAAATAAACAAGAAGCTAACAACTATTATTTTTACAGTACTAGCACGTGTGAGGAACCAAAACTGCAACGCAGATCCCCGCACTCTCTCCAAGTTTATCAGAAGCAACAAGAAGTAGCTTCTGCATGAACTGAACCTGTTAACATGATTTTTACAGATGATGCAGATCGAGGATGCTGTTCAAAACATGCTATTAGACAATCTGTGTTTCATTTGATAGCATTGTTAATGTAATTTGCACCAACCTGGGGACCCAAGTCAATAATCACTCCCAATGCTTCTAACACATCAGCACTTCCACATGCTGAAGAACTAGACCGGTTCCCTTGCTGCAATAACATCAATACACACCATTTCAATCTCATCAATTCACACACAAATTAATAATACACATCACACACACCTTTGCAACTTTGGCGCCACATGCCGCAGCAAGAATAGAGGCCCCGGTAGAAATGTTCACCGTGTTGGCACCGTCCCCTCCGGTTCCCACAATGTCAACCACATCAACTAAACCCTCAACCTTGGTTGCATGATTGATCATCGCCCTCGCCAAACCCACAATCTATACATCCACAAAATTAAATAAAATACACACATTTTAATCATCACACCTTCAATGCCACAACTTAAAACTTACACAGCTAATCAACAGGATTAAGTCTAGCACAAGGAGCTAATCCCCCATAACATAGTGAACCAAGATTCAAATTCTCGTTGAGAGAAATGACCACACTTTAGTATTCAATAGTACATCGCACAGGATTGATTTAAAATTGATTTTAAAATTGAGTATCATGTTTTTTAATTTTTTTTGTCCAATGCTAGAATTACTCAAACGTGATTCATCTCAGAATCATTTTTGTGTCCAGAACCAAATCCAAACTGTTTGGGGATGAAACCAAACATATCAAAATTGATTTAAAATCAGTTTTAAACTCAGAATTCATTTTGCAACGTGGAATCAAACACGTACTATTGTTTCCATAGAACGATAAATGTGAATAACTAAAAAAAAGCTTACGCAGCGAATTTACTTACTTCTTCATAAGTCTCTCCTTTGGCTCTGAGAAGAACGAGAACGGCGCTAATTAACGCCTCATTCGCTTCGTTCAGCAACAAGTCGAGACACGCTTCCGATTCCTCTTCCGATAAATTCACGCCGTCAATTAACGACTCGATCAGCTGCAACCTCCAAATTTCAATTAACAATGTAAAAAAATGAAAAATGACGAATTTATGAATAAAATAACAAGGAGTTGACCTGAGTGACGGAGCGAATGGAGGAGGCGGCATTGGTCGAAACGGAGACGTTAGTGGCGGCAATCGCGGTGGTCCGTCGCGTGAGGGGAGAAAAGGAAATGGGATGGAAAAACAAACGGTTTTGGACAGTGAGGTTGGAAGAGGGAGAAGGAAGAAAGGGAGTTAGAGAAGAGAAGAGAGATTGTGTTTGTGCGTGTGGCATCATTGTTACGAGAATGAATGATTGAATTAGAATGGGTTGAAAGTGAAATAATGTATTGAAAGGCAAATGGTAAGGAAATTCAGAATTAGTTTGACACGGTGGATGCACAGGATTCTGCAATGGATTTTCAGTGCTAGTGCATGCGAACCAGCCAAAGCGAACATAGTTAATCCCCAATTATTAGTGTCCCCACGTATATTATGACTTCTTGTTATTCTTTGTAAGAACTTTTTTTTAAAATATTCTCTTATATTATCTTTTTACTGAAATAAATTTAATTACTTTAAATAGTAGTATTAAATAATAAGCTAAGTGTTGTGGCAATGTTACCTTATTAGGCTGGTTAAGTATTTATAAAAATAGATTTAGTTATGCACTATTTATTAAAATAATTTGTTTTAAAGCAGCATAGAAATAAAGTTATTCAAGTAATTATGATTTCATTAGAATTAGGATAAGTGTTATAATTTATTTAAACACGTTTGTAATTTGATAAGTTTGACTAAACTTGTTTTGAGATGATTTCAGTACAAAATAGATAGCTAAAATACGATATTATTATGATTGACCACGTGTTGCAATATTGTTAAACACACTCGCAACCTAATCAAACTTTATTATGTCGTTATGCTCTGCACCAACTTCCTTCTAACACATTGTGAAGTCGCTTGTAGGTTGGGCAACTTTTTTTAACCATCGTTTCTTTACTAGAGTTATTGTCGCTCTTTTTTTCTCTTGGGACAAGGCATTGTCCCTCACAACTGAGTACTCCATCGTTCGAGTAATATGAAGTCAATCCCTATAGCAGGGTTATAAGGGGGATAAGTAGAGATGAGAATCTCACCAATCTGTGAAGTTGTACCTATCAGGATATCAGGAAGCGTACACTTCTCACAAAAGTGTCCTCCTCGAAAGCTCATTTGTGAGTCTAACGGTCCACACCAACCTCAACATTGGGTTCATCTTCTCAGGCAGTACCTATCATTTATCATAAGTATTGGATGAGTTTTTACAACAATAAGCAGATACAAACACCGGGCCTAGAGCCCGTCAAACTAGCATTGTTCTAATAGTCACTCACACTCAACCTACCACTCTCAATCTATCATTCAAGTTTCATTTTCGAGCTCGTGCCTCAGATTCACCATTTCGAGGTCTTTATACTTCAAATTGTTAGGTGATGTCTAAGACAACAACAATCTAGGTGGTACAAGACCAGAAGTATTCCATCAGTTTGGCCAATATGAAACTTTGTTGGGGATACCAAGTCGATTGCATGAATCATTCGTGCCTAGAGTATCAAAACTCAGAAAACCTATTCCCCCAAGCACACTATCATATTCCATCGTGTACCTACGTAAGGTCACCCTCTTTTTATCGTAGGATAGAGTTTATCTCACCACCACTCCTCACTGGGTGGTTTCATCACCAACATTGTTCCATGTGCAGATGTTCTTTTATGGTATTGTAAAAGATAAAACACAAGAAGGGGGGGTTGAATTGTGTTAATTAAAAATTTTGACCTTTCGTCTGTTGGTTTAAAATCAGTCAGATGAAACTTTGTTCTTCTTCAAAGATTGATTTTAACAACAGACGTTATACTTTGATTATCCCCGTTAGTCACAAGCTTAATAAAAATAAACATAGTTATTTTTATACTGGTTCGTCTATTCAAGACTACGTCCAGTTACCCAGCAACTACTAAGTTTTCATTATAAACCTTGAAAAGGTTACAAGTATTCTTTAAACCCAGCCACTTCTGGCTAATACAAAATATTCTTTGGCCACAGTCTTCCCAGGCTAAACAACTAAGTATTCTTTGAATCCAGCCACTCCAGGCTAATACACAAGGTATTCTTTGAAACACAACCTCCTCAGGGTAAAGCACCACAAAAGTGGATTTAAACTAAGTTTCTAAGAAACAAGTTCCTCTTCGTAGAGAGGGGTATAGAAGTTTAAGTACAGAGTGAGCGAAATCACAAATGTATAAAAATTGTAACGTGTTCGCCAACTTGATCTTGAGCAGGTGAAGTCCTTATATAGGCAAGTCTTCAAAGATCCATTAGAGACATGAAGAGTGTCGTTGAACTTTCCAAGCAAAAGTCTTCAAAAGGTGTCAGAGCACAATCAACGAAGTGATGCTTTGCACAACAAATTTGGTGGCGCTCAGAACCTTTCTCTGAGTTGTACAGAGACGTCATCAAAAAGGATGTTACCTTTTCGTGTTGAAGAGGTTATCTCGAGTCCCTATACTGATCTTGGAAACTTGTGAGAGTAACAACTGGATTGTGAAATGAGCGCGCTTTACTCCGTCTGAACTTCACTTTCTTCACTTTTTTGATAGACGATGTACTTCAGCCTTGAATAACGTCTTTGAGCTTCGTCTGAAGACTTCGTCTAGAGCATATCGTCTTATGCTTTCATCTGATGACATGGTTTTGGGACAAACGAATGACTTGATCATGAAAGAACTTTGAAGGGTCATCTTCCGTTTGTGCTTGTTCAGTTTGACTTTGACTTGTAATGCTTCAATCTGATAAGTTCTGTCTGTTTTGTAATTAATCAAAACTTGAGACGTTAATCATCTTGATCTAACAGGTACCGACAAGTGTTTTGGGGGCTTTCATCCCAAGTCTGTATGGGTATCAAATATCATAAAATACGCTGTCATAAAATGTCTATTGGGTAATGCCCATCTAGCATAAAACAACCCTCCGAAGCATCGTCACGCTCTTGGGTATCATCCATTGCAATATCTACTGCGAAACCTCCACATCGTCTCCCAATCATCATATTTTTCATTTTTCATTTCTCACAACAAAATAATGATCAATCAAAGAGAAGAAAATAGAGTTTTCATCAATCAAACAATCACATTCACTACATATGCCATCTTGTCCTGAAGTTACTCACATACTTTAGGTCTGTGTATCCACGTGTTGAGCAGAACCACACATCCTGTCGACGTCCATTGGTAGCTTTCCATACCTATAATTAGGAATAAAGCATCTCAAATAAAGATAAATAAATGAATAGAGGTTACTTGGGTAACCAACGAGAGTTATCATATTCATGGAGCAAAGACATCAAGCATTCAAGTAGTTTTAACATCCCAAGAAGCAAGGGAAACAAGAAAAACAGGATGTCTCGCGTGAGTGGGAAATTCATTTCACTCGAGACAAAACGAGCTTCATATCTCATGCGTTAAATGTTATTTCATAAAACTCACTATTGGGTGTAAAGTTCCATAAATTAGAAATATGTTGTCCAAACATCACACTAATTTAATGGTGCACAACTTCAGAAAAGGCATTTAAAAAAAAATCGTCTAAGATTGCTTAAGTCAGACGAAGTAGTCAATTGGACAAGGTACTCAGCCAGCTCGTCCTCGGCCAGCTTGTCCTCAACTAGGTCGAGGACGACCAACTAGTCTTTAGAGCTCGTCCTCAGCCAGCTTGTCCTCAGCTCATCCTCAACAATTCATCCTTCAAGCTCGTCCTTGGCCAACATGTCCTCGGAGCTCGTCTTAGGCCAGCTCGTCCTAGAAGCTCATTCAAAAAAATTATGCATGGGGCAGTGTTGTCCTGGATAATACTCACCAAGAGCTCGGTAATGCCATTAATATGAATGTAGTCTCGTTTGATGGTATGACGGTGCTAGTGTAACTGTGGACTTAGGAACTATTTACTTGTTTAGTACCACGAGCTCACCGCGTCCTAAACAAACACCATTTAGAAACAAATATTTTTAATGTATTATTATAATTTTCATTATGTATAAAGTTGTATTTATAATAACAATGAATTTTGATGCGTTTGTCCATTGATAGTGACTTAAATTTTGTTTAAACTAATTTTTTGACAATTTTTTTTTTACAATTTCTGTGATAGTTATACAATGGTGACATTTTTTATTTGTTACTTGTTAATTGTACCGATGGCAACACTACATGAAGAGTTATGGTGTGCCACTCATTCATTTTCAAATTGCTAAGTGAGCTAGCTAAATAGGATTACGTGGCAATTCTGCCTTAAACAATTTATTTTTTTTGTCATCTTAATTGCAAAATCTACACCAATTAATGTTCATAGGCAAAAAAAAAAAATAGTAATAAAATGACATTATTAGAGTCAATAATGCAAATATGGGCAAATTGTTTGCAATATTGATAAGACACTAAAAGATGGAACAATAAGTTTTAATAATAATTACATAGTCTGGTATAAAAAAAATGTATATCAACCCGAAGAACACACAGATAACAACTCTAGTATAATTTCTATATCTATAACTTAACTTAAATTAATTTAATCATTCCTTTAACTTAATTTAATTTCTCTTATTTAAAGTGTGACATGCTTATTTCCTACAAAATATTTTGTTGTGATAGAACTACTAACTTCATTAGAATTTAACTTAAAATTTATCACATATTAAATTTTTTAACTCATTAAAACTTATTCCACACACTTAATATATGTAAAACCCCTATAAATCTTTCAAGCATTACTTATTCATTACTTTCAATTATTCTACCATTAATTAAAACAATAATAATAACTATAAAAATCATTTATCTACAAATTATATACAACAAATAAATACTTTCATTTATAATAAAATAATTAATGAAATAATCTCAAATATATAACTAAAATTATCATAAAAAACATTTACCCCACTATCATCAATTTTGATAATGTTCACTAATTTTCACTTTACACCTGCATATAAATAATAATAATAATTTTTTAAAAACAATAAATAAAATTACTATTTAAAAAAAAAAAGTATTGGAAAACATTTGTACCGTGAGACAGAAGTATAAGGATATATATAAAGGTTTGAAATCCCTAGAAACAAGACACGAGGTAAAACCGCT
Source organism: Hylodesmum podocarpum (assembly GCA_026586105.1). Lineage (NCBI taxonomy): Eukaryota > Viridiplantae > Streptophyta > Magnoliopsida > Fabales > Fabaceae > Hylodesmum > Hylodesmum podocarpum. The sequence continues at coordinate 2,098,981 of JALJEV010000549.1, read as the reverse complement.
ATAGCAACCGGTGACTTATGTCGTGGACTGAGTTGCTAGGTATGGTAACAACACCAAGTGACTTTCACTACATGAAAAGTAAAATTGCTAAAGGGGTGGGCGATTTCTTTAGCATGACCCTTAGAGTTGCTGACCCATTTGACAACTTCAACAAAACAAACCCCCTTTAGGTGTAATAAGTTTCAAATCGGTTCATATATATAAAAGTTTTTTTTAGAAAAACATTAGGTTCATTTTATAAAAAAAAAAAAAAAAAAAAAGTGAATCATGGTGCCAACAACATCTTTCACATAATCGGAGCACATTACGCACATGCCAACAACATCTTTCATACAATGTAACGGCAGAAATTGTAGCATATAGTTTCTCCTTATTCCATCTTATCTTATTTATGAAAATGTTCCGACATATTATTCAGATTTGAGCAGAGTTATTGGCAATTGCCCCAGCGTCATTGAGAAGTGGAACAAGTTGTTCAGCTTTGTGTTTCTCCAAAACAGCTACAAGACACGAGATAAATTAAATGTTATATGACTAAATTAATGTAACTATTAATAGTGACATAAAGTTGAGTAAAAAAATAAACTATGAAACTAAACAAATAATTAATTCAATAAATAAATAAATAAACAAATAAACAAAACAATAATAAGATTAGTGTGGCCTTAAAAAAAAATAAAAAAATAGTGAGCTTACAGTCACAACCACCAATGTGCTTTCCTCCAATAAAAACGTTAGGAACGGTTCTTAACCCTGTCCACTCAACTAAAGCTGAATGAATATCAGCTCCATCACCTTCAATAGGTAAAGAACTAAGTAAGGAAAGAAAAGTATTTTTTTTTAATAACTACAAAATAAACGATTAGATAATTAGTTATAAAATATGAAAAATATAAACAATTAAATAATTAATTATAAATTATAAAATATGAAAAGAAAGAAATATGTATATATTTTATAAATGAATTAAATAATTATATATATTATAATTATTAATAAAATAAAGTTAATAAGAAAAAATACACTCACTAAACAAGAAATCATATAATTAATAGTGAATTAAGTTTTTGCAAATAATGTCCAACGTTAATTTTTAAATCATTATTTAGGAAAAGTTATTACATTTGAAGAAATAAAATCTCACAATGCAAGTAGCAACTCAACGGAAAATAACTCAATTCAACACAAATTCATCGCATGCATTAAATTTGTTATAGTGCATAAAACATGAGAGATGGGTTGAGAACCAATAAGCTAAAAGAATTTTCACACTCTGTTACACCACTCTGACATAGTTAAAACTTGTTGAAATTAATTTTAATGATATCACTTTTAGGTTAAAAGAGATAATTATTAAATGATCCACCAAACTTAATAATTTAATAATGTTTAAAAATGTCATTAGCCATCATCCAAGTTACTACCACTGCCAAACTATCTAAAAAAACTTAACTGTTCAATCTAGGCTGTAAGCGATTTTTTATTAAAAATCTTCTGCTGCTAGCAATTTTTTATTTTTATTAAACATTACAGAATTTTGTAAATCTTACTTTTTATTCAATAAATCTTACTCACGATTATATTATTATTCATACTTCTAGGTTAGAAAAGGTAATATTAATAATTTGTTAATAACATAATATTATTATTAAACTTCTAGGTTAGAGAGGGTAATAACTAAGAAAATTGTCAATAACATAATTCTTGGAACACATTATTATTAACTGAAACATAAACATAAAAATTTAGAACACATTAAAAGTTTTCATGAAGAGTAATTTTTAAAAAAATTATTATATAAAATTTAAATTCAAAAAAATAAATAATATAAACTAATTCTCGTAAGAAAATAAATAAATTAAATTGGTTAATAGTCAAATGAAAGTGGCATGAACTTGATAGAAAGCATTTAAAGAATGATAAAGAAAAGGAAAATGTGGAACCCTTACTTTCCGTGTCCAATTCAATAACCTTGTAGCTTGCTCCTACTGATTTGAGGAGATCTTTGACACGCTTGCAGAAACCGCAATAACTCTTACTGCCACCATACAAAGTGCATGATCCAATCACTTATTACATCAAAATCAATTAAGAAACCCACTGTTTCTTGTCCCCACCAAATATTCCTAAACTAAACCCAAAAAGACCAGAAATTAGGATGCTCCTAGGTAGGTTCTAGCAGTAATTAGGGATGTTCGTACGTAGGGTATGAATAGAATTTCATGATCCTCTTAGTTATAGGAAAAAATCATCTTTGTACTCAGACCTAATTAACTATTTAACTACTCAAATCTATTTAGCCAGGGTGAATAAGAAATTTTGAACTAAAGAATTATTTTTTTTTAAAAAAAATCTAATTTATTTAAATTTAAATTATATTAATAATGTATTAAATTTATTATTTAAGAATTTTAATTTTTTTATTTATAAAAAATTTTATACCCCTCAAATTGGACTGATCAAACCCGAACCAAAATCACAAACAGACCTACAGTAAAATTTACATATCCTCATTCAGTATAATTATTTTGACCATCACTCATCTCAATTCTCAACATAGCTTTTTTCTATGTATAATCCTCTCAACATGTTTCAGCCATTATCTAACTATCCTGGACTTTATTAGTAAAAGACAAATCCAGTTTCCCATCATATCATGTGAAACTTATGTGAAAGGTACATAATTCAATAATTTTTTTGGTGTGAAATTGCTAAAAATTTTATAATTTAAGTGGTACATGATAAGTCTAAATAAACTACCTAAAAGCATTTCTAACAAACCCATAATGGCAAACATGAAACATCAGCACTAAGTTTTTAATAGACAACTTTATTCACGAAACTTTTAAAATTTATATGAAAAATTGTACGCAAAGTCATCACCCACTTAATTTTTTATTATGACCAACCTAAATATATTTTTTTTAATGAATAAAACGTGTTAATTGCAAAATACAAAGCAATTGGTAGGTAACTAAGATTGAAATAAAATACCTAAATACAACAACAGGGGCTGATGATACTATCTCCTTAGCCTTATTCAAAGGTGCTTCCATTTTTTCTTTGCTTTTTGGTGACTCCATTTCTTTAGCCGTGTGGTTTATATATGATATGATGATTGAAGAGGAACAGAATAATAGAGAAAGCTTAGAGTTTTGGGTTTGGACAAGTGTTGGAAGGAAAGAAAACTAAGCCAAAATCAGAACGTACGTGGTCAATTTTGCTGCTGCTTGGTGGCACCAGGTTTAGGAGCAAAGTGACAACAACTTGAAATTGTAATTTATTTAGCAGCAAAAGGAAACCAGAGGTTAAAAATTTGAGTAGTAAAGCTTCAAAATAATAAAAATTCTTCTCAATTGAAAGAAATAAACAAATAAGAAAAATAAGTATATAAATAAAGAAAAATAAGTGATTTATGATGATTGAGAAAGAATTATTTTGTTAGTTCTAATTCAAATCAACTTTAAAATTTAAAATTAAAACCAAGAAGTATATATGACAAGAACAAAAAGAATTAAATGGTCAAAATACAGAATTAAGTTAAGGCATATTGGTTATAAAGAATAAATAGGTATTTCTTAATATATAAACAAATATTTCCTTTCATTTCAAAATCTTCGAAGTTATATAATATGAACAAATTTTAAATAACTACAATATCAACATTTTTTTTTTTAAATAATTATATAAATACTTTATTTTCTAAAACAAACTTCGAAACTTAACTTCCTATGATGGCATGAATCCCACAAGTCATGTAATCACTTCCATAAATCACACATAATAATTTAATGTTTTAACATTGATAATATAATACATTGATGATTGATAATATGATCTTCTTCCTCTTTAACATAATTGGAGCACATTACACATACTTGTTGCTCATTATATACACACAAAGTAATGCGCAGCATATCTTCTCTCCATGTTTCTTATTTAAGAAAATATTCTGTGGCTATTCAGAGTTAAATTTTTAAGCAATGGCCACAGCATCCCTGAGAAGTGGAACCAGTTGTCCTGCTTTGTGTTTCTCCATAACAGCTGCAAGACACAAGAGATAAAATGTTACATGCAAATATAGAAAAATAAAACAATAACAAGATTGTTTGATCTTCTCCTTGTGGAAAACAAAAACAGGAACATGGCCTTACTGTCACAACCACCAACGTGCTTTCCTCCAATAAACACATTAGGCACTGTGCTAAGCCCTGTCATCTCAGCTAAAGCTGATTGAATAGATCTCCCATCCCCTTCAATAGGTAAAAAACTAAATAAGAAAAAAGGAACTATACAAACAAGGAATCATAGAATTCATAGCAATTTAGTTTCTTAAAAATAATGTAAACAACCTTTGGGGACAAAGGATCATAGACTCCAATTCCGGATATAATGTGTGGTCATCGGAATTGTCATTTTTGCAGATTTTGCATACAGTGTAAGATTAACCGTATAAACAGTCATTTGGTTCATAAAGTGTGAAATGTTGTATTTTAGTCAGTGAAAGTAATCAAATTTAAAAAATCCCCTGAAAGTGCAATTAATTTTTTTTTTTAAGTCCCTGAAAGTGTCTACTATAATTTTGGTTCCTAAAAGTGAGCACTTACTATCACTTTAGTCCTAAATTTCAAGAATAGTCAGGGATTAAAATGATAATAAATTGACACTTTCAAGGATTGAAGTATAATAAGTAGTCACCTTCAGAGACTAGAGTGATAATAAGTAATCACTTTAGGGACTAAAATGAAAAATTAACTATACTTTCAAGGACATTTTTGGGAATTTTATTACTTTCAAGGGTTAACATATAACATTTTACACTCTCAGGGACCAAAGTGTTGATTTACCCTTCAAAGACAAGTGTTTCAAGTAAAATATAGACAATTAAGATTTAAACTGTACAAGACATTACATATGTGCATGTATATAATCACAATTCCAACTGATTTTTTTAAATCAATAAGCATAATTCTTCACTTTTCTCTTCACACTGACTTTCCCTAGAAAAATCAAATCTCACAATGCAAGTAGCAAAGATCAAACGAAAGTAACTCTCAACTCAAGACAATTTTATAAAATTACATTGCTATAATGCGTAAAACATCAGAAATTGTTCAGAAGAATCAGAACCAATCAAGTTACCGCCAGCCAAGTTAATCTAGAACTAATTAAATGTAAAAATTTATACATTAGAAAGCATAATAATGTCCTACAAACAACAAAAGCTGATCCCTCAGATAACTTGAAAGTAAGTACTTAAAACAAAGCATCACTAGAAAACCAAAATTGATACAATGGACCAAACATGAAATCACTTGAGAGAGTGTTCATAGCACCCTTACCTTCCATGTCCAATTCAATGACCTTGTGGGATGCTCCTAGCTGTGTGAGGAGACCTTTGACCCGCGTGCAGTAACCGCAGTAAGTCTTACTGCCGCCACAGAAATTACATGATGGAATTACTTAGATGAGAAAACAAAGAAAGCCACTTATTAATGTGTAAGAAGACATTTGCAAGCCGACTACCATAAAATAATCTCTTAGAAAGGGGTGAGGATTTCTGAATGAACTTTCTATATCTCAACAACGCTTTTTGTATACATATGTGATTTGGAATTGAACTCAATCAACATCTTAAGAGAAACATCTTTTACTAACTATTCAGGATTTTATCAGTAAAAGAACACTTAATTGAGCTTTTCATTTTATCCAATTCAAACACATCACATGAAATTTATGCAATAAGCAATTAAAAAAAAATTAGTGTGAAATTGCTAAAAAGCAGTTAGTAAAAAAATGACAAATCACTTTTACAATGATAAGTCGAAACAAACTGCACTAAAAGCTCCTCTATTAATCCAATTTAAGCATCGGCATAGAAACCTTATATGACAACTTCAGTCAAGAAACTTGCTTGGCTCCCCAAATATCTTTTCATATAATACTCACACTCCCTCTAATTTTTAAACAACTACTCACATCTTTTGTTTTGTTAATCAAATGACACACACCTCCCTTGTTCTGTTTAATCAAGTAACATATAATATCTTGTAAAATAATAGATATTACATTGTTAACGGGTGACACTCATACAACTTCTTTTACAACACTCTAAATTCCCGATACTTAAAAAGACAGAAACAGTTGTAAGTCATGAAGGAAAACTATAGTGTGCATCTCAAGATTTCTGCTATCTTTTACTAGTGAAGTGTTTGGCTTTCTTTAAGTTTCTCTCATTTTACTTTTCACCATGCCTTTTTATTACTTTTGGGGGGAAATTGGTATTCGAGCCATATTTAGATGAATAAGAATGCCAAAATATTAAAGGGTTGTATTTTGTCATTTCAGCAAAGGTGAGTGTTCTTTTACAAATTAGATGGGGTATGATTGTCATTTAAAAAGGCCTCAAGAGAGGTCAGTACAATTTCCTAAAATTTATATGGACAACTGTAATCACCCTGATTCCTGTGTATGACTTTTAAGTAGTTGTTACAAAAGTCAACAATCTTATTATTCACGTCAACCCAGGATAGGATTATACTGTCTGTACATTTTCTGTTATGAAACCACTATATCCTCCACGAGAAAACAACCCTAGTAGCCTACAAGTATTTAAACAAAGGAAAAGCTTAGGTACTATTAGAAAGGTAGGTTACGCGCCTAACTCAACCCTACAAAACCTTGCTCCCCACTTATATACCTGTGATAGGCCATGTCTCTAGGCGATATATGATCTCCAACACACCTCCCTCATGTTGAGACTGAACATCTTGAGCATGGAGACAAAACACACAAGTGGTCCAATGTCGGCCCGATAACAGGTGGCACGATAAACCCAACAACAACATACACTTTATGATAGACTCTGGTACCATGTTAGAAAGGTGGGTTATGGGTCTAACTAAACCCTACAGAACCGGTCTGTAAGTTGAGAATGACTTCCCACTTATATACATGTGGTAGGCTATACCTCTATGCGGCGTATGATCTCCGACAGGTACAATTCTAAAGGTACCGTTTATGCTCTTCTTCAATCAAAATTGGAGTTTCACCGGTAATCTATGCAGTTAATTATCTGCATAGTTAACTATGCAGATTACTTAGGTGAAACAGTGAAACTAAAATTCTAATTCTGATAGGAGAACAGCAAAAACAGCGCCAAAATAACTTTAGCTAAGTTTTGTCCTTAAAATAACTATAAGCCGCTGAAAATCACTAACGAGCCCAACAGAATTCAAGACTACTAGTTAAGCTGGAACAATTCATAGAATTTTACAAACCCAGAACATGTTACTAGCAAAATATGAAGCAATGGCGATAAAAAGAAAATACCTGAAGACAATGACAGGGGCAGAGGACACTATCCCCTTAATCTTATTCAACGTTGCTTCCAGCTCTTCTTTGCTCAGCTTTGAAGAAAACATACTCATCGAAGACCCCATTTCTTTATCTGTGCGTAAATGTGATATAAAATTGGAGAGGAACAGAACACACAGAGAAAGCTTAAAGCTTTGACTATGGGCAAAGTGTTGGAAGGAAGGAGAACTATGCAATAGACAAATAAGAGGTGTACAAATTTGATGGTGCTTGGTAGCACAGGGTTTCGGAGCAAAAGAACAAAACTTGCAATTGAAATTTAGCAGGAAAGAGCTAACAAAGGTTAAAATTTGAATAGTGAGGCTTGAATTTGAGTGTTACGAAACAAGGGAATCGGAAAATTAGGGTTCGGTTCAATTTGGGAGGTGAGGAAAATTGGTGATCGTCATAGGACGACAGTGTCGTTTAATACTACGATCTGACATGGAATTTGAATTTGCTGGGAAATGCACTATCATCCCCTATTTCAAATTATTTTTAAAAAATTGAAACTATACATATGTTCTCAAAATTATGTATATAGTCTTTCAAATATTACAAAATCTTTTAAATTGGTCACTTAATATTACTAAAATATACCAATACAAGAATTAAAATGATAAATATTTTAATATTTAGAGAATTATTCATATAATTAGATTATTTTGAGAATTATTTAAAAGAAACTATAATATTTAAGGGATAATTGGGGAGAATGATAATGTTTGATGACAGTTTTGTCATTTTAGAAATGGATGCAAACGTTTCCTCTTAGTCCACTCCATATTCTTGTTCAAGTGATCTTTCATCAACAGGATGGACATATAATAGTGGACACCAACAATAAAATTCGTTTTTACTTTTTTCTTTCTCTTTAATATAATCATATCCTGTAATGAAAAAAATAAGAAGATTGAATCCAATTAGTAGTAGGTGATAACTTTTTTTATGTTTTGGAGGGTTAACAACATTCATAATATGCAAATACAGTGAAAAGTAAGAATTGAAAATCATCTAGACAGAAAAACAAGGTGGGCAATAATGGATGGCAAATCCACATAGAATTAATAGTGAGCTGCAAATTATATTAAATTACATACAAATCTGACTGTTTTCTATGACATAATTTTACTTGGAAGCAAAAATGGCTTCCAAATCTTTGTACAATGAAGTTGATTTTGAGCTTGATTTGAAATCAGAAGATGAGCTTCCACTCCTTTTGTTCCCCCAGAAGCCACTCCATCTAGTGGTGCCACTAGTGGAGGGATCAGTCACAGTTGCACTTCTTTCCCTACCAAAGCTACGCTTAGCAAATTGCCTTAGTTGTCCCAACCATGCTGTATCAGGTGTACCTGAGCTTCTGCTACTTGAGCCCCTAGATCTTTCACCACCCAAAGAAGTGTCTCTAGTCACTTCATTCCCTTGGCCATTTCGTGGTAACCTCTTTTCCAAGTCTTTGATGCACTTTAGAGGGATTAAGTACAAAAGAAACCCAATGGAAGCAATTTTCAAACCTGTTACGAGTGATTTTTCCTCAGGGTCTAGCATCTTTGTTTGCATATATAATGCATACCATTCATTCATGATCTGGGAACAGTACCCTATTAGGAACAGCACAAGCATAAAAATCCCAGTCCTAGTCTCAGCTTTCACAGAAAAGTCCTTCCTCAAGAGCACAAAACAAGTAGCAAATAAAGTAACTTCACAGGTGAGTGTGATAATCTCAACTAACTGAACCCTTTTCTTTATAAAAGGCTTTTTTAGCAGCATGAAGAATAGCTGAAAAGAGGTCATGGAGAGCATAATGGTCACTGGAGTCTTAGAAGACTGAGTCGGGACAAAGAGACCGGCTAAAATTCCTAGCGAGACACGCCTTATTGATTCAAGGAACACATAGTATATCCTAAGAATCCCAAACAACTTTTGGATGAAAGGTGCTTCTGCATCTTCTGTTTCATCATCAGAGGCAATGATGCGGTCTCGTTGACTTGGAGCATTGCCACTGCTACCAGATATCTGTGAAAGCATGTACTTTGGAGGGCCTCTTAAGTCTTCAAACAGTGGGCCAAAGATGGTAAGATAAATAGATTTAGCTTGCTCTTTCCATGTCCATTGGCCTCTTTTACCTGGCCCTAGAGTTACTCTCACTAGCTCCTGGTACCAGTGAAATGTCAAGCCTTCTTGATGAACTTCCTTGTATTGAAGTAGTTTTCCAAATGTGATTCCAATGGAAAGGAACATGAACAATGCTAGAAGCACAATGCTCACAAAAATCAACAGCAGAATTCCAACTGCCATTCCTGAAGGAGATCCCCCTAAAGGCCATACATGCAAAAGTAAAAATAAATTAAACCTTATAGTTGTGTAATAGAGGTTTTGAATTTCTGAAGATGAACAAGTAGTCATTTAATAATGACTGATTGCATTGTAAAATTTGGATATCTGCCGCTAATACATGCTTAATTTATAGCATCAGAGGAAAAATATTAAACTAGATAAAATTAGAGTACCACCAATATGTGCTTCATAAAGCACTTACAATGTGGTTGACCACACTAATGGTTTGACACAACTAGTATATATCGCATGTCTTTAATTTTGGTTTCACCTATTATTGATCACAAAAAATGGTTAGGTGACAAATAATAACTATGATTATGGATTACCTTGAATAAGGACAGTAGAGGACTTGCAAATATTTGGTAGTGCAAGAAATAAAAGAAATATCTCAAATCTTGGGAATGTGAGTGCTCCGTATGTTTTATGCTTCTCAGAATTTCTCTTCCCAAATTTTAGGACAATGAGGAGAAAAGCATGCAGAACCAATAAGCCACCACAAATCACGGCTAACCAAAACATGCTTCTAGAAAACTCTGTCCATCTATAAAAAGAAGTAAAAAAAAATATAAAAATCAATCGGATAGTATGAGTAAGCAAATATCGTTGAAGCATTTGTACTTCAAATACTTGGACTAATAAAGTAATTATGACCTGAAAACAGAGAATGTTTATCTCAATTCCCAAGGAATGCCTTTCTGTTATAGCCATGGATGAGAAACAAAAAACTTATTAAGTTCACACTTTTACAATTACAAATCAACATTTTTTTCCTACACCCGTTACAAATTTAATATCTATTTTTCTCTAATTAGACATACTGTCAGTCAATTCTTGAAGAATGCTTATTTTGCAAACACTTATCTTTGAAAGTTAGCAAAACATGTATTGACAATTAAAATGGAATATACAAATTTGACAATTCAGTTAATATTGCAGATTAAAAATACTGGCAAATAAATAATGGCATACAAAAGGTAGTCAAATATTGGTGTTCTAGTATTCTTATCCTAATCAAAGAAGTGGCAATAAATACTTTGAAACACTTTTCTCAAAATACTCTATTACTTTATTTGAGATCCACTAAATAATCTAAGGTCACTATTTTACAAGATCGATATTAAAGTCGCCCAATAGTAAAAAGAGTTAGCTCAAGATTGTTTTGTTAGTGTCCCATGTATCCTAATGGTAACCTCTTTTTTTCGTATTGAAATGAAAAAAAAAACTAATTTCCAAAGTATGATATTATAATACATTGACACATATATAACTTACCCAGAGGAATGATGTGAATCCCAAACATATTCAGCTTCTGGTTTCATATTTTCGCTCTGCAAGCATCAACTATAAATTAAGGATTTTGACTTTTTTCATTAATGTAGATAAGAAATTAACTTGCTCTGACTATTGATGGAGATGTTAACTTGCTCTAACCTCAAAATATTGTTGATACTCTGAAGAGGTAAGTGGTGATCCATACACTGAAGCAGCCAAATTCAAACTCTTTTCTAACAACTTATTTGGTATTGTTGCTGAGGCTTTGCTCGAACCCCCAAAAGGACTAGTGTTTATCATGAACAGGTTCATGGGTTCAGATTCCCATGGAACAGGAAAATAGGGTATGGTCCATTGTAAATGCCTGGCAAATTCATAGAACTCAACTGGCAACTTAACTGCTAACCATCTAGTAAGTGCAAACACCTGAATATGGCCCAAAATTCTCTGCATGATTGACAAAAGTTAGCCTATCAATGTGGTATTTTCTCCATAAAAACTACTAAGATATAAGCATCTTTACCAGTTTGCATAAAACTTTACAAGTTTCAAGAAAACTAAAACTTCAAGATTTTAAAAGAAAGACTTAATTGCACTTTTGACCCCATCTACTATCGTTGAAATTGTGACAATGCAGTAGAGTGTCATGTCATCATTTCCATTACATATTAGATGTCAAGTTGATAGATGGACCAAAATTGCACAATTCAAATAATAGGGATCAAATTCACGATGAAAAATAAGGACCTAATTTGAATTTTGACAATAGTAGTGGACCAAAAGTTCAATTAAGTCTAAGAGAAAAGAATTTGATCTGTCCGTTGAGATATGTTGATTCTTTATATAGGAAGAAGAAACATTGGTCTCTACCCATGAATGTAAAATACACGCTGCAATCTAACTTTTGTTTTTGAGGAGGAAAAAAGTGAATGGAATGAGTTAGTGAGCAACTGGGCATTGAAATAGAACAAATCTATCTCCCCCCCTATTTTTGTTTTTTGTTTTTCATTTTTTATGAACTCTACCCCCTCTCCCTTTGATACTTTATTGGGCATAAACAGGTACAAAGATATACAAGAATAGGCCAAAATATTCAATGAAGTATGTTACTGTTTCTCCTTAGGAACAACTCAATCCATAAACAAGTGTAGATTGAACTCAGATTCATTAGGTGGTAACTGGTCAGTAGAATTCAAGTTAGATGTCTTACAAGAAGATTCCTTGCTGGATCAACGGCCAAGAAAGACGATGATCTCATAAAAGTACCAACAGATTGAAGGCTTGCTGCTGAGATGGTAAGAAAACCCGCCACAATTGATGTCAGCACGAAAGAAGCAGTTGCAAATGCAGAAATCACAGAAGAAATCATAGGCATGGAGTCTGCACGATTGTGAAATCATAAATATGTAGGTGATTATGGACATTTTTTAATAAAAGAAACTTGCATCCAATAAATGAAAACGAAAAACAGCATAATGATATACAAGAATAGGAATGATACAAGAAATAATAACAACACAATCACCAAAAAGTAAATAAATAAGGAAAAAGAAAACTTACAGTGCCTCACTTGTAGAAAATTGGAAGCTAGATTTTTGTTTCCCGCAACATCCTGTGTTACATTCTCAGGAACACTAACAAGTACTATACCATCATATGCTCGTAGCTCAAGAATGTATGTGCTCCTTGTTATTTCGTGGAAACTAGACAGAAAACAAAACATGCAAGAGAAAAGTCAACTGTTAATTGGCATTTGGCTTTCTCATAATTCAATGTCAATGAAGTATTCTTTTTAAATGATGCATGCTGAGAGAGAAAGAGAGATTTAAAAACTGACAATATATCACTGGTGTGGTTTCATACTACTCAATATCTCAGAAAATGAACATCTACAAAATAATTCACCTTTTTAAGACACCCCCAGAAAATGATATTTTAGAGGAGTTGAAGCCAAAAACAGGCTTCACAAATTTAATTAATATCTGGAGGTTATGTTCTCTGGTCCTCATGCTATATGTACTCAACATCACAGCAGGCCTCTTAGTATCTGAATTCCATATATGACAACGTTAGCAAAAAGCTTTGGAATCTCAAGATTCTCAAGACTAGAGTGTATGAAAAAGCATATATATTAATATGATCATATAAATGTAAACAGTGTTTTTTTGGTGGTTAGTGGATAAGATGTACCATAAAGGAAAGTGACTGGTGCAATTGGAGAAACTTGAGTCCCTTGTCTGGTTATTATAGACTCTGAACTGAAGTCAATTGAGATTATAGCTGTAGAGGAGATATTAGCAATCTGAAATGGCCAAAAGAAAGTGTAAGCAGAGTGATACGCTTAGAATAAGCATAAGATATACACACATTTAAAATATATAATATCCATGAATAAACTGACCATGAATCCAAATCTCCGGTTTGCAAGACTTTCTGCATTAGTTGGAAGAAGAGAACCCTGACTGATGTTGAGAGAATTCAAAATTTCTGTAGATGAATTCAGAACTGGAGCTGAGAAGTACAAATATATCTTTAGCCTGTCATAGTTATTAGTCGCCTGTACTGTTCTAGTTTCACTGTCAAGTTGAAGTAGCTTTTCTGGTACTCGACTCCTAATGTTGACATAAACCTTTCTTCTGTCTGTGGATGACGCTCACCATAGAGGAAATCAAGTTTTTAACATTAGAAACTGATATAGAATTTGAGTAAAGTTTACTTGTATTTAAAAGCATAAAAATCTTCTGAGCTCCAAGTAGCTAAAATACTAATAAATGATAACATTAGTTAAATTCTAAAATCAAGCACTTCTATAAAAGACAGTAAAGCAGCATCATTGGGGCCACAAGCACCACACACGTATCTAGAATTTTAATCTTTTATACATAAAGTAATCACAAATGATACAAAACACATTGCTGAAGATATATCCACCAATATGACATAACAAAAGATACACTCACCAAAATGTATATTAACACTTGAATTTGGCATTCTCATAAAGCTGTTTCCAGCAAGGTCAGTGCAGAAATTCTTATCCATTACAAGGATTGCACGGCCATATTGATCTATAGATGAAAGACTAACAAGAAGAGAATACATGAGGTTTGGCCGTAAAACTCTAAAGGAAGATGGTATGACCTGGCCAGCACCATAGACAAGAAGCTGCACAGAAGTATTACAGTAGCATGTTAAAAACTGATTTAGTATTCTATTAACACAAACTGATTTTGTATTTTCCACAGCTGAGAAAACTTAGAAGAAATTCTTATTGATTAAACAGATATCCAAAATCCTGTTTTTATTCGGCCAGTCCTAAGCTCTTAACTAATTTCTTTGGGAAAATATGACATTTAATGGAAAAAAATAAGTGAATAGGTAATGAAGGACAGCAATAAACTGCACCCCAACTCTTGGGGAACTTCAAAACACCCGGTATCTGCATAGTGTAAGTTGACTGTGCGATAGATACATAGAAAAAAAGACACCATAATTTTGAGAAATCTAAGAAACCTTGGTCAGCCACCAACTTACATTGCAGGCATTCACAGACTTGCATCCAAAGCCCCCTCCATGTATACAAGGTTCCGTGAAAGATATGTTTACGGACACATTTAAAGAACTTGTAAAAGATGTTGAAGCTGTAACATGTGCTGTTGGGGGAATTGTATCTGGAAAAAATAATACTGCGATATATTAAAATGGTTTTCAATGAATAACATATTTACATGAATCTCAATTCAGACAGACAGAAAGTTCAAGCAATATATCTACTTTCCCTCTTCTCTATGATTTTGTAAACTTGTTTTGCATGTGACAAAGATGCAAGCAAAAGCTAGTTATGCATTGAAGATTCATTATTATCCAAGTCAAATCGGGAAAAGTGATTTTGCTGGTCCCATTTGTGGCATAAATTGTTAACATTATTGTTCTCCAATTTTATGTTACATTACATAAACAAAAGATTCTGGACTTAACTTTTTTTCATGTTAAAGACATGTGACATTAGTCCAAATCCCGTAAGTGATGCTGATAATTAACTAATGACAAACATAAGGAATTAAGTATGGTTTCTTAACCAACAGTCCAGTTATAGGTGGCACAGCCAAGTCCTTGATTTCTGGTGCAGACTTCAAAAGTATGATTTCCATCCTTCAAGCTTCTGTATGTAGCTTTTCCATTTGTACAAACTGATGTGATTGCATCGTCCAGCTGCATACATGATAGTTTTAGAATAACCAGAACAACTTCTAATTTGTTTAACACCCTCTCGCCCCAAGAAAAAAAGGAAAATGTGAATAGAAAACAAAATTAATTCCATGAACCAACATTTCAGTTTTAGTGCTAAATACAAACATAACAGAGCAGTTAACTACACCATGATTTTAACATGATAATCTATCGAATGAATCTAACCCCTGAAGCAGAGAAATTATTGTATGTTCTATAATCAATGTAAGAAATATCATATCACCTAGAGATAAGGTCATAAAAGAAACAATCCTCTGAGGAGCACTCCTCGTCTTATAAGTCAGTTTCATAGGGTTGAATTAGGTCTATGACCCATGTTTGTAATATGATATCAAAATTTATCCTAAAATCGGAAATTATGTGCCAGATTGGTTGTCAGGAATTTGTGTTAGAAATCCCACGTCGCCTGGAGACATAGATAGGCCCATCAACATGACACATAGCCAAGTTTTTTCAATTCACAAGAAAGAGTTGATAACACTCAGCTACATGTAAACATTGATCAGGATTATTGTGGCACGTGGTGGTCATAGACCATACAATAATTGCTACCCCAACTCCCCAAAATAGATTTTAAGAATTTAACTGCAGACAGACAAGCTGATTTCCCAAAAAAGATTTCCCATGTCACCCTCCTTAGAAAGCTCTACTAATCTAGAAATTGATTAATTTGGTGATTTAATTTCTTAAGGAGTTTCAATTTCTATGTCTTGCACAAAAGCATGTCTAGGTTCTTTGAGACTATTAGTGCCAAAGCACAACATTAAATGATATATTGACATTTTACAACAAAAAGTATTCAGTTATACTAGCGAAATTAAGTGGCTCCCAAGTTAATAACTTGCCAAATTTGCACAACACACACACAAACCTTGCAACTGAGGCTGCAGTTTGAACAAGGGACGCCATTACCAGACTTAAGAACTTCAAAAGCAAATGTTGCTGACTTAAAGTGGGAAAATGCATGGGGGGTCTTCAAGAATTTCACGTAAACATCAGAACAACCACATTTGGTAATGGAACACAGTATTGATAAAACCCAACAAAGTACACAAAGAAGTGGGACTCTAAGAAGACCCATTTTAGAAACAAAGTAAAAGTGGATGCCCTTATGTGTGAAAGTGTGACATCTTGTTGTTATTGTGGAAGAAGAGTTTGAAGAGAGTGAAGAAGGCCTTTGCATGCAAGAGAGTGCTTAGAGATTAGAGAAAGAGATATATGCGGACGTTGTTGTGTTTAGAAAGTGTGTTGGACTATGGAAATTGATAATTGCTTTAGAATAAGTGAAAGATACGGTTGAGTACAATGCTCTATGAATTTGGTGGTCTTTGTCGTTGTAATTGATGATAGATATGCACGTTGTAACAGTCACGGGTAATTTAGAATTATGGTATTGATACTGATAGAGATAGGCAAGTGAAAACAAAATATAGAAAAAAAAAAAAGTACTTTTACTATGTTTGTACTTTCTTACTCTAAACATTCCAGCATTATTACTATACAATTTTAAAAAAGCTTTATTTTCATCCTTAAATTCTTCAAAATTTAAGAGTTGTGTAATATATTTGTAAAAATCTTTAAAATTTTTATTTTGCTACAATAATTTTATTAACAATTTTGATTTGGATCAAAATGATATATCACACAATTATGTTAAAATTTTAACATTTTAACGTAAGAAAACAAAATTGAAATATTTTGAACTTAATATACTAAAAAAAAAAAAATATATAATGAATAAAATATTTCTATTAAATAAATGTTCTAACTTTATATCTATCAAATTAGAGTTTTTAGAATGAGTTACAATACATGAAATAATCTGGCTCATTATAAGAAAAACTGACTCAGTTTACTTTGACTTGACCCACATTTGTAACACCCCTCAACTTCTCCACCTAAATATTCTAATTTCTCTATGGTAATTAAATACATCATTCGATAACGAACCAAATCTTATTTCATAAAGTAATCTCTCAAGTAAACTTTCTACAACTGTAAATGTAAATTTCCCATTTTATAAAAAGTCTTAAACTTCTACCATTCATACATAGAAGAAATACTCAAGCACAAAAATGAAAGATCATAATGTCTTCAAGAAGTCATGTTCTCCCCTAGCCTACGACATGGAGTCTCCAACCAACTGCTCATCTGCTCGCCCGTTCGTGGGGTCATCACAGGTGTCAATCACAGACATAACCATAGGGTTAGCTCATAATTTAATGATAATAATAAAATTATAGGAACAATACACACAAATGACAGATATAAAGAAGACATGAAATTTCAATTTACAACTTATCACAGTTAACTATGCAACCCAATATGATGCATGTCACTCACAATTCACACTCATGCCATGTGGTACCATCAAAACAATTGAGCGATGCTAGGAGTACATGTCACATCTGACACTCTCACTAGAAATACTAGACAGTTACAGTTAGGGCAACCAGTGTTGCAAAGGGAGTCACTTCCCACTAATGGTGATCGGCCATAGTGGAAGTTCTCCCCACCGCGAATACCCTTCAAGTCCTAGGCCATTACGACGACCCGTCAGGGACCAACCGTACTTGTTCCATTCATCCTCACATTTCGAAAACATTTTCACTTCGTTTAGCATTCATGATAATCTCTCTCATTTTTAAAACACAATGCCTTACAAGCATATTCACTAGGAGCAACCTCACTCCACGTCCATAGGAGTAGGCATCTATCCCTTTCACTTTCAAATAATTTCAACTGATTATCATGAACCTAAATGACTCATCAATGCAATATGACCCACAAAATTAATCTCTCAGTCCACATCAATCATTTCCCTTAACATTAATAAATGTAGTTCATATGTCATTCACACGTCATTACATTACAAATGTAATTTATCACAAACAACAATACAAAGAAGAAAGAATGCACTAATAATAACATGTGGAATTCTACAGAATCATAATTCAACCTGAAGTTTTATTTATTTATACATTGACTAATGTTTAACCAAATCCAAATTACCAGAGTCAACCTTCATACCTCAAAATCCAAATTTCTAGTTATTGCCTTAATTTCTCTCATTGTTCCTTTCACCTCACACATCTATTCAATCTCTTATCACTTTAATTACAATGTCTCACTCACCAAATGAAACACTGCAATAACTGTCCATATCATGTTTACATCCACCACCTTTGTACTAAACATATTGATCACAGTGATAGGAACCTATTCTTTTTATTTCTACTCAAACCCTATGAGTAATAAGATATCATGAAAATCTAATGCCAAAATCAGAAAATTAACTACATTAAATAATCATGTCAATCACATAATTATCCATAAAGAGATCATTACCCACGTCATACTCATTATCATTGAATTCTTATAACTACTCTCAATTAAAGGGTTCTCAATAGGCCAAACTTATTCTCTGTATTTTCTAATTAATCAAGGGTTCTATAAAGGGGTTCAGGGTTTCTTAGTATAAAAATATTGTAATTCAAAAAGTCAATCTCCAATCCCTAAAAGTCTCATATTTTATAATTTCATTTCTCTGATTTTCCTAACCCTCATTCGCTCACTTATTCACAGTATACCAATCTCATCACAAAATATACCTTTAGAGCACAATAATCCAATTTCATTCAATAAAACAATTACATAATTAATCACACTTGTCAGACTAACAATACTCAAGAACTCATAATAGCAATAATCCAATAATAGAACCACAACCATCATACCCAAAGAATTTAATCGTCAAAATTACAAAAATAGTATTTAAAAATAATTAATCACTCATACTCAATATTATCATCAAATTAAGAACTACCCTAACCTGAACTCGAGACACTACGTGTGAAGAAAAATTGAAGTTGATAGAGTTCCAATCTCCACCCTCTCATCGGGAACTTCAATCTCCTTTCTGGGGGAAAGACAATACTAGAGCGTGAGAGAAAGAAAGGAAAGAAAGGAAGAATGAGGAAGGATGTGTGATCAGAAAGTGCAGCAGACTCACCCTTTGATAGCTGCTCAACCACCCCTGGGCATTTATTACCCATTAAAATTATAACAGTACATAATCAATTTTCATTATTTTTATTTGTTGAAGATAATTATTTCCTTAGTTAGTGCATATTCTGCTTTCTAACCGATTTGGTGGTGATTTGGGACAGATTTTGTGGTGATTTGATTGTATCACCTTAATTTACTTATTTCCTATTTCCTTAATTAAGTTGTACCTAGTCTATAAATTCATATTGTATTCATTCTTTGAATAAGATACAGAAATAACATAAAATCTATTCTTCAATATTATTAAATTGAGACGTTATAATTCAATTATTAAAATAAGACGTTACATAATCAATAATTATTATTATTATTATTATTATTATTATTATTATTAAAATAGACATTAGATAATTTATTATTATTATTCAAAAAAATTGGGCTGTTACAATATTGGTTGAACTTGATGACCAAATTGACTTATGAATTACGTGTCTATGCAAAAATCTTAGTTTAGTGACTCATTACTCACCTTATTATCAAAATTATATTAGTTTTAAATAAAAAGTTTTATATAACTATTATAAATGAAGTTTATTGATTTTAAACACAATTATAATGACTAATTAATTAAATAAAATTTATAGATTAATTAAATTTTTTCATAAATTTTTTATTTTTAATTCAACGTGGTGGGTCATGAATCAATGTGTTTGTCGGGCAAATTAGATTTATAACATAATAATAAAATATAATATATTAAAAATATAGTAAATATTTTCATTAAATAAATATTCTAACTTTATATTTATCAATTTTTCTATATAATCAACATTAAAGTCTTCAAAAATGAGTTACAACCCATATGATAATCCGGCTTATCACGGGTTTGAGTCGGGTTGATTTAGAAAAAATTTAATCGTTTATATATTGAGTATGGAAATTTGACTCGGTCTACTTTGACCTAATCAACATGGGTTGAATTCATGGTAGTCAAATTTATCTATGGGTTACCTATCTATACAAAAATCTTAATTTAGTGACTCATTACCACTTTATTATCAAAATTATATTAATTTTAAATGAAAAGTTTTATTTAACTATTATAAATGAAGTTTATTGATTTTAAACACAATTATAGTGACGAATTAATTAAAGAAAATTTTTAGATTAATTAAATTTTCTCATAAATTTTTTTATTTTTAATTTAATGTGGTGGGCCGTGAATCAATTCATCTGGTCCACCAACTTCTGGTGAGGCAAATTAGATTAATAACATGACCCACCAATAGGGTGAGTCGGATTGATTGACCCACTTATGAATTATGATGAGCTGAGTCAAATCAAACCTAATTACGTGTTGACATAAGAAGTATAACATTTGAAGGAAATCAAGATTATATTATAGAAAAAATATTATTGGCTAATTTTAAATTTATTAATTTGCAAGAAATTACATGTAACTTTTGTTGTAATTGCTATCATAAATTTCAATACAATTATAATTTTCATACATCATTTTTCTTACATATATACTAATACTTCTTCTCATAAAAAAATAAATAAATAACTTCTTTATACATAATTTTGTTTAAAATATTATTAGTATTAATTATAAGCACGTCTACAAGCATAAATGAAACATTGATTCACTTACGTAAAAAATTAGCTCTTTGCACTTGCTGACATGCAATATACTTAAATATTTTTCTAGTTTATAATTGTCATACACGATAACACCAACCTTATCATATAAATCTTGATTACATGGAAGAAGAGTCACTAGTTAGTGGTAACATTACAAATAAAGGAGGATGATAATGGGTCTTTGTTAAGTTAAATTTATTTGAAGGTAAATTATATTCTTCAAATTTTGATAATTACAGTGTATTAAGATTAAAGTGAATGAAATTTCCAAACTTATCAAACGTAGTAAGGCCTGAACAGACGAGGTCATGCCCTAGTAGACGAGTATAATCATCACATAAAGTGTAAGTTAGATTATGCACTCCAAAACAAAATATAAATGTTAGTTTTATCTCTTATTTCCGTATACTTAGACTATAACCAAAGTGTTAGCTCTTGTGCAGTCTACATGAACAATTAAGTACTTGTCTTTTGAGCCAGCATTCAAATAAGAAAAACTCAACCATATTTTCATCAAAAAAGTACCTGTCAAAGTCAAATATAATGTTTTTTGACACAGAGATTTGTTGTAGAAAGCAGAATTACCTTTCTCAACTCTGAACCCCGCATTATATGAACAACTTTCTATTATGATAGTGACAGACCCATAATGCATTAAATGCTAAAAAACATTGAAAACACTCTTGTCAGATTGGAGAGAAAATTTGAAATTGTTGAGTCTAACAGCTACCTCAAATCTTTATCTATATAAAAGTTAAAGCTTGAAGAATTGAAGTTGGTGAGAATGTTATGTTTCAAAGAAAATCAAAAGCTTTGATAATCTTACTCTAGAATAACTTCTTCTTTCTTTGTAAATCAACCTTTAGATTGTACTTCGTTGTAAGTCATTCTCTGCATAGAAGTTGAATTTTACTAATTAAACACACCTTTTAAATCCATATTTCGTGATAGTCAATTTGAAAAGATTAAGAGAAAATAATATTGATTTAGCTGAGGAGGTTGAGATTCAAAGAATACACGAGGAGTCAAACGACATTGACATGTTTGAAATGCCTTTCGCGAATCTCCTCTTTATGCAAATTCCAAAGTTTGCTATCCACCGTGTGATTTCGTTAAAGACCAACACGATCATTTGGACATTCCTCGATAGCATAATTCTCGTGCTTTATTTTGGTTGACCCATATTGGAGAATTAGAATTGCACTTATTAGCGGAGCAATGATAATAAGTCTTCTATCCCACAATCGTTACTTTTTAATAGGTTTAAGGTATTTGTGAATCGTATTGTATTATCAGAAAGATTATGTTTCATAGATAAATGGGTTAAGTTGTTTAATTATTGGTTTATTTCACTGAAAATGTAATGGGTTCTAGTTCAAATTAGTTCATATATCTCGTGGTTTATTATTGAGAAATGATCATGAATTGAATATGTTTTTCTAAAAAAAAAAAAAGAAAAAAAAAATTGCATGCAATAACCCTAGTCCTTGGTCTTTTGGCATAAACAGTAGCAAACATCCTGATTGAGGAACCTAGGCGAAAAAAACGGAAACATGAAGTAGCACCATAAATGCAAATCAATTAAACCTCGTCAAAAATTTCAATTAATGAAGACAAAAAAGAGAAGAAAAAATGTTGGTCCAATTGTAATGGTCCCCATGATGTGAAACAGGAAGTGAAAGACAAAAGGGGAGTGGAGACCGGAGATCTAGATCTCTCTCATTCACGTAGTGACAAAATACTTTGGGTGAGATAGTAGAATGTGATCTCAACCTTAGAAACGTTATCTCTCATGTCCTATTACATTTCATTTTAAATCTTATCATAAAGTTCTATACTCCCATATCCTGCATTATTTAAACACAATCGATCACATGTGGTCACATATATGGTACTCTCAAATACTGAGAGCTAAAAAATGGGTTTGAGTCCAGTAAAAGTTATACTATTTTATTATGTAATAAATCTAGGTTTGTCTCTAAAAAAAGTTTACGCATTTAGTATATATTAATATTGTTTCTAAAATAGGAATATTCTTTCTGAAAATGAATTTGTACGAAAAAAATAACTGCGAAAAATAAAAATGGAGTTAGAGAATTAAGAAGCAAAACGAAAGAGAAAGAATTCACACCATGGATGCTGCACCTTGCATCACATATATGTAAACCACTTTATTCTACATATTTTGACTTTTGAGGCTTGAGAAGAACAGTTTTTTTTTTTTTTTATATTAACATTTTCATTTTCATATATAACTAGTATGTGTGAGTTTCTAAACAAAAAAATAAATTCTATTTGTATGTATTTTTTATTTCCTTTTAAGTGTTTATGTTTTGAATTCAGTATTTAAAAGTATTCTAAACATCCTTATTTAAGTGTAAAACTATATAAAAGTAATTTTATATAGGAAAATTATTTTAGAAAAGTTACATTGAAAGACACTTTGAAAGGTGCTTGTAAATCATTTCAAGTATCTTGTAAATCATAAAATGCTTTTATGAATAAAACTTTTTGGTCAAAGATGATGATGCAGTGAGATGATTGCAAATTATAGGAGTATAAGAAGTCTCACAAATTGATTTGTGTACTCTTGGACAACTATTGTGGCATAGCAGAATTGGTATGAGGATCTAAAGGGTCACGTTATGGAAGGAGAGCATACAACTTAAAAAAAGACTCACTTGAGAGATTAATGGAGAACAAGTTTGAGATTGATTGCTTGTAATCCATAGAGATCATGTTGTATGGAGTTTTACATACATATAATTGGTTGACTAATATTACTCTCAAGTCCTATGTAAGAAAGAAAAATAGTGTGAAAGTAAGTGTTATTTTAGTTTTTAAAGATAACATTAGTTACTCCTTTTTTATGTATATCTTTAATATTGCATCATTTTCAATAAAGAAAAATAATTTTCTTAAAAATGTTAAGATTAATTTTGTAAAATTATCATTCTCTCATTTCTTTTTTTTTTTCTTTCTAAATTGCCCTTTATTAAAACTTGATATTATAAATTAAAAATTATTAATTAAAAATAAATATCAATCAAATAAATCTTATTTTAGGCATGATTTATGATTTTCGTATATATATATTGTTCCACCACTCATTACTAGAATAGTTATAATTAAATATAAATATTTAGGAAAAAGAACACCTTTTTTTATACATGATCTAAAATTATTTGTTTAGTCTATCCTTATTAACATTAGTTCTCTTATGAATGCTGGGAACTTTTTATTTAGTTTTGTCCTTTCACCGCTTTGATTTATGTAGGGAATGATATCTCATGATTGATAGATAATCGTAATTGGATATTTGCCGTTTGTGGTTCAGTTTGATT
This sequence comes from Hylodesmum podocarpum, assembly GCA_026586105.1. Classification (NCBI taxonomy): domain Eukaryota; kingdom Viridiplantae; phylum Streptophyta; class Magnoliopsida; order Fabales; family Fabaceae; genus Hylodesmum; species Hylodesmum podocarpum. Next base: position 2,074,769 of record JALJEV010000549.1, on the reverse strand, counting down.
TGAAGTATCTCATATCAAATACACAAATCTTATGACGAGAGAAAAATTTACTTTAAAGTATTTTTTATTATATCATCTCATTTTGTTAATTTAACTTGTGACTCACTCATTTTTATTTATCCATCGATTAAAAGAAAATAAAAAATATTATATTTCCTCTAATATTATACATTACAGATCCTTTAATATTAGTAGACTTGACAAATGAACATCGAAATTAAAGTTATAAATATTTTAAAATAGAGGAACTAAATATCTGAATTAAGAAAATAAAATTTTTAATTTTTAAAATAGAAGAAATATATATTTAAATTGAAAAAAATAAAAAACTAAAATTCCATAGAAATTACATTTTGGTAGCATCAAGTAAATACGTCTCTAGGGAGTTACATCGGTCATTCAATATGAATATTGTGACAAATATATGTACTCACTCTACACACTAAAATTGTTATTTCTGAAGCAAATGTAAAATTGCGTCTTTCCGTCCTTTTCCTGTGAATATACGTGTCTAACATTTATTAATATCATGTATAGAATTACTTAATTTATATATTTCAATAAAATTTATATATAAATTAAATTTAACTTATTCAAGTATTTAATATGATATTTTTATTAATTAAATCATCATATAAAATTTATATGATTTTTAAATTATTTAGCTTAATAAATCACGTTATTTTAAGGTATATTATAAAATTAAAATATATATCAATGTTGGTTATTTTAAAATATATCTAAAAAAATTCGAATTATATAATATTCATTAATTTATTTATTGAATTAGATAAATTTAATTGATAAAAAAAGTTATTAAATGATGTAAATCAACAAATCATATATATGATGTCAACGGACCTTGCAATTTGTGCGCGAGTGGGTAAAGAGGAGGAATTGAGTTTAAGAGACTTATTACTTATTTTGTCAATTCATTTTCTTTTAATAAGAGGGATGGGTCACTTGTTATAACCAATTGATTAAAAGAAAATAAAAGGATAGTAACACTCGTTAGGTAAGTTTATCCCTCCTCATATGTATATATAAAAGAGTCAACTATTCATACATATAAGCACAAGAGGAAACCAACAATGTCAATTAATAATGAACATGTGCTAAAAACAAATCTCATTTTTTTTTACCTTAACTAGACAAAACTTTTAGTTTTAAAAAAAATATTTAAATATTTTTTTTACAAAGTTGTTACTCAAAGATCTAATGAGTTTATTTTGTATGTCTTTTCACTAAGATTTATCTCATAATCTTTCATACTTATTTTGGTTGTGAAAGTTAGAAGTGGATTAGTAACAAAAATTACTTAAATAGTAACCTTTCGCATAAATTATTAGATTTGACTTAGAAATGACTTTGTAAAAAAAAATACTTATAACCAATGTTGGTATAAATTTTAGTGTTCATCTTCTTTCTTTCTCTTTTTTGGGATGATCTTTTTCAACGTATTTTTTTATTGGATGATCACCTGAAAGAGAAAACTTAAACATGAGAATGAGAATGGTAGGGGTTGAATTATGTTTAAATAAAACTTTAAAAAAAATTCGCAAACCCAGTTAGAAACAAACATATTGAAGAGAATTTTATTAAAGAAAGATCATTCAACACAAACACAATAAATGATATTGAAAAGAAGTTGTAAAAAAAAAACTGGTTACAGGTATTATTTCTTATAAGGTCACTTTTACCTTAACTCAAGTATTCATTCTTATAAAGTTATTCCTGGATCACAACCCACATAAACTTATAATGAAGTTACTGATCCACTCTTGGCTCTTATTAAAACATAAAGTTTATGTGTTTACTAGATAACTCTTAGTGAGACGATATACAAAATAAGGTCACGGATTTGAGTGTAAACTTTACTAAATAAAGGATTTATCGAAGATTACACTTAAAAAGTGTTTGAAAGCAAATGTTTCATTCAATACATAAGAACTCTGGAAAGATATTTTATGTCTTTTTCTCTTGATTATCTTAGTGACCATTTCTTTATAAGTTAACTCTTTTTATATGATGAATAATTATCACTAGGATTAGAATCGTTATGAAATAACACAAAATATAAGACTTTTGAAAAAGGTGGCAGATTAGAATGGTCAAGTTTATGCTAACATGTGTTCTCCTTTTTAGTCTTGAACCCTACTATTCTTTTGTTCTATTAGCAGCTATCACTGCTCTTTTATCCTATTAGTTGTTGCCTCACAAAATGTTTAATTTTTTTAGTATTAGTTTTCCAATCACAATAAATATTATAGTTTATAAGGAATTAAAGTGTAGATATTACAAAATGATAAATCTCATCAGAAGAAATATTTGTCAAGAGTTTGAATTTTACTTTTTCACACTTGAGTACAAAGATAATGAAGTTAAAGATAAAAGAAATTTTTTTGGACAGATATCTCAAAATATGGGTAACAGTACTTTTCTTGGATGAAGATATATTTTATCATGTTTCCCTTAGATAAATATATTTGATTAAACATGTTGAACATTTTTTTTTTACTTATTGGACGATTCTTACACTCTGAATGAAGAAATATTTCTTTTTCCTTATTAAACGATAATTTGATTTATTTGGCATTGGACAATAAAATATAACATGTAGTTTTTGTCTAACATAAATTAAAACTTTAATAATTACTTATATTTTTTTATCATCAAAATCATTTATTCATTAACGAATTGAAGAGTTTAAAATTTGACATATTAAATTTCAGTGTTATCAAACTAATTTGATCAAACAAGGTATATGAAATAATTTTCCTAAAAAGTAAAAAAATTTAACAAACAAATTATCGTATAAAACTAACATTTAAGATAAATAAATGATACATTCAACCGTAGTAGGAAGGGAAAGTGTAATTCAACCGTTTACGAGGAAAAAAAATATTAAAATGAAGATAATGTGAGAGGGTGACCTTTTCTAATAACAAATAACTATTCTAATTTTTTTACATAGATGGTTCTTAAAATTTAATTTATAAATAGATATAAAATAACTTGTTAACAGCGACAATAAATTTACGAATCACTGTAAATTTTCTAAATAAAGAGAAAAGAAAGATTTAATTTAGCAAATGCTATAAGTATTTGTTAACTTGTACTGTTTTTTTAGATCTCATAGATCTCATGTATAATTTTAAAAAATGTATTTTTTATTAAAAGAACATATCATTTTTGATGATTTATTCCTCAATGATATTACTTATGCTCCTATGTAGTAAAAATAAATACATAATTCACCAATATTAATAAAAATGATTAAATTTGTTAATTTTTCAAAATTTTAAATTTATTCTAGGACTATCCATTATATTAAATCATTTAATTGGTGAATATTTTTCAAAAGATGATATTTTCAACAAAACATGATTTTGTTTATAACTCAATGCACCCATGTTAAGTAAATTATGTTTTTAGACCAAACAACATCTCTGTGTATAAGGAATAATTCAAATGAAAAAATTCTTAAAATGATAAATATGAAATTTTAACTATGACCCTTGTTATGATGAAGACAAAAACGAAGGTAGCATTCTTGTTAAAAGAAAAGAAAAGAAAAGAGAGATACATATAAGGGTTCAAAAATATAAGTAAAGAGAATCAATTGAAATAATTAAAAAGAGAGATAACAAAAAAATAATAATTATTTTTTAAAAAATATTAAAATAAATAATAAATTTATCCTTATCACAATTTTTCACCGTTATAATCTAATCTAATTTTCATTTAAAATAATATATATATATATATATATATATATATATATATATATATTAAGATCCATTATCATTAGATGTAAGACTTATTAAATTATACAATTTAATAATTTTTTTATAAATTAAATTTATTTAATCCAATAACTAAATTAATAAATATTATGCAATTTGAACTTTTGTAGCTATATAATCAATATATTTTAATATTTTATTATATATTTATTAAACTACTAACTAATTTTAAAATTATATAATTTTTATATTATATTTTAATTAATAAAAATTTAAATAATTAAATTTAATTTATACATAGAATTTATTAAAAAAAATATAAATTAACAAATCTTACGTCCGATGTCCATAAATCTTATCCACGTACATACTTGAGAAAACACAGAAAAAGGTCATTTTATGTTTACCTCAAAAGTAGTAATTACAGTGTGTAGTGATGTATATATTGTGTCACAATATTCCGTCCTTCCTTCGTAACGTAAAAAATATCTAGTATTAAACTGTAATATATTGATAATTAGACCATCCATTATAAAATATACAGAGAAAATTATGTATATATATATATATATTTAAATGAATAAGTAAAATTATTCGTAAGATATCATGGAAGTAAATTACTTGGGGATAGATGGGCCTTACATTTTAGCTTTTTGTGTTTGATGAAATTATACTAGATTACGGGTCCCAATGAGAAAGGCCTCTTTTCTGGCCCAATTCATTTATACCTCTGCTTTACTCGTGGGTCCATGTTGTGAGCACAAAGGATTGTTGCCTTTGGCAGACATAACTATAATGAAGTACCATTGATCAATAAAAAGAAGTCAAAATATGATATATATTACCACAAAAGAAAACAAAAGATGATTATTATTCTTTACTAATGCTACCTTTGGAGGACAAGAAAAGAACACACATGATTTCTACATCAGGAGACATAAACTCGTGGAGCATCTGTTTTTATTCTTAAAAAGTTCTTAGCCTATGTTTTGATCACATTTCTGAACAATGATTCGGCAGCATGATTAATTTATTAAAAATACTCTTCTCCATCATCGCAAGTGTGTGTAATTATATTATATTTATGTATGTATGTGCCATCTTGACATATTCTTTAGGACTTGTTGAGATCATATTCCACATTTTTTTATAAAATGATCACAATTCACAAGTAACATACTTGAACTATAACGAGCATTGGCCTTTTTCAATGATCACTTCATTTTTCATTACTTCTCCACTCTAAATAATAATTATATGTACAAAGTGCTTACATTAAATTTGTTATTCTTTTAAGGTTTTAACGGCGGGGAGAAAGGAGAGGATATAACGGCGCGGAGAAAGCAGATACTCTGCACCCAAACAAAAAGAAACTAAGAAAAGAAGGAACGTTTTCTTCTTATATGGGAAGTAATAATTTGTTATTCTTTTAAGATGATACAAAATGATGAATGTTTGTGTAAAATCTAAAACAATATTAGTTTTATTAATGAAGTTGTATGATGAATAAAGAACCCTAAATGCAGCATAGTAACAGATGCGAAGTATATATTAAGGATAAAAAAGACGAAAATAATTCAGTAACACTATAGATAATATTGAATTAAACAAATTTATATTTATAATGTAAATAGTATTAAATATGTCTTAACTAATTAGCTAAAACATTTCATTTCAATAAACAATTAAAAAATAATATTTATTGTTTATTGATAATATACATTATTGGATTTTGACTCAATACGAGACAATAATTGGATTTCCTCTTGCCACGTATAAATAAATTACTAATACATTTAACTTTGAATGACTAATAAAACTAAATAATGATCAAAAGAATTTGGCATCAGCAACGCATGTGCAAGGCGACTCCCAGAAAAGCATGATACTTATGTATTTACAGGAAATGTTCTACGGACGCAGTGTTAATATTTGATTTCCTTAACTAACAATAATAAATTTACAAATATAAATTTTGAATACTTAATTGGTACCTTAAACTACTAATACTTAAATTTACTTAACTTTCAATTACTACTTAATTTGTTCCCTACACTAATAACAATTTAATTTACCTAACCAATTGTCACTAGTTAATTGTTTTCATAAACTACCAATTTTTAAATTCACTTAAAAATATTTTAATTGTTAATTGATTTCATTAACTAGCAATAATTATCTTTAGTTTACCATTTATTACTACTTAATTGCTTTGCTAAATTGCAATATTTAAACATACATAACAAAATTTTATTGCTTAATTTTTTCCTTTAATTAATTAATAATAATTAAATTTACTATATCAATTCTACTAATTAATGAATTTGTTAAATGTTATTATTGAAATCTGGAAGAAACGTTGTTAGACATTGTAAAGGGGAATGTTTGCTTGAATTAGTTTGATGAACAGCGATATGTTCAATAGATCGACATTTTTGACAATCAATAGTATTTGACTGAGTACTCAAGACAATCATATTATATGAAGAATTGAGATAGTTTATAATCTACCTTTAAAGATATTTTATGTGGTATATATATAAGTTAGAGTAGGTGACTTATGAAGTCTTCACGACTTCGTCACTCTGGTCGAGCAGATGTAATCTAATGTTAACCTTAAATTGATGATTTCACCTTACCCTGACTCTGATTGTGCTAATGTCATATGATACATTGTGAGAGACATAGACTCAATCACATGTTCTACTTCTAATAACACCTTAGAAATGACATGACTTGATAAAAACTTATTTCAGTAGCTAAACAATACATACATAGACTAAATTTACTTAACATAATGGTACTACTTAATTGTTTCTATAAACTATGTTAGTCAAATTCCCTGAATACTATACGTACATTACTAAATAGTAAATAACATACCACGAATAAATTGATTCCATGAATAATATACATACATAACTAAATAACACACAAAAAAATAAACTAAAACTTACTATAATTTTAAAATAATAATAATATAAAACTGACAGGGTCGGAGAAAATACACTTGAAAACAGGAAGAAAATGAACAAAATAAACAGAGAGACTTGCGAGAAGAGACGAGTGCACTGGGAAAAGGAGAGAACGGGGTGAATGATAGTTGGCGCAAAGGGGTGGCTCATACATGAAAAAATTCACCAAGTCCTCGTTATAATAGGGACCATAAAGTAACTTAAATGTGTTAGGATATATAGCTTATACATATAACTTAAATATGCTACGGATTGGCCCATTCAAGTTATATATGTGGAGGGTATTGCCTCAATATTTTACATGCGTGAAGTCAACAAAAATAGGTTACCCTACTTAGTTCATTTAACTTAAATGTGTCAACTACCCTAATATATCTATGTCATATGGATAATGGGGGGACTAAATTCACACATTTAAGTTACATGTGTCAATCACCTCAATGCAATTATCTTAAAGAGACCTACTTAAATAATTTACCCATTTACCTAGAAGGTTTGTGAATTATTCAGCAATTATGAATTATAAATTCCTAAACGTGAGAGAGAAGTGATAGTGGCAATTAATATTATATAAACCAATATATCTAACAAAAAAATGTTAATTTTTTTTTAAAAAAAGGTTGTTACGTATCCAAACATTATTTTACAGTTTATTCTTAAATTATGCACCTTCTAATTATTTTATAGATTACTATTTAATAACTTAAATAAATATTTAATATTTTTATTATTTATACGTAAAAATTACAAACAGAATAATAGTAAAATTTAAGGAATTAAAACCTAAATATTTTAAAAAGTAATTTTTACAAAATTAATATTTAAATAATTAAAACATATTTTTTGATAAAATATATTTCAGAATTCAGAGTATTTATAATTTTATTTTTATATTTTTATAATTTTATTTATAAATCAATCATTTTAATTACAACTATTTAGTTGTAATAATTATAATTTTTATTATATATTTTACTATGAATTATAAATTATATCTTAAAATATTCTACCTTTTTTAATGTAGAATTATACTTTACTTAAAAACGATCATAGAGAATTTCAGTAAATGTTCTAAAGATAAAAAAGGAAATAAAGTATAAAAAATTTCTGGTTAAAAAATTATAGAAGCTACTGGAAAAACTTCTTCAAATGTTTTTTTTACCAAATAGTCAAGAAAATTTCCAACTAATTAAAAAAAATAAAAACTAACTAAAATATCTTCCTAACATGACCTAATTCGACACAAAACATTAATTTATACAACTGAAAATAATATAAGGCATTATATATATATATATATATATATATATATATATATATATATATATATATATATATATATATATATATACACCATGCATGTATATTTTTGTAAAATTCAAAATAATTAAAATACTATATTAATAATTATAATAACCTAAAAAAATGTGTTAATTAAAAATTATACTTATGCGAGGTATTAGTTATAACTAGTTTTATACTACATATTCCCATGTATTGCAGGAGTGAACTAATTAATAATTATTATGATAAAGAAAAATTCATGTACTAATGAAAATTTTTGAAAAATTATTAGTACTTAAATTTGTTCCTAATAAAACTACTGTTATTAAATATAATTAACGATATATTCATTAAATATGTATTTTCATGTTTTTACCAAGGAGGAAGGCTAGCGACATTTTTTCTAACAAACTCTTTTTGACACTTACTATGTAATTGGTTAGGAATTAGGATTTACCAAAATCTAAAATAAACTAGAAAAGATAATCATTAAAATACTAATAGTATCGAAAAAATCTAGAAAAAGATTTATTGAATTTTAACTACATCCAAAGTAGTGTGTTAGGAGGTGTGTGGGTAATATTCTCTTTTATTAATATATTTCTCAGAAATGTCTGGTACAAGCATTAATGCTTGTTTTTTTTTATAAATACCTTCTGAAATTTTTGACAAAATTGGATTAAATAAATTAAAACTGCTTCTCTAAAAAATATATTTTTTTAAGAATCTATTTAAAGAAGTACTTTTTAAAAACTCAATTTAAATAAACGAATCAATTATGTATTATTTAAAAAGCTTTGTAAGAAATGTGACCTTTGTAAATACTATGGGTTATGATACCCTTGGCACCTTTACTATTACATTCTTCAGTATCCATTCTTTTTTGTTATTATAATGGTTGTTCTCTTTTACTGGTAAGTCACTTTTCAAAGTTATAAAAAAGAAAAGGGTATTCGTGATACCATGTCAATTGAAGATTAAATGAGGATAAAGATAGAATTAAAAACTCAAAAGAATAATGCAGGAACGTTGCTTAAGAGGGAAAAGGACGACAACATATCATGCATTAAAAGTAAGGAGGATCATATAAGAATATAGAAATTTTGGCCACCTCCTATAAACTAAAAATTTGATTCTTACGTATGTCAATATTCTATTAAAATTCATGCACCCAGTTTTCTTCACGTTCTTATGAGCTTGGTTTTGGAAAAAAGAAATTTGTTTGAAATTAAATATAAGATCATTACGCGTGGGGGATTTAATTTCAAATTGGCGTCGATAATACTTCTTTTATTCTTTATAAATTTCATATAAATTTCGTAACTTTTACTTATAAATTCGCACAATTGTTAACCAATTAAAAACACTTAAATGTGATTTAGACTTTTTTTTTTACAATAACAATATTAAGGACCATATTAATATATAAAAAATATTCAATGATAACTCTTAAATTATAATTAACATTAATTATAAAATTTCTATTACTATATGACGGTGATGACAAATGGTGATATATAAATCTGAAGATTAATAGATATAAGAGAGCTATATGTCATACAGAAAAAATATATCAAACAATTTATTATAATTTATATATTTTCAAATATCACAATTTTTTTTTTAAAAAAAAATTATTAAAAATCCTAATTGAATACCTTAAATCTTTTATAACTGGTTAAAAAAATCATAATTGTTATAATTGAATAAGACAGTATTTTGATGACAAGATATAATTCAATGTTTTTTAATATTATTATTATGTGAATATTTACATTAAATAACATATATGTAATATTATTATGCTAAAATCATATTTGTTATAATTGAATAAGACAGTATTTTGATGACAAGATATAATTCAATGTTTTTTAATATTATTATTATGTGAATATTTACATTAAATAACATATATGTATCTTATTATTTAATCTATGTCTTACAATTTATCGGGTCATATTTGATTATTATGTCAATGCATTTTATTAACTTTTTAATAACAAAGTAGGAAAACTTAAATGTATATATTAATAAACTTTAAAGACTCAATTCACTCGATTAAAAATACAGAGACCTAAATTATATATATATAATATACTTGAGGATAAGTAGAATTATACCTTTATATTTTAGCATGTTTGTGAAAAATTATAAAATTATAAAAGTTACAAACTGACAAATAAGAAAAAAAATTTACAATGAGCGAGCTTCGTAATACTCTTCATTGCCAAATTTATAACTAAATATTCTGAAGAATAGTTTCAAATCTGGTTCAATTGCTTAAGTAGAACATATGAATATTGTAAATTTTGATATATTTTATTCTTACGATAAAAAAAATAATTATCGAAAGGACAAAACTTAGATACTTTTAGTATATACTTTTATTATCAAATTTTTAAAACGAACAATTACATACATAGTTTTCTTAAAATTTTAAACTTATTTTTTAGAAATTCATTATTCAATTCAAGAACTTAACATGAAAAATTTAAAAATATTTAACTAATAAAGAATTGATCTATCGGTGAAGAAGGTTTTTGAAAATTAGATTATCAGCTTTATTAGTATAATTTTACTACGCTAACAACTGTAATACGCAGTTAACCAGCCAAATTCACTCACAGAATAACATATTTTTCTCTCTTCACACTTTATACATATACGTATTTCTCTCTCTTCACATTTTATAACTGGTTATTTACGAAATATTTTTCTTATTAGTAAGCTTATATAGTAACTAAGAACATTCAGCTGAACGATCTTGTCTCTAGTTGTAATCTTGGAGAACTTATAACTAACACAAATTTTGAAAATGTTAAGCTAGCCCCTTTATCTTCTTTATCCTCTTTTTACATATCGTCTAAGTAGGTTGATATGTTCTTGTTGAGGTTACCGTATTAGGATTAGCTTTTACATATATTCTTCATGTATTTAGGGAGGAGGAGTATCATTTGTATATATTCCATCATCAATACATTTTGCTTCATCCCCCACCCCCCCAAAAAAAAAAAAAACACTAATAATTTGCAATATATTAAAACTTAATAAGCATATATTAATTTTAGAGTAAAAAGATTACCATATAACAATAATAATTTGCAAAGCATCATTTACAAAATATTATTTTGGTATTCATTTCTTACCCTTCTCCACTAATGATCTACTTCTCTACCACTGAATATATATATATATATATATATATATATTTGCTCTGCACTGTCTTTGGCGCATGGCACAATCTAACTCTTTATAAACTTTGGTAATCTTGAGAAATAAAAGAAATGGAGAACAATCTCTACAACTTTCACTGTTCAGCCACTTACTCAGAGCAGTCGACAATGGCTCCTCCACCTCAGCCGACTAATGAGGAGGAGGATTTTTCAAAGGTAGCTCGTGCTAAAGTTGCTTCTCATCCTCTATTTCCTCACCTCCTCCATGCCTACATCGATTGTCACAAGGTGTGTGAACTTAAAATGTGACCACATATATATAACTTTTTAATTTTCAAGTTTGGTTTCACATAATCATGTTCTTTTACTCTTCTGCCTCTTCTAGGATCAGATTTAGTTAGTATTGGTTTTTCTATAAACTTCTTTTTTTCTTTAAACCTTTGAGTCAAAGGACTAATTGTGTGTCTCGCACATAGATCTATTTAACCAATTGACCTGTCCTAACACATAATTCTAATGCCTCTTATTTGTTTCAAAATATATATATATATATATATATATATATATATATATATATATATATATATATATATATATATATATATATTGAGAGAGAGAGAGAGATTGTTTTAAGGACCAAACCCTCTTTCAATTTATTTTCTTAAACTGAATAATAATCAGCTGTGCTTAGAAAAGTTAATTATTATGTTGGGTATTTTTTATTATGACTAATTTTGTGTTTTAGTTTAAGGTGGGAGCGGGGCAAGATTTGGCACAAGTATTAGAAGGAATCAAGCGAGAGAATAGTGGGGTGTGTCAGATATCTGAATCTGATGGCTTCTTGGGTGCTGATCCCGAGCTTGATGATTTCATGGTCTCTCTCTTCAAAAATATATTCTCTTAAAATAAAAAATAATTCAATAATAAATCACAAACCCTAATTGAGTTTCACTCTTGGGTTGTTGCATAAATTGAAGGGAACGTTTTGCGCTTTATTGGTGAAGTACAAATCGGAACTTACAAAGCCTTTTGACGAGGCAACCATTTTCCTCACCGCCATGGAAAACCAACTTCACTCCATTTGCAACGGAAACACCACTCCTCCACCTGGTTTGTCTCTTTATCTCTTCATCCCTATTATTATCTGTTATTTATTTTCATGTATTCTCTAATAGGCAAAACTTGAGCACAATTTCTTACTTGTAATTTAGAAAAATACACAAATAACTAATTAAAAATATGATGAGAGAAATATATGTATATAAAATATATGTTCTATGAGTGAGTTTGCTGGTTCACTACTTAGTATTGCAGTTGTTGGATGCAAGTAAAATTGTGTTTAATTTATGAATGTTTTCTAAGTCATTTTGTAGATTATAAAAAAAAATAATCATAAAACAAAGTGAAAATATTCAAAGAACTTTCTTTCCTAAACTTTGGAACTGAGACTTTTGTTGATTTCTGCAAGGTTTGCACCAAATTATTAATAAAATAATATGGGAAACTAAGATTCATAAAATAATAGGGGATTAAGGTTCGCAGGTTAGCCAAACAAACCAAAAGGTCCTAAGCACGTTTAAGGAACTGGCTGGCTCACATGGCGGCACTGTAGTCACGTGGTTTGTGTTTGCTTTGGTAGCCTTGTAATATAATACGTACCTCCTTGCTAATTCCTTCATGATACATACGAGGCTAGTTGAATTATATATAAGTCTCTGAAACAAATTTTGTTAGAATTAAAAGAAAACTTTTAAGGTTATATATGTATAGAATAACGGTTCCACCTTAATCAATCGTAAACTAAATTTTATAACTTGTTATTAAAATCAACGATCCACCATAAAGAGGAGTTGGGTGATTAATTGATTGTAAAATACTCTCTCTTGCCTTTAGATAAATCTATCTCTTATGAAAATACAATCATAGAATGTGTATGGCTAAATAAAATTATTATTTTAGTCCTAAAAGTATAATGATTAAACAATTTAGTGAAAAATGACAAAATAATTTAAGATAGATAGTTATTATTATCTTAATCCCTGAACTTAATTATTTTTTGTTATTTTAATAAATGAATTTGATCATTTACTCTCATTTTAGTCTAGTGATGAATTAGAAATTAGTCAAGATGACAATGAATGATATAATTGAGGGATACAAATGATATCTTTTGAAAATTAAAATGATAAATATATTAAACTTTTAAATACTCTGTTATTATTTTTTATTTTTTAGGGATTAAATTACTTGATCTGCACATTTTTAAAGAACAAAATAATGATTTTCTCCAATTATTAATGGGATTTTCTTTCCCATTTTTCTGCATCTTAGTTATATTAACAGCAAGTTTATTAGAAACTCGTTGCCAAAAAAAAATCACATTTAAGATTTGAAAATTACAATTATTTACTTTTGAAAAATCACATGAACGAAATAATAGCATGCAACAACAGGAGTATAGTTTAAAGCAACAAATATAATTAGTGATATATATGTTAGAGGGAGACTATAAATAACAACAATCGTAAATTAACTCCACAAACGTGAAATCCTAGCAAGCCATATATTATATATTCATCACTTCATTGATTTCCATGAACGTAATGAATGATGTATGCTAAGACAGTTTCCAATCTTTAGTTAAAATGTGTAAATAGCATAATTAAGATTACAGAATACTGATAGCGTAACTTTGCTTTATAGAAAATAAATTTGCAAATTTTGTGTCTCTTTTAACTGCTTTACATATTTTATGTTAGTACTAGCTAGTATTAGTTTGTGCCAATTAAAATATCTTAGCATGTTACAAAACAATTCCACGAAGCCCTAACAAATATGCATAATTTCCTTTCATCCATATATGCGAATGCGAAAGTAATAACTAGATAATCATACCATTAAATCAGTTCCTGAGTACTCTATATATAATGGCAAAATGAAAACAAAAATGTTAATTGGTTTTAAGGGAGATCATTTACAAACTTTCTAAGAAACTCATTTGAATTGATTTTACGAATTGTTAATGTCTACATGAATGAATGATATATTAATATTAGACTCTTGTTTCATGTTATGCAATAAATTTCTTTCATTGAAACTTTATACTTCATAAAACTGTAATTCTTAAAAATTATAAATTAATTTCACACGAAAAATACATGTGTTGAAAAATGCCACAAATCGTATAATGCTGAAAGGTAATGAATGATACTATAACAAACCCTTATTCAGTTTTCTTTGTATCTTTTGCTTATGAAAAATAATGATGAGAACTCCTGGGATGATTTCTTTAAAATATTTTTCTTTTATAATGTTTCCTTGATTTATTTAGAAATTTGGAGATAGAGAAAACAGTTAGGAATCCAAACTCTATTCTTCTCATCTTTGTCTCTCCTTTAACATTATTAGACAGCTTATATTTTAACGAGACAAAGAGAAGAAAGTGAGGAAGCCAAGCTCTATTTTAATGTTTCCAATAACACATTTAATTATGAAGTATAAAATAGATTATAAATTTAGATATGTAAAAATCGATTATAAATTTTAATTAACAAAGCAAATCTTATTTTCTCCAATTTGTTAACTCTAATTTCCTCAATTCCATCTCATTGTTGATAGTTCTTGAAGAAAAACAAAATTTTCAAAATGTTCCTTAAAATTTATAATCAAGTTTTCATTTAAGATGTGTCTAAACAATAGAGAATAACATCGTCTTTCATGCATAATGGATAAAATTAAAATAAACTAAATTATAATAATCTTATCTAAACATTTGAGAACTAAATTTTATAAAATAAAAATTCTGAAACTAAAATAACATAGAAAAATTCTAGGGTTTAAGGTAAGTTTATTCTTGAATTATTGACCTACAAAAGCAATTTTACCAAAATCTTTACTTACATTTGTCTAATTAAGTACCTTAATCATAACCATCTAATTATAAAGATACATATTTTTCTTTTCCTCCTTCCTTTAACTAAACAATATTCATGAACAAAAAGGCTTTCAAAGTACTGAGCTTGAAACAGTTTGGAGCCAACCTTAAAGCAGCTATAATTATGTGTATAAAATAAACCCTGAACTGCACTGGAGGCCAGATGTGTCTTCTCCTTGATCTTTATTATTAAGATTCGGTTCCATGTAGTGGTGTGATTGCACGTGTTATCCTATGATCTTATTGTTTTCTTAGAAATTCAGTCCTCTCTTTACCCACCCTTTTCTTTAATTTAATCGCTTATGCTTTTGAGTCTATCCATTAACCCTATTTGAAATTGTTGTAAACTGAGTTCTTTGTACTTGAACCCTGTGGCATGTCCCAAGATTTATTATACAATATACGTCATTTCATTGGCTATATTTTGACTTTTGAGTAGTTAAACAAGTTCCAGTTCCGGATAAAGCTGCTTTCTTTAAATTTTATCATTAATTGCGCTGGCTGGCTCTGAAGATTATGGATTTGGTGGAAAATATAAGGGCCATAAAACGTGGAAAGCGTTTGTTTCTCTCTGGATTATCCAGTTAAAATGCACACGCATGAGCCTTTTAATATCTACAAATGCCTTTATATATAAATGCTTTTTCAGTTTATTGCATGCTTGTCTATTAGTTATTTATATACAAATTTAATATTCTTCCATTGCAGAAGGACACGATAGATATTATCGACAAAACTGAGCAACTGTCAATACTACTAATTCAGCATCTGTTATTTAGAATATATAATGTTATACTATTTTGATGTCACCATATAGTGTAATCAAATATAAAATAATTTTATAAAATCAACTAAATTAAATTTTTTAAAGACTTACAAAAATTTGTAAAATTTTTTAAGATAAAATTTAATGGTCATGCACAAAAATATAAAACTATTTTACACACTCAATTAATTATAAATTAAATTTTAGAAAACTTTACTTTACTATATTATCAAACTCATCATTAATAATAAATTGTGATTGGTTCACGATTAAACATAAATTTTTTTCATTATAAGATATAGATTAAAGGTTATATATTAGTGTAAAAGGCTTTTAAGATGCAACCTTATTGTAACTTATTAACATTCTCGTGTAAGAAAGTAAATATGTATGCATGAACAAATATATATATATATATATATATATATATATATATATATATATATATATATAAAAATAGATAGATAGATAGAATAGATAGAGTGTTTGTACGTATCACAGTGTGCACATAATAATTCATGCTGAAAAACCCACATACGTTCTCTTCGCTGTGTATCTGTAAGATAGCTGTTTGATGACTGAATCACGGTTACAGTAATTATTTGCTAACTAGTTCTTGTAGGAACTCTATTTGTTTCTACCCCACGTAATGAATGGGAAAAATAAAATGTCCTTTCAATTACTTTTCTGAATTCCAACACTTAACTGCACACAAGATATATTTTCTCTTCAGAATAATTGCACCTGAAATTGTTCGTATATATATATGTAGCCATATGAGTGTACAATTTTTCGATATATAATTGATTAGTACAATCTCATGAAACTGCAACATTTTTTTTATGGTGAAAGTGAAACCATCGTTGCCTGGGCATGTGCCACCAAACAACCAAACTCAATTTGATGCATGATCATGACCAAATATATATACTTTGTAGCAGGTAGAGTTTATTAATTAATAATATGTTTTCATGTGATAGATGAAGTTAGTGGTTCATCCACAAAATATTTAAGTAAGGAGGAGAAAGAGGCAATGGAGTGCAAGAGGTTGAATGAAGTTCAAGAGCTGAAGGATAATCTTCTGCGTAGATATAGCGGATACATTACTAATCTGAAGCATGAATTTTCAAAAAAGAAGAAGAAAGAAAAGCTACCAAAAGAAGCAAAGCAAATCTTACTTGCATGGTGGAATATTCACTTTAAATGGCCATACCCAACGGTAATTAGACGTCTTTTTTACCCATGTACGTACCTTGGTTTCAATTATAATCCAGCAATTAGATTGGAACAATAAAAAAATGCAACCACCACACACTCATTTTAATATACATAATTATTTTAATGAAGTTTATTAATAATTATATATTAAATTAAGAAAATGTTTGAACTTAAATTCGAAAAAAGAGATCCAACTCAAAAGAATGGAAAACTCTACACCAAAAGTATTATGATTTCTGATAAATTTGTGGGTAAAAAAGTATCATTAATTTTTCCCATACTATCTACATCATTTTAAACATATTTAAATCATAGAAATTATAAAATTGCTTTATCACATTCATAGATTTATGATCAAAATAATCAAACTTATGAAAATAAAGTTATTTTTAAGTTACTCTAATAAGTTTCATGATTAAATTTATAGCATAAACTCAAGTAATAACAGATTATTTTTGTATTGTTGATTCAAGTACACTCTTAATATTTCTATCAATTATGATGAACTTGTCTAAAACCAAATGCTGGCTGAGGTATGTTTTGACCTTTAACTATGCTGTGATTGGGTCAGGACGCAGATAAGGTTGCCTTAGCTGAATGGACTGGTTTAGATCAGAAGCAAGTAAACAATTGGTTTATAAACCAAAGGAAGCGCCATTGGAAACCAACGGAGGAAATGCACACTGCAATTTTGGATGGTCTCTATGGACCCATGCACGAGTGACACTGCATCAAAAGCCTGGAATCTCCTGTTTCATTAATTTTTCTTTTTTCAACATAAAACTAGTGATGATTAATTGATCACAATAAGTAAAGAGTACATGAACTACTCACTCTGCTTTATTTTGCTTCATTTGTGAACGGATGGGATCTTGTAATGGGAACTAGTATTTGTCGTCCTGTGGATAATATTACAGGATACTTGTAAATAAAGGTAGCATATTAAAATAAATATGGTTTATATTATTGTTATTAACATTTTTGGTGAAATATATATGATGGAAAATAATACATAAAAACACCACATATCTAATACTAAGTGCTTAAAGCATTAAGTATCCAAATATAATTGTTCTTTTAACAACCTTCTAAAAATTAGTTTCAAAATTTGATTTTGAAAATTTGAAAACTTAACTACATTAATATTTTCGTAAAATAGCGTCAATTTGTTAGTGTTGCGGTGATGTTTAACATAAAACTTCACTGAAATAATTTCCTACATGATTTAATCTCTCTCTCTCTCTTTTTAAAAAAAAAGACTCAGTCTGGACATAGGGTCTAAAATTAGACAAATATATATATATATATATATATATATATATATATATTTACGTAATAAATTTTTTTAATATATTTTTACTTATTTTTGTAAATAGATTGAAATTCTTACATTTTGTATATTTAAATTAAATATCGTATGTGATTATAAATATTATTTTCTTGCTTGTTGTGTTTTATTTTTTGTTAGATTTATAAATCAATTTTAAATTAATTCCTTAATATGCAATACATCTGCACCTATATGGTGATGCTAAACAGTATGAGACAAAAATAAAGGAAAACATTTTAACCAATTGACTCTCTGAAAAAAGAAAAATGATTTGTAGCCGTCCGCATTCTCTATAAGATAAATGGAGAAAATGAAAAAATATTAATACGATAGATAATATGATTAATAAAAAATATATATAAGAAAAATATGAGTGTTAATATGATATTTGGAGCATTTAATATTACTATTAACAAAAATTAAAGTAACTAGATTGGAACAAATTTTCAGAAAATGGCACATCGTGTTCGTATAGCATTTGTGCAAAAGAGTTTCATATTCTTACCCCGTATTTGGATGAGATAATTGATTGGAGCAAATCATTTATTCTGAGGAATTGAATTACTGTCAATTCAATTGATTTGTTTGGATAAAACATTTTGAAAAATTTAAAATGATGTCATTTTGAGAAGGAATTTCAAATGAGTAAATTTGAGGAATTTCAAATTTTATGTAAAAGTGAGGCATTTCAATTCCTTTTGAGTCATTTCACGATTCTCTCTCTCAACTCTTCAGTTCCTCACACATTTTCTAATAATTTAAAATTATTTTATAATTATCAAGTTATGTAATTATTTATTTCTAATAATTTTTAAAATTATTGTGAGACTACGCAATTCAAAATTTTTAATTAAGTTACATTTAATTATCTATTATGTTTTTAATTATTCAATATTAAAAAATTAATTATTAAATATTTTAAAACATTAAAATTCATCATGTAACATTAAAATTATTTTGAATATTTAAGTATTTAAAAATGATTAATATTTATTTTTATTCAATATTAAAATTTAATTTTTAAATAAATATTTAAAAATAAAAATTTGAATTTCTTGGAAATTAAATTACTTTATCTAAACAAAGAAATTAAAATGCAAGAAATTGAATTGATTCATCCAAACAAGATGAATACAAAATGAAAGGAATTTAAATCAAGACAATTGAAATGCTGGATATTTAAATTTCTTGAAGATTTTGAAATTCCCCATCCAAACACCGCCTTAGTATTTATCATATAATAATGTACATACTTAAAGTGTTTTTTTTAACAAAATTAGAAATATAATTTAAAATTCAAGTTATAACCTATTTATATACTTAAAATTAAAACTTTTAATCTAAATAATAGAGTTTTCACTCTTCTTACTTTCTCAATTATGATTTTTAACACTTTTTCTATATTTGTTGAGTAATGGTTAGAAAAGTTAGCATGAGAATTGAAGGAGAAAAATATTCATAATACTCTGTTATTAATATACGATAGTATTTGAGCAAGTTGAAATTAAAAATAAAAATATATTTTAAAAATTTGATAAAATTAATCTATTTATTTAATATAATAACGTACCATTTTTAATAAAATTATGTGTCTATTTTTATATAGTAAATTAAAATTTACATTTATCTAAAAGGGCTCTTATTTACTATTTTGTTTTCGTGTCCATAGAATATTAAGACTGACCATGATATATATTTTTTTTTATGTAAAATGACAACTTTGAATATGTGAATTTATTTATACGGCTCAACTATCATCGTTGAACAAATTCTAGTAATTGATTAGCGGCAGTTTGTTTCACGTAATATTTTTTGGGATAACAATTTTAGTAAATTTTAAAAAATTCTTTTATGAATAAAAGATACACTGAATTTATTACTGAACATAAGAATATTTATTCTTACCTACTATTACTAGGAATGGAGAATATGACTTAACACAAATACACTAATATTAGATGAAGAGTTTTTTTCGGTCTCTCAGTTTTTTTCCATGGAGCTTCAAACATCATAACGAAAATAATATTGAAGAACTTTAGAACAAAAAAAGGTGAATAACCAAAAGATAAAAAATTATTAACAAACTTTCTACTAGAAAAGTTAGCTGCTAAAAAATCTACGCCAATCTCTCCTTTTTTCAGTGTTTTTTTTTTTCAAAATAATAACCCTAGGAATATTAAACAAAACTGGACCTAAACTAATTAAGTTTGACCAAAAATTAAAAATACATAAAAATAGAATGACTATACATTAGAAATGTCTTAAATATACCTAAAGTCTAAAATGTCTTTCGTTTTAAATATGACCTAAAAATAATAATAACTAAAATTAGGCTAAGTAAAACATATCCAATTAATTTATAATTTAATTACTAGTATAATAAGGCCTAAACCAATAATTCAAGTCAAAAAGAGGCAATTAAGCACCAAATGGACATATAAAACAAATACAAAAAGACAAAAAAAATGTAAGTAGACTAAGAACCATCACCAGTAAATAATGGTGAAGGTTAGATTGTGAGTATATTTTATGATTCTCATAATCATGAATGTACATTGTCTTTAGAGGGTCATTCATGAGTTGTTTGACTTAATATTAATGAGAAATCAATGCTAGGTGATATGATAAAGATTACTGCGAAATCAAATATATTTTGTTGACCTTGAAAGAACATAATGAAAAAAAATGTTAACCACAAAGCAAATGTATAATGCTAGGTAACATTTGATAAAATTACTTGAACATATTAAGTACATTGATTGGCATAGAGTAAGAGAATCAAAAGATGTTGTATGTGATTTTATCTCTATTTACTTCTTTCTAAAGATGGGGTTTTAGATGCCTTTAAAGTTTTTAAGGATGAAGCAGAGAAATAATGTGGAAAATAAATCAAGATCGTGAGATTTGCCAGAAGTGGAGAGTACTCTGGTAGATACACAGAAAATGGACAAGTATCTAGTCCATTTGCGAAGAACATTGAATTGTGGTCCAATACACCATGCCTAATTCTCCATATCATAATGGTGTAACAGAAAGGAGAAATTGAACTTTGACGGACACGGTGAGAAGTATGAGGAGTGACACAAAACTTTCTCAATTCATGTGGAGTAAAGCATCAAAGACGTATATGTATATATTGAACCGAGTTCTAACCAAGGTCGTCTTGAAGACACTTTTTGAGTTATTCAAAGGTTGGAAACCCAGTTTGTGACATATATGCATTTGGGGATACCCGTTTGAAGTGAGATTTTATGACCCACAAGAAAAGAAACTAAACCCAAAAACTATTAGTTGGTATTTCATTGGATATGTTGAAAGATCCAAGGGGTATAAATTATAGTGTCCATCGCACAACACTAGGATTATGGAATTAAGAAATGAAAAATTCCATAAGAATGACTTAATTAGCGGGAGAGATTAGTTTTAGGATATTTCTTCTGAAAATGATTTCTATGAAGCCCAATCTCCTTATTCAAGTGATAAATTAATTGTCATTCATACAACACTAGGATTGTGGAATCAAGAAATAAAAAATTCCTTAAGAATGACTGAATTAGCGAGAGTGATCAGTTTCAGGATATTGTTTCTGAAAAGGATTGCTATGAAGCCCAACCTCCTGATTCAATTGACAGATTGATTGTCATTCATACCACATTAGGATTGTGGAATCAAGAAATGAAAAATTCCTTAACAATGACTTAATCAATGAGAGTGATCAATTTCAAGATATTTCTTTTGAAAAGGATTGTTATGAAGCTCAACTTTCTAATTCAAGTGACAAATTGATTGTCATTCACACTTCTTAAGAACAAACAGGTATTAGACAATCAATAATTGAATATCCACAAACTTTGAAAATGACTTTATAAATCAGGTTGTTGAAGAACAATAGGATAATGTTCAATAAACTATAGAACAACCGGTTGAACAACAAGTTCCTCAAGAAAATGTTGAATCAGCATTAAAAAGATCTACTACAATTAGAAAGTTAGCAATTCTTATTGATTATTTAGTGTACCTACAAGAATCGGACTACAACATTGGAGTTGCAAATGATCCTGAAATGTTTTCACAAGCAATGAGTTCTAAAGAATCAAACCTATGGTACAATGCCATGAAAGATGAGATAGATTCCATGGCATCCAACTGAGTCTAGGATCTCGTTCAGTTGTCTGATGGTGTAAAAGCTATTGGATATAGATGGGTCTTCAAAACCAAGAAGGACTCACAAGAAAACATTGAGAGACATAAAACAAGACTTGTTGCCAAAGGATTCACTAAGAAGGAATGGATTCACTACGTAAAGACTTTTTCTCTTATATCTAAGCAAAACTCCTTCCGTGTAATTATGACATTGGTAGCTCACTTTGACTCTGAGTTACATCAAATGAATCTGAAAACAACATTCCTTGATGGTGATCTAGAGGAAAAAGTGTATATGAAATAGCCTAAAGGTTTTCTTCTAGTGAAAATGAACACTTAGTTTGCAAGCTTAAAAAGTCCATTTATGAACTGAAACAAGACTCTCACAAACAGTATCTAAAATTTCATGATGTCATCATTTCATTTGGATTCGAAGAGAACATCATAGATCAATGTATATACCAAAAGGTCAATGAGAGTAAGATATGCTTCCTTGTGTTATACGTGGATGAAATTTTGTTTACAACTAATGATAAGGGTTTGCTATATGAGGTGAAGCAGTTTCAATTTAGGAACTTTGATAAGAAGGATACATGAGAGGTGTCTTGTGTTATTGGCATTAAGATCCACAAGGATAGATCTCGAGGCAATTTAGGTTTCTCTCAAGAAGCCTATATCAACAATATTTTAGAGGAATTTAACATGAAGGATTGTTTACCAATTATAGCTTCCATTGTAAAGGGTGATAGACTGAATTTGAGTCAAGGCTTGAAAAATGATTTTGAGCGGGAACACATGAAGAATATTTCATATGCTTCAGCAGTTAGAAGTTTTATGTATGGTCAGGTTTGTACTAGACCTGACATTGCATATGTTGTTGGAGTTTCGAAGATATCCAGAGTAATTCAGGTATTGACCACTAGAAAGAAACAAAGAAAGTAATGAGATATCTTCAAGGGAAAAAAGATTACATGCTTATGTTCAGACGGACTCACTATCTGGAAGTGATTGGCTACTCCGATTCCAACTTTATCGACTACATTGATACAAGGTAATTGTTGGACTTGAAGCTGAAGAAGTCTTTCCTAGTTTTAGGTTTGATATACATGTAATCTTGATCTTTATGATAGAGTGTATATAGGAGTTTAAATGTATTGATTGTTATAGTTTAGGCTTTGAGTGTGAGTTTTTATTCAATCATTCCTTAGAAAACTTGTCTTGAATCTTGTAATTTGAGCTAGAGAAGTTGTGAACCCTGTTTTGTTGTGAAAAGAACTAAAAAAACTTTGGTTTTAAGGTTTAAGCTGAAGTAATCGATTACCCTGGAGCTGTAATCGATTACCAACAGACTTAGAAAACAGGGGAACTCAACTTGCTCTGGAGTAATCGATTACCACTCCATAGTAATCGATTACTTCGTGCTTGAAATGTAGAGGAAGACAAATTTCTCTGTAGTAATCGATTACCAACATCTGTAATCGATTACCACACCCGTAATTCATCTCTAAATGGTTTTGAAACCGCTTTAAATGGAACCTCTTTGATTTATTTCAAGAGAGAGATCTTTTATGGTTTTAAAAAAGAAAAGAAAGAAGAGAAAGAAAACACTGGTTTTACAAGTTCTGAAAACACTCTTCAAAGATTTCAAAAAGATTTTCTCAAAGAGATGAATAGTGTGTGAAGGACGTTTTGAAGGATTGAATACCGTGCTTATCATCTTAATCAGAGCATACACACAGGTGTAATCTTCACTGATCTTTATCTTTTGTTTTGTTTTGTTGTTTTGGTTTGAAACTCTTAAGAGAAGGTGTTCTCTAGAAAAAGAGTTAGAGGTTTTGAGAGAGGAACTCTCAAAGGAGATTCTTGAAGGATTCAAGAATTGGAGAGATATGTTCTTAGGTGAAGAACATAGAGAGTTTTGAGTATTTGATTGGTTTGTGTTTGTGCAGAAGTGATTGTATTGAACACAAGATTATAGTGGAATACCGATCGCAATGATTGTTGGGTTGGGACGGATGTAGGCCGAAAGCCGAACCAAGATAAATCTCTCGACTACTCTCTTCTCTATACCTTGACTTTACTTTCCATTGATTTCTTGCATTATATTTTCCTGTATCTTTCCGCTGTTATATCTCTGGTACATTGCTGATAATACAAGATAAAATTGAATCGGGAAAAGCGAGAAATAGTTTTAAGAATGGAACTTGAATCTATTCACCCTCCCTCTAGATTCATATAGGGACCAACAATTGGTATCAAGAGCTTTAACTAGTAAATCACTCTAGTAATCCTTCTTAGTTCCCTATAATGGCTGGTAATCTTTTACCCTTCGCTGAAGGAGCTTCGATAAATAGACCTCCATTGTTCTGCGGTGATAACTATCCATTTTGGAAAGTTCGCATGAAGATCTTTATGGAATCTATTCACGTAAGTATCCGACAGTCGTGGTAAATGACTACAAAGTTCCAATAAAAATAGAGAATGGAAAAGAAATAGAGAAACCTTTTGAGGAATGGGACTTGGATGAGATTAGAAGGGCTGAAAATGACGCTAAGGCCTTGAATATCATACACTCTGCTTTGAATTCTGATGAGTTTTTCAGGATATCTGCTTGCACAACAACAAAAGAAGCATGGGAGCTTATCAAGGTTACTCATGAAGGTACTGCTGAGGTAAGAAGAGCTAGGAAGAACACACTCATTCAGGAGTATGAGACTTTCAGAATGCTCCAAGGAGAGTCAATCATGGAAATGCAAAAGAGATTCACATACATTATTAACCATCTCAAAGGGCTTGGCAAGAACTTCATAGAAGAAGAGGTGAATGTCAAGATTCTCAAATCATTGAATAGAAAGTGGCAACCTACAAGATAGCCATAACTCGAATCAAAGAACCTTGCCGCTATGACAAGTGCTTCTAACTGTTTGGGAAACTCGTAGAATACGAAATGGACATGACTCGAATGGCAGATGAGGAGCAGAAAGACAAAAGAACTAAAGGAATTGCTCTCAAGATAGACAATACTAAAACAGAACTGATCCTCCTCGGGTTTTCGAAAGTGATTTACAAGAAGACCAAGTGAACTTAATGGTAAAGAAGTTCAAAAGTTCATGAAGAACAACACTAAGAAGAAAATTGGTCAACCTAGAAAAGGAGTCAAGAAGCAGATAACACTTCGCTTAAAGTAACTTGCTATGAATGTGGAAAGATTGGGCACTATAGGTCGATTGTCCAACCTTGAAAAGAAGCAACAACACCGAAATGAGAAAAGCTGAAAATGAAAGAAATGCCAGAAAAGAAAAGAAGAAAAAGAAGGTATACATAGCTTGGGACGAAGGCTACACGTCCTCAACATCTGAAAGTGAAGATGAGGAGGCAAATCTGTGCTTGATGGCTAAAACATCCAATGAGGTATGTGATACGAACTCAATTGTGGATGATTATGATGAATTACATTCTCGCCTTTTTTGAGCTTTATAATCAAGTCAAACCTTTGAAAAAGAAAACATAAGTCCGAAAAAGGAAATATCTATGCTAAAAAGGAAAATATGTGAACTAGAAAATGATAATTCAAAATTAAAAGAACTCAACATCTCTCGCAAACCGTGTTCATATGAAACCTGAAATACTAAGCATGCTAAATACACTTGCACATATTGCATGAAACCCGGACATAAATCATATAACCGCATGATTAAGAAGAAAGGGATTTCCAAAGTGGCAAATACAAATGGATTAAGAAAGTAACCTGTAGCACTAACATGCATGGACCCAAGAGAAACTAGGTACCACCCACAAAATAAGTTCTTTTTTTTCTCTTACAGAAAGCCTCGAATGTATTCAATTTGGTACTTAGACAAAGGTGGTCTCAAGGCATATGACAGGTGATAGAAGGAACCTGAGCACCTTCACACCAAGAGAATCAGGGTCTGTTGTATATGGAGACAACAACAAAGGGAAAATTCTAGGCTACGAAACTGTTGGAAATAAGGCAAACACAGTGATAAAAGATGTATTGTTGGTCGATGGATTGAGGTTCAATCTACTGAGCATCATCACTATATGTGACAAGAACTACAAAATTGCTTTTGACGATGAACATTGTCTCATCAAGAACAAAGACTCGATGAACTTCTCATGATTGGCAAGAGATCTAACAACATTTACATACCGAAAGTAGATCATTCTTCTCCCTACTCTACATGTTTAACTTCAAATGATAATCTGCCTTGGCTATGGCATAGGAGAATAACACACATTGACACATTGCATTTGAATAAGCTAGTTTCTAAAGAGTTAGTTTTTGGTCTCCCCAAGATTAGATTTTCCAAAGAAGGACTATGTGAGACTTGTCAAAAGTCCAAGCAGGCAAAAACATCCTTCAAAAATGTAAAATATGTTTCTACAAATCAGCCGCTTGAACTCTTACATTTAGACTTATTTGGTCCATCTAGGATAGCTAGTATTGGTGGAAATCTATATGGACTAGTCATAGTAGATGACTATTCAAGATTTACTTGAGTTTTGTTTATCAAGAAAAAGGATCAAGCCTTTGATATTTTCAAGGTACTTGCCAAAAAGATTCAAAACAAAAAGGATTTGAAAATCAAAGCTTTAAGAAGTGACAATGGTACTGAATTTAAGAATTGCTTTTTTGAAAGGTTCTGTGAAAAACATGGGATTTCACACTCGCTTTCACCTCCAAGAACTCCACAAAGAAATGGAGTGGTGGAGAGGAAAACAGTCCCTTATAGAACTTGGAAGAACCATGCCAATGAGCATATGATGCCTAAACATTTTTGGGCGATGTCAGAACATTGCATGTTATGTTCTCAATAGAGTCTCTATAAGACCCATTTTAAAGAAAACCCCTTATGAGCTTTTCTATGAAAGAAAACCAAACATTTCTTATTTTAAAGTTTTGGATGCAAATGTTTTGTTTTAAACAATGGCAAAGACCTTATTGGAAAGTTTGATGCAAAGGCTGATGAAGCCATTTTCCTTGGTTATTCAAACACCAGTAAAGCATATAGAATCTTTAATAAAAGAACCATGTGCATTGAAGAATCTGTTCATATTAGATTTGATGAAACTAACACTTTCCAAAAGGAAAGATTTCTCGCATGATGATGACACAGTGAAGAGAACATGGACATTGATAACAAGCATCAAGAAACTCAACCCGACCCCTGTGCTGAACAAGCAAAAGAGTGGAGGACACCTAGGAACCTATCACTTGACAATGTCATTGGTGACATCCACAAGGGGTAACTACTAGATCCTCACGAAACTTGTTTTGCTATGATATCGCTTTTGTGTCACGGTAGAACCAACCAAGATAGAAGAAGCCTTGAACAATGAATTTTGGATCATGGCTATGCAAGAAGAACTTAACCAGTTCAAAAGGAATGGAGTCTGGGAACTTGTTCCAAACAAGGGCAATATGAACATCATAGGTACAAAATAGGTTTTCAAGAACAAACTGAGTGAAGAAGGAGTTGTGGTCAGAAACAAAGCAAGACTTGTGGCAAAAGGATACAATCAACAAGAAGGGATTGACTTTGAAGAAACCTTTGCTCCTGTTGCAAGACTTGAAGCTGTTAGGCTACTCCTGGTATATGCTTGCATCAACAATTTCAAATTATATCAGATGGATGTAAAGAGTGCATTCCTGAATGGTTATATCAATGAAGAAGTCTATGTAGCTCAACCCCCAGGATTCATAGATGCTACTTGGCCTACACATGTCTACAAACTTCATAAAGTCTTGTATGGGTTAAAGCAGGCCCCTAGGCAATGGTATGACAGACTGAGTAAGTTTTTCATATCTAAAGGATTCCACAGAGGTAAAGTAGATAAGACTTTGTTCATTAAGAACAAGTCTGACTACATTCTATTGGTTCAAATTTATGTTGATGACATTATCTTTGGATCATTTAACCAACAACTTTGTGAAGAGTTTTTGAAAGATATGCAGGAAGAATTTGATATGTCTATGATTGGAGAACTGAGTTTCTTCTTAGGACTTCAAATCAAGCAAATGGAAGGTGGCACTTTCATACATCAGGCTAAGTATACTAAAGAACTTCTTAAGAAATATGATATGACAAATTGCAAAATGTCTAATACACCTATTTCTACTAACACTTATCTTGAGATTGATGAAACAGGTGATGAAGTTGATACTACCCTATACAGAGGTGTTATAGGATCTTTACTTTATCTAACAGCCAGTAGACCTGATATCATGTTTTCTGTATGTTTATGTGCTAGATTTCAATCTACACCTAAGCAATCTCATTGGCTAACAGTGAAGAAGATTCTTAAATACCTAAAAGGAACAATAAGTTGTGGACTATGGTATCCAAAAGGAACCTCACCACTACTTGTTGGTTTCAGTGACTCTGATTTTGCAGGTAGCAAAACGGATAGGAAAAGCACTAGTGGCACATGTCACATCTTCGGAGAATGCTTGATATCTTAGAATAGCAGAAAGCAAGCTTGCGTAGCACTATCAATTGCAGAAGCAGAATATGTAGCTGCGGGAAGTTGTTGTGCTCAAGCGATCTGGTTGAAACACCAACTTGAGGACTTTGGGCTAAAGATAGATCACATTCCCTTGAAATGCAACAACACAAGCGCAATAAGTATCACAAGGAATCCTGTACTGCACTCAAGAACCAAACACATTGAAGTCAGACATCACTTTATTAGAGATCACATCGAAAAAGGAGATTGTAACATTGAATTCATAGACACGGAGAATCAATTAGCGGATATATTTACAAAGGCATTACCAAAGGAAAGGTTCTACAAACTTAGATCAAACCTCGGTATATTGAGTGAGGAACATCTAAACTAAACCTTCTTACTTAATTACACTTATCCAAAACTCTGTTTTTGTGAAAAAAAATTTTGAAAAACCTTCTTCTGATAGAAATAATCGATTACCAAGGGAGGATAATCGATTACTTCATGTGAAATTCACTCTGGGAAGGCTTTTGGGACTGAGATAATCGATTACCACGACCTGTAATCGATTACCAAAAAACTAGTTTTCAAAATTGTGAGAAAAACCCCCTGGAGTAATTGATTACCACGAGCAGTAATCGATTACCACAGAACATGCTTTTGAATGTTTTTAAGGAATCTACTGGAGTAATCGATTACCCATTTACAGTAATCGATTACCACGATTGTTTTCTCGTTTTTTTCTTTCTTCCCTCTATATAAGAAACTGAGATAATCGATTTCCAACTGCTGGTAATCCATTACCTCGTTCTTGGGCTAATCTTTTGGGCTTTGTTCTCTTTTATAAGAAGTACAGGTGTGACTCTTCAATTCACCACTCAACCTCTTACTTCGAAACCCTTCATCTTCTTCCTCCAAACCCTAGTTTTCTCTCTCAACAATGGAAGAACAAGGTAAAGGTAAGAGAATCAAAATGAGGGCAAACCGCTACAGTCAAGAGGAGATCAAAGGAAAGAAAAAGGTGGGAGAATCCTCCAAGAGGAAGAAACCTACCACCTCGAGCAAAGCGACCAGGAAATTCCTCCTCCACAACCACAAGTATCGAAGTCAACCGGTGGTTCACTTCAAAGGGACAAGAGACACGGTTCAACTGGATTTTGCGAACAAGGTCTAGTTCCTCCGAAGATACTTGACCTTGGATGGCTTGACAATCGAGTTTCACATTCCAAACCTTCTTGAGGCAAAGAACATTTGGAGAGGTTTGTAGGGATGAAAGGATTCATCTATCCGTATTTGGTTCGAGTTTTCTACTCCAATCTCAAACCGAATATGGAAAGGCAAACTGTGACCTCTGAAATCAAAGGTATCAAAATCTCCCTAACCCCTGCACACTTTTTGGATATTGCTGGAATTCGAAAGGAAGGGATTATAGCACATGCAGACAAGCTCAGAGAGAAAGGGTTTGATTTGCAAAAAGATTCCTTCTTCATGAGCCTTCTGAGGAACCCTCAACACTGGGAAGAGGAGAGAAATTCTAAAAGAGCATCGGGCAAGAAAGTTACCTATAATATTGGTGGCCTCACAACAGATGATCGGCTACTTCACTACACCGTTTGTGGATCTTGGGCAAGAGGAGCAAACCATGCCCAGTTGACCGAGGAAGACATGATCCTCATTGCTGCTTTGAAGAACAACATTCAAGTAGATTGGACTCATGTGATCGTGGACAACATGCTGAAGACAAGGAGACTTCTTGATAATAAGTGTCCTTACTCTCTCTTTATTTCTAGACTAATTGAAATTTTTCAAATAGACACTACTGATGAAGCAAGAGAATTAGTCAAGGATGTTCATGTCATCGGGGATGGAGCACTAAAGAAAATGAGACTCATCAAAACTGATGCTGGATGGATCACAAGAGAGGAACAACAGGCTTTTCCACAACAAGAGCATGAAGGAGCACAACAAGAGCAAGAGGAAGCACATCATGAAGATATGGATGAAGACAATTCTGGAGAGTACATTCCACAGTCTCGCTTCGAATCCATTATGATAGACCGGATGGATGAATTGGAAGCGACCGTCAACAAACGCATTGATGATCTGGGAAAGCGACAGGATCTGCACTTCCTAGAAATGAAGGACTTGATGGAGACTATTATGGAACGACTCAACCAGGATGATGACGACTCAGACTAGTAACTTCATCTCTACTTCTCTCTTTTGATTTGATATACCAAATAGGGGGAGTAGTATAGTTAATGGTTTTTTAGTTGTTTAGTCTTTTTATATTTGATTGCTCTGTTTTGAATTGCTCTGTTTACTCTGTTTTGAACTGTTTTTTTTAGAAGTTTTTGTAATTGTTTTTTTTGAATCTGTTTGTACCTAAGCATCTGACTTAGGGGGAGCAGATTAACACATTTGAAACTATTGGATGACTGTAATAACCAGATTTTAAATTTCGGCAAATGATTGTCTTTATATATTTCTGAGAATTGATATTTGTGACATGAGTTGGATGGTACATATAACTGTATGTGAATTGCTGAATAGAAGTGATAGAAAAAGGAAAAGAAAAACACTAACATTGCAGGACACATCAAAGCCATCATCATCTACATAAAGGATCAACTACACAAGATTTGGTACATCAAAACCAAAAAGGGGGAGATTGTTGGACTTGAAGCTGAAGAAGTCTTTCCTAGTTTTAGGTTTGATATACATGTAATCTTGATCTTTATGATAGAGTGTATATAGGAGTTTAAATGTATTGATTGTTATAGTTTAGGCTTTGAGTGTGAGTTTTTATTCAATCATTCCTTAGAGAACTTGTCTTGAATCTTGTAATTTGAGCTAGAGAAGTTGTGAACCCTGTTTTGTTGTGAAAAGAACTCAAAAAACTTTGGTTTTAAGGTTTAAGCTAAAGTAATTGATTACCCTGGAGCTGTAATCGATTACCAACAGACTTAGAAAACAGGGGAACTCAACTTGCTCTGGAGTAATCGATTACCACTCCATAGTAATCGATTACTTCGTGCTTGAAATGCGAGAAGACAAATTTCTAGTAATCGATTACCAACATCCGTAATCGATTACCACACCAGAATTCATCTCTAAATGGTTTTGAAACTGCTTTAAAATGGAACCTCTTTGATTTATTTCGAAGAGAGAAATCTTTTATGGTTTTAAAAAAGAAAAGAAAGAAGAGAAAGAAAACACTGGTTTTACAAGTTCTGAAAACACTCTTCAAAGATTTCAAAAAGATTTTCTCAAAGAGATGAATAGTGTGTGAAGGACGTTTTGAAGGATTGAATACCGTGCTTATCATCTTAATCAGAGCATACACACAGGTGTAATCTTCACTGATCTTTATCTTTTGTTTTGTTTTGTTGTTTTGGTTTGAAACTCTTAAGAGAAGGTGTTCTCTAGAAAAAGAGTTAGAGGTTTTGAGAGAGGAACTCTCAAAGGAGATTCTTGAAGGATTCAAGAATTGGAGAGATATGTTCTTAGGTGAAGAACATAGAGAGTTTTGAGTATTTGATTGGTTTGTGTTTGTGCAGAAGTGATTGTATTGAACACAAGATTATAGTGGAATACCGATCGCAACAGATTGTTGGGTTGGGACTGGATGTAGGCCGAAAGCCGAACCAGTATAAATCTCTGACTACTCTCTTCTCTATACCTTGACTTTACTTTCCATTGATTTCTTGCATTATATTTTCCTGTATCTTTCCGCTGTTATATCTCTGGTACATTGCTGATAATACAAGATAAAATTGAATCGGGAAAAGCGAGAAATAGTTTTAAGAAGGGAACTTGAATCTATTCACCCCCCTCTAGATTCATATAGGGACCAACATTAATCAACATCTGGTTATGTTTTTATGCTAGTTGGTAGAGTTGTGTCCCGGAGAAGCGCAAAGCAGACCTTGACTGTTACTTCCACTAAAAAGGCTGAGTTTGCCTCTTGTTTAGAGGCTACTCACATGATGTATGGTTGAAGAGTTTCATATTCAAGCTTAGAGTTGTGAACTCTATTTGTAGGTCATTAAAGTTATACCGTGACAACTTTGCAGCAGTATTCTCGGCTAAGAGCAACAAAAGTGAAAGTCGAAGTAAGCACATCCACATTAAATATTTAGCATAAGAGAACGTGTTAAAGATAAAAAAAAGTGGTCATTGAACACGTTAGCACTGAGTTGATGATTATTGATCCTTTAACTAAAAGCATGCCACCAAAGAATTATAAGGATCATGTAGTGGAATGAGACTTGGTTCCATCATGTAATTTTATTATACATACATTTGTTACTTTTAATAAAACTCTTATGTAGTTTAATGTTTTCTCATATGAATTTGTACGCGTCTTATTTTGAGAAATACCATTTAGTTTAGATCTAGAATAAATATATGATTTATTTATTAAGTTAAGAGTTAATGTTGAGAGAGACTCCATATATTGTAATACATAGATGATATAAGTCACCATTAGAGGACCTTTCGCCATAACTCATATATTATGTTCATTGATATGGTTGAGTTAAATGAACCCAGTGGAAGAATGATGGAATATTTAGATGTTGTACTGATCTTTCTTTTACAACTTCACTCCAACTAGTCATGTTTAGTTGCAACTTCACAACCACTCTCGATTCTTAATTGTGATTTGTTAGAAAAGTGGTTATCTAAATTTAGTTCATTTTCCTTCCAAATGCAACCCCTTATGCAAGATTCAACATAAAACGGGCAACTATTATCCTTTGTTGAGATTATGTAATGGCAGAGTTTTGGATCATCATTCCTATTCCTCTGTTCAAAAATACACCATTTATCTTGAGTGAATAAGGAGTTGATCGAGGTTGATTTGGGCAGCTATGTTCTTGATTTGCCATTGCTAGAGGCACATTTTTATTGCTTATCTTCCGTTTATTTAATTTAATTTGATTTCCATGTTTAGATTATTATGACCATGTCTATTATCCTGAACCTCTATTCTATAAGATTTTCATATTAGGCTAATTTATAGTTCGAAGACCGAAAAGCCTGACAAAATATTTAACAACTACGGAATTCCTTAGGCTGAAATGTTATAAATTAACTAATCCGTAAGTGTTAAAAATACAACTCTCTACGAATTGGGACAATCCGAACGATGGGAAAATAAAGAAACACCGGCAAGACCCAAAAATGGCGATAATCGAAATGCCTAAGGGAACATCATAAGCAAAATAAAAATAACTCCGAACTTACCTAAATATTAATGTTGCAATGAAGAAGACGAATGAAGAGAGGCGGAAGGGCAGAAATAAGGTGCTGATGTAGATGTGTTTTAAAATTTGGAAGGGTATTTTAGACACTTGAATGTTAGAGTAGGGTGCATGCGGGGAAAAAAAGAAAAAGAGGTGAAGAGAGAAAAGACCCTGTTTTAGCATCAATGTGGACCGGGGCCTATCCTCTAGCGCGAGCCCACTGAATGCAGTTGTGTGGCGCGCGCATTTCCTCCTTGAACAAACACAGAAGTGGATGACCACGACGAAAACGACACTTCCAAAACCCGTGTTTTGTTTTCTTCGTCAAGTTTCCATAACAAGTGGAATCAGTAGTCTCCGCTCCACAGAGACCATAAGAATGAGACTCTGTACGTCGTCGTCGTCGTCGTCGTTTTAGCACCACCAGCCATGACTCACTCCGATTCCGCTTCTCCTCTCCACTGGACCTTCTCTCAAGTACTCGGACAACGTCTTCCCAACGAGCCTCTCCAAAACGGTATGTCGTAACTCAACACTCTGCGTTTTGTGGCATTGAATTGCCGTTCTCGTTAACAATCCAATTCGTTTCACTGATTTTCTTCAGACGATGTTATAACCACCGTGGCGTTTGAGAAACGCGGCGATTATCTAGCCGTTGGCGATCGAGGTGGGCGCGTTATAATATTCGAACGCGACGATCGAAAACGGATTGTGAGTATGCGCGTCGTCACACCGTTATTGAAAAATGCCGTTTATCTGATTCTGAACTCTGTTGTGAATTGTGATTGTTTCGTTGTTGTTAGGCTTCGAACAATCTAAGAGATTTGGAGCAGTTGGATTTCTCGACTTTGCGGCATCCCGAATTTCGTTACAAGACCGAGTTTCAAAGCCACGTGCCCGAGGTACGTAGTCGTTATTATATTTGTGTTATTATATTTGTGCCGGGAGCTCATCTCCGGACCCGGACCTGCTCAATGGACATGTATTTTTTTATCTTGATTTATTAGGATTTTTGAATTTTTTCTAAGAATTCACGAATATAGAATCCTAATTATGATCATGTAAATAAATATAATAAAGAACTCAAAATCGATACACGAAATAAAATTTAAATTACTCATACAAATTAACGAGAGAGTTCCGACCCTCACGTCGCTGGAATTCTCAGGACCGAACTGAGCTCGGACCACCTCAGAATCCGGTGAGAACAATATTATTATTAATTAATGTATTAATGTGATATTTTTGTTGAAGATATTATGTATAATACTGCCATTTTTTTTAGTTTAACTCTCGATGGTTAGTAGAAAAAGTTATCTTTAACATGATTATTAGGGTAATTATTATAAAATTCTATACACTTAGATGTATATATATATAAATAAAATATTTGGTAGACGAATCATTATATCTAGATAATAAATTATAAGATAATTTATTTATATATATCCTAAGTTATAAGATAATCCGTTATAATATGTGAAAGGAAAATATATATATATATATATATATATATATATAAACATAAAGAAAAGTAATTTTTTTTCTCTTTTTTTTTCATTCATATTTAATATTTTACTGTAAATTTTTTCTCTATCTCACTCTTTAATAAAAATAAATTATACAAGATATATAAATAAAATTTCTTTTACCATGTTGTTCAATTCTTTGATACTATTATTATGAATCTAATTTATATGTATGGTAATGTAATTTTGTTTTTTACTATGGATATAACTTTTAAGGTAATTATTATATAATTATAAAATTAACTTACGTATCATATATACCAACTTGTGATTGGGTGATAATGTGGTCAAAATACCTGTGCATGAATTATTTACTTTATTATTATAACTACAAAAAAAAAAATATTCATACATGTAAAGTATTTTATACCTATCATAACGTACCAAATATCGTGGGATTGTTTTCCTAAAAATTATATAAAATCTTATGTATAATTAAATGACTATGTGGTTTTACATTATACGAGTAGATCGATGCATACCTTTAAATTCTGTGATTATTGTTGTTCTTATTATTCGTTTGTTAAGTTTGATTACCTAAAGAGTGTGGAAATTGAAGAGAAGATTAACAAAGTGAGGTGGTGGATGACCCAAGACGGTTTGCTGTTTATTCTTTCAACAAACGACAAAACAATTAAATTGTGGAAGGTCTAAACTTTGAACTTTGGCTTTGCCTTGTCATTTCTAATTCTAGTACTAGCTCTCTACAATTTGCCAATTTGAATAAGGTGATTCTAACCTGTTTCACATTATGTTCCAAATTTAAATAATATCTTATTTGCTTTCTTTTTGGATTCTTTGGTGTTTCTGGAGTAGGTTAAGGAACATAAGGTGAAACAAGTTAAAGAAATGGCCCCTCCTTTGCGCTCAGAAAATATACTTTTGGCAGAAAGGAGTTTCACACCCGGGCTGGAAACCAAGTCTGCTGCTAATCGTTTGGAATGGATAGAGAAGACGCCCCAGAATTCTCAAGACACTGATGGCGAGGTTGATTCTTGTGGAAATAGCAGTGCTTTAGTTTTGTCACTGTCTCTTGTTGCAATGCAAAATTTTGTATACATACATGATAGTCGTTTGTTGCATGTCTTTGTTTTCAGATAGGTGGAATGGAAGACCCTGTTCGTGCAAAGTGTCAAAAGGTGTATGCTTACGCTCACAGTTTCAATATTAACTCCATCTCAAATAATAGGTGCATTCTGGTTCCCTTTAACCATGGATATTAAATATCCCGTTTCCTGTCATAGTGAAAACATAATAGGAGGATGCCCTCATTTTATTATTGTTAGTTCGTTAAAAAATTAAATAACAGTGGTGTCATGATACCTCCACAGTGATTATGAGACTTTTGTCTCGGCAGATGACCTTAGAATCAATCTGTGGAATCTTGAAGTAAGTGATCAGTGTTTCAATATTATTGACATGAAGCCATCAAACATGGAGGATCTTACTGGTAACTTACAACTCCTCGTGCATTCTAATCTCATTCAAATCTTACCGGTAACTTTGTTTATCCACACAAATCAAGTGAAAAATATATGCTCTTATTCATAGTTGAAAACCAAGTTAAAATTATATGCTCATTCAAATCCTAAAGGGAGCAATAAGGGCCTTTCATCATGTTTACATCACTATGCCCTTATTGCTTAAAATATTCACGAGAAATCTATCTCACTTTTTAAAATTTTAATTTACTTTTATGTATTTTATAAATCATGTATTAAGTTATTAATTATATATTAATTCAAATAATAAAAATGAAAAATAAAATTATATTTTAGTTGAACTTATAGTTTTGATTTTGTTCTCAATTATTATAGTTTAGATAATTTAACCATTAAAATAATTTTAATTTATATTTCTAATCATTATGAGAAAAGGGTATGAAAAACAGTACAAACTGGATGGAGTGGAATCATTAAACAAGTTTGAAATTTAGTGTTATTTAGATAAACAAGGTAGTGGAGTGTAATTTACTCTAAAAATAAGGTATTAAAAAACTGTACAAATGGGGTGGATTGTAATATTTAAGCAAGTTAGGAGTTTAGTATAATTTAGATCAACTTTAAGGTTGTGTAGTGTAATTTACTCTGATAAAATCTTATTACATTCTACATCAGTTTTGTATATTTTTAACTCGTTGCCTCTCTACATTTTTCATTCTCCAAAACTGAATATAGGTATTCACTAACAAGGGAATTTTTCGCTTCTTTGTATTCTTTTTGTCCTTCAAAGTGACAATAATAGTGTGCTGCAATTCTCTATTTGATCTTTTTACTGATTTATTCTATTTTGTTTAGAGGTCATTACATCAGCTGAATTCCATCCTTTTCACTGTAACCTCCTGGCATACAGCAGCTCACAAGGTTTAATTCGTCTATCTGATTTGCGACATGCAGCAATATGTGACCATGCTTCTAGAATGTAAAATACAGCTCAATTCCCTCGAGTTTAGGAATAGTTCATTTTCTTGGATTTTACAGCTTGCTTAGCTATTCCTTTATTCTGATACTTTTCATTCAGCTTGATTATACAGATTTCAACATGGACAGTGTTATGGATCAAAGTCTTTTTTTACTGAAATCACGTCATCCATCTCTGACATAAAGTTTTTAAATGACGGCCAGCATCTCATAAGTCGCAGTTACATGAACATGAAGGTTTTCCTATTGCTGCAGTCATGTAAATTTTGATTTCAAAATTATATTCCAGAACCTATCTTGTGTTATAGTTTTTTTCTTCGAACACCGGTGGTTTGGTGCCTTAATTATCAGTTTTTTTCCTTTCCATCTTCTTGCTTGTTTTATTATGTGTTTTGTAAATCTAGTTAGACTTGCTCAGTCCTTGGTTTTTGGATGTTCTCTGCTTAAATAACAGTAACTTTAGAAGTTTGGAAGATTAGAAAATGTCTCCTGTTGAAGCAAATATTGTTTTCTAAGTGTTCTTTGAACACACACACACAGAACTTAGAAAGCATATTACAGGCATTATGCCAACTGAGAATGCCATTTCCTTGTCTCTTACATGTTCCACTTATTATTGTGAATTTGTGATCTAAATTGACTTGCATATGTTAAACTTTTTTTCTTCGGCTGCAATGAATAGACAGATGAAAATCAATTTTAGTTACTATTCAGAAGAAGAAAACCCTTGGAGGAGAGTTATCTCTCCACTCTCTGTTACTTTCCTGTTCAGAAGTAGAATCTTTTCTTTCTTCTATTTTCTAACTTGGGTTCTTAACAACAACACAATTATTCAAAATGCATTATTGTAAATACACAACTTTACAAGATACCTTGATTTCTCATTGCATTAGAGTTATGCCGCTAAATTTCATTATTTCATTTCTTATATTATGTCATTTCTTATATAATTCCATTTTTTGTTTTAGCTTTGGGACATGCGTATGGAGTCATCTCCACTTGCAATATTCAAAATTCATGAGCATTTGCGTCCTAAGGTTTGTTATACAAATTAGTATTATAAGGATCAAGTTTTACTGTGTAATAAAGCATAACTGAACTATTTTCTGCTTTTATCGGTTTTTCATTTATTGATTGCAATCTTGGCTAAAGAGGCTAGGAAAAGTTGAAGCATTCGGTGTCCTTATTCATAATATACTGTCATTTAACAGTCAACCCTCAGCAGAGACTGCGAGAGTAAATTCTCTAGGCTTTGTGCCTCAGTATTGTCGAATACTAAGCATAGTTTTGGAGTAGAATGAATTTGAAACATCTTGTGATCATCAACTTTTACTTAGAAACTATTGCTAGCATGCGTCTTGCTAAAGTTACATTCCGTAATATGTACTCCATTTTATTTCTACTTAATCAAATCATCTGCTTATAGACCTATAAAGTCTGTTTCTTCCCGTGCTGATGACTCCAAAATCTTGCTGTTTTATGCAGTTGGCAGAGTTATATAATAATGACTGCATATTTGACAAATTTGAGTGCTGCTTTAGTGGTGATGGACACCATTTTGCAACTGGTTCTTATAGGTTTATCCTTTTTCAACCAAATGCAAATATATCTGATGGGTTAAGTTATAGCGGATCAGTTGTTTGTGCTATCCAATCCACAAATGATGATTACTAAAACAGTGCCTATTTTGTCATAGCAATCTCTTGCGGATCTTCTACCCAGCTTCTGGAAGGGAGGAAGGAGTCAAAGTAGAAATTAGAGGAAATTCAGACAGGTAAAATCTGTGAGACTCTATACGCACTCGGTCACTCTTCTTTTTTGGATTTTGGAGTAATGAATAGCTTTTCACTCTATTTTCACGGACTTCAATTTAATATTTGACTAATTTGAGATAGCCCCCACCCAACCCCCCAAATCCAATAATATTATGTGATTTGGGAGTCGTGGTAAATAATGGGTGATACGTTACATTAAATTTCAGCACCATTTGATTACAACTGCACCAGAGTGACACTGCTGTTGTTTCCATATTATTTGTCTTCAATTTTGAGGCTGAGAACTGTAGACATTTTTCCCTCGTCATGCATGTAAAATAAAAAAGTTTTTAATGTAGTCTTCCCTCTTAATCACATTATTCTATACACAAAACTCAAACTTGAAAACTTACTTAAGGAATCTGAATCCAATTCCTCTCAGACCAACGTAATGTTGGTCCAGCCCAATATTATTTGATGAGGAATGTTAGTATAACTCTCTTTTTAACACGTTCTTCACTATCGACTGAAATTTGTTAAAAATCACAAGTTTGAGGACTTCACATCTAAATTGGGAGACAGAATCCTAAATAAGAAGTCACTACTAGAATTTGTGATTTTCAATAAATTTTAGCCAATAATAGAGTGTTAGAAAGGCAATAAAAGAGAATATTTGAGAGAGTGATGCTGACATGATTTTTATTTGATTTGGGAGTAATGGTAAATGGTGGATGATACGTTTAATTAATTTCACACCTTTTGACGGCCACTGCAACTGAGTTCCACTGCTATTGTTTTCATATTATTTTTCTATTAGTTTTGATGTGCGAAGTGCAAACATTCTTCCCCCTAGAACATGTAAAATAGAAGTTCTGCTCCCATTGCCCTGTTGTTACTAACAGACAATAATTCAGTTCCTATGTTTTGTGAAATCACTTCTCTATAACTTGATGAATGGCAAACCAAATCGTCACCTCATGCTTTGAAAGATCTATCCATTCCATTAAAGTACAATCATTCTCTATTCTTATTTTACCACTGTCACTATCAGCAAGGCTCTTCACCAAGCTACTTCCAGGGTTAGAAGGCGTTCTCTAAGCAACCTAATACCTCGTGGAATATACCAGCATGGTTGGCATTTGCTATACATATACTTTTCACCTTTTCTTCTTTTATCTCTTTTCGACCCTTATCTTTGGTTTCAATTTTATTTCAACCCTTTTGTTTTGCAGGTCAGACAGATTCACAATCTAGTAGAGCTGGCTTTTCTTGTAACTTCAGCTCTAAGCTGCTTCATGTAGCATGGCATCCTACATGCAATCTAGTTGCATGTGCCGCTGAAAGTAGCCTAGTACTGTATTATGCATAGTTTCTGGTTTCTTTGGTTAAATGTTGAGTTATACTCACTCCAAGTATGATTAGAATTTGCATTTTCTTTTCTTAACAATTGTTTTCCTCTTGGACAATTTTTATCTTTTTTCTGATTTTTTTCAATCTTCTTTAATACGTATCTTTTTTATTTTAGTAATAATCTTAATATTTGTTTTGACAATATATTAAAATAAAAACTATTTAAATAATTATCGTTAAAATAAATTTAATAAACTATAAAAATATTTAAATTAATAATAAATATATTATTATTTTCCATGTAATTTTTTAAAAGTTAAAGTATAAACTTTTTTTGTATTTTTAGTTTAAGTTCATAATTCAAGCAACAGTGAGTTTTGTGTTTTTTTTTCTTTACTTGTATCATTTTTATATATTTACCATCATTTTTTTTACTATTAATATTAAATTTATTAAAATAAATAAATATTTAAGTAAAAAAGTTGAGAATAAATTGTCTTCTAGGAAAAATGTAAATTCACAAATGAAAATATTAAATTTTATATAGGATATTTGATATTTTTCCGTAAATGTTGTTAAAATGTGTTTTTTGATACAAACTATTTATTTTAGCCATATAGATTTTTTCATTTTTTTAATAATTATAAAATATTAGAAGGGACAAATATTTAAAATGAAAAACAATACATACTTATCATCAAATTACAAATAAAATTAATAATAAATACATTCTTATGTCTTTAAATTAATATTTTCGTATTTAAATTTTAATTGTGTTATCAATCATTTTTTATCTAAAAAAAAATTAAGTTTCTAAGCGAAAAAATGTTTCAAAATTTAAATTTTGTCACATTTTTAAAGTAAATGATATTTATTTATTCTAATAGTTATATTTTTATATAATTTAAATTTATTAAATATTAGATTTATCTTGTGCAATAATCCATGTTAGAACATAAGACGTGAACTCTTTTGGCTCATTCCTTTAATGGATTTTAAGTTTTATTTATAATAAATTATAATTAAATTTAATGTTTTGCTAGTTAAAAGAAACACACTTTATTTAAACATTTTTATCTAAAGAATTACTTTTAATAACTAAAGCAAATGTATTGTCCAGATGAACAAGCACATATATACATATTAAAGGTAATAATTGTCTAACAGTA
Source organism: Hylodesmum podocarpum (assembly GCA_026586105.1). NCBI lineage: Eukaryota > Viridiplantae > Streptophyta > Magnoliopsida > Fabales > Fabaceae > Hylodesmum > Hylodesmum podocarpum. The sequence continues at coordinate 2,032,258 of JALJEV010000549.1, read as the reverse complement.
TTGTAAATCTCGGATCGTCCAAAGTAACTTCATGTAAATAATCTAAGCAAATAAGTATACTTTCATTTAATATCTAAGTGAAAAAGTATAATTTTATTCAAAATGATAAAGTACATATTTAAGATATAACTTATTTGATTTATACTCTTATAATATTGTCTTTTATCTTTATAAGTTATTGTATTTATTATTATTATAAGTCTAACATTTTGATTTAAAAAATGTTAAACATTGTTCTAAGCAACAACTAAAAGAATAGCTCAACAGTGTCTATAAAAATGACAGACTACGTTTAATAAAAATAAATTTGAAGTGACTACTCTGAAAAAACTTCCATGGAAGCATTTCTCTTCCTTGCATAGTTCAAGTCCTAACAAAAATCTTATCAAACTATAGAAAAAACAACTTATTAATAAAAAGTAAGATTTGAAACATGAGTTTACGAATCTAGAAAAAAGTTAAAAAGAAAAATAAAAGCATTCATGTACATCCTTTGTTTAGCAATGTTGGAAACCCATTTTTGTGAGCTTATATGTAATATTTTTTCTTTGAAAGTTATCTTTTCTTCAAACATTTTATTGTTTTGAAAGTCAAGAATGATTCAATGACAAAAAATACTCACGTAGTAAGTTTGTTAGGTTACAAGAAAGAATATTTAGGTTGAGCCAGATGTGACTTTATAAGAAAAAATAGTTAGATTGAGATAAATGTGGATTTATAAGAAAGAATACTTGTAACCAGTTTAATTAGTAAAAATCTTTTAAGAGTCCTCAACATACTAGATGTAGCTCATTTGAGTAAACCAATATAAATCTTGGTGTCTCTTTTTCTCTCTTTATCTCATTTAAATTTGTTGTATGAATACATCCTCAACTATTTTCAACATTTTTACCAAACGATCACCGAAACTTATGTTCTTAAAATTAAGTTATTTTGTCTTTAAACAAGTTTTGCGAAAAGTTTTTAAAGTAGAAAAAGTTTTGATAAATACAATTCAATCTCTCCCCTTTTGTTTATTTCTTATTCTTTGGATTGATACCAGAGTTCACCTTCTAAGTTGAGCTTTAATAATGCAAGGGCAAACATCATGGAAAAGAGTTATGGAAAGTGAAGACACACGATCAACGGACCACCTTTTCACGAGACGAAACTATGACTTGGAAACAAAAAATGACAGCATTCTTTTATGCAACTAACATAGATATATATAAACTACTTTGTAAAGACCCAAATTTCGTAGTTACTAAACTAACTCAAACCTTTGTTTAGTTATTATTTATACAAAATACATTTTATTACAAAACATTTTTAATTTATGGAATAAAAATTTTCCAAGGAAATTTCTACTACAATATACAAAAAATGTTTAAAAATTTAAACAACTGAATTAATTAAATACAAAAACCGTCAACTATTTCACATATATAGAAATGATGAAATAATAAAAACTTTTATACAAAAAATGTTGATTACATTAAATATAACTACAAAAGGAACGTTGATTCTTACTTGATGATCCTCATAGTTTTCTCGAACGGAAAAAAAAAAAAACAACTTATCTTATTCTAAAGGGACTCACAATTATTTTGTGGAGAAAAAGAAGAAATATTAAACTTTAAAAAGTGCACGTGTTATGGGATTTAAAGTAACTAAATAATCATTAACTTTCAAAATATCTAACTTAGATGGCTTATTCATATCCCTTCTTTTTCTAATCCAATTACATTTTTCCATTTTGCAAAATATTTTTACTAAACCAATTACAAGCTTCTATATACATAACTTACAAGGTTACTTCCTATCTAATCATTTTACTAACCAACCACAAACTTCTAGTTTTAAACTAATTTTTTACTAACCAATCACAAGATTCCATTTTTACATTAACTTTTTACTAACGGATCAATAACTTCAATTTTTATATTAATAAAGTTATAAAGTTTCAAAATATTTAACTTTCTTAAATACTTTTCTAAAACACTAAATATTTTATTATAAGAATTTCATTTTAGATTTAGAACCTACATGGATAATAGGTTTTACAACTTAAAATGCTCTACAATATTTAATTTTTATTAGGCTTCTATATCTCTTGTATAATTTCTTATTTTTTATTTATTTTCAATTAAGTGTGATAAGTCTAAGATAAGTCTTGGAAGGGTGACCTTCTGGTAATTTTTTCAGTCTTGGTTAATTGACTAATAAAGAGTTTAGGTTAACAATTTTCTCAAAAACAATTATTTATCTTAAATTTGATTGGTCCAAATTATATTCTTATTTTAAAAAATTTAAACATTTTCTGAAATTAGTTCAAATACTTTATGATTCTAAAGAAGAAGACTATAATTCGTGTTATGTGGAGAAAAAAGGGAGGTGCTTGCTCCAATAAATAGGCAAGAAACATGAGCATTTCAAATTTGAATACGTAGATCTCAAAAAAGGGAAAAGGTAGCCTTTTAAGAAAAAGAAGAAAGTTCTCATGGTAACATAGGAAGATCTTGATGAAGAGATCACATCAGATAAAGACAATGGTGAAGAAGAAGCCAATTTGTGTCTCATGACAGATACAAAAGGAGAAGAAGAAACAAGTTTATCTAGACGATCATTCGTCAATTGAAAAAACATACTTATAACTTCTTCGATATTCTTTTACTTTATCTCATGGTTAGAAAAAAATAATAAAGAAAAATATTTGAAACATCTTAAAAGAAAACCATGAACATAAAGAAGTAAATTTTATAATAAAGAAAAACTAATGAAGTAATTTTCTGAGAAAATAAACTTATGAAAGAAAAGGATAAATCTTTACATATATCGTCATCAAAATTCATTGAGGGAAGTTAAAAACTTGAAAGATTGTTAAAATATTCAAGACATCTTAGTGACAATGTAGACTCAAACATGAAGGTCCTAAGCCTATATTTAAGAAGAAAAGTACTTCTAATGTAATATTTGTGGCAAAACTGGACATATAACGTCCAAATGCAGATACCTACCTGATGTGCTGATGGAAGACAAACCTCAAGTGCTCTAGAAGAACAATAAGAACAAATAACTTAAGTCAAACAAGGAGGATTACAAGATCTATGTTGAGGAGAATGAGAGAAGAAGTTGACCAAAAGTCAAGGGTTGACTAAGTCAAACAAAGGAGGATTACAATACTTGCTTGATTCATTCTCGTATTGAAAGTAAGTTTGCAGTTTGCACCGCTGGTTCTGATTTTTAAACCCAATAACCAGAAATGTGTTAGAAAATTTAGTTTTTAGAAGATAGATAAAAAATTAATTAAGTAATTTCTAAAACATAAAAAAAATAATCACATAAATGAAAAGAAGAAAATGAGAATACCTTTATTTATTTTTTTTATTAGTTTATACCGGAAAGGAAAAAGATTGATAAATGGGAATGCATTTATTTATTTAGACGGTTAGCTTTAGCTTATTTCTAATTGATATACTTAATCGGAATACGTTTATTTATTTCTACTATTAGCTTATTAGCTTCTGTTAGCTTATTTTTAATGTTATTAGAATAATGGGAGAAAAAATTTATTATATTTATAAAATCATTTTAAGAACATTAAGTGAACTATTTATATCAAACCAATTAAGTGACCAATTAAATGAACATGAATCACAATTTTAATATCACATCTTCAATTGAAGCAAAGCTAATAAATAATTGTTTAACATTCAGAACCAACCACGGGAACTAAACCAATTGTGTTCAGTGCTTAATATGTTGACTGCACAAACAAATAGTCGAATAATTACCCCAGTTATTGATATAGAGATTGGATGTGGTTCTTTTAAGTGTGATAGAATTAAATTAGATTTAAATGACTTGGTTTCACCAAGTAAAACTGTCAAATTAAAATATTATTGCTTCTTTGTGCAGTTGCTGGCTCCTATTGTCATTATTGTGTTACTGTTTGTGTGATTGAAATTTAGAAATGTCTGAAAGTGGAAGTAGGTTAAATTTATCTGAACTTGAAACTTCATTTTTGTCATATGTTGTTAAACCTAGAAGTAATAATTCAGTAGGAAATAGGACATACATTAGATGGAAATATGGTCAAGATGTTTCAGACAATGGTAAAAAGGTTAAATGTAACTATTGCTCTAAGATCTTTAATGAAGAATTTTTAGATTGAAGAATCATCTTGCTGGCACTAGATATGATTCTAAACCTTATGTTTCGGTGCCGAATGAAGTTAAAATGTTAATGCTGAAGGTTGTTACAGAAATGTCAATGTAGAGAAGAAAGTTGCATAGCATTGAAGAAAATGATGATGAAGAAAGTGAAGGGATGAAGACAAACTCTTCAAATCAAGCAAGAGGAAGAGGTTCTTTCAAATCAAAACTAAAATTTGCTACTAGTGGTAGCCATGTGGTTCAATCTACTATGAACCAATGTTACAAGAAAGGTGTTGATAAAGAAGAAATTGATGCTCTAGTTGCTGAATTTTTATATACGAGTGTCATTCCTTTTAATGTTATTAAAAATGCTATTTTTCCAAAATTATATGAGAAGATTAGGAAATATGGAATTGGATATAAACCCCCATCTTATCATGATCTTAGAGAAAAACTTTTGAAATAAGCAATGGGAAAAACTGAGCAGATGCTCCAAGATTTTAAGGATGAGTGGAAAAGAACGAATTGTACACTTATGTCTGATTGGATAGACGACAAGAAAAAACGTTCAATTTGTAACTTTTTGGTGAACAATACAAAAGGAATTATTTTTCTTTTTTCCATAAATATCTCAGACATCCAAAAATAACAGATAAGGTGTTCAAGATGTTGGATGATGCAGTGGAAATTGTTAGTGAAGACAATGTTGTGCAGGTGGTTACTGATAATGCTGCAAATTTTAAAGTTGTTGGAGAATTGTTGATGCAAAAGCAGGAACATTTATATTGGACCCATGTGCAGCCCATTGCATTGATATAATATTTGAAGATTTTGAGAAATAATTAAAAGGTTCATGAGATAACTAAAATGAAGGGAAGAAGTGTCACTACCTACATTTACGGTCGAACATTGTTGATTAGCATTATGAAGAAGTTCACAAATGGTAGAGACTTGATTAGGCCTAGCAAGACTAGATTTACCATAACTTATCTAACATTAGCTTGTCTTCATGAGTTGAAAGCTTCATTGATGACCATGTTTGGTTTTGATGAGTGGAAGAAAAGCAAGTTTGGAACCACAACATATGGAAGAAAAATAGAGAGTATTATATTGGATAGTCGATTTTTGAAGAATATAACCACATGCTTGAGAGTTGTTGTTCCTCTTATGGTTGTTCTTCGATTGGTGGATTTAGATGAAAAACCCGTCATAGGTTTCATATATGACGAGATGGAGAAAGCAAATGAGAGGATAAAATCTAACTTTAATGATGCCAAGAAAAGGTAAATTAATTAATTTTTTCATATGATAAAGTTACTTATTTATTTGTTTAATTTTTTGTAATATAAAATATTTTATATCCATGTAGCTATGAGCTTGTCTGGAAATTATTGATGAGAGGTGGGAACATTGGCTTCATAGGCCTTTTACATGTAGCTGCATATTATCTTAATTCTTATCTTTTCTATGAACCTACTTTAGACATGATGACCCTCAAGTGAAAGAAGGATTGCACATATGTATGAGAAGATTAGTTAAAGATGTTGGACAGAGGAAAAAAAATAATTTACAGCTTGTTGAGTTTTATTTTGCTAAAGGACTTTTCTCAATGGAAGATGCAAAAGACTCTAAGAAAGCCATGTAACCTGGAGAATGGTGGGAGATGTTTGGGGATAACACTCTAGAGTTGAAAAGATTTGTTATTCATATCTTGTGCTTAACTTGTAGATTTGTTGGGTGTGAACGTAATTGGAGCTCATTTAAGATGGTGAGTAAAATTTATGAATTATAGCTATAATTATAATATTAAATTTTAATTATTATTTGGTTACATGGTTTATGGTAATTAAAAATGTTATTATTAATTATAGACTCATACAAAGCGAAGAATTTGAAGTTGAAAAGTAAACAACAAAATAGAAAAAGTATTGTCCTTCCATTTGATGAAATTGAGTATGATGATGAATGAATAACTGAAGAGGTAGATACCACAGAAGTTGAGCATCCTGATGGTGACAATTTTACTATTGAATTGATGGGAGATGTTGGAGGAAGATGTTTAAATGATCCAATAGTAGATGATTTTAATTTGGATAATATGATTTTCATTGAACCTGAAGATATTGATGGTGATAAAGATGAAAATATTGATGATGTGGAAGATGATCTTCAAAATAATGTCATTAGAGGATTAAACATAGATATTTAATGATTTATTACTTATGTTATATTTGTAAGTTGTAACTTGATGAATTTGATAAACTTGATGAAAGGTTTTGTTAATGTGTTGATGAATTTGATGAACTTGATGTGTATCTGATTGAAAACAGGTAACAGGTTTATATGGAAATTTCAATTTCTAGGGGAGACTTTTTCAATTTTTTTTTTATAAAAAGTAGACTTTTACGAGTCTACGAGTTGACTCTACAAGTCAAGATTTTATTACTGTCATGAATCTATTGCGACTCTAGAGTCTAACAACCTTGAACATAAGTGTCTTGGCCAAAATGTGTCCGATGTGGTACTTGACACCCCCTCAGGCCCAAAACTATTTGGCTTGACGTGTGGATTATATGATAAACGGGTGGCTTTTTTCTAGAATTGACTTTAATATCATCTTAAAAAGTTTGGTAAAGGACCTAACTCAACTTCACAAAACTAGTTTGTAAGATGAGAATTGTCCCCTACTATATTTTGTAATATGTGTTTACTTGTGTTCCATTGAAACTTGAGTTTATTTTCCCAATATAATATAAATTTGAATTTAAAAATGATTTGATCAATTGATACAAAAAAATATTTTCTCAAAAACCATTTTAAAACTTTATAATGTATAATATTCAATTAGTTTACCTTTTTAATACAATTGTGATTAAATAGTTTTGCAACAAACAATCAAAAGATATTATAAGATATTATTCTCTATTTACAAATTATTAAAGTTGTTTTTCCATAAATTTTGATTAATATGGTATTTATAGAATATTTAAACATGAATATACTTTCAAATTAATTTAAATCATTTTAATTACTTAAAATGGGTAGAGATAATGAATTGAAAAGTTTTAATTTTTCAAATAAACTTAAGAATCATAACAAACTAAGTTATGAAGAATAAAATATTTTATAAAAATAGACATAAAACTAAATCAATTCTTAAATTTTGTTAAAGGTAAAATAGAGACCAAAATATAACAAATAAATTTATAAATTTAAAAGAGTAAAATTGTCTAATTAAAATTAAGACAAAAAATAATTATATGACTTGACCTAAGGCTTCAACCCCTTAACAATTACATTTATTAAGAATCAACATCATAAATTTAAATATGATACTAATTGTTGGATTAAACACTATATAAAAAAAGGTCTATAGTTAATATTCAAGTACAACTTTTTTTACTTAAAAATAAAAAAATCTAAATATTATTAATTAATTATAATTTAAAACAAAATATATATATATATATATGTATATATATTTATATATATATATATATATATATATATATATAACATTCATCTTAAAAAAAATACACATATAAAAATATATGATAGATGAAATAGAACACATGTAAAATTAAATAAAGAAATTTGATTTGTTTCTTTAATTAACTTGAATATATTATATGCAATAAAATATGGTTATATTAATTCTTTTTCTTCGTATTCTCGAATTAATTTATTGTTTTTTATCTATATTTAATTCTGTTTCACAATTCTTATAATTAATATAATTTAAGTGATTTTTTTTTACTTTACTCTCTCACTAATTATTTGCTCATTAATTCTCTAATTTTATTGTGTGTATTTATTTTGTAACTTATATTAAGATCTAAATATATATTTTTTACCATAATTATAGTTTTCCTCGAAAATTATTTTCGGAATTTTCTCACTTATACATATAGATAGATATTTTGGTACCATATTATTTTAACTAATTTTTATTTTAATGACTTATATATTGATAATGTGTTATCATATTATCATGATCATGTATTTAATTATTTTATCTCAATAATTATGTTAATAATTTGTTATTATATCTTAATAATTCAAGAATTTAATATTTTTAAATTTAAATAATTTGATTTCTTTTTTTATTATTAATTATAAATGAAAATATTTCATTGTTAATGATTTATATTTAGTTTTTTTAGTGTTTTTCCTTATTTAACTATCGTAATGAAAATATTTCAATTTAGGCGAGAATTATTATTCATTTTCTCTCTTCAACAACAACTTTATATAGATTCATATTTTGTTTGTAACTAAAATTGTAACACCCTAACTTTTATACTAGTAACACGTTACTTTTCTATGGCTCGAGTGCCACTGAATACATTATTTAATAAAAAAGAATTGAATTTATTAAAGAAATAAACTTAAACTTATGTCTACAAAGATTCATAAACATAAAATTGTAGTATATCTACCTGTGAAGTAAACTGACATAAAATTTCACAGTCTAGCATCCATAATTAATGACTACTAGATCAAAACAAAAGGGAAGTAAAAGGACAACAAATTCAAGTCTTCAGTTAGTTAGGTTCCTTTCTTAGTCTAAGGTCTTTCTACCTCCATGCAACTATTCGTCTACTCGCCCGCATCACAAGTGTCAAACCACATATACAACCACATGGTTAGTTCACATGTTAATAATAACACAAACAACAAAAGAAACACACTACAATCAAAATAAGAAAACACCGAAAATACTCAATTCATAATTAATCTTATTCAACCTGGCATGATGCATGCACTCACAATTCACTCTCATGTGACGTGGTACCATCAAAATAACTTAGCGATGTGTAGGAGTACATGTCATCTTTGACACTCTCACTAGAGATGTTAGACAGTTATAGTCAGGGTAACGAGTGTTGCAATAAGAGTCACTTCCCACCCATGGTGATCGCCTATAATGGAAACTTTCCCCACCGTGAATACCCTCCAAGTCCTAGACCATTACATCGACTTGATAAAGACCAACCGTCCTAGTTCCATTCATCCTCACTTTTCACAACATTTTCATTCATGTAGCATTCATGATGATCCTTATCTCTTTTCCAAAAATCTATGTTCCACAAGAGGCAACCTCAATGCTCCTTCATAGGAGCAGATTTCCATCCTTTCATCAACATAAGACACAACTACAGCTAATCATGTCCCACCAAATTACCGTTCAACCCACATTCATTATTTCACTACCAATATGTGATCTTTCATCCCACAACATCACCTAATCACATAATACCATAACATGTACTAGATAATGTAGTAAAACAACAATCAGAGGTATAGAAGTGGGGAAAAACATAATGGCATCATAATTAATAAGATTAAGCACTACCAATAACATAACACCAATCCACTGCGCAATTGCACAATTAAATATGTAAAAGAAGACTAATATTAAACCCTAATCAATTTCTAACAAAACCAATCAAAAGGAAAGTGTGACCATGACAGTTTCATCTATAAACAATTCAACACAGAATCTTTCATCATTATAACAAATGATAGAACTACCCATAACTGGCAACAAAAGACAACACCAAATAATCCTAAGACAATAATAAACACCCACACCCCAAAATCAATAGACAAAAAAGAACGTCATACCACTAAACAACAAAAAGGTTGATATAAAGCAATGAGCATCCCACAGTACAATGCACAACAAAGAAGAGAAGGGTAGAGCCAAAATATTCAAACCAAATACACAAGTAGAGGAAAATGGGAATAACCTATTATTATCATTAAAATGAGAACTGCCCTTATTTGAAATGAGGAACTGGACATGTCAATGGGAAAATTTGATGGAAAAGAGGTCTCTGTTCGAGCTCAATATCTCCCACTCTAGTTGTTATTTTAAAAAACTCACTATTGGATATGGAATTCCATGTATTAGGAAGTTGCTAATAAAAAATCTTGTCTATCCATCGGTGAACAAATTTGGAAATTTGGAAACATTTTAAAGAGACTACTAATGAAAAGAGAATAGGAAGAGAAAAGTGAAAAAAAGAGAAAAACAATGATAAATATGAGTGCAAATCATATCTTTTTCTTTAAAAAAATTTTAAAAAAAGATATCAACTTTTGAATAAAATAAAAATATCAAAGATCTAACAATTTAATCCAAATCAGTTATATAAGTAGTATTTTTAGTAGTTATTTTTAGATAAGATCTTTGATATCTTTATTTTATTCAAAATTCTATTCCGAATTCAAAAGATACTTTGAAGATAACTTTATCAAAATCAAAATTAATATACATATTATAATAAATATTAATTAATTTTAATTTTATTAATAACTTTTTTGAATTTAAATTTTTTTTTAAGATATCTAAATAAATATATTTAAAATTTATTAACTTAGATTACACGATGAGATGCTAAAATAAAGATAGAAATTTCAAAGTATTACTTAAATAGATAAAAATAATAGATTAATAATTTTAATTTTTTAAATAAATTAAAATATCACAACAAACTGAGTTGTTAAGAATAAAATATTTTATAAAAATAGACATAAAACCGAATCAATTATTAAATTTCATCAAAAGATAATATGGAAAAAAAAAATCAATGATTCAATCATAGAAATGTAACAAATATTTTTATAAACTTAAAATGGTAAAATTATCTAATGAAAATGAAAACAAAAGTAGTTACAAGAAGAGAAATCTCTTCTATTAGTAGTTATAGATCATAAAAAGTGTTGAGATCTTGATTTAGTTATTTTATTTTGGTTCATTGTTTTATTTTGTTTTTGTTGAAATATCAATTTTTTCAATGATACTTGAAATTGAAATGAAAGTGTTAAAATGTTGACATGAATCTCCTATTTTTCTCTTTCATCCTCATTTAAATATTCTTATTCCATTCTAACAAACTCACCTCTTTTTTATGTTTACTAGTCACAAATTCATCAAGTATACTCTAGGGTTCAAAGAGCTGTACTCTTCCATGGAGTTGGGGAGATTTGTAAGAGAAAAAACAAAAAGAAAATAACATCGGAACCAGAGAGCTTGCTCTGCATCTCGCTAGCGTCTCAAGTCAAACACAATCATTTCTTTCTCTCTCTGTATTTCCCTCATTCTCAAACGCTCGTCATTTTCGCTACCCACCACAATCATCTCTCCGATCGTTCCCAATTTTCTCCTTTCGTTTTTTCGGGTAAGCTACAATTTTTGCTTTGCATTTTGTTAAAAACCCTAACTCTCAACTTGTGCCTTTTGTTTTAGAATTCTTCGGTTGTCACTTCCATTCTGTGTTTCTGTTCCATTCCCCGTTTCGTTCCATAGTGCGATGCTGCGTTTGCCAATTTTTTTTGAGTCTTAGAATCTTCATGTTGCCTACATTTTTTCCTTTTGGAAAGAGGAAATTATTTTGACTTTTGATTTTCATTTGTATGTTGCAATTTCGGTGTAAATTATTATTTTAGTTTGAAGAACTCAACCAGCTTGATTTTCTTGTTCTTCTTGAAGTCCAAATGTTACTATTATTATTATAACTGAACCGAAACTCGAATTAGAATGTTCATATTGTGGGCGGAAGATAGTCGTATGTTATGCTTAGAGATTTTAGGTTGCCCTGATTGGTATTGAGTTTAATTTCTCAGTGATTTTAAGGAAAAAAAGGATGGTATTAAATTTTTTTCTGCAAATATAAGTGACACAAGTTCACCATTCAATTTCTTGCTTTTAGTAACCATACAGGATTACTGAATATTCTCAATTCCATCCCTGAATCAAAATTTGATGACTGCAAGCGTTGTAATTTGATTGAGTGGGTACTTATTCCCTCATGTTTAATTTTTCTTTTTTTCTTTTTTTTTTTTTTGAAGATGTCTGCATTCTATTTAGTATTTACAGATCATGTCTCAGTCCCAAAATGGTTGTATTATTGTTTTATCAAAGTTTGCATATTATTTAGTATTTACAAATAGTGTCTGCAACTGTTAGTGTTTTATCTTGTTAACCCGTTTTTCTCTTTTTATAATTTAATCTGGTGTAGGGATAAATATGGGCCCTACAGAAATCGTGGATTTATCTAGTGATGATGAAAGTGAAAAGGTCTGTTTCAAAGTTGTTAAGTTGGAGGAAGGTTTCGTTATGGATGCAAAGCAATCTAATGAGAAGGACAAAGGTAGACTAGCCAGGCATAGGAGATCTAGAAGTCGTACTACTGGACCAGATTCTGAAGAAAATATAAGTTCTAATGGTCCAAGTACAGGTCATAGCAACTCCAGTATTTTGGTGGAGGGACCGTCACCAATTGATGACACAGGCATCTCTTATGCATCACCCATTGGTGCAGCACCCCTGTGCAGGCAGTTTTGGAAAGCTGGGAACTATGATGATGAACTTGGTTCTAAAGTCACAGTCCAAAGTAATCCAATATTTTTTTTTGGTCAGATTGATATAGCTTTTTAAATTGGTTCCATGGCTATAAGTTCATATTTTTGGTAATCCAATAGCTTTTTTTGCATCACCCATAGCTTTTTTTGGTCAGATTGGTATATAACTCCTTTACACAATGTTCTGTCAATGAGTTCATATAAATACATCTTGCATTGTTAACAGTTTTTTTTTTAGGACTGATTTTCACGGGGATTGTAGTTTTCAGATCTCACACGTTAGATGCTTAGCTTATGGCTAGGTACAAAGACTTTTTGTCCATACTGGACTTCTTATTTCTCTGTTATTCTTCTTGGGTTGCAGATGCTAAAAATTATCTACATGTGCACCCCATGTTCCTTCACTCAAATGCAACTTCGCATAAGTGGGCATTTGGTGGTATGTTCTTGCCATTTGTATAAACTTGCGTCTTATTTATGACTACTTTAATTGACCACCTATATGACGATTTTTCATGAGGTGATATTTTTCTTTGTTTCTGGCAGCCATAGCAGAGCTTCTTGATAATGCAGTTGATGAGGTGATTATTCTTTGTGTTTGAACTACAGAACTGCATGATATTTTGAACATTACATTAGCTGTCATTTTCTTCTGTCATCCGCAGCATAATAAGCTATTGTCAATGGCCACTTATAAATGTCTATTGACCCTACTGTTTTATGCTTTTTCCATCTTTGAAGCCATCAATTCATATTTTAGTTTTGATTTTTGTTCCTATTTTGTGTTGCATTGTTAACAATTGGTCTTAGGATAGATCCACAATGGGGCTACCTTTGTCATTGTAGATAAAACTTCAAATCCAAGGGATGGAAGTCCAGCATTGTTGATTCAAGGTATATTGCTTCTAGAATATATTAACATGGGAGCATATTTGTGCTGAATCTTTGTTGTTTTAAATCTGTAGCCTGAATCTTTCATATTTGCTTTGGATACAATAATTCTAATTGCTTCGATTTGATGCTGACACTTGGCAATTAGATGATGGTGGTGGAATGGATCCGGAAGCAATGCGTCGTTGCATGAGCTTTGGATTTTCAGATAAGAAGTCACAGTTTGCTATTGGACGGTGTATGAATTGTGACTTATTTTTCTGCTATCATTTTGGTATCTGCATTCCCTTTCATATTTATTTTTCAATTTGGTGTTTTAGATGGAAATGGATTCAAAACCAGCAGCATGAGGCTTGGTGCTGATGCCATAGTCTTCAGTTGCCATCTAAATAATAGGTATGGTTCATATAATGAACACAACATAGCACTAATGACTAAAGTTGGTTAAGGCAACATGTCTACTGTTGTATTGTTACTCTGTAGTTGATTCCTTTTAGTCTCTTTGAACTATTGCTTCACTTATTCACATGAGCAGAAGGCAGGAGATTTTGCAACATGCCAACAATGAAGTTTTGGGGGAAAATGAAATTGCTATCTTACTTTTTTTTTTTAATATACTGATCAGGATTTTGACTCGAAGCATTGGACTTCTATCATATACGTATTTGACGCAAACAAAGCTTGACAGAATAGTAGTTCCCATGGTAAGCGGTATTTCTCATTTTTAACTAGTTGAATGTTTTGGTGTAAATTCTACTGCTCCACATATAGTATTACCGGATATAGTGTGTTGACTTGTCTTCTGTACACCGATTTCATTCTTAAAAAAAAATCAAAATTGTTACTATATAGTGGTTCTAGAGACTATAGGGGACAACTATCAAATGTCTTGCTTTCATTCTCTTTTGATTGGCAGTACATTTGTGTTTCTTTTTGGGTAATTAAATGTAATCAATTTAGTACTTTAGTAATGTTAAGCTAGATTTCTTAACATATCTTCATTCATGACATGGTTTTGGAGACTTGATGATCAAGTGCCAAGAATTTAATCCTTGCTGGACTGACAATGAACTGAACCAACTTGAATATAATTCAAGACTTGATTCAATAATTGTTTCGTTGAGCTTAGTTCATAAATCAAATGAGTTGAACTTGAACTAAAACTTGAGTTCAATAAATAAATGGGTTGAACTTGAGCTATGTATAGTTTGACTCGATTGTTTCATGAACCAGCTTGATAATTAACTCGTTTAGCTTAGTTCATAAATCAAATGAGTTGAACTTGAGCTAAAAATTGAGTTCGATAATTAAACGGGTTGAACTTGAGCTATGCATAGTCTGACTTGATTGGTTCATGAACCAGCTTGATATATATTAAATATGTTTTTTATTATTTAAATTCATGTGATTAATTTTTTAATTAATTATATTTTTGTATGAAATAAATTAATAAAATATATATATAAAATAATTAATACTAAAATCAAATTCAGCTAATGAGCTGAACTGAGTTATTAATGAGCTTGAATTGAGTCGTACTTGAGTTGAAAGAAAATGTTCTTATCAAACTTGAGTTGAGCTGTGAATTGAACCAATTCTTATTGAGTCAAGCTAAGTTGGGTTTAGCTCGGCTTGGCTCATGTCCAGCTCATGATGTCTCCATTCTTCTAAATAAAGTTGAATTTAAGAACAAGATAAAATGGTGGGACTGGTGCATAGTTCATGCTTCAAGCTCAAGTACGTGAGGGGTATGTTGGATATATGATTATATGAAATTAAAATTGTTATGATCATTCCCATATCACTTTAAGTTTTTGGGGGAGTTGGTCCTTGACATTTGAAATGATGATTTTATTCACTATTTGCTATTAATAGTCTCCAATCTCCATATCCTGATAAATTTTCTCTACTGATGCTTCTAGTAGTTTCAGTTTATGCTACTGACTCATCTTTTCATTTTCAGGTGAATTACGAGTTTAATACATCAACTGGATCATTGAAAATATTAAATGGCCATGAGCATTTTGTTGCTAATTTATCCTTGCTAGTGGATTGGTCACCATATTCATCAGAAGCAGATCTTCTGAAACAAGTCAGTTTCTACATTTTCCCTTTCGTCCTTTATAATTGGGTGACTTTGTTATTTTATACTAAATGATTGGCATATTTATTGTCTTTCTCCTCCATTGTACACAATACAGGCTAGCATCCTGTCTATTCAAATAAGGCTTTTCTTGGGACTGCAATGTATTTATTAAGTTGTACACTAGATAATAGCCATATATTTTTAACACTACTTTAACACTCCCTCAAGCCGGAGTATACAAATGGTATGCGTTATGCTTGGAACATATAAACTGAATCAGAGGTCCTATCAAGGACTTAATTCTTCAATAGTAGCTTTAACCTTAGCTGTATGTGAGATCATATCATGGTTAGTCTCTTTGAGAGACAATATTCTCTGGGTTGAATCAAACAAACGTAGAATGTCATTAGCACAAACATCTTAAGTGTTCTTCCAAGAGGAGCAGCAAGTCTTGAATGGTCCGAGTATCTGCAACACATTAAGGTATATAGATTGCCATAAGACAACACTTAACTGGAAGTCAAGTTTGCCACTAATCTCTAGTTTCAACCAAGACTTAATTAGTTTCATTTTCCAACCTTGACCAAGGAACCACAACTTAATTGATACAGACCACGACAGGTAGTTATTTTAGTTGAGTTTCTCAGTTATGATAGTAGGAGTTCTAGAAAATAAAGGATTAGAAGGTTGGAAAGGAGTAGAACGAGTAAATTCCATGTTTGGAAGCTGAAAATAACCTTTTTTGAGACAAAAGGTTCTGTTCTTTCCGGAACCTGGGGGATACCGTGTAGGCTGACGTGGCTTGAGCAAAGTCTTGAGACGTTGTCCTTGAGGTATCTGAGGACGTGGGTGTAGTCGTCTAGAGGGGGGAGGTACCTGCAAAGATACTCCAATGCATAAGTTAGTCAAGTGAATAGTGAGGAATATTAGGCTAAGGTTCGAATGAATACTTCCTGTAGAGGATTCCTTTTTTTATACTTTGACTCATCCTGAGGAGAAGGAGGAGTAATCATCTCACTTTAGTCATACGGCGGTGTCAGACAATGATGACACAGGAGTGTTAGGTAGCACGCCAATTAAGGTACACGTGTAGGTCCTGGATTGGTTGGGTATCTGAGGAGAGATTTCCTCCTAGTTTGGCGTGTATCTCTTTAAGATTGTTGTCACATCTTACTAACACCGACGACAGCTCGGGGTATGAGGTCGGCCTTTGGTGACGTGGAGGCCATGTCACCTCGGCACACTACAGGTTCCAATCATTAGAATCCACTACTCCAAGTAGAAAAGAATTAGTGGAGCAAGGTCAAAAGTAGAGCAGAGATGCCTGATGAGGATGAAGGAACTGTCTTGCAACACTTTTGGTGAGTAGATGGCAATATGTGGGTTTCATGCATTAGATAAGGCTTTCATGTGAGGGAGTGTGATTGTGAATCTGGTCTTGTGACTAATGGAGTTAGGTCACGCTCAACTAAGCACACTGGACCTTAGGTTTTTTGATGAAATCCTTGATTGTGGATGGCGGCGCATCAACAATGGATGAGTGGAGGAGACACAAAGGGTACCAATTTAAGAAACTTGAAGGGTGAATACTAGCTTTCAACACACTAATAGCAGCTGATTTATATTATTTATATTCATGTAAAAGGATTTTGGATTGAGTACAATAAGAGGGAGATTAAGAGAAGAAAAGGCTACAACCTATGACAACTAACAAATACAACAAAAGTCAGCTTTATAAAGTTGTGTAGATGGATAATAACCATTCATTTTTCTTACACTAAGCTTATTGCTTGGTGTAAAATATGGCCAGTGTACCACAATTTGCCCCAAATAGTACTAAATGGACGCGTTTTCCAACAATGAGTTAATCCTACAAGATCTAGTAAAAAGGGATCAAACACTTAATTGGTTTGGCCAATTCGTAGGCTCAATTCCAATTGAGTGCTTTGATCATCAAATACAAGCGATAATGTAAGAATGATGAACGAAAAGGGGCTTCAGGAATCTCCAGTTGTGAAATCTAAGTCTGAAATCATGGTTTGGAACATTTCAGTGTGTTTCTTCCATTGGCAATAGGCCTTTTTATGACAAATAGTTGGGCTTCGGCTTGATAGCAGATGACATAGGAAGATAGTAAAGGATGACAGAGGATCATCAAGGATTAGCTAGTAGCAGAAGATAATAGCAAGTGATAGAAAATAGAAGATAGGTCTGTGTTTGTCAGCGATGTGGTGCTTAAGCATTTGTCGGCTCATACTTAAGTGCTAGTTTCGCGCCAAGCACCCATGAACCTATGCTTAAGCAGTGACTCTTAAGCGATGGATTTCACAGGTTTAAGTGTTCTTTTGAAGTACCTATGAACTCATCAATCCTTATAGTAAACACATCAAAGTGCTTTATAATTCAAATGTACTCTCCCAAACAACCTATATCTATGTTTTTAAACAAAAAAGGATTAGACAAAGTTCAAGAGGATAGAATTTGTTCAATAATAGCTTCTAAAGTGTTGAACTTATTAAGTAAAAATGGTGATTATCACTTATATTCTTTTCATTCTGCCAATAGCTATTGTTGTACTAGTTAAAGATGAGGGGCTATTTGAAGATTACGACTTATGGCCAAATAAATCCTTGTG
The DNA here is from genome assembly GCA_026586105.1 of Hylodesmum podocarpum. Classification (NCBI taxonomy): domain Eukaryota; kingdom Viridiplantae; phylum Streptophyta; class Magnoliopsida; order Fabales; family Fabaceae; genus Hylodesmum; species Hylodesmum podocarpum. The sequence goes on along the minus strand of JALJEV010000549.1, from coordinate 2,014,140 downwards.
AAGTAATTTGTATAACATATAATTTGTTTCATAATGTTGGTTGTTATCTGGATATTTTAGTAGCTTATTTTGACTCAAATATTCATCTCTCTTGCAGTTTGATGACATTGGATCTCGTGGTACTAAAGTTATTATCTATAATTTGTGGTGTAATGATGATGGGAATTTGGAGTTAGACTTCAATACAGATCTTACGGTTGTATTCTTTATTTTTATTGGTTTTCTTTCTCTTGTTTTCTTGCTTTATTTTGTTTCCAAACCTTGCTTTGTTGCTAATGAGGGGTACTTATGTGCCAGGACATTCGTATTGCCGGGGATATCAAGAAGATTGATACACTTCGTGCATGGAAGAGTGTTAATGAGGAACACATTGCTAATCGGTTTCGTTACTCTTTACGTGTATGCTTGATTTAGAAAATTATGGTTAAATGGCTTTGTATAATGTTGAATTTTCTTTAGTCTAATATTCTCATGTTACCCAGGTATATATGTCCATATTGTACTTGAAGATACCTAATGATTTTCAAATTATATTGCGTGGGCAAGTTGTGAAGCCACACAATCTTGCCGATGATCTTAAACATCCTCAATTTGTTAAATATGCCCCACTAATTGGTGGATCTACAAAGGTTATTGCCTAACTTTGAGAATATTTTCTATTATATATTAATTAAATCAAAACATTATCTTGCGTTGTAGAGAAAGAAAATATCTTCTACTAGCTATAATTTAATTATTATTATTATTACTTGGATTATTTGTGTAGGGATCAGCTTTGACAGTCACAACAATTGGATTTCTTAAGGAAGCTCCGCAAGTCAATATCCATGGTTTCAACGTGTATCACAAAAATCGACTCATACTGGTAATTATTATCCAAAAATTTCTAAGACTCCTAGTTGGGGGAGGGAACTTTTATGTTTGTGATTGATTGATTAATTGGTTAATTCTATTCAAAATTTTAATATTTGGCTAGGTAAAATTTTGTTTCTTGTAAAGCAAATGCCTTCCATCTTTTTTGTCTTGGGGTTAGAAGGGATGAAATGTGTATGTATGCAATAGTCACCATTCACCTTGCTTGTTCTGTACTGTTTTTGGGGTTGCATTAGTGGTTCCCATTTGTGTATTAATTGTGAAGCTTAACAATCATATGAAGAAGAGGAAAAGGAAGGGAAAATACAAAAACATAAGGCTAGGGTTTTATTAGTATGCAATTAGCAAAACAATATAAATATATATACAACCAAGAAAATGACTAAACTACCCTTGAAACAAATAAAAAGGGTAAAATACAAATGCATGATATCATCTAACATCCCCTCAAACTCACTCACGATGCATCAACAGGAAGCATCGAGAGTTTGCTAATCAAGAAACAAAAATGTGAAGTAGAATGCGACTTCGTAAATAAGTCTAACAATTTGCATGAAGGAAGATATGAAGGGTAAAGTGATAGTTCCTTGTTGAAAATGGTGTCAAATGAAATGACAGTCAATCTCAATATGCTTGGTGCGTTCATGGAAGACTGAGTTACGAGTAATTTGTAAACACTCATTGTCACAATGTATAGGAGTGAGTCTAAGAGAAGTGATACCTATAGACTCAAGTCACCAACGACAGTAGTGGATGCCATGGCGCGATACTGAACTATGGTAGAAGAGCCAGAAACAACAACTTGCTTCTCACTCTTCCAAGAGATGAGAGAATCCCCAGAAAGATGCAAAACCCTGTAGACTTACTATCAATGGAGTCACCACCCCAATCAACATCTGAATAAGCGCGTAATGCCAATGAAGATGATGATGGAAAGAGAAAACTCTGAAATTGAGTACCCGAAGATAACAAAGAATGTGAAGAATAGTTGCCCAATGAACTGTGGTAGGAGAAGCAACAAACTGACTAACAAAAGTACGATACAAAGTGGGATCTGACAAGGATATACTGAACATTATGCTTAAAAGGAGTATCTTTGATTTTAGTTTCAGAAAGATGAGCTTGTTCTAGAACGTTGGCAATGTACTTAGATTGAGAAAAGTGCACTTGAGAAACAGGGTAAAATCATGCGGGCTAGAGTGGAAGACAAGAGATGTAATCACAATGGAGAACTTCTCAAACCAAGCGCGGGGTGTATCAACATCATGGTCGCGATTTTGAGTTTTTTTAAGTTTGCGGAGAAGCGAAAAAATGTAGCTTTTGCAATGAGGTGATAATTTTACACAACTTTGTTAAAAACTTGCTTGATACAAATGTTTCCAAACAATAAATCACTTCAATTTCAATTTTAATTGGAATGAATTTTGTAAATTTGATATGGATTAATTATTAGAAAGTGCCTCAGGCCTAAGTTCAGAAGGGGGTATTTAAGTGGCTTGGTTTTTCCCCTTTATGAGGTAGCTTTTAAGGGTGGGTTCCCCAAGTACTTAGATATATATCATCAGTGCTGGTAACCTATGTCTCGAAAAGGGCTACTTATAGGTTGGAGTTAGGTGTAAATTGAATACTGATAGTTCAGTGGAACCACCAAAAAGAAAGGGTTGCCATTGGGTCAATGTTGATAGAGTGAAAGTCGTTGAGACCTCAGATTTTAGGCTATGATAGGGACTTAGTTATTATTGGGGGTGCCTAAGTCTCACATTAAGTTGTATGGGATGCTCGATGGGGTATATAAATGGTTTGGTTCTCTCCCCTTATGATCTAGCTTTTAAAGTAGGGTTCCCCAAGTGCTTTAATATTGATCAAAAATCAAGTTTTCATCTAATGATACAAATATGCTAGTAGTTCATAGGTAAAATGGTCTCATGATTATGTTTTTCGGTGTGGAAAAAGAATGGAATTAATCTTATAACTGCATAATGTGAAATGAGCTTCCCAGTTTTGTTACTTTGGCAAAATACATCTATTCGGTGTTGCATTAGATTAACAAATTAGTGTTTCTAGGTAGCCCACTTGAGATTTGAAATTTTCTAATTTTTGTTATTCAACAATCCACTAACACTGTGCACATTACATACATATATGATACAAGTAAAGGAGAGAGAAGTTGAGTGACAATACAAAGAGTGCAAAGAAAAGCAAAATCTCTTAAAAAATCTAATTTTTAGTACATAAACACTGAACTAATATTCTATCATTCCACTTCAAGCTGGAGCATACAAATCATATGCACCAAGCTTGGAATGTATAGACTGAATCCTAGGTCCTCTTAAGGACCTAGTCAAAATATCTGCCGACTAATCATTAGAGTGGATGAACTTGGTGTTAATCTCTTTGGACCAGAGCTTCTCCTGAATGAAATGACAATCAATCTCTATATGCCTAATCCTCTCATGAAAAACTGGATTTGAGGCACTATGAAGAGCTGCCTGATTATCACATAATGGCTTCATTTGCTCAACTTCACAAAATCTTAATTCTTGAAGAAATCCTTTGGCCATTAATCGAACCTTGAAATGATCAACAACACCACTGGGCTCAACTTTAATAGCATAGACCCATCTACAACCAACAATTTTCTTTATAGGAGGAAGAGGGACAAGCTCCCAACTTCCATTTTTTTAAGAGCCTGCATTTCATCAATCATGACCTATCTCTATCTAGGATGATCAAGTGCCTCATGAATATTTTTGGAAATAGTAAGAGAAGACAATGAGAAAACAAAAGAGTATGCAAGAGACCATCAATGATAATTCAAGAAATTATAAATAGGATGAGGATTGCAAGTAGATCGAATACCTTTCCTGAGTGCAATGGGCTCGGAAGTGGGATCAAAAGAAGGAATGAGGATGAAGGATCCATGGTTTGATGGTCTATTGGAGGAGGATCAGAATCACGAGAAGAAGACTCAGGCAAGGGAGAACTAACTTGTCGTGTCTTGTGTTGATATGTAATGAGAGGTGGTGAAGCAACTTTAGTTGAACTAGGTTGATGAGATAGAGTTTCACAAACACTGGTGGGAGTTACTTATTGAACCAAGTGATGGAACTGGAAGAACTTGCTGAAGTAAAGAAGAATAGTCTATGGAGGACTAAAAGAATGGTGTGTGCTCAAAAAAGGTAACATAAACGGGCATAGTACTGTCCTGTAGTGAGAGAATAACACTTGTAACCTTTTTGAAGACAAGAGTATCCTAAGAAGACACATTTGATAGCCTTAGTAGAGAGTTTGTCTAAATCTGGAGAAAGATCATGAACAAAATAAGTACAACCAAATACCATCGTAGAAACAAGAAATAATAGATCATGTGGAAAAATAATTGAGTGAGGGATTTGATTTTCAAGATAGGAAGAAGGCATCCTGTTTATTAAGAAACAAGCAATGAGAACTACATCTCCTTAATGGTGTACAAGAACATTTGAGATAAACATCAGGGAGTGTGCAATTTCAAGATTCCTCTCTGCCATGCCATTTTGTTGTGGTGTATGCAAACATGTGGACTGATGTAAAATACCTTTTGAATAGTTTTATCCAAAATATTGTAAAATTACAAAATTAGACATTTTAAATCATTTTGTTATTGCTTTGACATGGATTTACCATGTTCATTTTCGTTCTTGTTTCTACTTTGACTCTAATACTTTTGCTACACTTTCAATATGCCAGCCATTTTGGCAGGTTGTAAGCTATTTGGACAGTAGGGGAAGAGGAGTTGTTGGTGAGTTACATGTTACTATGCAATTTTGAGTTCTGTTTGATGATTAAAGATGTCCTCTACCTGCAGTGTATGGGTGCCTAATTATGTCAATCTCTGGTAATCTTAGGTATCCTGCAAGCAGATTTTATTGAGCCGACTCATAACAAACAAGATTTTGAGAGAACTTCCCTGTTTCAAAAGCTTGAAGTGCGATTGAAGGAGATGACGTGGGAATACTGGTATAATGTTTGTTGTGATCTCTATTTTGCTTGTCCTGCTCTACTTTTGAAACATGCCGAGTATTTGGTTTGTGTGATTTAAGTAGTTGTATTCTAAGCAATACACATGCATTATTTAAATGTGTCTGTTGGTGTGCGATGTGTGTGTCTTAACTTTTAAGCATTAATATCTGACATGTCCAGGATTCCGTTCAAACTTCTGCAGGGATACACATTGTACATTGTTTGGGTATAAGGATAAGAAGAAGCCTCCACCTGGGTTTACTGCAATGCGTCCATCAATACAGAAACAGCTTGCTTTTGAAAAGCCAGTTATACTGAACAAAAGTTCCTCATCTGTTGTCAATACAAAAGCGGTATATGGAAATTCTGAACAGGGCTCCACTAATCTGCATATAAGATCTGAGAAAGGTAACTGCTTTTGTGAGAGACAAGATCTTATATCATAAGCTGAACCAATTTTATCCAGCTAATGTTTCTTCATTCAGGTTCTCATAATAAGAGGAAGACTCATGAACTGGTAGACCTTCAGAATATGAAAAAGCATGCGAGGGAAGAGAATGTAGCCCATGTTGGTTTCAGTCAAAATAAACAGGTCTGTGTTGGCTTCTTCCAATGGTATTGTTGATTTAAATAGCACAAATAGTGTAAATTTATTTTGTAAAACAATTGTCACGGTCAAATTTGGTTCTACTAGTAGTTAATAGCGGCTGCTACAGCCGCGATAGCAGTGGAGTGGTGTGGAGCAGCACGGTTGCATGACAGAAACCCAATAGCATTTTTTTTTTGTGATGCGGTCAGAGTGGCCGTGATAGCTCTGTAGCAGTGCAGCTGTGATCCCGATCTGTTTGCATTTCATGTCCGCTACATGGATGCCCCCTTGAAAACCTTAAAAATCCCTAATTTTTAAACTATTAATAAGGCTATTTTGGCCTTTTTTCTTTTAGATCAGCTGTTATTCCAAATAGAAGTTTGTCCGTCTCTCTTTTCTACTAACACGCTAGTTAGGTCAACTTCATTCTCACCCACTTGTTTTTCTACTGATTTCTCTGTGAAAGAGCGACCTCACTAGTGTAGACCTTTTGGAGATTGTAATACCCCGGCAAAGATTCTTCCCTGTTTGGGATTATTTTTTCTTTTCTTATTCTTTTCTTTTTTTCCTTTTTCTTTTGTTGTTCGTGTCTCTTCCCTACTTTTTTGTTTCATTCCTTTTTCATTTCCGCTCCCTACACTACATTTTTTTTAACTTGCCTTAGTATTCTGCCCATTAGTCTCAACCAAACAATTTGAGTTTGGAGAGTAAAGAACCAGTGTTGGCAAAACTGCACACTGGTTTTCTCTTTCATTATGTGTATATAGTGTTCCTTTCACAAAACAATGTAAGTCTAGAAAAAAAAAATCTGACTTAAGCCATCACATCCAAACCAGAAATACAATGTAAAGATATATATTGAAGCTATTCTAACACTCCCCCTCATGCTAGAGCATACAGATTGTCCCCTTAATCGTTTAGTCATAACATCTGCAAGTTGTTCATTAGAGGTGACAAATTTAGTAACAATTTCATTAGTTGATAGCTTTTCTCTAACGAAATGACAATCAACTTCTATATGCTTAGTTCTTTCTTGAAATTGTGGATTGGAAGCTATATGGAGATCAGCCTGAGTATCACAATACAATTCCATTGGATGAAGTTGGAAATTCAATATTGGACCACCTATTTGAATAGTTTCCACGCTCGAGAAGTCTCTACACTCAAAAAGTCCAGTCCTCACATGGGAAGAGGGGTGTGTTAGAAATCCCATATCGCCTAGAGATATGACATGTTGCATGTATGTAAGTGTGAAGTATTCCTCAGTCGGTTTTGTAGGGTTGTGTTAGGCTCATAACCCACATTTCAACTTGGTATCAGAGCCTACCCTAGGATTGATTGTAGATGTTGGGCCACCCATTCGAATAGTCTCCACGCTCGAGAAGTCTAGTCCTCGGCGTGGGGGTGTTGGAAATCCGATATTGGACCATCCGTCTTCACTCTTGAGAAGTTCAGTCCTCGGCCGGCTTGGGGGGTGTGTTGGGTGCCGTTGCATTTATATAAGTGGAGAACGATCCTCACCTTACAGGCCAATTTTGTAGGGTTGATTCAGACTTATAACCCACATTTCAATTGATGATCTTCATAGAATTTTAACTCTTGAAGTTGTTCAACCCACATAAGTTCGCAAGTAATCAAAGCCATAGCACAATATTCAGCCTTAGTGCTAGATTGGGCAACAACATTTTGTTTCTTGCTCTTCCAAGAAATGAGATTTACACCTTGGAATACACACTATCCAGTGTTGATCGACAGGACAACCTGCCTAATCAGTATCACAATAGCCCGAGATTTGACTATCTCTTTTGTTTTCGTACAACAATCCTTGTCCTAGAGCTTTTTTGATATATTTAAGGACACAAAAAATAACATTCCAATGATCAATGTGAGGAGCCTGCAAGAAATGACTAACAACCACAAAAGAGATATCAAGTCTTGTGATTGTAAGATAAATAAGTTTCCTAACCAATCTTCTATACCTCACCGGATTTGTAAACGGTTCAACTTGGTCCGCTATTAACTTTTTGTTAGGATCCATAGGACTATTAATAGGTGTGCAATCAACCATGCATGTTTCCTCCAAGATGTCTAAAGCATACTTTCTCTGTGAGATCACACTGCCTTCTTTAATTGAGCGAGCTCGATACCATGAAAATATTTCAAACATTCTAAATTTTTGGTCTAAAAATGGCTGAACAAATGTTTCTTCAATTAAGAGATTGAAGCTGCTTCGTTCCCTGTAATCACTATGTCATACACATAAACTAGATACACATTTTCTAGGACAAGTATGACAAGAAAAAACTGAGTGATCTACTTCACTTCTTTTAAGCCCAAAGTCTTGCATAACATGACTAAATCTTCCAAACCAAGCTCGAGGAGATTGTTTGAGACCATGGAGACTTTCGTGATTTACAAACTAATCCAGACTCCCTTAAGCAACAAACTTACGAGGTTGCTCCATGTAAATCTCCTCCTCCAACTTACCTTGAAGAAAGACATTTTTAATGTTTAATTGGTGGATTGGCCAATGACGAAAGATGCCATAGCAAGAAAAAGACGAATTGTAGGAATCTTGGCCACAGGAGAAAAGGTGTCACCATAGTCTAAGCCATAAATCTAAGCATACCCCTTTGTCACCAGTTTGGCTTTTAGAAGACCAACTGTACCATTAGGGCCAACTTCAATAGCATAGACTCATCTACATCCAACTGGCTATTTCCTCAAAGGAAGTGGAAGTAGTTCCCATATACCACTATGCTCAAGTGCTTGCATTTCAACAATCATGGCTTGTTGCCATCCAAGATGATCAAGAGCCTCATGAACATTTTTAGGAATAGTGAGAGGAGATCCAGAAGAGAGGAAAGAGAAATATAAAAGAGATACACGATGACAACTCAATAAATTATAAATAGGATGAGAATTCCTAGTAGACGAAATACCTTTTGAAGAGAAACAGGCCAATTAGAATTGTCCTCCCTAAGATATGTAGTAGGAGTGTCCGATGGCAGAGGACTTGAATCTAGTGACTCTCTAGAAATAGGTGGACCCATTTGTCATGCCCTACGCTAATATGTGACAAGGTTAGCAGAGTATCCTGAATAAGATTAGTTGTGGGGAAGATATTGATTAACTTCTTGGTCAGGAGTGGAATGGAAACATGAGAACCAATAGGTAGAGCTTGTTGTATTGAAAGAGAATCATGAGTGGAGGATGAGAAGAACATAGTTTGTTCAAAGAAGGTGTCATCTGCAGACATGTAGTATTTTCTAGTTTGTGGGGAGTAGCACCTATACCCTTTTTGAAGATGCGAATAGCCTAAGAAAACACATTTGATAGCTTTAGTAGACAACTTGTTGAGGCTAGGAGAAACATTATAAACAAAACATGTACACCCAAAGATTTGAGGTGAGACATGAAACAAGGGTTCCTTTGGATAAATAATGGAGTAAAGAATTTTATTTTCAAGGGAAGAAGAAGGCATTCTCTTGATTAAGAAACAAGAGGTGAGAATTGCATCACCTAAATAATGTACAAGAACATTTGTTTTAAGCATTAGGGTGTGTGTAGTCTTCGTAAGGTGTCTGTTTTTTCTTTTAGCAATTCCATTTTGTTGGGGTGTGTGTGGACATGTAGACTCATGCAATATCCCTTGTGAGGATACGAAAGATGACAGTTTAGAAGAGAAATATTCTTTTGCATTGTCACTTCTAAAAATTTTAATTATTTTCCCAAATTGGGTTTTGATTTCATTGAAGAAAAGACATGAGGGGAAAAGTTCAGAACGATCTTTGACAAGTACATCTGGAGAATTAATCAATAAAGGTTACAAAATATCTAAAACCAAAAGATGTTGCACGGCTTGGACCCCAGATATCAGAATGAATGGTGGTGAAAGCTGAGTTACATCTTTTTTCAGTTTGTTTAGGAAAGAATGATCTAACATGTTTGCCTAATTGGCATGACTCACAGCCTGACCCCACTAATCTTTTGAGGCCAGGATCTAGAAGTTTCAACTTGGACAGACTTGGGTGACCCAAACAATCATGTAACAGCTTGGGTGACAAAATAGCAACACAAGATACAAATGGTTGGTTTCCAAAATAGTGGAGACCACTAGATTCATATCTTGCACCAATCCTCCGACCCATACCACCTTGAATAACGAAGGATTCAACATTAAAAGTCACCGAACAATTTAATGATTTAGTTAATTGACCTAAAGAGATTAGATTGAAAGGGAAATTAGGAATAAACAAAGCAGAATTTAAGTTTAATGAGGGAGAAGAGAAACTTGACCAATAATCCATCTACTAAGGTAATAAGGTGAAGTGATTTAAGAGGGGTCACAGAAGAGAACATAGACCCATTACAAGCTATATGATCAGAGGCTCCTGAATCAATGATCCATGGAATTTGACTTGCAGATGAATGAGAAATACAAGCTGTAGAGGCAGCAGTGGTAGAAGACGATTGAGCTTGAGTCATGGATTTACATTAAAGATATTATTGACCAAGGAACCATAGTTCCGCAGAGGCAGCCCATGATAAAAAGTTTTTACCATTAAGTTTTTCTGTGGTAATGGTTGGGGTACATGAAATGCATTATAAAACTATATTGAAGCTATTCTAACAATAATCAACAGAAAAATAGACCTAACTGGTGCTACTGAGAATGTGGAGGAAGAAGACTAAGATTTGAATCTCAAAGAGGGTGAATGAAAACTACTATTAAAAGCATTTTGTTTTAGTCTACTGGTGTACTACTTTAGTAGTAACTTAGTTAAGGCTTTAGAGGGTTTAAGACTTTTAAGCACTTTCTTGCCTTGATTTTTATTGCTATTTACTTCATGTTTTGTTTAGGTACTAATGAATTTTTATTATTAATGATGATTTGTGCATAAATCAGCCACTCTGCACTGCTATATGGGATTGACTACTATGGTTCTACTTTATTACACCTTGTGGCTAAACTTTTTCCTTTTGCTATTATTGTTGGGTATAAAGATCTATTGTATCTACTAGTGTTCAGGAGTAACTACTCATCAATTCTATTAAATTACTTGATTTCTTGGAGTTCATATCTCTGAAATTTTTTTTGATGCCAACTTCACCCTTGCATTTTATGTAGATCATTACAACTCCAGATGACCAGGTGTTAGACCAAAAGACTAGAGACTTGATGCTACAGAACAAGAATCTGCTTGCCAAGTGAGTATATTTCTCATTGTAGTCAGTTTGATTATAATTGTATGGAATCAAACTTTGGCCCGCTCTTGCTGGCAAGCGCAAATTTTATGGTAGTTTTATTATTTTTATTTTCTTAGTTTGATTTTACCAATATCTACCAAACTTTAGTTATAGCCTTCAATTTTGAATTACAAATGACAGTTAAAAACCTTATTTGTACTCTTTTACCTGCAGATGTTTAGAATTTGAAAAGTCAAGAGAACAACTTAATGTCAAGGTAATTTCTACAAAGTAACAAAGCTTGTTTTGTTACTTTCTATATTCCTGTTGCCTAATTCATAGTGAACAGTTTTTTTTTTTTTTTTTTTTTATGTACAATAACTATAGAGCTCTGGGATTGCATTCGATTAATTATAGAGCTCTGGGATTCTTGCATACTACATTAGAAGTTAATTTCCTCTTTTCCTTTGTTTCTTTGAGTCCTTAAGAGCTGGACCTATTGCAGTATTTTAATTTTCACCATATCAACCAAAAATAAAGAAAAAAGGATAAATATAAACAAAATCCTTTATTAGAAAATTTTATGTGTGGTTAAAATTATGTATCCCAAAGTTAGATACCTTCGATGGATTTGGTTGAAGTTTGTTAAAATATATACTCGTGTAAATGCAGAGAATGAAAATCTGTATTATTATCATGCTTGATGATCCACAAGAGATGATTTTGTACAGGTGACGACGCTTAGAAGTAAAATACAAGAAGGCCAAGATGAGTATAAGCGGCTTATGGCTGAAATGAAGTCCCTAGATGTGAAAGAAGAGTAGTTTGTGTTAGCTGTAACTGTTGCTTCAATTCTTTCGTTCATAGAAGTAATGTTGTATGTATATAGCTTAATCCTCTTTGCAGTCTATGGCTAACCTAGTTTTGGGGCTAAAAGGATCATAGGGTCTGAATCTAAGATTTTCAGGCATACTGTATCATGTATATGGAAGTGAGCCATAGCTGAGAACTCCCCTTTGTACATGTAAAATACTATGAAACGTTAGCTGTAAGCACTTAATCATTTGCTGTCATTCTCTTTGGTTGTTTCGTTGGGTTGATTTGGGTGTGGGAGCACGTTTGTGTGCGTTGTGTCGTTCAAAATGGCGAAATCCTGTATAAAAATTGATAGAGGATATTATTGAACTGTCTCCAAGAAAAAAAAAAGTAGATACATTTCCCCATAATTGTTTATTTCAGTTATTAAATGGTATGGTCTTAGGATGTCATGATTAAATGTTTAGAGTGTGAACTGAAATGTGTATAGATGATGAGATTAGAAGAAATTTTACTGTCCCGTGTTATTTGGTGCTGCCAGGCAAGGGATACGGAACACTTCAAGGGATATAAAGGAGCAGTCGTAGATCTACAACAAGATAACCACATTACAGGATTTGACCATCACTTTTCATAACTCTGATCAACTCCATTTTTATTTGATTCACCCGAGAAGTATTGAAAGAAATGTAGTTCCTGTGTATCCACATATAGACCATAATATGCAAAACCCTGCAAGTTTTCAGATATTTTTAAATTTCTTTCTTAACTTCATTCCCGTATAAGACTAGAATAATCGCAAAGTCCCCCGTTTCAATTTTTCTTTTTCAAAATGACAATCAATATCAAGGTACTTAGTATGTTCATGGAAAAACAGGAATAGCTATAATGTCCATGGCACTTTGATTATCACAATATAAAATCGGAGTTCTATAACATATTATCTTCAAATCTGCCAACAGAGATAACAACTGTTGGAGCTTACATGATGCAATGGATAAGACTACATATTCTGCCTCAGAAGATGACCTTGACACTGTATGTTGCTTCTCTATCCTCCAATAAATTAGAGGCGTCCCAAGAAAAAACAATAAGATAAAACTGATTTTCTAGAGTCAATACACCTTGTCCTGTCAGCATACGAGAAGCTAAACAATCGCAAGGCTGATTTCTTGGGAAAAATAACCCCTTGTCAGGACTGCTCTTCAAATATTTGATGATTCTGCATGCTGAATTAAACTGAGTCTTTCATACATTGGTTTGAAAATGTGCTTAATTAAATTAATTTATACTGTTGTGATTGTGAATTAAAAATATAAGTTCTTTAATTATGAATCTGGTGTGTAGGCTTTTTTTTAATTCATCCCGGTAAATATATGATATTACTCTGACATGTAAAAAATAAATAGAAATAACTAAATAATCAAGAAATTAATTGAAATATCCCGTACTATTAAAATTAGAGAACAATGATGATTTTATACACATGCGCCAATCCTAGAAAAGAAGAAGACTACTCACACTTGTCCATGAGAAATCTCACAAGAAAAATAAAATCAAAGCAAAAAGACAGAACTGAGGAAATTTTTTTTACTCTCGCTTAACCGTTCTAAGCCTAATGATGTTAAAAACCTATTATGGAGGTTTTCTAGGCTATTTAAAAGGGTGGGTGGACAAAAATTCATTCCCAATTACATTAAAAATGCAAATTGTAGCGTAACACTATAAGTGACACGCTTGTGTCATTTTTTGTTCTAAACTTTGACAACATTTGAGTAAAAATGTAGTTACTTCAATGGCATGTGTTGGAGCCCACTTCTTGAAGGGAGGGAAGAGGTGCAATTAATCCAAATTCCTAAGCAAATAGCTTCTACCATCATGAAATAAACAAAGGTACAACGGGTTTGACGAAAAGGGAAAAACGCAATGCAATAGGAAAACCAAAGTCATAAATTGCTAAAAAGATGCAAATTTTTTTAATCAAAATGCTTTCTAAATATCAACTAAATGCAATACATCAAGCCTTGCTAGTTTGGATCTAAGTAAACATGTCTCATTAGGCAAATCAAGACAATATCTTCTTTGACAAACCAAGATTCCTTGCTTTGAAAATGCCACCTCCAACCTAAGAAAATATTTGAGTTGACCCAAATCCTTGATTTTAAAAGATGAATCAAGGACCCTTCTTATTAGATCAAACTCTTCTAATGAATTTTTAGCCAAAACCACATCATCCACATGTGTTTAAAAGGTTGTTAACGAAGTAAGAGTATTAAGGGTGAATAAAGAATAATCAGAAGATTGAAAGTACTCATGGTCAAATACAAGAGATGTCAGCATCTCATACCATTTTTTACTAGCTTGCTTAAGTCCATACAATGACTTAAGTAACTTTGCACACTTGATTAGGCTTCTCATTTATGACTCCTTGTGGCAAAGTCATGTAAACATTTTTTAAATCACCATGCAAAAATGCATTGTTTACATCAAGTTATTATATGTTTAGTCTCGATCTTTAATTGGTTTTCTTAATGATTTTGGTGATGTATCATGCTCTTTATTAAACAGAGATGACAAGAAAACATGAACTCGTGAGTATCCACCCAAACCTACTCTGTTCTTCCCTACATTCGAACTCAAACTTGTTTTACTCTTTTTTCATAGGTATAGGGCGGATGGGGGATATCACTAGGGTGGTAAAACAATCTATTTACATGACATCCATAGAATCCATCTAAAAGAAAATCCATCCAGTACCACGAAATAGTAAATTAATGAATTGATCCGAATTCATCTATTTACTTTTGGAGATGGATATGATCCATCCATTATTTTTTTTAAAATCCAACAAATCATCAAATGATTATTTACTATATCAAAATCATTGCAATATATTTCTTATATTTAAAATTTTCTTAACTTCGTTAGATTGAAAATTTAATGGGTAATAATTAGAGGTGAAAATAAGTTAACCCACTTGTGCTATATATTATGTCTTGAGATTTTACACTCGAAATTTCGTAAAGATGATTGTCTGGATGTGCGTGTTACTCCATATGTTTGGATAAGTTTGAAACCTAGACAAATGAGCTTCTTTTTATTGGTTATATATTGGTGTTTTGACCCAAGTGAAGGAATTTTCACCAAGGTAAAAAGTGGGTGGCTCGCCCAGGCAAGAAGTTGCGTGCTTAAGCAAGAAAATTGGCTCCTTATGGTCGCCACTGCCTATGCTTATGTTATAATGCATGGTGTGCAGATGAGTCATTGCGTAACATTGTTGGCATTCCACAAGAGCTTGCTGGAATGAAACATTTCCACATTTCAGTATCCAATTGTTGCTAAGACCATCCAACTTGAATGTTGAATTTTACTGGTGCGGGAAAGTATACCAAACTAAAGATATTAAGCATAATAAATATTTTTTTCTTTAACAAAATAAAAATTATTTTTGTTTTTTTAATTAGAATTTACTATATTATTGTGTTTTTTTATATATATTAATAAATCCAAAAATATAATAATAAAATATAATAGACTACAAATAAACTATTAATTTTAAGAATAATCAAATTAATACAATACAGTTTATCATTTTCAAATTTAATTGATTTGATTACAATACAAGCTACCATTTTTATAATAATAAAATTTATTACAATAATGTTTCTTTTTTTAATACTAATAAAATTAATTATAATATATTCACTTTTTTTAATAATTAATAGTAATAAAATATTAAAAAATGACCATTTTTAAAGACAAATTTCAAATGTGACGTACATCATGGATCTGGCTGAACCCGAGTACCAACTTGCACATTTTAATTAATTATAATTTGCCGGGCAGCTCTACCACCACCCTGCCCGTTGCCCGTAGCCATAACCTAGCAAGTGGCAAGTGTCACAGCAAACTCACAAATGCTTAGCCCTAGAAACAACCCTGGTGCCTCTATAAAACCCCTCATTCTCTTATCATCTTCTGCTTCCGTTTCTCATTAGTATTTAGATCTACTTTCATCACACACTCCTTCTATGTTTTTTTAGTTCATCACACACTTTTATATTTTTCGTTTGCTTTGCCAATAAACACTTGAGCAAATTATTGTTACGATTCTTCAATTAGCTTCATATGTATGTAGAAAATATCAATTTATCATGTCTTTTATTTTTGTTCTCTCCTTAATTTTCTTGATATTTTTTTTTTATGAATTTTTTTTTCTCTAGTAGTGCAAAAAACTTCCATCCGCATGTGACATATGGTGGACATGACGGCCATATTTTGCACAAATCAACTATTGAAAGCTTGAAGCACCGTTTGTGTGTATTAAGCTGCTTCTTATAGGAGGTTCATGTGGTTCTTCTTGCATAAACCTCTTTGAAATAGTAAGCACACAGTTTTTTCTTCTGTACAACCAAAATCTTTGTCCAACTACCTTTTCTTCAATTGGATGTCATTTTATAACTGGAAATCAACTTCCATTTAACCAAGTTTGATTGGGTAAAATGCATTAATAAAAAAGTCTATTAGCTTTGGCCGGCAGCTTTTCTTACTAAGCAAAAGGACCTAGATTTGACATTTGAAAATGACCCAAAGGAATTAAAAAGGATATTCCATCATCATAGAACTTTTTTATTTTCCATAAACAGTACTGTTCTAACTAATGGGTAAAATACTTTACAAAATGACCAAAAAGGATTTTTTTAAAATACTTATAGCTATTTTTCATATAATGCTGCTATATACTTTTTCTTATTAGACAGTTAACTATACTTAACAAATATTTACATATAATTTACCCGATAACAATGTGTTGAAAAAGAGTATTAAAAAAATGTGTAACAAATGTTTTTCTTACAATTCAAAGATGTGTTAGAAGATCATTCTTTTATATATATTATTATTGTTATAATTTTTTGTCACACGTCAAATAACTTAAATATGCAATTTTTTAATAGGATTCTCTTATAACTTTTTATTGGTCTACAGTACAAAGTAGTAGGTGCAATGGCCCAAAGAAAAAAGATTGTTACACCCATCCCATTTTTACTAAGTTCACTTCCTTATTTTTCCAAAGATTGCATAAAAAAAGACACATATATTATTAGTTGACTTATCTTTGGGTGCCCAACATCTATCAGAGAATACTTAGCGTTTTATATTTGGTCATCTATTTTATATACTATTATGTAATATAAAATATACGATTATGTACTATAAAATAGAAAACAGTTTCAATTATATGATTGTAACAGAACTGTTTTATATTTGGTTTTGAAATTATATACAAAATGAAAATATAAAAATGAATTGTTTTATATTTGATTTGGGAATCATGTAAAAAACGGAAGGTGAGCGTTTATTAAAATTACACCTCATTTTTTTTGAATTTTTAATTAGTTAAATGGGGTAAGATTTCAATGTAATTAACTTAATCACCGTTAAAAATATAACTTACGTCATAATTAAATCAGTTAATATTTAAAAAGATAATTTGTATCATAATTAATTTGATTATTATTAATAATGATAACTTATATAATTTATTCAATTATTATAAAGAAATAAATTATATTATAATTGATTCAATTATTGTTAAAAAATATTAAATTGTATAATAATGAATTTGATTATTATGAAAAATAATAACGTATATAGTAATTAAATAAAATAATATTTAAAATAATAACGTATATTATAATTAATTGTATTACTAATAAAAAAGTAATAATACAAAATCTACATTGATTTTGTAACCATAACAATGTGGGACGAAACATACACTCCGTCAATGGCATTTCAGGCAAAAAACAAAAAAAAAAAAAAAGGTTACAAAGAAAGTGAGTGTGTGTACTTAACACAGAAAAGGGCATGAATATAGCAATTACTAGAGAGATCTGAATAGTACAACCGTCCCTAGCATGGCGAACAAGTACGCCCACAAATCCAGAAAGAAGTTCAAAGCCAATTGATCATATGCGGAACGTTACTCTCATTTATTTTTCAGATACTAATTTGTTTAATACTCATTTTATTATTAGCTGAATTTTATAAAATTTAGATATCAACTGATAAATAATTTTATAAATTTAAAAGGGTAAATTTTTTTGAATAAAATTGGAGACTAAGAGATTTTATAAGAAAGAAAATCCTTTTTATTAATGGTTATAGATCAAATTTTATTAAGAGTAACATAGAAACTAAATAATCATATTCAAATATAGAAATATAATAAATATTTAAATAAATTTAGAAATGTAATACATAATTTAATAAATTTAAATAGGTAAAAAAGTGAGGAAATGCACAAAGTGCATTTCTAATTATTGATTTGAAAATTAATCGTTGAAATTTCTAATAAAATCAAATACATATATAATAAAATCTAAAATTAATGATAATATCAATCTTTAATTTCTATAAATTAACAGTTAAGAATGCACTTTATCCTCTAAAATATATTTTCTTCACTTTAAAAGGTTAAATCTAAAATATAACGAAACTTAGATCCCAGCAGCAAAGAAGAGGCCAAAAATTAACCCAAGAATTAACGATACAATCACGTTAACGTAGACTAACATTAAAGGTTTAGAAATCTATCTCCTAATGACTAATTTGGTTTATCTGATCATATGAAGCATGAATGAGAATTGAATAAAAAATTACATAACAAGTTTTTTTAGAATTCAATTAGTGCTAAGTTTTTAAAATTATAAAGACTTTGTACAAGTTTTGAAACTATAGGGATTTAACCAAAAGTTTGGTTAAATCATAGGGACTTACGGATCTGTTTAACAAAATCAAAAGAGTGACAACCAAATTTCTCAAAGATTGGCTCCAATAAGAGAACATAACCTTTAAAGATTTTGGAGTTGAACCAATTCATTGATGATTTTGAATTGCATGATAAGCTATTGATTGAGAAGGTGATACATGGTAAGATGAATGGTTAACAGATGAGCAGGACTCCTCTTATATCAAGAGTGGCCTCAACAATGGCAAACATATTCCTTTCACATCCTCTAAAGTTGGACATATCACATAACACATTATCGAAAAATATTTGGTAACAACTGTAATAGTAAATAATCGGACAATAATTATAAAATATGAAGAGAGAAATACACAGATATTATATAAGTGAGTTGACTGGTTAATTGCGTATTATAGTTGTTAGTACAGTAAAATTACATATTATATGCTAATTCTAAAATTAATAACTAATTTATTTATTTTAAAAATAAACTGGCGTGAGTAAATTTCTGAAGTATTTATCCATTTATATTTACTTGTTTTTAAGGATTAAGCGGGTAAATTCATTCTTAGATGTATTTCAAGAAAATCTTAACTATCACTTGATAGTTTATTTTTTTTTAAAAAAAGTAATTACAAGTAGATACGTGAATAGAATAGGTCAAGTCCAACTTCGCATAAATAGACCGATCTGTTTTGTAAAATTAAGATTTGACCCAATTTATTAGAATATTAAAGACTTTTTTCAAAGTTTGGTATAATCTTTTTTAAAATTTTGACCTCACCTGTTAGCATATTTAAAGGCCTGTTTGTTTTTCTCACTACAACCTATTTTTTTTATAGCTTGTAAATAGGGTAATAGACCAATTATTAATAAATTGAAGTTATGTTAAGAAGATAATTTAATTTTTAAATTTTCATTCATTAAAAAGTATAAAGAAAATATATTTACTTATCACTAAAATTGATTATTTCAATATAATATTGATAAAATGTGACTATTTTTATTAAAATTTACTAATATTCTTTTTATATATTTTCGTGAAAATTTTGTTCTATATAACAAATTTCATTTTTTATAAAACGTTAAGAGTAAATTTTTCAATTTTTTTATTTAAGAACAAATGATCTTAGAAATAAAAAAATATGTATATTAAGAAAGTAAAATGTTTTGTTTTCAAGGTTTTAAATTAGTATATATATATATATATATATTAATATTAGTCTAATAAAACTAATAATGAAAAAAATTAATATTATCGTGAAGAAGTAGGATTGATAAATGTTAGTTTCGGTCCTAGTTAACGAAAGTCAAATTTCTAGTTATCAGTGAGTGGTTACCTTATGGCTCTCTTCTTTTCACTGAGAAAAATTAATATTAACTTCTCAAATCTGATCAATTCAATGCCAATTCAGCATAACCAGATACTGGAAAAAGGACTTCTCAAGAGGGTACATTGAGCTAGCTTACTAACTCTTTTTGAATGAAAATGAATCAATTAATTTTGAGAATAAAATAAGAAAAAATAAAATATATTACTTTAAAAGTTTAAATAAATTTTTTATTAATTATTTTGTAAAAAATTTCATGTCTTCTAAAAAAGATAAAGGAAAAAACTTCTACAAATTAATTGAAAAACTAATTTCATCTTTTAGGTAAGTAAATTTTAATTTTTTCTTACTGTTTTCTTTTTTCTACATATCCTTACAGTGAAACTCACTCAAACATGTGCTAAGGATGTAAGGGTGGGATCTAACCACCTTTTAGTCCATTTCTTATGCAACCAACCACTATGTTAACCTTTAGTGCAAAATTTTATTACATAAATTATTACAACGAAACTTAAAATGTAATCGAAATTTTTTACTAATTAAAAGTATCTAAAGAAAGATATGTAACTTTGTCACCCACATTGAACGAATGGACATAGTTTTTTGTTCAATAATTTTTGGGTTAAACTATTTCCTTTGTTCAACAAGGCTCTATTACAGGACAACATAACGACAATAGCTAACCAATGCCAAGTGTATTTTATTCACCTCTTCAAAAAAAGCATCACATCTTATGTATTTTTTCTCTTTGTAGGTTCTCATATTTAGTGGGTATGAGATGCTATGAAATAAGGTTTCAAATTGAGTAGCAGTTACGGTCTTGTCGCAATTCTTTGATATTGTGAATATAGATAAATATGGTTGTTGTGGTTGCAATTGTGGTTACAACATGATCATAGAGACTACTAAAAAACCTTGATGTTATGACCACAATTATGGCTGTGGACTGCTTTTTATAGCCATGCTATGAAATGGTGTATCAACAAATACATGGACTGGTGTTTACCAACCCATTGTTTTTGTAAAATTACTTAAAGAGAAACTGCTTGGTCAATTTACACAAGGTTACATTTACTATTTCAACCTATTACATATGTCATACTTCTAACAGCGGTTACTGAAACTATGCATGACTGGATGTAGGTGCTGTACATTCCAAAAACTGCAGCATATAGCATAAATTACATTGTTCCAATGAAAAGGGAGAAAAGAATATAAGTATTAAGAACTAAGAAAAACATAATTACAAACAGAAGTAGCTTTTATCTGACCGTAGTATTTTCCCTGGCTTCTGCATCAACTTTGAGTTTACAAATGCAAGTTGAAGCAGAAATTTGTTTATCTGGTGAAGGTAACAACTCGGGAGAACTCATATTCCAGTACTCTCCGTTACTGGTCTTGTGCTCAACCATGCTTCCATCTTCACTTGAAATAGCTACCTTTATCCAGTTGCACCAAATTCTCAACATTATATACAACATCACTAAGCATATGAGAGTTGAAGTAAGGACAATGGCTACTATGATTGCTGCTACTTGTGCTTTTGACAGCAGCATTCGCTCCTTCCCCGTAGCTTCCAAGCACAATGATAGTGGAGGGCCACACAAGTTCTCATTGTTCAGAAACGAGCTTAAAGGGAACCCTGAAAAGGTTGAGGGAATGAGGCCATAAAGATAGTTATTTGAGAGATTCAGCACATGTAGGCTAGTAAGATGACCAAGTGAAGGTGGAACTGGTCCTTTAAGATGGTTAAAAGAAAGATCAAGTCTTTCTAGCTTCATGAGATTTCCAAGAGATGATGGAATCTCACCAGAAAAGATGTTTCTACTTAAGTCCAATATAACTTGCAATTCAGTGACCCCTCCTAGTTCAGCTGGTATAGTACCTGAGAGAAAGTTCTCTGAGAGCCTTAGCTCATACAGCTTAGTGCATTGCTGAATTGTTGATGGAATAAGGCCAGAGAGACTATTCCTTTGCAAGTTGAAGACATTGAGTGAAGTAAGGTTTCCAATCTCATGAGGAATTTCACCTGAGAGATTGTTGTGATGGAGAGAAAGCTTAAGCAACTTTGAGCATCCACAAAGCTCAGCAGGAACCCTTCCATGAAAGTTGTTGAATGAGAGATCTAGCTCACCAAGTTCCTGTAAGCTTCCAAACCGCAGTGACATTTCGCCGCTTAATCTGTTGTTGTTCAGTAGAAGGTGTTCAATTTTCTTGCAATTTGAGAGCTGAGGCGGCACATGTCCTGTCAAGTTGTTGAATGATAAATCAAGGAAGTTCAGCTCAGCGAGCTGGCCAAGTTCAGAAGGAATGGTTCCTGTTAGATAATTGTTTGCGAGTCTGAGACGGGTGAGATCTCTTGATTTTGCTAGAACAGAGGGAATGAAACCTGAGAAGCTGTTGTTAGTCAAGTCCAAAACAGTTAGAGAATTTGAACCAGTAAGAGGAAAGATACTGCCGTTGAACTTGTTATTAGAAAAATTTATGATTTTAAGGTTTCTGAGAAGAGATAGTGACTTAGGTAGAGGTCCTTCAAAGGAGTTGTTGTAAAGGGTAATGGTTCTAATTTGTGAAAGGTAACTGAATGTGGGGGGTATGGAACCTGACAACTTGTTATCTGCTAATGCCAGTAACTGAAGCCTTTTACAGTATCCCATGCTTGGTGGTATTGGACCTGAAAGGTCATTTTGCCTTAAATGGAGAACAGTTAAATCCTTAAGCTTACCAATAGTCTCAGGTATGGGGCCAGAAAAATAGTTTCCAAAGAAGTCAATTCCAGTTAAACTTGTACAATTCGTTAGCTCTCTTGGTATAGGTCCAGACATCTGGTTGTCATAGAGGTAAATAGTGTTCAACCTCTTAAGCCTTCCAATCTCCACTGGGATTTTTCCAGTGAAAAAGTTATGAAACAAGAAAAGGCTTTTCAAGCTGCTAATATTTCCGATTTCTGAAGGTATAGATCCAATGAAGCTGTTATTGTTGAGCACAAGATCTGTGAGGTTCTGTAGTTTGTCAAGGCTTGGTGGAAGTTCACCGTCAAAACTGTTGTCAGAAAGGTCCAGCTGTTGAATTGAGGAGCAGTTGAGTAGCTCCAAGGGAAAACTTCCAGAAAGCTTATTCCTAGCCAAGAACAGTTCCTGAAGTTTTGAACCTGTGAGGCAGAAGTTATATGGAATACTACCAGTTAAAGCATTATCAGACAGAACCATAGTTTCAAGAGTCTGTAGTTTGACACTAAGGAGGGTTAGTGACCCAGAAAGGTTGTTTTTGGATAAGTCAAGCTTCTGTAGCTGGCTTAAACTATTAAGCTCCGAGGGAATTTCACCATTTAACTTGTTTCCAAGCAAATTAAGGTATGACAAATTGGAGAGAAGATTCAAAGAGGTAGGAATTGGTCCAGAAAGAGTGTTATTGGCCAGGTTAAGAATTCTCAATGATTTGAGAGACCCCAAAGAGGAGGGTATTTCTCCTTCAAGCATGTTATTTGATGCTGCAAAATTTTGGAGCTCTTCACAGCCTTGAATCTCTTCAGGTATTCGGCCACTAAGACTGTTCACTTGTAAATCAAGAGACACAAGATGCTTCAAGTTACCAACCTCAACAGGTATGCTTCCATTCAAGTTGCAGTTGGCTACACCCAACACTGTCAACTCACTCAAGTTGCCAATACTAGGTGTGATTTCACCACTCAACATGTTATCTCCTAGTCTAAGAACTTGCAACCTGCTCAAATTACCTATCTCTTTAGGAATAACACCAGAGAGATAGTTTGAGTACAGAAGCAGTGTTCTTAGATTTTGAAGCTGTCCAAGTTCAGAAGGGATTGAGCCTGTGAGGGAATTTGAAGACAAATCAAGTGTTTGAAGAGAAATGAGGTGACTCAACTCACCTGAAATAGAACCTGATATTCCTGAACCAGACAAATTTACGGCTACAACGTTTGTCTGATCAAGTGCACATGTTAGTCCATTCCAGCTACAAATATGAGTTGTTGGAGACCAGTTGCTAAGGGCTCCTAATGGATCAACAAGTTCTGATTTAGTTCTTAGAAGCCAGTAGGAATCTGTTGTGTTGTCTCCTAGAGTTGCAACAACAAGAGTGTACACTATAGTCAATAGTAGAATGAAATGGCACATGCAAATGGAATCCATAGCTGAATGTTTGGTCAATATGAGCTTCATTAAAAATAGCCAGACATCAGATAAAATGGTCCAGAGGGTATCTTTGGGAGGTTAATTCCATATATAAAGGAATGGAGCAGAAAAGTAAAGTTTTGCAGGCTTTATTTAAAGGAATTAGGAAGTCATGATGCAAGAAATGATGAACAACAATTATACAGGCTCAAGTGCTAAGAAGATGTGGAATCCGTCTATAAATAGTTTCACTGAAGCTACTCTGTTTAGAATCACAGACTACAATCATACAATTGTGTCATGCACACGTGGCCAATGAAGAATTTCATATCAGAAAAAAAAAATACTTACGACAAAACATATGCTAATATAATATACATTCTACATTCCTTTTAATGAATCCAAGATATTTCCATCTTAAATAAATCAAGACTAATCTCTCATTCACCAAGGATAAATTTTTTTTTGTTTTTTGTTTTTGTTTTTTGTAGTGTTGGATTTGAAAAGGTATTATGTAACAACACAAGTTAAATACCTTACATAAGAAAAAATTGAATTTTTTGTTAGTTGAACAATTAGAATAAAAAATTGTACAGTATACAACATGTTCAAGGAAAAAAGTCACGTGTTGGTTTCTTATATATTTTTCTCAAAAAAGGAAAATGTGAGGACAATGGAATGCTTTTGGGACTAAAATATCGTCTTTATATATAAAAAAACACAAGATACCTTTCAAGTATTTTTCGGTTTTACCTCTAGGGGATTTGGTAATTAGGCTTCTTCACCTACTCTCAACAACAAAGTAGAATATTTTAGGATTCTTTACGTACTCATCATGTTCTTTTCCCCTTAAGAGATATAGGACAAGAAACTAATAAACTCGTGCTTGAGATAAAAAGGTAACACAACACAATAACTTAATAAGTGGGTCACTTTCTATTGCCTTTTGTTGATCCTGAATTATGTTTTTCACACTGCCACTATACAAATTCATCGTATATTTACGGAAAAACAAAGAAACATTGTACAATTTGACTTAAAATTGAGGCTGATTCAACTTTAAAAATTGTCAACTAAATGGGTAGAATCCCATTATGGTATATATGCGACTACAACTACTAGATTTCTGGCAAGATCTTCAAACTTGACACATGCGCGCACTGGCCTCGCTGGCCATTACTGTCTGCTAAGCGTGACAAAAATGTTACCACTTATTATCTTAAACAAAGGACAAGAACTGAAAGGGTTCAAGCGTGCATGATGATATTGAGAAAGTGAGTGAGTCTTCATGATGATAGATACGAAAGTTGAAGAGCAATAATATTGACATACTTAAAGAGTTAATTATATACAATTTGATTTTTATAAATTAAAACTTATGCTAATTATTCAAAGTGTACAAGTATGCATAGAAATTAATTCTTAAAAACATATGTCGCTATAAGTTTCCCTTTATCAACTTTTCTTTCAATGAGTAATTTATACAGATACAAAACTTTAAAATTAAAATGATATACAAGTTCTTTGAAACATCAAATTATATATTAGTGAGGAGAACCCAACTATCTTTGTTACAAGTTAATTAATTAACTTTTACACTACTTAGTTAATTGTTAATTTTAGCTGGATAGGTTTTTTCGCTGAGAGAAATTAAACAGTTGCATTGATAGTTAATATCTTTTACAAAGTTATATATATATATATATATATATATATATATATATATATATATATTCTCAAACATGTGTAATTTCCTAACGTGGCAGATTGATTATAAATTTCAAAATTTATAATAATATTATAATTTTCATATATTTTAAGATATACAAACATAACCATGCAAAAATTTAGTATGTGTGAAAATGAATTTATTTAAAATTTTCAACAGACATATCATAATTTACACTTTAACGGTCCATATATGACTGTGGTTAGGAAAAAAAAAGCATCATAGCATTTATAAAGTTGGTTTCAAAAAGAATAGAGATGAAAAATATTTTTAACATTGCTTAAATAGTTAATTGAAATTGAAAATATTTTTCACGGTGATTCTTTTAGAAACCGATATTATAAATCATTTTTAAGGTTATGCGAATCCCTCTCTCTTGTTTTTCTCTTTCATGTTACACTTTTTTTCCTCGTCATGATACGTTCTCTTGTCCCATTCTCCTTTTCTCGTGTCACTATTTATCATAGTCGTTGTCGTTTCCATTTTTGTGGAAGCCCTCATTATCAGCTCCTTGTTTGAACAACTTCGTTTCCCGTTAGAAGCCCTTCCTTGTTTGTGCAAGCCCTCCCTCGTTGCTTTTCTCATTCCTCCATTACCCTGGTCAAGCCCCAAAAAGTGAGTATACTGTGATCTCACTGTCGTGTAATGATTTTTCCCACTTTATGACTTTTCCTCAATTTGTTATTTTTCCTCGATTGTTAGAAATATTTAGTTTTCGTAAGGAATTGTGATGTGGAACTTAATTGATGCCAAAAACTTAATTATATGTGGAATTTCAATTCTTGAGTGTTTTGTTATGTTCATTCCTACCA
The DNA here is from genome assembly GCA_026586105.1 of Hylodesmum podocarpum. Taxonomy (NCBI): domain Eukaryota; kingdom Viridiplantae; phylum Streptophyta; class Magnoliopsida; order Fabales; family Fabaceae; genus Hylodesmum; species Hylodesmum podocarpum. Next base: position 1,987,917 of record JALJEV010000549.1, on the reverse strand, counting down.
TTGTTGCATCTCGAGTGTTCTGTTCGTTGAGCCTTCATATAGACTACAATTCTTAATTACTTTTTTTTTAATTTTTTGTGAAATAAAAAAAAATCATATAATTATAAGTAGGATTAACGTCAAAAAAATTATGTATAGGAAAAAAGAGTTAAGATTTATTTTATAATTTACTTCTACTCATATATGATAATATATTAAAAATTAATTATTTGCACTAGCAAATCTTATGTCAGGGTTATGAATAATGGAAAGGAAGCTGACTGAAAGAATGAATATTTTAATATAATAATATATTGTGTTTGGATGATTATTTGGGAAGCTTGAGCAGAAGTTTTTTAGAAGAAAAATTTTGTGTTATTATAATTTTTTTTAAGAATTTTTCAATATCATGTTATAGAATATACTAATCATATGATTTTGGATTGTATTAAATGAATTTGAGTTTTATTTTATTTTTTGGAAATATCCAAATTAAATTTATGAGATTAAGTTTTTCAATTGGTGTTAGTTAGATAGATGTGAAATAATTTTAGAAAGATATATCATGTATGTTCCTTTCTAACATCTTTTTTGTTATTTAATTTCTTTGATTACATGAAAGTTCTTCTTCTCGGTTAGGATTTTCTCCTTTTTGTTGTAGAAATACAGTCAATATCTGAAGGTTAGTTTATAGCCATAATTGTATTTTCTTCTTCATTTGTGACATTACCTTATTGTTAGGGATTATTATGTTTTTTATATATATAAGAATGATGTTAGATTTTTAATGTATTATGGTGGTTGAATAATTAAAATAGATTAGAATTTTGTTACATAATATTTTTATCATACAATTTTGCATTATTCTTGATTGATTTGAGAATGTTTTTTTAAGTATCTAAATTATAAAGAAGACTCTACCCAATTTTCGTTAAAATTGTTAAGTTAGAGTATTTCATTAAACTAATAAAGCTAGTTTCGGATTGTTGTTGTTTTCATCTAAATTGGTTTATCAAATATTTCAATTCAAAATAGGAGTTTATAAATCATGGATTGAAGTTGGATGAATAAAATTCGGATTAGTGAAGAGTACGTTAATGGAGTTAAGGAATTCCTAAGACTTGCTCAACTACATGTGAATGCGGTGAATGAGAAATATTGTTGTCCATGTGTTCTTTGTTTGAATCAGATCAAACAACAAACTAGTGACATACGTGAACACCTTATCTTGTATGAGATTTGTACAACTTACACATTATGGACATGGCATAGAGAAATATTGATTAATCCACCAACTCAGTCACATGTCAATGATGAAGAAGATATTGGATTTGATGATCGATTAGATGGAATTGTTTGTCACATTCAAAAAGATTCTTAGAGGCCACATGCATATGAGTCATTGAAAAGTGATTCAAAACAACCATTATATCCAGATGATGCGCGTCGGGCGTGCGATATTTAAGTCGCAACCCAATGTTTGGCTATGACAAGTATGCCACAGTCGTCAAGTAATAAGTATTTATTAACAGGGGTTGTCATACCAACGACGATAAGGAATTCAAAAATTGTATTTTTATTTTAAGATCTTATTTTTCAGAAAAGGGAGAAGAGAATTGATTGGTTGAGAGAGCAATTACTGTGGAAAAATAAAGCAATGATAATTTTGAAAAGAGAATTAAGAAGAGAGAAGCGATTAGGATCCCAATTTCACCACTAATTCCCCATATTATTCTCCTCTTTTGCTATTCAAATTACATTCTATTGGTTGGATCAAATTCCTACCCTCGTGATCGTCCCTCTCAGGATCACCCACGCCACCTAGGTTAACTAGATTAATTAATCTTTTAATTTAATACTAGGTTAATTAGGGATTTAGATCTATGAATCCAGGGAAAAACTTAGGTGCGTCCACACTATTACCTACTCCGATCTCTAGGACTCTATCGTAATAATGGTTTAATTCTCTAGTACCACTTGGGTTTCTTTTCTCAAAGTTTCCCTAGGCTTACTATCAATTCATTAGTTGTCAATTAACAAATATCACTAAGCGGAGAAGAATAAACACTCAATCATATACTGACTAAAATCGAGAATTATATAAAGGGGTAAACTGAGGCTACATCATTCTCCCAATCAAAGAGGGAATTAGTTCATGCTTGAGAAGTAAACAAAACAAGAAATTGAAAGAGAATAGATAGATCTTCAATGGAAGTCGGATGATCCTTGCATCTCTGTTGCTTGACTTGAGATTGAATCCTCCTTGTTGCGTGAACTGGTGTGCTTGGAGTCAGAGAGCGGCTGTCGAATTAGGTCGGAACCGAAGAGTGACAAAAAGCTAGGTCAAAAGAACCGTCAGATTGATAATGAAACAAGATATATTTATAGCCTTCAGAAATTGGACTTGGGTCTGCTGCAAGTTTAACTCGCACGAGTTCATGTACTAGAGAGCAAATGTGTTGTGCAAGTCATCTAACTCGCGTGAGTTGTGTGGAATGTCGCGCGAGTTAAGGTTACAGTGTGCATTGATTCTTCATTGGTGTTCCAATTTACGCGAGATAAGTCCCTACTCGCGAAAGATGTAATCCTCAGTACGTTTTTCTCTTATTTTTGGCTATTTTCACCCTGAAACACTTAAACAAACCATCAACAAGTTCTAATATAAATTTTTATGAATTGAGAGCGATTAGTGTTAGTTTAGATTACATAAGAGTGTTTAAAGGACAATTTATATAATAGAAAAAAGCATAAAAATAGCTCACTTTCGTGAGTTATCACCAGAATGTACCAATTTTACCGATTGTTAGTAGTCTTAAGATTATTGAATGTCAAGGCGAGAAATGGATGGACAGATAAAAGCTTCACTGAATTTTTGGAGTTGTTGAAGGCGATGCTTCCAGAAGGAAACACTTTGCCTTCTCATAATTATGAAGCAAAGAAAATATATTTCGAATGGGTATGAAGCACAAGAAGATACATGTTTGCCCTATTGATTTCATATTATATAGAAATGAGTATACAACCATGAATGTGTGCCCTAAATGTGGGGTTTCACGCTACAAGAAGAAAGATGATGAGAGTAATAGTGAAGAACACTCTAAACATGAACCCTTTGCTAAGGTGTTCCAAGGTTGAAGCGATTGTTTGTCAATCCATAGGGTGCTAAGAACTTGACATGTCATGGAGATGGTAGAAAATGTTATGGACAAGTTTGTCATGTTGCTAATTCTTTACAGTGGAAGAAAAGAAATTGATGAGTTGTACCCAGATTTTACAACTATTTACTAAAATTCTTCATAAACACAAGTAAAAATGGAAAGAAACTAAAACTTCCTAAATTTCATTTGGGAATACAATTGATTATGTATAAACAAGAGCTTCCAAAGAAATATTAAAATAAAAATTAAAAAATTTGAAGTAGTTATGAATGAGTGCATAAACAATAAAAAATAAATAAAAACTATTGTTTTGTCATTTCTCAACAATTAGAGTATTAATAAACAAAATATTACCTATAAAGTGTAAAGTCCAGATTTTAGTTTACGGTTGTATTTTTCATTTGCATCCATCTATGAAATATAGGAATACAATATGCACTTTTACTCTATCTAGTGAGAGAAAACCATTATGGTCAAATGAGAATATAAGCCTTAATCAAGAACTTACTAGTTACTACTACAAACTTTTCAATTTCATACATATATATAACAAAGATGTAGATTTTTTTTAAACTTGATAAATAACATCTTAAAACAAAAGGAACAAGTTTATGGGGTCGTGCTATCGATTGTGCTAAGTGCACTGATTAAGTAATCAATAATAGAAGTTTCTTATTGGAAATAATGGTAGAGGTGCATAGGTAGACTAAATGCTACAATTCCCAATAGAAACTTCATACTTTTAACATCTTAACCAACACCATAATGATATTAGTTAACATTCTCTAAGTTCAAATATCATAAATAGAAAAGAACAAGCCCAACCTACTTGATGTAAAGTTCCATTAGCCAATCTATCATTTCGCATTCATTTTCAACAAATTCACTTAATAATATTTTTCTCCTAGAATCCCTCAAGATTCCCCTTGGGGAAAAATATAGAGTACTGAAGTTAAGTATCACAAAACAATACCTAGTATATACCATGGTAGTTGAAATCGAGGTTCAAATCATGAATCTAGGGCCTATTTTCTTAATAGTAAATCAATTTGTGTGAATCATAAGATTTGTGATCATAAAAAAAAATTGCATATACAAATAATAAAGACATAAAAGTACAAATTCATGATCAATAACTAATAAACATGAATCTAGGAGCAATTTAACATTTAACATAAAGACATATATTAAAAGTCAAAACATATATATAGTGTGGAAAAAGTAAACCATGTGTAGTACGTGTAGGCTAAGGGGAGACAATGACGAGAACCCATAAGCTATAGTAAAATATTATGGAGACAGAAACAAACAAAGCACAATGGGGTAAAGATAGAATAGAGAGCAAGATGTAACTTTGAACAATCAAAAACTCTTGCATCGTTTTCATAGATAAATAATATGTAATAGACATCACACTACCAACATTTTAATCCATAAATGTATGTACCACATTCCAAACATGGGCAAAAATACAAAAGTAACAAATAACAAGCTGTCCATAAACCACCTGGTGAGATTGATCGACATGGACTAATGCAATTTGCTCATACTAGAAAGCAAATTTTCAAGCAACCCATTTAAAACAAAAACTCTCTCCTTCATGATTAAGGTTGGTCAAACCCAATCAAATGTTGGACACATTAAGGAATCTCATAGCAACTACCACTTTAAAATAATAAATAAATAAATAAAACTATTTACACATTGATGAGTTATTATTTTGATCACTTTCTCTGCATATTTTATATCCCAATAAAGCATGATTAATGGTTAATTAGCATGATTAAGTGCATTTAAGAGTTTGGGCTCATTTAGACTTTAAGTGCTTAATTTGTTATTCCAGATTTGAGTACTTTCACTAAAACAGGCATAACTTCCTCCACAGATATCATTTTGAACTCAGGTTTTTTTAAATGAAAGAGGATTGATAGAGCTACAAATGTCACGAAGACACGAAGAGCCAATTCGGACTGCATCTAGGGTGAAATTAGCCTTGAAAGTGGACCACGAAGTGCATGCGGAAATTTCCAGCGAATTGGACTCATTTAAATGCATTTAATTCATTCACTCTATTTTTTGCTGTACATGGGATTCGAATTGGGACCGTTTTTCTCATTTAAGTGGCATGTGCAAGGCACATGGGAGACTAAAAAAAAAATTGTAATTGAAAACCTCATTGGATGGGCATTATGGGGGGAGACTAGAGATTGAACATTGAATTTCAGCATATGGTTCTAGGTTCCCCTTTCTTTTTCTCTCTTCTCTTCTTCTTCTGCTTCATTTTTATGATTCTGTAGTGTACATTCCAGAATTGGGAGCTTTAATTCAATTCGGTTTGAATTCATTTTGTTCTTCCTTTCCTCTTCACTTATCCACATTTCCTTTTGCTGTTGATTCACTTATCCACTATTTGTTATTTGCTATTTCATATCTGTTTGGCAATTTTTCTGTTTGCTTTTGAATCACATGGAAGGCTAAGTTTAGGATTATCCTCTTGAATTAGATTGCAGTAGCTTTAAGGTTTTTCTTTTTGCTTGCTCAACCTATTATTGACTCTCAATCATTGTTAATTCCTGTTTTTACTAATCTGTTCGAATAATCCAACCCTCCCCTTTGTGAACTGTGTTTGATAGAAATTTGAGTGATGGTCCTTGAGAGAGACAACCTAGGAGTCACTTCCTAGTACTGCACTTTATTACATTATTTTGACCGAGTATGGCCTCAATCAAATTTTGGCGCCGTTGCCGGGGACCATCAGTTTCTGTCAAATAGTGTGTGTTTAGTGTGAATTTTCAATTTTTGCGTTAGTAAGTGTGATTGATTTTCGTTTTTGTTGTTAGTGTTAGTAGTGCTAGTAGTGTTAGTGTTAATCTTAGTGTTAGTCTGTGTTCTGTTTGTGTTAGTCTTAGTCTTGGTGTTTTGCATTTTGCTTGCTGTTTCCACATACTGCATATTTGTTGCATATTATTTGCACCTTGTAGTGTAGTTGCATCTGTATACTGCATTGCTGTCATTCTAGCTTAGGTAGTTTAGTTGCTGATAGTTGCTGTCATTCTAGCTTAGGTTGTTGTATTCTATTGTTGCTGCACTTTTAGGTTGTTGTCATCTTGCACTTGCTATTTTAGTTGCTGCCTAGTGATATCCTGCATCAGTTTCTGCATTCTTCACTACATATGCATCATTTCCTTTTGCTAGTTGCTGTCAAGAGTTGCTGTTGCTGCATAATTTGTTGTACTGCTAGTGATATGGTATGCATTTTAGTGCACATACTGCATATGAAGCTTGCTGTCATTGGTTGCACTTTGATGATTTGAAGCTTGCTGCATTTTGCTATCATTAGCTTTGCTGTCATTTGTAGGCTTTGTTGTCATTTGAAGCTTGCTGTCATTGGTTTTCACACTACTTTGCTGCAATTCAATTCGTTGCTGCACTTAGGATTAAGTTTAATTTATTGTTATAGGTAGTTGTTGTCGTCTGCATCTGCTGCATTTTTTTTTTCTGCTGTCACAGGTTATTTTTCTTTTTCCTTTTACTGCATATGCTTTTCAAATTCTTGCAACCTTGCTGTTTGGAGAAGAATTGCATGCCATATACACACCGGACATTGCATGTTATCTTTTGGTTTCTTTGGCTGCATATTCTGGACGAAATTCATGGTTGTTCATGCATGATCTTGAAGTTTTATATGATCAAACACCATATTTCTTTCTTGAGTGAGCTGCTTTCATGACCTTATTTTGCTGCATAAGGTGGTTAATAATCCAAACATTGAATCAAATCCTTGTTGTTGTTCCTGCATGTTAATTGGTGAAAAATTTTCTGAAATTCTTGGTGAATATTGTTACTGTCATACACATTATATTTCTGCATTTCCTGATTGTTGTCAAGGACTGTTACTGCATATCGCATGCCATATTCACCCCTATTGGAAATTGCTACTTGATATCCACCATCATTTCTGCATAATTGGTTTCAAGATTGTTGTTGTCACAAAGTTTCTTGCTGCATCATTGCGTTACCTTGCTTTGCTTTGGTTCGTGCATATTGAACTGCCGTATCAAGATTACTCAAGTTACACAATTCTGTTGAATGCATTAAAACCATCTGCTGCAGTTTCAATTTTCTTTCTACTGCATATATTACAAACTGCATTCTGTTTTGATCTTATTACATTGCATCAAGTCACAATTGTCCCTTAAGGATTCTGCTGCATTTTTTTTAAGATCATATGTGTTGTAAACTGATTGGCTGCATAGTTAATAGTTGTTGCATCAATTTACATCTTTGGACATTGCTGTTTTGGCTAACCAAATCTGCTGCAGTTTGGGGTTTCACACATATTGAAAGCACTTAGACTTGCCTAGTCAACTAAGTGTGAACTTGAGGTTTGAAATCTGATTTTTAGGAAGGAATTCATTAGTGCATTGCCATAGACTAACTTGCTGTCAAGTGCAGGTTTTGAAGTTAGATTGAGCCAAAATAAGTGACCAAATGAACTAAGAGGGAGGGAGACTAAGCATCACAACTACAAAGAGTTTTTAAGCTTGTTTTCCCTTCTAATTTGTGACTAACTTTGGAATATCCTAACTTGGTAAATTCTGTAAATTTTTGGACAGATTTGGAACTTTGGAAACAAGTGGGAATCAAGTGTGAAAAGGAAGGAACTAGAGGCTACAACATCTATTCTTGCATACAAGAGTTCCTAGCCTTGGATGTTGCTTCTTTCTAGCACTTAGTTGCTACGTCGTCTGCTAGTTAAGTGTTTTTCCATTTGGTGGGTACTTTCTAGAAGTTTTCAAACACCTTGTTTTTAACTCAAATTTTGCTTGGTGTGAAACGACTGATATGTTGTATTTAGTGCATGACTAGAGATAATCCAGGTATTTTACACCCTTTTGACCCTAGAATAGATAGGACCTTTCATAAATTAGATAGACTTTTTAGGAATTTGTCTTTAGAATCTTTACCATTAGATAGTGTTAGTTTGAATAGTAGTCAACATTCTCCTTCTGCATCTGTTACTCATTCTAATTTTGATTTTAATTATACTGCTGAGAACAATATGGCTCAACCTCCACCTCGTGAGAGGACCTTTAGGAGCTGGGCTGCACCTGACTTCACTTATGAAAGCTTGTGCATCCAGTATTCTGATGAGGATGTTCCATATGTTCTAAAAACTGGACTGATACATCTCTTGCCCAAGTTTCATGGCCTGGCAGGTGAATGTCCTCATAAGCATCTGAAGGAATTTCATATTGTGTGTTCTACCATGAAGCCTCTAGATGTCTTAGAGGAACACATCTTCTTGAAGGCATTCCTACATTCTCTAGAGGGCGTGGCAAAGGATTGGTTGTATTACCTTGCGCCTATATCTATCACTAGCTGGGATGACCTTAAAAGGATGTTTCTGGAAAAATTATTCCCTGCATCTAGGACCATTGCAATAAGAAAGGACATATCAGGCATTAGACAGCTTGGTGGGGAGACATTGTATGAGTACTGGGAGAGGTTCAAGAAACTTTGTGCAAGTTGTCCACATCATCAGATTTCTGAACAGCTTCTTTTGCAGTATTTTTATGAGGGCTTGAGCAGTATGGAGAGGAGTATGATTGATGCTGCTAGTGGTGGAGCACTTGGTGATATGACCCCTGCAGCTAGGCATTTGATTGAGAAGATGGCCTCTAATTCCCAACAGTTCAGTGCAAGAAATGATGTTATTGTTGTTAGAGGAGTTCATGATATGGCTGTTGGATCCTCTTCAGAGAGCAAGCTAGAGAGCAAACTTGATGCTCTTGTGAATTTAGTGACACAACTAGCTGTGAATCAGAAATCTGCATCTGTTGCTAGAGTGTGTGGGATTTGCACTTCACATGATCATCACACAGATTCCTGTCCATCTTTGCAGCAATCTGTTGGTTATGACCCCCACTCTCCTCAAGCCTATGCTGCCAATATCTACAATAATAGACCCTAACAACAACAAAATTATGACTTGTCCAGCAACAGATACAATTCAGGTTAGAGAAATCACCCGAATTTGAGATGGTCCAACCTTCCACAGCAGCAGCAGCCACAATAGCAATCAACACCTCCTTTTCAAAATTTTGCTGGTCAGAGTAGACCTTATGTGCTGATGTAGGAACATCTAGCCTAAGAAGATTTACTAGAAGCATGTAAAGGAGGCTTGAAGAGGAAGTGGATAAACTCCAAGTTTTGTACCCTAGTATAGGACTCAAACTTGTAATATCTTGTAAACTTGTATGGGACAAGATTAGGTCCTGTTGTAAATAGCTCTAGGGTATGACTTAAGGGTCCAAAGCCCAAAGCCCATGGGTTTCATAAAGCCTAAAGCATACCATGCATTCCTAAGTCAAGGTCACACAAGTTTTCAAAATCGGCTAAAAACATTTTCAGCTACAAAAATTGTGTGAACCTTGAAACACTTGTTAATTAGGAAGGAAACCTTGATTAAGCATTGGATCCATGCCAACACTTAATCAAGGATCTCTACCCTTGATTAGAAAGTGATTAGGATTGATGACATGGCTAATCACATGGGTACCAAGGGGAGGCAAACCCATGTGCACCCATGTGAGAGCCATATGAAAGCTAACAACCAAGTAACTCACATGGTTACTTGGTGATCAAGTAGGATTTCGGCTAGGCCTAGGTCCTAACCAGGATTAGGTTAGTTTTAATCATACTTTAGGTGCCTTGGAGGCCAAGCTAGGGTGGCTTATAAATACCCTTGGCCAAACCATTGTAAGGATCTTTTTTGCAAATTGATGAATGTATGAAGCTTTAAGCTTTTAGAGAGATTAGTCTCTTGTTCCCTTAGGGAATTTTCTTTGAATCTTATCAATGGATCTCTACACCCATTGTGGCGGTTCCTCCTAGGCTTATAGGTATCACCACCTTGGCGCCACCACCATCTATTTCTCCTCCATTTTTTCCGTTTCATTTCTTCACCCTTAAACACCAAACACCTTGATTCGGCCGAGAGCTTTCTTGGTGCAACCGTGAGGCTTTGTTGAAGACTAGATCTGGGCAATCCTTGAAGCTTTATTGGAGCACCTACATCAAGTGGTATCAAGAGCATAGTTTTCTTCACCATTGGTTCATCTTCACGGTTAGTAGTTGTGTCTTCTTTGAGTCTTGTTTTTCTTCTTTGAGTCTTCTTCATATCTATAGTCTTTCTTCAATAAAGTAGCCTATTTTGAGTTCCTTGAGTTGTCATATTCCTTAGTTTTGAGTTGGGCATGCTTTGATTCTTTTGGTTGCTGCATTAGGCCATGATTCATGTTGGCATGTTCATCCATAAGTTTCATGAATGCATGATTTTCTAGCTTGCAATTTTGACTCACATAATCATCTAGATTTTCCTTTGCAAGTTGTGATTCATGTATGCCTCTAGGATTTTTGTTTAGTCTTGATTCTTTACTGCACTTTATGGTATGCTTGCTGGATTGTACTGCACTTAAGCTTTGGTTACATATCTCACATGAATGCTAAGTGTTAGGAGCAATTCTAGTGAATGCTTACATGCTACATGTGTTTTAGTAGTTTTTAGTTTACCTTTTGATTTGTAATTTCGACTAGACTTTGTAAATGCTATGATAAGCTAGATTTGAACCTAGAAAGTGGCTCTTAGATCCCTTAAGGTTTTGGTCCAGCCATAGTGAATCAAAAGAAAAGAATCAAAATCAAAAGAAAAGAAAAGAAAAGAGAAAGAAAAACAAGTGAAAAGAAAAACAAGTAGTGAATAGTAGTGGTTCTAAAACTAGTAAAAAAAATTCAAGAACCATAGAAAGTGAAAAGAAAAGAAAGATTACAGCAAGATAAGAGTAAAAGAAAGTGGAAAAGAAAAGAGTTACACAAGAGAAACATTTATTGGACCTAGGAGAGCCTACTTCATTCTAGTGAATTTTCTAGTTTTGAGCTTCCTAAGTGCTTTGTGTATCTTTTATGTTTCCTTAAAAATTTGTACATTTCATTCTTGTACTGCACCTTGCTGGATGTATGGGATACTGCATATGAGAATTGAACCTTGAATTGAACCTAAGAAGCATGCTAGTAGCCAATTAGAGAACATAGCTAAAATCGGTCTCTAAAATCTGTTTTGCTGATTTTTGCTATTTCGGTTTCTAATTTTTGGTTGCTAATTGTTTTGTGAACTTGCTGTCCAGTTTTGTATATCATACTTGTGCCTCTGTTTTGGATGTATTTTCTTGGGAATTTTTATGCTATTTCACTGCCCTAATACATGCCTTTGTCTCATAAAAAGTTCTCCACAATTTGAGTGCCTATCATTTCTATTTTAGCTTTTTATTGCTTGTCTCCTTTGGATTCCTTAGTTTTGTCTTAGAGTCCTTTATCTTTCTTAGCCTCTTAAGCCTAGTCTTGGTGCTGTTCTTCTTTCATGATGGTGTGATAAGACCTTGATAATTGATTAGAAGAGAGTTTACTAAGAGAGCTTATAGAAAAGAGTGGTAAAAGGCAAGAGAGAACATTAGAGAAAAAGCCTTAATTTTGTGTGATACACGAGTCGATTGAGGGGTACACTTGGCGAGCTTGTGAGGTTTTATTTTCCTTTGTATTTTCTGTATACTAACCTTTCTTTGCAGCTATGGCAAGTTCCCCAAGTGTGGGTAATGAGCACTCACCAAGAACCCAAGCTTTGATGGACAAAATGATGGAAAGAATGAATGAGATCCAAAAAGTTTGAGGGAGAGTGTTAAGGAGGGTGTGAGGGAGATAAAAGAGACACATGAGAAGGAGAGGAAAAACAATAAAGAGGGAGGAAGGAGAAGTAGAAGAGGGAATGATGAGGATAGTTGAAGAGAAAGTGGGAGAAGGAGTAATAGGAGAGGTGAGCACATGAGTTACATTGGCAGTGATGGTGGGATCTTCTTTGGGCATAGGGCACATGGAGAGAACCCTTTTGTGAATAATTGAAGGGGTGGGAGAGGTGCTGCACATGTTAGAGGAAGAGGGACCCGAGGCTATGGTAGACAAAATTGGGAGGATGAGGACCAATTTGATGAAAGAAACCTAAAGTTCTTCATACCCAAATTCAATGGAAGTGGTGGTGCGGATGTGTACTTGGAATGGACTATGAAAGTGGATCAAATACTTAGTAGCTACCCTATGCTTAGTGAGGAGAGGAAGCTGCATTTGGTCACCCTTGAGTTTGAAGAGTAAGCATTAGTTTGGTGGCATCAACAAGAAAGGGGAAATGGTTACCTAAGGCCGCGGATCACTACTTGGGAAGAGTTGAAACAAGCCCTCAAAAAGAGGTTTGTGCCGCCAACATACATGAGGGATTTGCATCACAAACTAAAAAGACTTGTCCAAGGTAGTAGGAGTGTGCAAGACTACTATAAGGACCTAGAAGTTACCATGCTTAGAGCCCAAGTTGAAGAGAGCCTAGAAGCTACAATGGCAAGGTTTGTACATGGACTCAATAGAGAGATCCAAGATGTCCTTGAATTGCAAAGATACTCCAACCTTGAAGAAGCCATCCACTTGGCCGAGAGGGTAGAGTCACAATTAAGAAGGAAAGCTAGCTTCAAAAGGGTCTCCAATACTACTACATCAACTTGGAAAGGTAAGAGCAACAAAGACCATTCACCTAGGCCTCCAATGAAGAGTAACCGAGAACTCACCAAAGGTAAAGAGGTAGTTCCTTCATGCCAACCCTTTAAATCAAGTAACATCAAATGCTTTAAGTGTTTAAGAAGGGGCCACATTGCATCTCAATGTCCAAACAAGATAGCAATGGTGATGAGGCAAGATAGAGGGATCACTAGTGAAGAATCAAGTGGATCTTCAAGTGAAAGGGAAGATCAAGGTGAAGCTTACTCCACCTTTAGTGAAGAGGCCGAGGAGGGGGATTTGTTAATGGTAAGAAGGTTATTAAAATTGAACCATGATTTGGATGAAACTCAAAGAGAGAATATCTTCCATACAAGGTGTAAGGTAAAGGACAATGTTTGCTCCCTTATCATAGATGGTGGTTCATGTACAAATGTAGTTAGTGAAAGACTTGTAAATAAGCTTAACTTGCCAACTTTAATTCATGCTAAACCATACAAGTTGCAATGGTTAAGTGAAAATGGGGAAGTAAAAGTAGATAGGCAATGTATGATCACTTTTTCTATTGGTAAGTATTGTGATAATATTCTATGTGATGTTGTTCCCATGGAAGCTACACATATGCTTTTAGGTAGGCCATGGCAATATAATAGGAATGTTATACATGATGGACTTGTTAACACCTATTTGTTTACATTTGAAGGTAGAAAAGTGCTCTTAAAGCCTTTAGCCCCAAAGGATGTATGTGAGGACCAAATCAAGAGGTCCCAAGAAGAAAAAGTGAGCTTGGCCGAAAGCTCCAAGCCTTCCAAGGCTTTGGCCGAGAGCCACGTAAAAGGAAAAAGTTTGAAAAATGTTGTAAAGAAATCTAAGTGTAAAAGTGAATTGAAATCTAATTTGTTGGTAGCTAAGGGAGAATGTAAGAGGGAATTCCTAATTAGGAAATCTATATTTCTATGCTTACCAAATTCTAATTGTTTGAATTCACTTCTTGTAGAAAATTTTGGAAACAAGGAGAGCTTGTTGATGGAAAGGCAATTAAAAGAGAAGTGTGAACTTTCTTTTAAATTTCATAATATGTTTGGTTGTCTTAACCCTTATTTTGAGAGTTTTGTAGGAATCATTTCCAAGATGCAATACTTGGAAGAGAAGAGACTTATAACACATTGTGGATATACCAAAGACCTCTCTTCTAAGGATTCTTGTGCTTTAGGTCCAAGTAAAGAATTGTGCATTATGGAACCATGTAACAAGCATTATGTAGGAAAGGAAGTGTCTAAGAATTTTAAGTTTTTAAATGAACTTGTAAAAAGAGACATTATGTTTTTATGGGGGCCTTCTCAAGAAGAAGCCTTCAAGGCTCAAACCATCATTAGGAGAAACTTCCTTATCTCTTACTTATCCTAGTAGTTCCAATTTGCATGATATTACTTGTTTGAAATTAGAATCTCAAGGTATTAGGCCTTGGGGAATACTTAAATATGCTAAGTTAGAATTCTTGATTGTGCCTAATGATTCTTATGTTAATCATGTTAAATATCCTTCTAGGTTAATGGAAGATTCTAAGAAGGAGGGTACATTGCAAATCCTTATACCTAGAAGAAGAATTTTTACTAAGAGTTCCAACCTAAGCATGTCAACAATTGAGAAAATGCTAGTATCAACACAACTTGAAGTACAAGCTCTAAAGAGCTTCGGTTATACTTTGAAAAAGGGACTAAGTTCTTCTTTTACTTCTTTAGATTGTGTTATTGATATTAGAAAACAATTTATCTTGTTGTTATATGATTGCCAAATAGATAACTTAGGTAAATCTAGCAAATTAAATGAGTGTTTGAAAAGAAAGTACCATTGGCTTTTACATATATGCACTCACTATAAGAAACAAATTTACCTCTACCTTGCATCATATAATAAACAATTGGATGAAACTTGTCTTGTATTTGAACCGGGCGGATTGTATAATAATGTAATTTGGAGCTTCCCACACATTATGGAAATAGTAATTCCTTTAAATGTTAGTAATTTCTCTTTGTTTGATGTAGGTCCAAATGAAGATATCAACTTGAGGACAAGTTCAAGCAAAGAAGGAGGGTTTGATGTAGGAACATCTAGCCTAAGAAGATTTACTAGGCATGCAAAGGAGGCTTGAAGAGGAAGTGGATAAACTCCAAGTTTTGTACCCTAGTATAGGACTCAAACTTGTAATATCTTGTAAACTTGTATACTTGTATGGGACAAGATTAGGTCTTATTGTAAATAGCTCTAGGGTATGACTTAAGGGTCCAAAGCCCAAAGCCAATGGGTTTCATAAAGCCTAAAGCATGCCATGCATTCCTAAGTCAAGGTCACACAAGTTTTCAAAATCGGCTAAAAACATTTTCGGCTACAAAAATTGTGTGAACCTTGAAACACTTGTTAATTAGGAAGGAAACCTTGATTAAGCATTGGATCCATGCCAACACTTAATCAAGGATCTCCACCCTTGATTAGGAAGTGATTAGGATTGATTACATGGCTAATCACATGGGTACCAAGGGGAGACAAACCCATGTGCACCCATGTGAAGGCCATGTGAAAGCTAACAACCAAGTAACTCACATGGTTACTTGGTGATCAAGTAGGATTTCGGCTAGGCCTAGGTCCTAACCAGGATTAGGTTAGTTTTAATCATACTTTAGGTGTCTTGGAGGCCAAGCTAGGGTGGCTTATAAATACCCTTGGCCAAACCATTGTAAGGATCTTTTTTGCAAATTGATGAATGTATGAAGCTTTGAGCTTTTAGAGAGATTAGTCTCTTGTTCCCTTAGGGAATTTTCTTTGAATCTTATCAATGGATCTCTACACCCATTGTGATGGTTCCTCCTAGACTTATAGGTATCAACACCTTGGCGCCACCACCATCTCTTTCTCCTCCATTTTTTCTGTTTCATTTCTTCACCCTTAAACACCAAACACCTTGATTCGGTCGAGAGCTTTCTTGGTGCAACCGTGAGGCTTTGTTGAAGACTAGATCGGGGCAATCCTTGGAGCTTTATTGGAGAATCTTCCATGGAGCACCTACATCATGTTCCTCCACCTATGCAACAACAGTATCATCAGAGGCAACCAAAAACACCACCTGCACCACCACCAGCCCCTCAACCTTCTTCACTTGAGGAGCTGGTCAGGTAGATGACTCTTCAGAATATGCAGTTTCAACAAGAGGCCAAAGCCTCCATTCAGAGTTTGACTAATCAAATGAGGCAGATGGCTACTCAGCTGAATCAGGCACAATCACAAAACTCAAACAGATTACCTTCTCAGACAATGCAAAATCCAAAGAATGTTAGTGCCATCACACTGAGATCAGGAAAACAAGTGGATGTCCCAGTTTCAGCATTTTCATCTGTGCCTGCACCACCTTCATCTACACTTGAGCCTTCTTCCATTCCTTTCTGCATTTCTTTTTCTACTCCCACACCACCTGCACATTCTACACCATCTCCTAGTACTAGTGGTGGCTTGCATCAGCCCCCTATCCCTCTTCCATTTCCTCCCAGATTGATTCCAAGCAAAAAGATGGATGAGGTGGATAAGGAGATCTTGGACACTTTCAGGAAAGTAGAGGTGAACATTCCCTTGCTTGAGGCCATCAAGTAGATTCCTAAATATGCCAAATTCCTGAAGGAGCTGTGCACACATAAGAGGAAGATAAAAGGTAATGAGCGGATCAACATGGGCAGAAATGTATCAGCTTTGATAGGTAAATCTGTTCCTCACATCCCTGAGAAATGTAAGGACCCAGGTACATTCTAAATACCTTGTGTTATTGGAAATAGTAAGTTTGAGAATGCCATGTTTGATTTGGGTGCATACATTAATGTCATGCCTTTGTCCATTTTTAAATCTTTATCTCTTGGACCTTTGCAACTTACGGTTGTGGTAATACAGTTGGCAAATAAAAGTGTTGCCCACCCCACAGGTTTCATTGAGGATATCTTAGTGAGGGTTGGTGAGCTTATTTTTCCTACTGATTTTTATGTCCTTGATATGGAGGAGGGATTCTCCCATGGATCCGTCCCAATTATATTAGGATGACCATTTTTGAAAACAGCCCGAACTAAGATTGATGTGCATGCGGGTACTTTATCTATGGAGTTTGGTGATAGTGTTGTGCACTTTAACATTCTTGATGCCATGAAACATCCATCTAAGGATCATTTTGTTTTTCGTGATGAAATTATAGATGATGTTGTGGATGAGTATGCTGCTGATTTTAACTCTTGGCATAATAGGAAGCATTCTTTTTTATCTGATTTTAATGATTGCCTTGTGTTGGACTTGAAGCTGAAGAAGTCGTCTCTTGTTTTTAGTTTTGATCTACTTGTAATCTTGATTTTAATGATAGATTGTAAATAGGAGCGTAATTGTATTGATTGTTTTAGAATAGGCTTTGAGTGTGGTTTTTATTCAATCTCGCTTCACAGAGAAGTTGAATCTACTCTATGAATCAAGCTAGAGCAGTTTGGGAACCCTTTTTCTGTTTTGAAAAATTGAAAACTGTTGTTTAAAATGTTTTTAAGCTGAAGTAATCGATTACCATATATCAATAATCGACTACCAACAGTTTGAGAAAACAGGGAAGCCCAAAACACTCTAGAGTAATCGATTACCACATCCTAGTAATCGATTACTTCGTGCTTCAGATAACAGAGAAGGAAAAATCTCTCTGGAGTAATCGATTACCACATTCTAGTAATCGATTACCACACCAGAATTCATCTCAAAAAGCTTTTGAACTGCTTTAAATTGAAACCTCTTTGAAATGATTTTCAACAAGAGAGATCTTTGAGTTTTTTCAAGAAGAAAGGAAGAGCGAAAAACTGTTTTTCAAAAAGAACACAAGTTCTAAGAATTCTCTTCAAGATTTTAAAAGATTTTCTCTAGAGATGAAGAGTGTGAAGGATTGAATACATTGGTTATAATCTTGATCAGATCATACACAACAAGTGTAATCTTTACTGATCTTTATCTTGTTTTTGTATTTCGTTTTGGTTCAAGACTCTTAAGAGAAAGTTGTTCACTAGAAGAAGAGTTAAGGAATTTGAGAGAGGTGCTCTCAAAGGTGATTCTTGAAGGATTCAAGAATTAGAGAGATATGTTCTTAGGAGAAGAACATATGTTTTGGTTATTTTGATTTTGTTTGTGTTTGTGCAGTGTGTTTGTATTAGACACAAGAAATCATTATAGTGGAAAAACCGATCGCAACAGTTGTTGGGTTGGGACTGGACGTAGGCCGAACGCCGAACCAGGATAAATCTCTGTCCAAACTTTCTCTCTACCTTATCTCTTATCTTTCTCTGTATTTCTCGCTTTACAATTTCCTTCTATGTCCGCTGCTTAATCTTTGAACTGTTATTTGTAACTCAGATAAAATTGAATCGGGAAAGAAAGTGAGAAAAGATAAAATTAAACGTAGGGAACTAGAATCTATTCACCCCTCCCTCTAGATTCAACATAGGGACCAACACCTTGCCTTATGCATTGAGTTTCTTTCTGATGTTGAATGTGATGATGTTGAATGTGATTCGAACCTTTAGGTGTTATACCCAGAGAATATCTCTAAGACTTTGGGTGTTGTACCTCTTGATATTGATTTTATAGAGTCAGACTGCACTAACCATGTTGTAGAAAGTACATGTGAATCTGATTTGCAGGTTGAGGTACAAGTTGTGGAACCTATTCTTCTACCCTCTTTGGTCCCTGATATTCAGCCACCACCCACTGTAGAACTGAAACCTTTACTAGAAAACCTCAAGTATGTTTAATTGGAGGATGATGAGAGATTTCCTATGATCAGTTCCACCTCTCTTGATGTTGTTCAAGAAGAGAAGTTGTTGCAAGTGCTTCGGAAGCATAAGAAAGCCATCGGTTGGACCTTGGCGGACATTCTTGGTATCAGCCCATCCACATGCATTCATAGGATACTACTAGAGGATAAAGCTAAACCAGTGAGACAACCACAAAGGAGGTTGAACCCAATGATTTGGGATGTAGTGAAGAAGGAGGTGACCAAGCTTCTACAAGCTGGGATCATCTACCCTATTTCTGACAGTAAGTGGGTAAGTCCGGTCCAAGTGGTTCCCAAGAAGACAAGCCAAACTGTTGTGAAGAATGAGAGGGATGAGCTTATCCCAACTAGAGTGCAGAACAGTTGGAGGGTCTGTATAGATTACCGAAGGCTGAATTTGGCAACTAGGAAAGATCATTTCCCACTGCCTTTCATTGATCAGATGTTGGAGCGACTGGCAGGTAAATCTCATTATTAATTTCTTGATGGTTTTTCTGGTTATTTTCAAGTCCATATTGCTCCTGAGGATCAAGAGAAAACCACATTCACCTGCCCCTTTGGCACCTTTGCTTATAGGAGGATGCCTTTTGGCCTATGCAATGCCCCTAGTACCTTCCAGCGGTGCATGATGAGTATTTTTACTGATTTTCTTGAAAATTGCATAGAGGTGTTTATGGATGATTTTACTGTGTATGGATCCTCTTTTGATACATGTTTGGATAGTTTGGACAGAGTGCTTAGTAGATGCATTGAGACTAACCTTGTTCTTAATTTTGAGAAATGTCATTTCATGGTAGAACAGGGTATAGTTTTAGGGCATATCATTTCTAGGAAGGGCATAGAGGTAGATCCTGCTAAAATTTTTGTTATTTCACAGTTGCCTTACCCCTCTTGCGTGCGAGAGGTTCGTTCTTTTCTTGGACATGCAGGTTTCTACCGACGCTTTATCAAGGATTTTAGCAAGAAAGCCCTTCCACTATCCAACTTGCTTCAAAAAGATGTGGACTTTAATTTTGATGATCGATGCAGAGAGGCTTTTGACTGCCTTAAGAGAGCACTGACCACCACTCTCATCATCCAGGCACTTGACAAGACAGTTCCCTTTGAGCTGATGTGTGATGCATCAAATTATGCAGTGGGAGTTGTCCTTGCACAGAGAGTAGATAAGCTGCCTAGGGTGATATAGTATGCTTTTAGGACCTTAGATGCTGCCCAAGCAAATTACACCACCACAGAGAAGGAGCTTCTAGCCATTGTTTTTGCTCTTGATAAATTCAGATCATATTTGCTTGGTTCTCATGTTATTGTATTTACTGATCATGCAACTCTTAAGTACCTGTTGAAGAAGGCTGAGTCAAAGCCTAGGCTGATCAGATGGATGTTGTGGCTCTAGGAGTTTGATTTGGATATCCGTGATTGGAGTGGAGCACAGAATTTGGTAGCAGACCATCTCAACCGGATTGAGAGAGCTGAGGGTACAGACGACCCATTACCCATCAGAGATGACTTCCCAGATGAAAGTTTGTTGTTTGTATCTGCTTCTTACCCCACTACCCCTTGGTTTGCAAATATTGTCAATTTTTTAGTTGCTTCTGTCTTTCCTCCCTTAGCATCTAGAGCTCAGATTGATAAAATTAAGAGTGATGCTAAGCATTATATTTGGGATGACCCCTATTTGTGGAAGTTGTGCAGTGACCAGGTAATTAAGAGATGCATTCCAGATCATGAGACCGATTCAGTCCTGCAATTCTGTCATTCTTCTGCACCTGGTGGCCATCTTGGTATTAAGAGAACAGCTCGCAAGGTGCTAGACTGTGGTTTTTACTGGCCCACGATCTTCAGAGATGCGTGGAAGACTTGCAACACTTATGAGCAGTGTCAGAGAGCAGGAGGAACCCTTACATGGAGACAGCAGATGCCTCAGCAGCCCATGTTATTCTGTGAGGTATTTGATGTCTGGGGTATCGATTTCATGGGTCCTTTTCCTGTTTCTTTTGGTTTTATTTACATTCTCTTAGTTGTAGATTATGTTTCAAAATGGGTGGAAGCCAAAGCCACCAGAACTAATGATGCCCGGGTTGTTGTAGATTTTGTTAGATCTCACCTATTTTGCAGGTTTGGAGTACCTAGAGCCATTGTTAGTGATCAGGGCACCCACTTTTGCAACAGATCCATGCAGGCTCTGCTCAAGAAGTATGGGGTTGTGCATAGAGTTTCTACACCATACCATCCCCAAACAAATGGGCAGACAGAAATCTCCAACAGGGAGATTAAAAGAATATTGGAGAAAATTGTCCAGCCCAATAGGAAGGATTGAAGCCTCAGACTGGATGATGCTCTTTGGGCACATAGGACTGCCTACAAAGCACCCATAGGGATGTCTCCTTATCGGGTTGTTTTTGGAAAGGCATGTCATCTACCTGTGGAGATAGAGCACAAAGCATATTGGGCTGTGAAGACCTGCAATTTCTCCATTGATGAGGCCAGAGAGGAAAGAAAGTTGCAACTAAATGAATTGGATGAGATCCGTCTGCAAGCATATGAAAACTCTAAGTTCTACAAGGAGAAAACCAAGAAGTTCCATGACAGCCTGATAGCTAGGAAGGACTTCGTGGTTGGCTAGAGAGTTCTGTTATATAATTCCAGACTTGGTCTCATGGGTGGTAAGTTGCGTTCTAAGTGGATTGGACCTTTTGTTGTTATTAATGTTTATCCTTATGGTACAATTGAAATCAAAAGTGAGTCCACAGACAAGAGCTTCAAGGTTAATGGGCACAGGCTGAAGCCATTCCTCAGCAATCCATCTCTGCTGAACACAGTTGTGGAGGAGACTTTTTTGCTTGACCCAATTTCTCTGCCATCCTCCACCACTATGACTTAGAGAGTTTTCTCATCCCACTCTTTTCCGTTTTATTTTCATTCATTTCCTATCTATCCACCTTCTGTAATTAGGAAGTAATTAGGAGTAAATAAATACAACTTTCATACTTGTTTATAGTTGATTTTTGATACTTGGAGATTTTGTGATTCTGGCCTGACTATTATTATACCTGCATTATGGTCTATATGTGGAGAATCTGAACTGAAATCTGAGCTGAGTTGATTTTTAGATTATTTTATAGTGTTGATATAGTCCTCTGATGGATTGTGGATTAGTCTGTATGGATTGGTTTTGTATTGTCTCTGATAAGTACTTGGCAATTTGAACCTGTGAGTTATTTGGGCCTGTTTTGAATGGACTTATCTATATGTCATTCTCTTTCTTTCGGTGTGATTTATGTCATTGGTGAATGTTATTTGTCAGAACTTGCTTTTGTTCTTTTCAAAGTTGCATTTTATCACATACTGCATGATTATGATTGAGGCATTCATTTCTATTTCCCCACATGACCAGATAGCCTACCTTGCATTGTATTCCCTTGTTAGCCCCTTTGAGCCTGAAACCTTCTCTTTGATGACCTGTATTACAAGCCTTAAGAGTAAAACAATGTGGTCCTAATTTTACAAATATTGATTGAATTGTTTATCTTTTGGTTATGTAAAGCAGATAAGTGTGGGGTATCTGCTAGGGACTTGCAGAAAATTAAGTGTGGGGGGTGAAATACTTGATTTATATGATTTGGGTTAGAGTTGTGGAGTTGGTATGATTTGGTTAAATTTTTTATGATCACACTTGTGTTTTGAATGCATTTGATTCTGATACAGTTGAAAAAAAAAAAGAAAAAGAAAAGAAAAGAAAAGAAAAGAAAATGAGAAAAATAGCAAAATTTTGATTTGAATAAGTGTGGAAAATAAGTTGAATACTTTAGCAGTGAGTGAATTGGAGACTTTACAGGCTTATTGTGTAGTTCTGATATCTTTTGTAATCTGTTGATGCTTTGTTCAATATCTGTGAAATAGTAGTCAATGAACCATACTTATCAAACCCTCATCCTTGGCCCCATTACAACCTTTGCAAGTCCTCTTGAATCATGCATGATTGTGATTATTAGTAGTAGAGAGTTAAAATAATTGAAGCATATGGTTAAATGATGTTCACTTTTATGGTTTGAGAGTAAACACTCACCTGAGACACTTGAGAGCTTGAGTGATACACTTCTGGTGAGGTCATTGCTTATGATTGACTTGCTTGATTGATTCAATATCTGATTGATCCTATCTTAAGCAGGAATTGTTCAACACTGTGATATGTAATCTCTATGTTGATTATGCTTTGATTGTTGTGTTCAATTCTGATACATTGATGGCTGTTTTGGGAGTATGAAATAGTTTAGATCAGTTGAATTTTTGCATCCAAGTTTCATATTTTTGCTTAGGACTTAGTTTTGTCCAAGAGTGTAAAAGAATAAGTGTGGGGGAATTTGATAAGTTATTATTTTGATCACTTTCTCTGCATATTTTATATCCCAATAAAGCATGAATAATGGTTAATTAGCATGATTAACTGCATTTATGAGTTTGGGCTCATTTGGGCTTTAAGTGCTTAATTTGTTTCAATTTGCTATATTTTTTCAGATTTGAGTACTTTCACTAAAACAGTCATAACTTCCTCCACAGATATCGTTTTGAGCTCAAATTTTTTGAAAATGAAAGAGGATTGACAGAGCTACAAATGTCGTGAAGACACAAAGAGCCAATTCGAACTGAATCTAAGGTGAAATTATCCTTGAAAGTGGATCAAGAAGTGCATGCGGGAATTTCCAGCGAATTGGACTCATTTAAATGCATTTAATTCATTCACTCTATTTTTTGTTGTACTTGGGATTCGAATTGGGACCCTTTTTCTCATTTAAGTGGCATGTGCAAGGCACATGGGGGACTAAAAAAAATTGTAATTGAAAACCTCATTGGATGGGCATTACGGGGGGAGACTAGAGATTGAACATTGAATTTCAGCATAGGGTTCTAGGTTCCCCTTTCTTTTTCTCTCTTCTCTTCTTCTTCTGCTTCATTTTTATGATTCTGTAGTGTACATTCAAGAATTAGGAGCTTTAATTCAATTCGGTTTGAATTCGTTTTGTTCTTCCTTTCCTCTTCACTTATCCACATTTTGTTTTGCAGTTGATTCACTTATCCACTATTTGTTATTTGTTGTTTCATATCTGTTTGGCAATTTTTCTGTTTGCTTTTGAATCACATGGAAGGCTAAGTTTAGGATTATCCTCTTGAATTAGATTGCAGTAGCTTTGAGGTTTTTTTTTGCTTGCTCAACCTATTATTGACTCTCAATCATTTACTCCAATTACTGATTCATGCTTAATGATCTAGTTTAACAACAATTTATATTTTGGTTTCATGCTTAGTGGAGAGAATTATAAGTTGTTGTAATTGGAGTGAATGTTATATGTGATTACTTAATTTGCATAATCAAGAGGTTAAGAAAGGGTTCCTGTAACCAAGGATATGCAATCTAATCAAGAGGTTGATCTCATTTTAATCATTGTTAATTCCTGCTTTTACTAATCTGTTCGAACAATCCAACCCCCCCGTTGTGAACTGTGTCTGATAGAAATTTGAGTGATGGTCCTTGAGAGAGACGAATCCCTTGAGAGAGACGACCTAGGAGTCACTTCCTAGTACTGCACTTTATTGCATTATTTTACCGAGTACGGCCTCGACCACACATACATTCTAGAAACATTAGTTGCTTACCAAATAAGACATACCAAGTCAAAACTGAAATAAAATATCCATAATAACCTAATGCTCTTTGTTGTCTGATTTGATAAACACCTTTTCTATCTTCAACACCAACCATAAACATACAAATCAGAGACTCCCACTATGATCTACTCACTGAAACACCGTCCATCTGCGCAGAAGTTGAATGAGAATATGATTTGAAGTGGAATTTATTGCACATCTTTTTAGTTTCATCTAGAAACAGGTGTAAAAACGGGGGAGAAATGAAGACTGAACAAATCAGATTGAGAGCAATTTAACTAAAAAGATAAAAGACTAATTAAAAATTAGACCTTTCATGTCAACTACCATGAGAATGCCATATTTGTATTTGATAGCAAATAAGAGAATCTAATCATGTATGGGTACCTAAGGGTGAAAATTTAATTGAGGGTTGTAATAGTATTACAATTGAAGGAAAATTTAAGGTATATTTTATATTAATCAAAAAAGGGAAATAAATCTGGTTCACAAGTAACAGAGAGAGAAATGAAAATGACAATGAAATAGAAACCAGTAAATTAATGACTACAGGGTGCCATATAGTTTTGGATGCTTATTACACCAGAATCATTCCGGAATAGAAAATAAGGAAAGAGAGATCAGGTTAGAGAAGAAAGTTTCTAGAAAGAATATTTAGAGAGGAAATAGTAGAGAGAGGGTCATACAACACACATGCTCTTCATTGCACGTAGTCGCGCAATTTAACACTCTCTTTCCTCTAACGTTGGCTTTTACACGATTCTTTTATTTCAGCATCTCTTGCCACATGACCATCACGTTTAACCAATTCTCCCATCATCTTTGAATCATTCTTCACGCGTGTTACAATACTCCCCTCTTTAACAGCAACCTTGTCCCCAAGGTTGAATTTTGGATAGGATTGTTGCATTTCTTCCAAGTCTTCGCGCGAGTTGTCACCATCGCTCAATGAATCTCATTTAATCATTCTTTGTTTAATTTCCTTCACATTTTGATAATTGTTCGTGAATCTAAGATGCTGACTGGTTGTACTATTGGTCCAAACTCATTTATAGTAAGCGGTTATGGGAGATATTGTTGTTTCTGATCTCCATGAAATTTTTTTAGCAAGGAAATGTTGAAGACCGAGTCAATCTTCTCAATGACTTTTGAATGGACCAACATACGTAGTTTCTGATTCTTCCGTAACAAAACATAATGCTGCTTATAAAGTTGTAGCTTGACCTTCAGCTTGTTCAACAAAGCATCACACATTTTCAAGCTATCTTGTAATGTTGGTGGATCATCTTCATTGTATTCATACCTGATGAGTGATGGTGGAGGCTTACCATAAATATCTTGATAAGGGGTCATGCCCATACTATGATGGAATGTAGAATTGTAGCAATATTGAGCCCAAGGAAGCATCTCAAACAATTTTTAGGGTGCTCAAATACATAGCATCTAAGATACATCTCTAAGATTTTATTGAGATTTTCTATTTGTCTGTCTGGTGATAAGAAGAGCTCAAAGACAATTGGGTGCTTTGTGAATTGAACAGATGTCTCTAAAAGGAACTGATGAACACTTTGTCTTTGTCAGAAACAATTGACTTGGGAAAACCATACAATTTTACAATGTTCTAGATGAATGTTTCAACTACAATCTTGCAATTTAATCCAGGCTTGAATGGAATGAAATGGACAAATTTGGATAGCCTATCTATCACCACCATTATATTATAGAATAACCACTAGACAAAGGAAAATTGGTTATAAAGTCCATTGCAATTTCTTCCCAAATAATGTTAGGAATAGGAAATGGTTGAAGAAGACCTGCCGGCAAAGATTGACTGACTTTTTCTTATTGACATATGACACACTCTTTGATAAATTTTCTGATATCGTCAGGATTCAATAATATTTGATGATAACCAGACATTAGATCCAACTTAGAGAAATAACGAACTCTAGAAAGCTCATCAATTAGCTCATCTATTATCAGGACAAGAAAACTATCCTTTATAGTAATTGCATTTAAAGCTCTATAGATATTACATACCCTCCAAGATCCATCTTTCTTCTTGACCAAGTATTGGAGAAGAGAAAGGAGTGCTGCTAGTTTGAATGATACCTTCTCTCAATATGTTTTCCACTAGCTTTTCAATCTCTTCCTTTTGGCTATAATGATACTGTAAGGTCTGACTTTAACAGGATTTGAGCCTTTTAGCAATGGTATGTGATGGACATGAGACCTAGGTGGTGGTAGACTAGAAGGGGTGCTGAACACTCAGTTATAAGTGTGTAACAAAAGTGTCAATTCTGGTTCCATGTCATCATGAAGTTCCAACAAGGGAATTTGGATGGATTCCTCTTGAACTATTTGCATGTTGCACACCTCCGTTGTGGCGTTTATGTTTACCATTCTCCTTATGTGATGTAATTGAGTTGTCTTAAGAAGATTGTCATTGTCCCCTTGTAATGTAGTGAATTTCCCTCCCTGTAAAGACTTGATGTGTCAAAATCTTCCAAATGAGCCGCTAAAGTTTTGAGACAGCTAGCACCCAATATGAGATCCGCTACCAAAATTGGTAACAAAAATGTAGACAACTTAACTACATTGTCCTGAGCTTGTAGTTTTAAGTCTTGAATCAATGCCTAATGCCTCTGACTCCATGTAATTACTATTGTCAAACATGACTATGAACTTTGGAGCTTGAGCAACTGGAAGTTTCAAGAACTTTGCCACTCTTGGTTGAAGAAAATTATTTGAGCTTCCACCATCAATCAACACTGTTACAGAGGGTTCCTATATAAGTTTTGTATTTGATTGTCCCTACCCTCAAGCCTTCTTTTAAAGCATTTAGAGATAAGTGATGGTTATCCCTGGTTGGTAGTTCCCGTTCTCTTGTATCATCCGGTGATTCTTCCTCACTCTCATGTTCCTCCTCATCTAATTGCAACATGAAACATTGTTTGTTAGGACATTTGTGGTTGAAAGAAAATTTCTCATCATAGAAATAACATAGGCCTTTTTCTCGTCTCAACTGCATTTCAGCAGAGCTGATCCTCTTCACATTGGGGTTTTTAAGTGGTGGGTCAGATGATGTAGGTAACAAGGGTGGTGTAGTTGATTTGGATACGAGTAAGGTTTTAGGTGTGTTTCTGGGTAATGAGTTATAGCAAGTGGGACAGAATGATGAGGTTGTGAATCTATTGGAGTACGAGGGTGATGGTTTGTGTGTACTTGTATATTTTTTCTCATATAATTTGGCTAATACTACAGCTCTCAACAAATTTACTGGGGTCATGGCCACTACATCACGTTTAATGTCAACATTTAAGCCACTAATGAAACAATTTAAAATAACTTCCCCAGTCAAACCTCCCGATCTATTAGCAAGAGTCATGAATTTTAAATAGTAATCTGATACTGATCCATTTCGCTACAACTTGAAGAGATCTGCCATTGGACAATCGAATGTTGAAGGTCCAAATTGAGACTTCAATGCACGGGTTAAGGTTGCCCGGTGGTTACCGCTTTCGATCTTCTATAACATCTGGAACCATGGTACTACCTTCTTTTTGAAATGCCTTGCCGCAATTTCCACACGATTTGAGTCAAGAGTGTTATGATAGTTAAAAAACTTGTCCGCTTTGAAGATCCACTCTAACACTGGAGTAGAACCATCGAAATGAGGGAAACCCAGCAAAATATCTTTTATCAAGGGAATACTATTAATCGGAGTAACTTTGATTGTCGATCCTGAGCTCGTTGGACTTCCATGAGAATGAGAAACACTTTCTATCAATTGCTGTATCGTCAATTGAATTTGGTCTATCTTCTTATCCTGTGATTTGGATTGAGTTATAAGAGCTGCTTCAAGCTTCTCCACTGTTATCGACAAACGACGCAGATCCTTTGCATTGTTTTTTACCTCGTTCTGTAATTTCTTCATACGTGTGTTCTCAGCCATGGAGTCAATGAAAACACCAATGTAACAATACTATAATTGAAAGAAGATCTAAGGTATTTTTTATATTAATCAAAAAAGAAAATAGATCTGGATCACAAGTAACAGAGAAATGAAAATAACAATGAAATAAAAAACAGTGAATTACATGTAGTCTTGGATGTCCATTACATCAGAATCATTCTAGAATAGAAAATAAGGAAAGAGAGATCAAGTCATAGAGGAAAGTTTCTAGAGAGAATATTCAGAGAGGAAATAGCAGAGAGAAGGTTATACCACACACATGTCCTTCATTACATGTACTCGCGCAATTTAAAACTCTCATTCCTCTAATGTGGGCTTTTACACAATTCTTTCCTCTGAGAGTACCTAATAACTTTATTGTATTTCAGCTACAGGTTCCACGAGAACAAATGAGTGCACGAGAACGAGGGCGACCATGAGAATGAGCGAGAACGACACCAAAGGAAGGAGAATGAGAATGACAGTGAGGTGTGGCGTGGAGGAAAACAAGGAGAACAAAAATGAGAACAGCGGAGCACGGGAGCGAGAATGGTAAGAACCAAAACAGTGGAGCACGAGAATCGTGAGAATAAAGGTGAGGAGCGGAAAGAAAGATGGTGGAAGCGGTTGTGCGAAGTAGGAAACTTGTAATCGAGGGTTGGAATGGGAAAGAGAGGGAAAACCTATATTAAAATGAGCTTTTCCACGACGGTACAATTCTTAATTGACGTAGATTAAACAAACAACGTCGGTCATGTGCATAACCGACGTAAATTGAACAAACAACGTCAGTTACGTGCATAAGCAACGTGGTATATCATATCCACGTCAGATTTTCTAATAACCAGGGTGAAAATTTTACTACGTCGAAAAACCTTATAACTGACATGGAAAAAGTGATGTAATAAGTCCTTTTTGTACCTATGGATGATGCCACATCTCGAGAGATGGCTCTTACTATTCCACCACTGGCCTTGGCAAATGCAGTTGCTGAAGGTGATGCGTTGGAAGAAAGTGATGCCCTCAACTCACTAGTTAGGTAGAATTTGTGGGTAGTACATATATGAAGCTGACTTGATAGTAGTTAGATTTGCTCTGACGTAAGTTTACTCCTTTTGTTTGTATTTTGTGATATGGGTAATCTACTTTTATTAACATTTTACATAGATGTAATGAACTATCTCTTTTGATGTACTATATTATTCTTTTGTATATGGGTTGTATACTTTTGTTAGTCATGAGATCAAAATGCTATGATACTCTATAGTGATAACTGCGGTACTTTTATCTAATCTAATACATATATATTCGCTATTTCAATCTACTGCGATGTCAATGTTATTATTATTGATAATATTATTACTTCACTTAAACTGTAACTGTTTCATAATACATTAATATGATTTTATTTGTAAATATCATATTAAAGTATTTTATTAATATTTTGTATTTGGATACGAAGATGCAACCTTTATCATCAAGAATGAAGAAGTTCACTCATTAATATAAGTAAAGACAAAATTTTCATTATTATCATCAATAGTAAAATAACTCTATTATGAAACGAGGGATTGAGTAAATTAAGAGAAGGATTTGATGGAAGTCGAATTAGATTTTCTAAACCTCACCAAAGAACTATACACTAATACACAAACAAGAGGAAAGAAGAAACAGTGTGTGATTCAATATGAAAGAGGAATGGTGTGTGAAATTATTTGAGGAGAAGAAAAAATTAAATAGATTTTCTAATACGTAGTGAAAAGAATGTACAAAGATAACACTCTTTACTAATTTTTTATTTTATTTTATCTCATTTTATTTAAATTTATTATTTTTTATTATTTTTCTTTTTAAAAAAATATACATTACAGTCAAGTTTTGATAATTATAATAATAAAAAATACAATCCTGCTTCATCTTTTAAGTCCAACAAAAACTTAACAGTGAAAATCCCTAAATATTTTATTAACTCGTCCATTCCGAATGTAAAATGATATTTATCTTCATAAGACATTAATTTAGCTTTCTTATACATTCAGTTTATTACGATAATATTTTATAAGTTTCAAAACCTTGCAATTTTTTACAAGTAAAAAACTTTCGGTTTTATTTAGATTGAGAATCCCAATGTTGAGATAGCATTGATAAGTGTGCCCTAATTTTGTTGGTACGTATGGTTTTTAATTCTACAAAATTATATATTTAAAATTTAAATTCAAAACTACTATTATTAATTTAAAATGGAATAATTATGTTTCTACGCGTTCAGTGGTGTAAGAAAATATATTAGCTATACACGCATAATTTAATAGCTGTATACAGCATAAATGCATTAAAAAGTAACTGATTATAAAATATTTATAAATGTTTGACATTTATTAAATTAATTACCACATTAATGACTGTATTTACTTTTATAAAATATTTGTTAATGTTAAAAAGTGTATGAATTTTGAATTATTTATTAAAGTTAAAAAATTATTATTATTATTAACTTAATTATCACATTAATGATATATTTATTTATTGTTAAATATCTATTAAAGCTAATAATTAATTCCATCGTTTAATTTAATATTTCAATTAATTAGATCACATTAAAAAATTAAAATAATTCGAAAATTATTTCGTAATTGATTAAAATATTTTATTTTAATATATAATATAATATAATATAATAAATATGTATAATTATTAGTTTTTAGATAACACATCTAGAAATTAAATTGTATAAAATTATATATACTTCGCTATCATAGTATTTCTCAATTTAAATTAACAAACTTAATGTTAATAGATGTTACCCCATATATATATATATATAAACACCGTTCTTTAATAAATATTTAAATAATATTTTACCATATATAATATATAATATGAATATATATTACATTTATATTGATACTAAATTTAATATATCTGATTCAAATATTAAATTATTATGTTGACCGTGACATATTTGTTAATGCCAATAATTTATTACTTTTATTATTTTAATAATTATATTAAATATTATTTTAATAATTATAAAACATTTATTAAATTTAATTTATAAGTGCATAACAAAAGTAAAAAAAAATGTCAATAATTAATTTAATCCAATCATTTTACCCATTAATCCAATATACTTATTTATTGTGCATCAAAATTTGCGATTAAATAATAAAACAAAAGCTTCATACTTTTCTGCTCATTAAAAAAAATATCCTCTGTGAACGATTATCTTCTAGTCATAAATGATCATGCAAAATGAACTTGTTACATTTTATATAGTAATTATCTTATCAAATATCCCTATCATAATTTTCAATTGGGCGGTGATGGTAAAATCTTTTACATTACAACAAGTAGATTAAAATTAAATTTGCATGTTCTTTAATTTAAATTAAATAAACAATAAGATAATTGAACTATTTTTTTTATTTTATTTTCAGGACAACTGAAATGGTAACTTCTTGCTAAAGTAAAATATAATAAATTCAAATTTCTTTCTTTTAATAATTATTCAATTTTTAGAAAAGCTTTTCAAACAAATATTTGATGCTGAAAATAATTAATGCTATTTACATCTTAATATATTGCATTTATTAATTTTTATTTACTGAAAATCCTAAAAGTATCAAGAAAGAGTTACGAATGAAAGTCATAAGACTCAATTCAAATCATAAAAAATGTTATAAAATAAAATAAACGTTGGTGTGAAGAGAAGTAGTGGTCCTCACACAGTACTAGCCAGGATGGAATAATAATTTTAGTGAAACGGCCTATCGGTTAAAGGCCAACTCTTTTTTAAGGAGCGTCACACTTGACCACTTCTTCCATTATTCACTCAATTCACTCTTTTCTCCACTCATCTTCTTCTTCCTTGCTCAATCTTTGGGAGGAATCATGTTCAAACCTACAAACTCCGTCTCCAAATATCAAGTTTGTTTTTCATCACTCACTCATTTATTTTCTTGGTTCCTTCATTTTCTTTTATTTACATGTTTTATTTTTTTGAACTTGTTTTTCTCATTCCATTTCTCTGGAAATGATAGTATATTATTAATTTAATCAAATATTGAAGCCTAAAACTAAACAAAATGAAATTTGTGTTTGAAATTTCATGTTTGGTTTGGGATAACTCACCGATTCATGAGTTTTGATCTTGTTAAAAGATTTTATTTTTTTTTAACTTCTAATTCTAATTTATTTATACCATTTAAACTGAAACTTTTAAGTACCTATAAGCGAGATGGATGCAATTCGAGAGGATCTTTAAGTACGAGACGATGGATGCGATATGAGAGGGGTCTCAAATAAACAAGACGGATGTCACATAAGAGGAGTTTTAAGTACGCGACGATGTGATACTAGATTTTGTTAACTTTTAATTCTAAATTTATTTATACCATTTAACCTAAAACTGTTAAGTATCTACACGATGATGGATGCGATAGGAGGGAGGTCTTAAGTACGCGACGATATATGTGTGATACGATAGAGGTCTCAAGTAAGTGACGACGCGATACGAAAGAGGTCTCAAGTAGGCGACGATACAATAGGAAGAGCATATAAAAAATATTAACAGAAAATAAAAAATAAATGAAGGATTAAAAATTAAAATCGAAAAAATTGAGAGACTATAAACTTCTTTTTTATATTTTCTTTTTAAATTTTGCACATGCTAACATGATAGTAGAGGGAATTTTTTATTTAAAAATGTTTAAGTTTTATTTTCGGAGTAACATGTGTAAGGTTTTATTGTATGGACAGAAACAACACGGAGAGACTGCAACAGATACTACTGGAAGAAGTTTGAAGATTAAGATAAAACAATTGACAGATCAAATTCACGCGGAACGAAGGGAATCAGTTAAAGTAAGGCATTTTTATATTATGTTTTAAAAATTATCTTTTAGAAATGTTTTAAAAAACTATTTTCAATTTTTTAAAATTGTTTTGACAACTTAGTTATAGTGTTTGTCTCTAGACATATTTTCACTTTTTTCTTTTAGTGTTTGAAACCTGGACATATGAATAGAGGAGCACTTAAATAGTTTTCAAAAAAGACAATGAAAAAGTATCTCTCAATTATTTCCGTTTGTTGATTTTAAAAATACTTGCCTTAAAAATAATTTCAAAACTTAACATATTTTCCATGGGAAATTGGTTATTAATTAGTGTGAATTTGTTTAGAAAAAAAAAATAAAAAGAAAATAAACAGATCATAAGTTTACAATTAGATGGCTTGATTCTTTTGAAATGTTTCTTTGTTATTTTACCACTTCCAATGTTAAATTGATAACTATTGTATCATATCTTATTGATTTATATAGGAGAACTAGACAGTACCCAAACTTCAAAACAAATATTATAATTTAAAACATGTTGCAAATTACAAATTGATTATTAGTATACCGTAAGACTCTTCCATTATTCCTTTGCCAGAAAATTTTTCTTTTACTTCATTGGTGTTTTGGTGGCACAACTTTTACCATTGATTATTTGAATTTGTTTTCTTCAATTGCAAAATGCAAGGTCGACAAGGGTTTTGTTTCTGGTCAATTTCGATTAGCTTCGGGTTAATATAAGTTATTTTTCCACAGGAATATCTTCAGAGACATGAGAAGAATCTTAAGTGTGTGTTTTCAACGATCAAGCCAATAATACTAGGGAGGGAGTTTCTGCAGAATGAGGGAAGTGTTAATATGCTTTCTCTAAAAATGGACAACCCTATGTTTAAATTTAATGCTTACTCTAAAGGTATTATAGAGATGGAGCAAATGAATGATGGTGACTTCAAAAGCATTAAAATTCTAAACAAGGAAAAATTACCACCATACATATCTTGGGTATACGTGGCCAGGTGTGTTTTTTCAAATACCAACCTGCTTCTTGTATTTTCTTTTCAAATAAAAACTTTCATATCAAATATTGTTGATAAATCCATGCTTAGTTTGTGTTTATGCAATTTCTGATTTTTCAGTTTTTTTCATTGAACAGAAATGTGAGAATGGCCGAAGGTCAATCAGTTATTGGAAAATACCAAATATACCATGATAAAACTAGAGGTGAAACGGTGATTTGTAGTGATAGTGAGGATGAGACAATAGCTTCTGAGGATGTTGAGCATGACTTCACTGATGTTGAAGATCGAATTTTGTGGTAAGTTAAAAAGAGGATGATATACTTACATGTTCTATTTAACTTTTAAGAAAAAAGAAATTACAACAAGATCAATGGATCCTTAATTTATATATTTGTTTGATGAGTAAGATAGAAGTATGGCTAGAACCCTAGTGGTTTCTTTTTTCAAATGTCTGAAGTCCTTATTCTAAAATTACAAAATTGACTCTTGAATATATTAGGATGACACTTGAGGAATATGGATCTACTGTGGAGGCATTCAGTTTCATCAAAGAGATGGTTAAAACTACTGATTTCCAAATTCAGGTAATATAGAATAACTGATGAACATTATTATATGTTTAATGGTTACTAACCCTAATTAACTATTGTAAAATTAAGTTTCACCATGGATATTTGGAGCAACCTTGTTTATGTTTGTGAGATATTTTTCATCAAAATATGCAGAAGAGGTATAAACAGCTAAAGGAAAAGACTATGTTGAGTCTAAATCATCATTTTGAAGATTGTAATTGTAGAGGATGTGAAACTCACCTTAGAACATGTTTGGAGAAAAGCTTAAGTGCTTCATTAGAATTTATCGATAACCATTTTTGTCGTCAATGCCTGGTACATACTAAAATATTACCCTTTTAACTTTTTGTTCACTGTCATCGGTCTAATATGATATTAAATATTTTGTATCTATATATGTTTTTATAATTTCTTTGAGCAGATCTTTGACTGTTCTATACATGATACTTCTCAACCTTCAGTATACCCAGTAAGTAAACAATGTTATCTGTTTTTTCAACTTAATTTGTGTTTCCATCTTCATCAATCAGTTAATTTGATAATTACTTCACAGAGGGAAAAACAACGAGTTTGGTCTGAACATAAAGATGACAGAAAACCATGCAGTGATCAATGTTATCTTTTGGTACTCTTCTTCTCTTTGTTTGTGATAATAAGTAATTTTTTTATTTTTATGTTGGGTACAAGAAATAATATAGAACTTTAATCCTTCTTTTCAATTTCAAAAAATATATCTTTCTTCCATGATAATATTCATTTTTCGATATTAGAATGTCATAAATAACTACGACACCTCTATGTAGGTAATTTGTTAACTTGGCAAAGAATTTTCAAAAATAGATGCTTTCTAATTCATTTAGAATGATTACTTTCACTAACATACTTTACAATAGCTATAACTCATCTATGTTTATTATATATTTGATAAAAAAATAGTGTGAATAGTTGTAAATTGGCTCCATTTCTCTTTCTCGCAGTTAAAGGATGTTATGAATTCATCAGAAAATTTAGCTCAAGGGCCTTTTCAATATAGACCAGCAGAAGAGGACTCCACATTCCCTCATAATGAGTCTTTGAATTCTAATGATGAAGAAAGGAACACAACCTATCTTGAGTCTTTGAAAAGTATTGTTGAGCATACTTCAAAAAAATTAAGAATATCTAGTAATCATGGCCATGGTGAGCTAGGCAATGGAGTGCCAGTTGAACAAAAAGATCTCACAAATGAGATAGAATTCAACCAGTTGTCCAATTCAACAGAAGTGCAAGCTAAAGAGGTGATAAGTAACTCAGATTGGAAACCTCTGGAGAAAGGCTTATATTTGAAGGGAGTGGAAATGTTTGGAGAAAATAGGTATGGAGCTTTTCACACTTAAAAACACTTCTTGAATCATGTAAGTAATTAGGTTTTTATTTGTATTTTTCTTCCAAAAATTGTGTTGTGTCAAAAAATGGTAGCATCAAAATATAGTGTAAATGATCCACAATAGACACACATCATGGATCCAAAACAACATATCCTTTTTCAAGTTTAAACAATGTCCTTTCGTGTGTGTGTGACGAGGAGGTGATTTTTTATCTGATGTGTGTATTTTATTGTTATCCTGAGTAGCAATGTCGGTGAATCTATAAATGAAAACTTTTTAACAATTTTTTTCTTACTATATTTATCAAATTGTCATTTAGTTTATATGTCAAGATAAACCTATACATTAGAAAAGTGAGTTATTTTACAATGTTTGTATCTAAATATATTTGTAGCAAATTTTATAAATTGTGATATTTATCAAGTTATTCGCAATTTACAGTTGCCTTATAGCCAAGAACTTACTTCCTGGCCTGAAGACTTGCTTGGATGTAGCAAGCTACATGTTTGCTATTAATGTAGATTCAACGCTTCATAAATCAGTACCAAGTTCAATGCTGAATGAAAACATTAACGCAAAAAATATGGTGAGAATTTGAAGCATTCATTTACTTGTCTTCTTCATGTTTATGATGTAATTTATTGAAGAAACAAATTAAATATATGAAACATACTCATATGGTAGAATTAATAGTATTGAAATTATTATAACAATTTTTTATTAGTTTACAAATTATATTTTCTGTTGTTTAATAGGAAGGATATTTTCGATTGGGTTGAAGTTTTTAGTTGATACGTGCATGTATAACCTTTTAACTCTTTGAATACTTGGTAGCTTAAGATTCCTCTATAGTACTTGTCTTGATGATTTCTTAAATCAATTATAGAAAAAAGTAAATCTGAATATTCAACTATTGGTAATTCAATATAATTCTGCAGTGACATGTCATTTAGATAGCATTGAAATAGTTTTTGAAACTGGGTTATCTTGGCAGGACAAAGAAATGGCGTCCAAATCACGATCACGGCGGAAAAAAGGAAAACCTAAGAAGTTCACGAGTTCTCGAAAGTCTTCTGGTGGCCTTCCATATAGATGGAGAGGAGTTGCTTACAGGAAAAACTTGAAAAATAAGCAATATACTCCTTGTACGTGCAGTGGACCGTGCGGAAAGGAATGTCCTTGTCTCATTAATAAAACTTGTTGTGAAAAATATTGTGGGTACGTAAATTTCAACTAGTTATGTATGTGTCTTTAAGCCTTTTCTATTGATGAAATAAACACACTAGTTGCAAAATAATTCATAATCTCATGGCCATGGTCTATTTGAATTATTTTGTGAAAAATATATCTTTGTGGTGGTTGTCTAGCATGAAGATTCAAGTCTAGCGAGAGTGATCAAGATACCTTGTCAAATATGGTGTTTTCTAAGCATTTTAACTCAAGGAAAGAAACATGATTTCTCTTAAGAGTGCTATGATATACATGTTTGGAAATTCATGAAAAATGCACTCTTAAACTTTGAACTACTTTAAAGAGTTGAAATAATTCATGAATTGTTAACTAAGTAAATTATGATTTAAACGTGATAGATTAGGTTGTTTTATTTGTACTTTCAGGTGTTCAAGGCTCTGCGGTAACAGATTTCGAGGATGTTATTGTGTGAAGAGTCAATGTAGAAGTCGATTATGTCCATGCTTTGCATGCAACCGCGAATGTGACCCAGATGTCTGTCGCAATTGTTGGGTTAGGTAATATAACTATTTATTTACTTGTTTGTTTGAACTTTGATTTAATGTTTCCTAGTTTTCCTTTTTTTTAATGCATTTCATATATTTTACTTCACCTCATTGAAAAAGTCATAGCTAAAGTTAAAATTTTGTCGCTTATGCTAATGCAAGAACATGATCCCATATTTAAAAATCATACATATACATAACAAGGAGATGATTAAAGGGTAAGTTTAACTCTTTTCAATAAATTTGTTAACTATCTACAATAAGTATCTTGATTTCAAGAAATATTCATTCGTTTAAACAATATCAACTACAAGCATTTCAATTGTATTAACCACTTTAACTTTAAGTGAATAGGACTATAAGTTGCATCTTTCACAACTTCAAATTGACATTTTTTGTATAGTTGCGGCGATGGTTCACTAGGGGAGCCACCTCGACGTGGAGAAGGCCAATGTGGAAATATGAATATCCTT
Organism: Hylodesmum podocarpum; assembly: GCA_026586105.1. Lineage (NCBI taxonomy): Eukaryota > Viridiplantae > Streptophyta > Magnoliopsida > Fabales > Fabaceae > Hylodesmum > Hylodesmum podocarpum. The sequence continues at coordinate 1,949,732 of JALJEV010000549.1, read as the reverse complement.
TTAGGGCAAAAGGAGAGGGTCAGTATGAGCATATTATTGTCTTCTCAGTTTTTAGTTTTAAAACTTGTTTCTAAAAAAATTTCTCATTATTCAACAATTAATTCTCATCTAAAATTTATTTAGTTATTTTGAAAATTATTTCTAAACCATCTATTTGAAAAATTAAAATAGAAATAGTTAAGAATTTTTTTCATCATTTTATTCAATACCTCACTGAACTCTGAACTCTTTTTTTATGCCTTGCGCCACCCCCACTGGTTTTTTTAGTAATCTTGTTTAGTTCAGAAGTTTCTGAAAGTAGAAATTGAACCGACCCCATTTATTTTACTCTTTAAATTATCTTACATTGTTCTCATTATACTTGCAGATTCTTTTGGCAAAATCAAATATTGCGGGATGGGGAGTCTTTGCAAAGGTGGCGAAATTTGTGCCTGGTTTTTTTCAAAGATAATGTGATATTAACTTCTTCTCACTAATTGATGATGTGTTTCAGAACTCAATGAAGAAAAATGTTTGCCTTGGAGAATACACGGGTGAACTAATCAATCAACAAGAAGCAGACAAGCGTGGGAAATTATATCATCGTATAAACAATTCATACCTTTTTAACCTTAATGACAAGGCAAGTTTCTTGTCTCAACTTCATTTTCTCTTAACTTGAGCATGTTCTAGAGCACTTCTCCCATGGACTTGAGCATTATTGCATGTTACAAAAATGTGTTCAAATGATAGAAGATCTAAACTTAGTTAACATATGTGCTACATACTTATCAATTCATCTACTTTCCAATTTTGTTACCTCTCATTTTGCTTAATTACTAATTATTTTGTCATCTTTTCATTTGCTTTCATCTATTAACCTGTTGATCTATATATCATTTCTTTCTTTGCACATATAATATATAGTGGCTTGAGACCAATGGTTTTAATGTATTTCCTATACCTTATCAATCTACTATTTTTTTAACAGTGGGTTATTGATGCTCGTCGCCAAGGAGACAAATTAAAGTTTGCTAATCACTCATTAAAACCCAACTGTTATTTAAAGGTTAGTCCAAATACTTCAGTTTTAGGGAGAAATGAAACTTACCCTTGATCTCTACATATTGAACTAAATTATGGAATTGACATAACAATTTGGATTATTGTTGGGTTGCATAGGTGATGCTTGTTGCAGGGAATCATCGAGTCGGCATATATGCCAAGCAAAATATTGAAGCTGGGGATGAGCTTTTTTATGATTATTTCTATGATCTAAAATGTGCACCGGCGTGGGCTCTTCCACTTAAATCTAGGGCTTCCAGGAAAAAGAAATTGCGTATTTCTCAGGGCAAGGCAAAGAAACATCAATCCCGTGAATGAACCTTTATTTCATAATGTTTAACATAACTTCTTCGGGTGCTTTCAAAATTTCCTTCAACATCTTACTTAGTTAAAAAAGTTAATGGTTGATGTCATTAACTACATTCTCTTATTGTTCTTTTTGTCAAATGCCAATGTCTTTAATTCATATTCTTAATTACATTCTCTTATTAATCTCCTGAGTCTTTAGTCTTCAGTTTTTGAATTTTAAGTTTTTAGTCTTTCATGTCTTCAATTTAGTAGCGATAAATGCTTCGTGGAGTACGAGGCAGAGCAAGATGAGGGTTTAGAATTTGAAGTGTTGGGTATTAGGGTGACTGCGCCATGATGCTTGGTTTGGATCAGATGTTTATTGGCTGTGAATAGGACTCTAGGTGTCACTTCGTCGTTGCTAATTCACTAAGTTCTTGGAAACCAAGTAGTTCCATAGTTTTGAGAAGTTACTTGTCAAGTGCTTTCACCGTAACAAAAACAGATATTACTAAATATGATTACCTGACGAATATTATCGACGAATTTCTTATCCGTTTTCAAAAACCCATTGTTGACATTCATTTACCAACAGTTTTGTCTCCGTCGGGAAGTCTTGTAATTTTTAACTGATATCAGTCATATTACCATCAAATTTTCAACAAATATGTCCTTTGTAAACTTTTTACCGATGGACATTATGGACTGATTTTGATCCGTTGAAAAATTGTTTGTTTCCTACCGATGGATATTATTGACAAATTTCTCATTCACCACAAAAAAAAATTACGAACGGCCTTTTATCGACTAACTTGTCACAATCAGAAAGATTTGAAATTTTTGACTGATATTACCGATGAATTTCAGAAAGAAAAAAAAAACAATTTTTTTAATGAACAATACCAAATGACATTATCGATGAATTTTGATCTGAAAAAAAAAAATTATTTCCTACGATGGATTTCTCAATTATCAAAAGAAAAACATTACCTATGTCCAAGTACTTATGGTCTCATATCAATCAATTTATCATCATTAATATTAAGAAAATCATTAAAAATATTGTAACTATTGTCCATAATGAACAATACCAAATGACATTACCCATGGATTTTGATCCGTCAAAAAATTATTTCCTACCCACGGATTTCTCAATTGTCACAAAAATTTTATGGTTTGGATCAAGATGAATTCAATTAACTCAAAAATCTAAACCAATCTAGATTCATTGAACTGGTTGGAACAATTTAACACCCCGTCAACAATACATAACCATTACATTCTTCTTTTCTTTTATTTGCACTTGTTTGGTGAAGCACAACTCCTTCAAACCCGACGTGAATTTCAATGTGTCAAATTCGACTTAAGTAATTAAAATAACACTATACGGAACAAAAGAAATACATGTTATTTGATACAATATAATATATTTACCAGATTATCTCTAAATGAACACTTTTCTCTCTCTCTCTCTCTCTCTCTCTCTCTCTCTCTCTCTCTCTCTCTCTATATATATATATATATATATATATATATATATATATATATATATATATATATTAACATTTAATTTAGTGATCTAATTGCCACTTTTATTTTCCATTTCGTGCAAATAACATTTTTCTATTCAAAAGAACACGATTACTTCCTTCAAAACACAGGCCGTAGCAGAACTATAAATATTCCTTTGCTTCATCTGTATCCAAAGTCCTCAATTACAAATTCTTGTCACCACCATTTTCTTATATTCTAGACGAGTCAGAGGATTAGTGTCCAAATTTTCAATTAATTTAATAATTTTACACCACCAAAAGAATAAGCCCAAGTACATCTTCACATTCTACACCAACTACCGGGCTGTTTTGAGGCGTGAGATGACATTGTTAACAAACTTTACAAGAAATTCTTTACTGCATAGTTGTGGAAGCATAAGGGATAAATCTCATGAGGAAGCTAGACAGAGACCAAATGCAAATCACACCAAGGAATTGTAGGACATTTAAAAGGGTACCCAAAGAACTGTTTATAGCCATGTTGTGCGAAGTCATTTCTGCTCCTCTAACTGTAAATGATAAAGCTGTCACCAGTTGTGCTGCTCTATTTAGTTGGTGCAGCCTGTACACCTGTTAATAACACTTCATTACTTATGAATAGCAAAATCAATTGAGAAAGGTAGTCATAAGAATATTAAAAACATTTTAGTTTATTTGATTCAATTCAATAAGAGAGAGATAGAGAGAGCAAACCTAAGATAATCAAAATGTAAATTTAGACTAGACAGTCAATTAGACAACAAAATAAATTTCCTTTACACTTTCTACCATGAAGACAAAAAACAGAAAGTTAACCAATCGTTGATTGGATTGTCCTTACTTGAAAGATTAATGGGACAGCTGACCATGAAGGCGACTTTCGATATCTGGCATACTGTTCAAATGCAAATTGGACAACTATACCGACAAGGTATGGAGCAAGAGTTGCAGAGGCTGCAGGGCCAGTCCATGGCCAGACGAAACCCATAGTCACCATTGGAATTACAAGACTAAGCACCAGGGTAGCAACAGAAGAGACTCTTTGTCCCAATTGAGGAGGTGGAGTATCATTACTGTTTGTAGCAGTATCCAGTAGTATGGGTCTTCTTAAATGGTCTAGTAGATAAAGGAATACCGCAACACCACAATAGAAAATTGCTTCTGTGAAGAATAATATGAGGAAATCTGGAGACAAAGATATACTTCAGAATTCAGATAGGGAAGCACAATTTAGATTTAAGAAGAAAAAAGATAGTAGAAAAGAATAAAAGCAAGCGATAGAACATTATAGAGTTTGAGAATGGATCACTCACAACTACCAATGCATAACAGCACATAATTCACTAGAATTACACAAATTACAACTCTCATTTTGGCTGCCACTCCACAAACATCTTCAATTTCTAAACCAATTTCAACTTTTGAAAATGTGTTTGCTGATTATTGAAACTGAAGTTGCAAGACTTATCATCCATTATGTTTGTTTAGTTTAGTCTCCGTTTCTGTCCAACCATCCAATGAATGATGCCATTCACACTTTTTTCAAGAAACAAAATACTCTCTGTCAAGCAATGAGCATCATATCCAATTTCTGAACATCCAAAATGTTTTCCTAGCATCACCAATTATCAAAAAACCAAATACAATTAATTCCCCTTTCCTCCGGTTTTCATTTGCAGATGCTTATCCTATTGATTCAAGGAGATGTTACTAACCTACAACAAACAGCAAAATGGTAGAAAACAATCCACATAAAAAGATTAAGTTATCCAAATTGCTGCGGACATAGCAATATAGCACCAAATACTTAAAACATTCCAACAAACCAGAATCGTTCTTCCAAGGAAAAGTTACCTGTTAACAAAGAGTCCTCAAAAATGATGGAAAGCACCTTGCGTAAATAGAGCGAAGGAAAAATAAAGGAGGCAACAAGGATTGCAGGGCCAATAAACCACAATACGCTGTTTTGACTTCTCTCTGACTTCGATACAAGGATCTTACTATCTCTTCTGTATGGACGGTTATAAAATGATACAAGACCAGGTTTTCCATCACTCCCTGATAATTGAAAATATGAGTGGCTTGCAGGAGAGGTTTCTTCCGCAATATTATCATTTTCTGGCTCTAGAACAGTTGTTTCAAGCTCACAGTGTTGTGACCGATCCTCAGAGACAACAAAAAGAGCATTTTGCTGATTCTGTGGTCTACCTTTTAAGCTTGGCATTCCATGTATAAACTTAAGCTGGCATGATTTGTCTAACCATGATACAAATGAAAAGGAAAAAAAAAGCAATGTTAGCAGAGAAATATTCAAAGAAAGTTCACACAAAATACATTGCAAATCGCAGCTCACATCCTTCACGTTTGGTCCATATGCAAATTAGACCTTAAGGTTCGAAGTGTGCAAATGACCCTGGGAACATCACAATGTGCAAAAAGACACCTTCCATTATGTAAACTGTTAACCGTCCGATGGAACTATTACATGACAAAAAAAAAGTGGGAAAATTGCAAATGTGGTCCTAGTCTGAAATGCATTATCCTTTTAAGGTTTTTAATCTTGGGTTAATTAAGCTTTTCGTCCCTCAAATATTTCATATTTCAGATTTTAGTCTCTCTAAATGTTTTACTAATTCTTAGTCCCTCATTTATTTTCTGTCAACATTTTCAGTCATAAAGTTAACTAAACCGTTAAATGTTGACATGGAAGTGCCACATGACCCCTTCTTATATGACCACATTAGCACTTAACATTTCTAATTTAACGGTATCGACTAAAAATGCTGAAAAAATAAAGGGACTAAAGTTGGCAAAAAATTTTAGAAGGACTAAAACCCAAAATATAAAATAATTGAGGGACAAAAAACTCATTTAACCCTTTGATCATCAATAATACCATCATTAAAAGGTTTTCTTAACAGAGGATTATTCACATTGTGTGAAGTTCAGCAATCATTTGCACCTCTCTAGACCCTAGGAATCTAATCTACACGCAGGCCCCAGAGTTCAAGGGTGGTTACTATTTACACTGAGATTTCAAATTTCTATAACAATTCAATCAAGATATATGCTTGGAACCATTCATATCACATTTGTTATATCTTTAAAGGGTGAATAATAATTGAGTTGGACGCTCAATGCAGAAGTAGAAATTCAGGAATCAACCAGTGAATAAGCAAGGTACCTTTAGTGTACAGTTGCAGCTGAGCACCAGTTAGCTGGTTGACAAACAAGCCTTGTGATAAGCTCAACTAAATATTAAATGAAAAGAAATTATGTATGAGTAAATAAAGCTATACTCAGAAATACATCAGTTAACAATTTTGAATAGCAGTTAAATGAAATGGATTTAACCAGAGAGCAATACTCAACTAGAATATCACATGAATTTCTCAGCACAAAATGTGCAAAGCTGAAAATGGAAAGAGTAATACATGTCATACCCCCACAACCCCATCATAATCATTTTTCATAAAAGAATTATATATGTGGTAATTAATGTATAGCATGTAGTATTATATACATTTGAAAATTAATTGACTAATAAAAATTAAACAGTAGAAAACCGCATGGTAAAATTTTACAGAACTGGTTGTTAGAATGACCACACAGTTGCGTATCACATATAATTTAAATGATTTAACTGTTCATAGTAATTCATGTCTAGGATATAAAAACCATTTATCATCAACCTTGTAGAATGTATCATGAAGCCTATATATAACTATATCTCCTAATAACTATATCTCCATTTATCCCTCTTATCTCACCACATATATAGAAATTCATGTCTACAAAATAGAAACCATTTATCATTTCCAATTCAGTTATATGCTGTATGTCCACTAACGATTATTTTGGAGCGATAAGGTTGATCAAGTGGTGGAAGAAGGGTTCTTAAGAAACGAGAAGGGGAAGGCCATAAATTTGAATTCAACAAAAAAGTAATAATCACTAGCAAAAACGAATATTTACCGATAAAAAAGAAAAAACTAATGATCATTTTCAGTGAGAACCCTACTGATGAAGTGAAAACAGTAGCAGAAACATTCTCCTTCGACAACTCAAAAAAAAAAAAAAAATGAAACAAAATTACTTATAACTTTTGAGGTTTAAAAGAGAAAGTTCTAATGTTATAGCTCCACAAATGCATACACAAGAATCAGTCACTCTTAGTCAACCCATGTAAACATTTCTAACCAACTATCAATAATTACAGGTATTGCCACTGAAAACAAGAAAATCAAAAACATGGTAAAATAGGGGGAACAAAGTAACTCCACAAAAGAATTGAAAAAATTGATTAGCATAAGTACCTGGGAAGTGGCACCTCTTGTGCGTTGAAAAGGAGAAGAAGAAAGAGAAGGTGCTAAACAAGAGAAAGAGGAACCGAACTTAGCATTCGCCATAACAATTTGCGAATGAAGAGAGTAACCAGAGCGCGGCGTCGAGGGATAGAATGAAGGGTAACTTCGAATTCACCGAAGCATGGTAATTTTATTGAATGAAGATTCCGCGGATATTAAAAAACCAAAAGTGGAGCAAAACAGAGAGTGTGAGTGTTACAACGTGCGACGACACTGTCCTCAGCCGTAGGTTTGTGGGTATAAGATTGAACCAAACCTGTTTGGTTTATGACTTTTTGTTGTTGCCGAGGAGCCAGGTGAAGATTTTACGCCTTTTTTTCTTTTTCTATCAATACGAGACTAATTTGGATTTAATTGACGTGTATTTATTTATGTAAATTTTTTGTTAAATTGTATTTTTGTCTCCTTTCATTTCAAAGTATAGTTTTGGTCTTCTATTTTAAATTTCATGATTTTGACTTTTATATTCTTTTTAATCTACCACTTTAATTCTCCTATTTCTGGTTTTAGTCTTTCCAATTTAATAAATTTATAATTTTTGTCCCTATTTTAAGAAAATAGACGTTAGCCTATACTCAACACAAATTAAGAAATTAGAAGAAAAAAATTATTAAAATATTTAAAATTATATTATTCAAAGATTTTTCTGTCTATAGTTTAGATTTTTTATTTTAATTACTTAATTAGAGATTTTAGGACACTAGTTAAAAGGATCCTTTAAAAAATACGCAATTTTAATTTAGATTACATTATTGTTTTAAAATTAAGTTCAATTATCAATTTTCAGTCCTTTGAACATTTTTTTTATTTCCGTCATTTGTGTTTAAATTTACATCCTTTTTGTTTTAAAGTTAAATGTTGACTTTAGTTTTAGTCTTTTATTTTTTTTTAAATGGTATTATCTTGATTCTTTAAATGTTTTTATAGTGTTAATTTTATATTAATATCGCTAATTAGTGATAAAATTTTAAATAATTAATTTAAAATAATAATAACTTTTAGATGTCATTATTTATATTTAAAAGACATTGAAATAGTTTCTCACACCGCAATTTTGTAGTTTCAGTACAGTTTTCTCATTTTCTTATATACGAAATGACACTTAAAAAGTGTTATTATTTTAAAATTTAACTCAAGATCAATATTGATATGAAATTAATTATTTTAATAGAAAAATACTTATAAAATCAAAATGACATTTTTTAGAAACATAAAAGATGGAAATAAAACTTTTTAAACTTATAAGACTTAAATAAAAATTATCCAAACTTAAAGTACTAACCTAAAATTAATTATGACAACATAAAATTGGGTGTTGATCGTTTAGTAAATCATCATTTTTGTATACTGGATTATCTTTATGATTTTCTTATACAAAATGATAAAAATGATATTTGAATATAATATTATATTTAATTACTCGGATTTTTTTTTTTACTAGATTAGTGGTGGTGGTCTATCAGATTTATTTTATACAATTTTGTTTCAGATATTTTATCCTATAGAAATTTTAACTCATTGTAAATTACATATATTATAACATGAAAAATTTTAAAAATATATAATAATTTAAAAATATAACTTTAAAAAAAATCTAAAATCCATGAATTAAAAATAACACCAAAGAAACACCCTTGGGTGAGTTAATTAATCAAAACTTAACCACAGTTAACACAGTTGTGTTGTGTGGGTAATGAGAAGAAGGAAAAATTATTAGTATTATGATTATCATTATCGAAGACGAGTTTACGAGAGAGAGAGATAGTGAATTTGCGTTGCATCGTGTAAAACATAAGAAGCGTAATTCCAATTCGCAAATGCAAAAAAAACTGAGTTCACTAAAAGACAAAACTAAAATGGCGAGCGTGTCTTCACATTCTCCTCCTCCTCCACGCTCCGTCTCCGATTCCGGCAACAACTCCCCCAACAACAAGGTCAGTCAATGACTTCACGCGCTTCAACTTCACGCATGCACACGCGCCTCTGTTCTAATTGTTTTCATGGTTTTGTTTTCTAAGGTGGAAGCTGCTACTGATAATAGGGCTGGTCTTGTTGATGATATAAAACCTAACTTCATGGATGGTCTTGAGTAAGTTCCTTTTTTTCTTTTTTAATTTTCTTTTTGCTTTGCTCTTATTATTCGATGTTGATTCCGTGTACAAATAACTGTATTCTTCAATTTGTATTTTGCTCTGGAATTTTTTATAGGTTTTTATTTTAACGATGTTTGAAATTTCGAGTGGCTTTCTTTGTTATTATTTTCTTGCCTTGACAACATGATCGATGAATGAATGGATCTGTATCTTTTAGGTTTTGTCAATTGTGTGTTGTTTTTTAACGTGAAGCTGGTGGTAATTTTGTGGTAAAATATGTAAAAAATTCAACTTGGAAAGTGTTGGAGAATTCAATTACGGATTTTTGTTGTTTTCACTAAGATGACATTGTACGCCAGAGGAAGTAGCTCATTTATGATTTTATATATTTCATCTGTTCCTTTCTTCATTCGGAATGAAAATCTCCTTTGAGCCCATTATTTTTATCTCAGCAATCTGTAATATTAGTTGGAAGCATAAAAGTTAAAACTTTATGTTTGTTTCGATGACACCATACTGGTATGTGGTTTTCTCTTCTGGTTGTAACTTAGTCACATCCTTTGGTGGATACAGGCTTAACACTTTACAAAAATGATAGTTAGTGGTTGCTTTTCTTGGTTGATTTTGAATCATATAATTGCTAATTCTGTTCTCTCCATTGAGTATGGTTCGGAAACTAAAGAAAGCAAGTTCACTTCTCCTTTAACATCTTCTTGTTTTGCATATATTATCCATTCAAATTCCTCCTTACCATGGTGGTTTAGGAAGGCTAGTGCCATTTAAGTATCTCATGGTGCCTAGGTGAAATTTCTCATGGATATTTTCAAATAAATTCAGTTGCTCATCTGATCTCATTTAGTCATATAACCTAATTGTCATTTACATAGTCTTCAGTTTGTCCAATAAGCATATCATGTTTATCCCCTTCGAGGCTTTTTCACTAGAGTTACATTCCCATGATGCAACTCTATTATCAAATTTAATTCTTCTCCTTAATTTTATTATTGGGCAAAAAAAAATCTATTTTAGAATGCTATAAAGTATGTGCTTTATATTTTAAAGTACATAAATCAAAATCTTTGGATTGAAAAGTGTTATTAGCTGCAAGTTTGTTAACCAGATTAAAATAATTTATTATATTCTTCAATTTACAGTCACTTGGACAGTCCGCAATGCATCGAGAGGTTCAGAAAATATGATCAGGATTACACTCATCGATTGTTGGCAAAATATTTCTCCAACAAAAGCCTTTTTGGAGGTATGCAACATTAGCCCTCTAAGAAGGGATGTGTGGATGACTCAATACACAATATAAGCTCTGTACTTTCCCACTACTAGTATTACAAATTTCTTTGATTTATGCATGAAGAACCGACCCATTGTGCAGACCTTTGTGATTATTTTGCTGTAATTCGTGTGTATTGCTTTAATTTTTTCTTTTGATTTTTCTTTTCTTTTTTTACATATAAGAGTCCATTTGATTGATTTAACATTGCAGGAAATGTTATTTTTGTGTTTTTATAAAGTAGACTCAAACAATGATAATGGTGGGAAATATCAATTTAAATGGACAGAGGAGTATGAAAGATTTTTTGTGAGCTGGGCCAAGTTCATTAGGATGAATGTCTGTGTATCATTTTAAATCAAAAGTGATCAATCAAGAGTTTGAAGTTATCATTAATGGAAGACATGCATTAGTGTATACAAAACTTTAAAAAATAACAATGACTCAATGTACTAGTATATAGGTTGAGGCCTTGAGGGTGAGCTTTGGTGCCACAGTGAAGTTGTTGCCTTGTGGCTTGAAGGTTATATTCAAATCCTGGATATAGCCTCTCCACAGGGGTAAGGATTTTGATTTAGAGGTGATTCAAGGAAACCATGGTGTCCCATCACGTTTTTCCACCATGCCAAAGAGTAGCTTTAAGGCTACCATGGTTTTTCAGGATGTTTCCAAACATAGTCGGACATCTGCCCCCCCGGACCTTGGTGGGAGCCTTATGCATTGGGTCACCCTTTATGTAATTAGCATGTACATATAATATAATACTGCAGTGCAAAATTTCTGTAACACCTGCTCTTGTACATATTTCCTAATTATCTTTATTAAAGCATTCATGTTTCCAAAATATTTGAATGAATATGAACTAATGAAGGATATTAATACAAGTGTCACCAATGTAATCATGGACAATCAAGATGAAATGCTGTAATGTATGCAAATTGAACGTTGATGTTATGTTGTAAATAATATAGGGCCTGTTAGATATGAAAAACATTTTTTGTTTTCATTTCAGTTTCTACTTTTAGTTACAAAAATTGTTGATATGATCATTTGGATCTGAAAGCAGGGTAGAAAAAAAATTGAGGACTGAATCCCTTTGTTTCTTGGCGACTCTGTATCATGAATTTAAATCTTTATTATGTATGTTAAAATATAATTTAACTTCCACACACAAAAAAAATCCGTTGTCAATTGATAGTAAGTATAAGTTTGTTTTTGCAGCGAACGTATTTGATGTGCAAGTGACAGTAGAAGATGAAATCATAAAGTCAAGCTGGTAAGCATGTGTTATGAATTAAAACATCTTGCATGTTACATGTTCAAAATATCAAGAGAAGAATGTAAATTAGAATGTCCAACGCAATTTTTTAGCAATATACTGAAAAACAAAGTTCAATAAAAAGAAAGATGTCCAACCCCATTATACAAAATAATCTAAACTTTTTTGTCCAGCTTGACTTGTTTCAGGTCATATGAAGATCTTATAGTTGGTTTTGAAGAACAACCCTGCAATGGATCAACTCCACCAGTAGATTCCCAACCCAACCTCCCCAATGGGAAACATGCGGTGAAGAAAGAAGAACCGAAATAATGTGTCTTTAGAAGCGTCAATGCATATACTTTCATAGAAAAGTTAACGCAAATTAAAGCATTGTTATTACCTGGAATTTTGGAACTTATTATAACTGTAAAGATGGTTTTCTGGGGTTATAATTTTGTGTTAAGGGCTGGCGAGCTGCTATTTATATGATTCAATATACCGATTAGATAGGGAATAATTGCCACCCACTATTTTATTCTGCACTCAACACCTGTTCTGTAGTTGTTTGATTTAGCTAGTAGGTAGTATACGAATTGGTGACAGCTCCCTATTTTGTGCGTTTTGATACGATCGATATCGGTTTGCATTCAAAAGAAGATCGTTACAAATTTCTTTTTTCTGTTTACTTAATGGTAGAACGGCGATGTACCACAAATCGAGCAGTTTCTTAATGACATTGTGGAGTTCTCAATAGAGACGCGCCTAAACATTGCTGTACAGGCCCGTACTGTGAATAATTTTCTCTAGCAGTTACTTGATTAGCTGGTAGGTGTTAGGAATCCTTAACCATCTGCGTCAATTAATATTTGTCTGAGTCTAGGTTGTGGGCTTTATCAAATTTTTGAATTGAGATAGAAAATCAATGTTCTGTTTGATGTGAAACAATGGAGATAGTTTTCTTTTAGTATACATATATACACATATACATTTGAATCAATCACTTCTATCTTTCATTCCTCTGCTGTTTATTCTATTTATTTATTTCCAATGAAACAGTAAGTACTTCATCGTCTCTGTTTTCTTCCATTATTATGCCAGCTGATTCTTCAAGCCACATATTCTGCGCCAAACAAATTGTACAATCAGTGGAGCAAAGAAGCCGCACATCATAAAATATATTATTTTAGGTCTATTGTGGTGATTCTCAACTTATGAATTATGATTAGGAACACTGAGCTCGGCCTAACGTAGTCAATCGTTACCTCAACCAGGATGGTGTTTAACGCACCAGTATTTTACCAAGTTATACAGCAAATGGTAGATAATAATACAAAGGGAAGAAGGAGGGTTGGAGACAAACTCTGAGTTGCAGAATAAAATCAATCTCGCTTAAGAACCTCGAAACAATAGCAGCGATTCCACAACAAAAAGAGAAAAATTACAAACTAATCTAAGAATAAAGCAACCTTTTCAATACAACATGAATTAGGAACTTATCTTCCTTATGCATGACCTTTAACTTACTCAAAACACCAAAACCCCAACAGAAAATGGGATTGGCCTTATCTCATTTTAAAAATTTCAACGCTAGGAGTTCTCTCCTTCATCCCTCTTTAGCCTTTCTAGAGACTACCCCTAAGAACAAGCTCAATTTTCAAACCTAAATAAGATTTGCCCTCTTCAAAAATCTGATTATTCGACAATAATAGGGCCAAATCGATTCCACAAAATCAAGATACATCTCCACTATCCGTTCCTGCAATACTTTCAACTTTCTTCTTGTTAGCTGTTTATAATCTCTATTTTTTACACTCAATATAGGCTGAAAAACATAAGTTGAGATATCCTCTTTGAGTTTCCCACGGAAAATGTAGCTGTAGGCCAAAAAACAGTAAGAGGGAGAATTCTTAAGTAGTTTGACAGTCTGCTTGAAGCTGAAGACATAGAGTGCACACAGCCACCGGATTATCATGATCTCGGCAGCCACGGCGAGTGGCCCCAAAATCCATAAAGGAGTTAACTCCTTGGAAACTTCAGCACCATATTTCACGTTAACGGCCAAATATAAAGGAACACTGCAGATAAAGGATGAAGTTAGAAGACACAAAAGCATTGTTAAGCCATCAATGCAATTGACATTGTTTAAAATGGAGAAAGTTGAAGAATGATGTAGAGCCTAGTTATATACTATATTTACCAAGCAGTTAGCATGTCATACAGTTTGGTCCATTTGTTTTCCCCATAAATTCCAATCTAAAGTTTGCTGTTTGCTTTAATCGAGATATTCAAGTTGATGCAAGACGAAATTACATATATGCCAGGCAACAACAAAAACAAAACACGCATATGGTACAATAGAAAATGAAAACACACAGAGGAAAATCCATCATACTTACAATATCAACAAAGGAATCTTTATTGATGCATCTAGGGCCATAAAATGGGACCATGCCACCTTCAACACCTCACTTCTTTCCTTAAGTTGAGTCCCTTGCAGATTTTTTGGTAAAATCCCTGACGTGGGTTTTTCTTTAAAAATTCCATCCACTTCTTGGCTTGATGGCTGTGTGCGCAGCAATGTCAGCCATTTATTGAAAAGTCTATGAATAGCAGATGATGATGTCTCAAGGCTATCATTTGTTTCAGATGCATATGAGAGTGGAACATTGTGAGCTTCCCCACTCTCTCCTAGTCTAACAGAGGTCTTTGGTGCCTTGAACCGATTAGCCCTGATTCCTGAATCATCGTTTAGGGTGCTGCCTTTGAAGCCCGAAATCCTCAAAGGTTTGAGCTTGGATACAGAAAAGCAAGGAGGCCCTACACTGAAAAATAATAAACCCTTCATGAGAAGAACTACAAGAGCATGCTCATTTAGTTCATGCTTGTTTGTATATGTGCAACAATCACAAGGGCTTGAAACTTAAAAATTAATTGAAATAATGAAATCAATAAATATGAATTTATATAGAAATCAAAAGGTACAAATTTTAATATTGGCATCAGAAACAGAGAATACACACGAGCAATGCATCAAACATTCGGTGCAAGTAATGTTTACAAGCACAAATTGGTTTTTCTCTCCAGAAATCATTTTCTTTGCACAATATGAAGTTCTGATTCTACTAGAGACAAAAATTACTTCCCAAGTAACATATATATAATTGGTTGATGAAGACTTGCAATTCTTTTTTAATCTTATTTCAGGAAAGCCCCTTAGAGCTGCATTGAAATTTGATTGTCCTAACTTTTTATCATAGGGCACCTCTTAGTGAAAATCTGAAAGACACTTCTACCATTACATTATGTAGTTCTAAACTTCACGTGACCAACACAACAAAACCAACATTTAATTTCCATCAGGAAGAATACACATATATCCACCTTAAGCAAATATTCCACTTTACTAGGCAATGGCAGTCAGTTCTTCCAATCATGTGATGCTTTGTTAAGCATTGCTTCAACTTCAGCCTTTTGCTCCATGGGAAATGCCTCGACGAAGATGTGACATACAAACCCTGTAGAAAAAAAAAAAAAAGAAAAAAAAAGTAAATCATCCATAAAGTTCATAATTCATAAACCCATATATTAAAAATGTGAATTTTTTATAGCATAAAACAAACTTATAACAAACACAAAACACCCACTAAAAGAGACAACAAGACTTATTATTATTAAACTTCAGATTAGGCAAGACTATGCTAATGAGAGAGAGAGCGAGAGAGAGTCTCAACTTCCAATAAAATTTCGACCTTCCAAACCCAGGACATTTCAGAACAAAAGGGTGAAACTTTGATCCTCGCATAACTTAGTTACAGCAATCGAATCCTTATAACCAGAAAACATCACTGGACGATAATAATAGTCCAATACAATATCAGATACAAAAATTGCATCCTTTAAAACTAAAATTTGAGAGCATCATTTTACAATGAAAAGGTAGAAAGTACATACACAACATAGACACAAAACCTTTGAAAATAATAAATCACATCATTTTACATTTTGCCGTTGCTATACCCACAAATTTGACTAACAAAAGCATAAAACAAGATAAAAAAAGGGAGAATGAAATTGAAAGTAAAATTGTAAACACATCAAAGTGAGAGGCCCATGAGAAAATAAATAAATTCATAATCTAAATACCTGAGGTTGATGCGCTACGAAGGCCATTGTATGCATTTATTCTTTATCCAAACCGCTCAATAAACGCAACCTATTCAATAATGGAGTTAAATGAATTTTACATAAAACTAATATACATAAACACAAAACTGTAAGAGTTTTACATTTCAAATTTCAGAATTGAATGTGAAATTAATCCATGTCACCGACTCTGATAGCAAAAAAAAGATAGCCAATAAAGCGAGAAAGAAGAGAGAGGTACCGTGTCGAAGAACGTTGGTACAGAATCGGTGAGGAAAGAAATTAGAAGGGTTGAAGGGGTGGAGGTGAATGAAATTGTAGTTTTAGAACCCTAACCAATCAGATATGAAAGAAAAGATGATATCGGTAACGACAGTGTCACCACCCTATCTCTTCTTCTTCCCCCAATTCTTCTGTTTTTGTTTTCCTTTTATTTATTTATACCACAAATGCAAATAGTATAGTAAATAATTATATTTTCTAAGTACTTACTTCTTTATTTTATTTTGTTTTATTTTTCAAAAATAAATAAATAAAATGTTTTTATTAAAAAAAATGAATAAACTATATTTTTTTTATTGTAAGGTTAAAGAGGCCATTAGTTTTATTTTTTTCTTATGAAAAACAATTTTATGTTAAAATGTTTGTGTTTGTTTAATTTTTGCTGAATTTGAGGATTTGAGAAAAAAATTTAATTAACTTGGGGGAGTTATTTTGAGTCGGTTTTAGAGTAAATTTAATTATATTTATCCTTTAAAATAAAATTTCATTTTAAAATTTAATTAAATAAAGTATTATTTATACAAAAGCTGTGAAAAATATAATTGCTTTTTTTTTTTTATTTGTTTGCATGTAACATTGTAGCATAATGGTTAAAATTGTGTGTTTGGAGAAAGTTTGGGTGATGAGATTTATAGTGGTGTGCACAGTTTGCATTACAAGAAAAGAAGATTTTGGAGGGACTGAATTTTGATGACTAAAAGATAAATGAAGGAATCATATGCACATTATGGAGATGACTTAAAGGAAAGACATACAAAATTTGAAGTTTGAGGACATTTAAACCTTTATTATGTATATCCATGTACTTGTAGGAAAGGTTTGGATAGATGATATTTATTATATTTGTTAGTTTAAGAGATGAGTTCGAGTCTCATCATTGTGGTTGTTTAAGGGGGACATTGATTTACATTAATTTACATGTGAAGGGTTAGAACATCTCATTTCTAAATATTATATTAGTAAGAATAATGCCCTTTTATACTTCTATTAGTACAATTTTTATTTTTTTTTAAAAAAAAAAGATAAGCCCATAAATCTTCTTTTTTTTTCCCATATTTTTTCTCCATAAAGATTTATAGAAGAAAAAAAAATTAACTTTTCCAAAAGTTAAATTTATTTTTCATTAAATATTTTGTAGAAAGTCTTACATTTTTAAAAAATAAAGATTCTACAAATTAGTAAATGAAAAACTAATTTTAACTTTTGAATAACTAAATTAATTTTTTTTCATTAGAACTTTTCCTGGATAAGTTCACCCAATTTGATCTTGGAGATTACACGAGATGTTTTAACTTTCAAAATATTTATTTATTTATTTTGCAAAACTTTTACTATTGTAGTATAATTTTTTTAAAAAAACTTTAGTTTGTCATTTTGAATTTTATAAGTGGAGTTTAGTAATTTATTTTCGTATCATTAATTATAATTAAACAACTGAATTATGTCATAATACTTATTTTTCTCTTACTTATATTATGTTAGATGCATATATAAGAATCTATATGAATATTTATCAATTTATACATCTGGTAGAAAAATCTTTCATTTTGTATTGTGATTTTTGAATAAAATTGCTTATAGCCACCTTTTCAAAAAGTTAAACAAATAGAAAAAAATTGTTGTATACTTTCTTCTTCTCTTCTCTCCTTTACTCTATTTCTCTAGGTTGTTCTTATGATTGAAAACTTTTGTTGTTTCTTAAAAGATTAAAGATATATGATATTTGAGGACTGATCGTGAGTACAAATAATAGAGACCAATAATAAAATTTGAGTTATCATTTCTTAAAATAATTTGATTAAAAACACACTTAAATTTTTAATACATAAATAATATTTAATAAATAAGGAATAAGAATGACTAGATTTCATAAAAAAATCAGAAGTATTACGGGACATGGATTGGAAGTTTGGAGAACATCTTATGAGTCAAAGGGGCACGTGAAATTCTTGCTTAACATAGTATTCTATCAAAGAACAAGACAATGACATTTGTTTGGTCTAGTTTTCTATTTGATCACTAGAAGATAAATGGAGGAATTATATTCACCTTACGTAGATGACTTAGAAAGGAAGACATTTGAACCTTTATTATGTATATCCATATACTCTTAGGAAAGATTTGGATAGATGAAACTTGTTATATTTGTTCATGTTTGAGAGATGAGTATAGGTCTTTTCATTATTTTTTTTACGTTTGTGGTGGTTTAAGGGGGACATTGATTTACATGTGAAGGGTTAGGTTAGAACATCTCACTTCTAAATATTATATTAGTAGGAATGATACCCCTTTTACTTCAATTAAGACAATCTTATTTACTTTTTTTTTTTTTAAAAAAAAAAAAAGATAAGCCCATAAATCTTCTTATTTTTTCCCATATTTTTTCTCCATAAGGATTTATAGAAGTAAAAAGATAATTTAACTTTTTCAAAAGTTAAGTTTATTTTTCATTAGCTAATTGTAGAAAGTCTTACATTTAAAAAGAAAATAGAGATTCTACAAATTAGTAGATGAAAAACTAATTTTAACTCTTTAAGTTTTCCTGATAAGTTCACCCAATCTAATTTCTAAGGCAGATTGACGTAACTAGGTCAGTTACGGTAACTAATTTCGTAACTGGGCCTAGTTACAAACATATTACCCGAGGGGGTTGATTTGCAACTAGGGCGCCTGTGGCATGGGCGCACTACGTAAGAAAAAGACACGTGGCAGACAACGGTTGGCCAAAGTAAGTGCGCCCGGATAGTAGGCGCCCCATTCAATCAGGAGTTGCCACGTGGCAAGTGCGCCTCGGTCTAGGGCGCCCCACTTACACGTGGCAAGTGCGCCTTTACCCTGAGCGCTCCACCTCCATTATCCCCCCACCCCGCCACCTTCGTTTTCATTTTTTGCTTCTTTCCGCCGCTGTCCGTCTTGTTTCTTGTAGTGGGCCTGGACCCTGAGCGCCCTTCCTCAACCGTGGTCCCCCCTTCCTCCACCGTGGTCCCCGCCGTGGTCCCCCATTCCTCCGCCGTGGTCCCCACTTTCTCCTTCGTGGTCCCCTCCTCCTCCTTCCAGGTATGTTTTGTTAATTATTTTTTGTTTTGTAGTTTAATTTTTATAATATTTGTTAGTTTAGTTGTTAAGATAATAGTGTGTGTAGTGTAGTGTTGTGTAATGTAGTGTAGTGTAGTTAAATGTAATAATTATTTTGACCTGGCGTAGTGCGCCCACGCCCCAGGCGCCCCACTTGCCACGTGGAGTGGGGCGCCCATGTCCCAGGCGCCCCACTTGCCACGTGGAGTAGGGCGCCCATGCCCCAGGCGCCCCACTTGCCACGTGGCGTAGTGTGCCCATGCCACAGGCGCCCTAGTTGCAAATCAACCCCCCTGGGTAATATGTTTGTAACTAGGTCCAGTTACGGAATTAGTTACCGTAACTGGCCTAGTTATGTCAATCTGCCAATTTCTAAAGATTACACGAGATGTTTTAACTTCTAATTTGTTTTGCCTTTTACTTTTCTACTATACTTTTTTTTCTAAACTTTATTTTGTCATTTAAATTTTATAAATGGAGTTTAGTATTTTATTTTAGTATCATTAATTATAATTAAACAATTGATTCATGTCATAATACTTATTTTTCTCATACTTATATTATGTTGGATGCATAAATAAAAATTTATATAAATATTTATCAATTTATACATCTGGTAGAAAATCTTTCATTTTGTACTATGATTTCATAATTTAGGATTCTATGAATCTTTCCCATTAAAATCTTAAGTTTAACTACTGTGCTTAGAGTCACCTTTTCAAAAAGTTAAATAAATAGAAAAAATTTGTTGAATACTTTCTTTTTCTCTTCTCTTCTTTATTCTATTTCTCTAGGTTGTTACTGTGATTGAAAACTTCCTGTTGTTTCTTGGGAGATTTAAGATAAATGATATTTCAAGCATTGATCGTGAGTATGAATAACAGAGACCAATAAAACTGAGTTATCATTTCTTAAATTAATTTAATCAAACATACACTTAAAAATTTTAATACATAAATAATATTTAATAAATAAGGAATGAGAATTACTAGATTCCATATAAAAATTTACTTAATAATTAAAATTATGACTGATGCCCGTGTAATCCACTTGTATAGACGATCTAGTGTGATCAAATTTTATATATATATATTCGTATTTATATTATATTATAACGTACCCTTTAATTAGATGTTATATTATCTAAATTAGTTTGTGAAATTTATTTTAATTTTTATAAATTTTGATTAATTCATCGTCAAACATAAGTCATATACTCATTACATTAATATAAACACGAAATAAAATATTAAAAATTAAAAAAATAAGTATATAGAAAATATAAGTTATAGATTCATTACATTAACGTAAAGACAAAATAAAGTATACAAGTATCATTATACATTAATGTAATTAACTAAAAAGAATAAATATAGTCCTGTCCTATTTTAAAATGAAATACAAAAATACAAGGATGACCTAATAGAAGCTTTCAATGGAAGAAAATTATTAATTCAAAAGCACTCATTCTCAAGCTTCATTGACAATATCTACATCTATTGATCATCTACTCACTCAACATTTATGGGTCATAACAGACTTTGCTAAAAGGACACATAAAAGGTTAACTCACAAGAAACAATAACAATAATAATGAGTAGTTAAATAAGGAGTATTCATACAATCAGTCCATATATAATGTCATTTCCATAACAACGTTGTAATTTCTAATATGATGCATGAATTCTCACTCCACTTAATGTCATGTGATACCATTCTAAAAGTCATAACATGGTGTTTAGGAGTACATGTTATTTCCGGCACTCTCACTAAAGAATATTATATTGTAATGGTCAGAGTCATTAGTGTTGCAATGAGACTCACAACCCAACCCAACTTATGGTGATTGCCTAAAGTGGAAGCTTTCCCCACAAGAGACGCACCCTAAGTCCTAGAACCAATAGTTCTAACATGACTCAAGAGACCTTTGAGTAGTTGAAACAACAAATGTATGATCGAATTTGTCAAGATTTACTTAAAGAGTTTCAAGATAAGTTTAAGGACAAGCTTCAGGAGAGTCTTGAAGAAAGAATTGAAATTAGGTTGAAATTCATACAGCAAATGTCTCCAGTACATGACACTGTTTAAGTTAGTAACAAAAGAAGTTGTACTATACTAGAACCAAAATTTAACGAAAGGTGAGAGTTGTATTTATATTCGAGTTGTATTCTAATGATTCTAATATTTATATATGATCCTAAAATGAACATTATTATATAATTAGCATAATAATCATTCTTGTGATTTTAATAATAGGTGCAAGTTATATGTTAAGGGGGATCTTCCACGCATAGTAGTCATTGGTATTGTGTTCGAGGAGGCACAACCATCCATGGGGTCCCCATATAACCACAGTGGGTTAGGGAGGTGGTCGAGGATGTCATAGACACTAATGCCAAAGTGCTTATGTGCCCATTATAGATGTTCAATTTGTGGGGCAAGTACTTAACATCTTTATTGCATGGCCTCGAAATTGATGAAGGATATTTCATCACATAAAAAGGTACAATTTGGTTAATTTAATTGTATATATTATTAACTTTAATACTAAATGCTATAAAATGTGACTTGGCGTGTTTAGGATCACGTTAATAAAGGAAAACAAGTAATGGACGCTCCAAGGCCTGCTGCTGTTACCGATGATGATAAGATGACGATGATGATGATGTAGAACAAAATCCACTAATTGAGTTTCTCAACATATCATCATTGATTCATACCTCTATACATTTGTCTTTCACAAAAGAGGTATTTAATGTTCATAACTCAGAAATGTCCATGTACATATTATTATATGATGTTCTAAATATTAGTTTGGAGAATATCATGTTAAACATCTTCATCATACAATTATGGTAAAGGTAGGTAAATTTAGTAATTAATTTCATTTACTAAAAAATAGTTATTTAAGCCTCTAAATATATTTTTGACCTGATATAATTACTTGTATGAGATGAGTACCAACCAAGACACATTAGATATATATGGATTTCTTAATCCTCAATCCATACAAAAAGTTAGTAATAACAAAACATCAATTCAACAACACATGCAAACATGGATAAGTGAATAAGAAAAATAAATATTCTTGGTTCCATAAATGCAAACATGTTATTTTTAACTGCATTTAATTAATGACTGTGTTACTAAATAATTTTCCTACTACACGTCTCATTGGCAGTTTATACTCCTTATTCTTAAGGACTATTCAGTAGTTTGGTTTTACTCTTTGCACCATAAACCTATCGTTGACATGAAATACTTATTAAATGAATAACTTTATAATGTTTTTAGATATATTTTACATTACTTATATATAAGTTATAATGGTATAATGATACTTGATTTGATTAGAGTCATTGCGGGCACAAATATGTTGAGTGGAAGGGGTAATCGAGGAAGGAATATCAACATTATCATTCCTAAGGTCTAATGAATCACAATTAATTTACATCATTTATATGTGATCTAATTATGTATTTTATGAATATAGTGTAATAAACCATTTGACTCATTTGAACGTGACTATTATATCTTGTATTGAATGAATGTTGTTATTAGTACAACTATTATGGAATGTTGACTTCAAGTAATATATTTATATAATTATTATAAAAAAGGTGTTTAAAACACAAGCAATAAGAATTAATATTTTTTACATGTTTCAGATGTTTGAAAATGTTGACCCATTACAAAGTGATGATATTGACATTATTCGAAAGGAATGAATATCATATCTAATTCGAATAAAGGGATGTTCATAGTATTGACCTTTCTGTATAAAGAGGTACCTTAAACCTTGTAGTTGTTTAATAAAAACAACTGTTTTATAAATAAAGGTTGCATTGTTATGTTGAAGTTAAGGTTAAATGAGTAATTAATTGACTAGGATTACGAATTTTTAGCATAAATGTGTTATTAGATTATTATAAATTCAAATCCTATTATGATATGTATTTGATTGAATAATTCTAAGTTGTATTTAATTGATTTTTAACATATTTGATTTTATGAATTATCTAAATTACAGGTAAAATTCTGTCAAATTTTTGTTAAAATTATTGTTTTAGATTATTTTTAAATTCTTTAAATTATGTAGTTTGATATTAATTAAACATTTGTAGATAATATTAATATTGGAGTTATTGTTATAGGATTTGATAATGGTACTGCTTAATTTGTTGTTTCTAAATTTCCACGTGATCAATGTTTTAGTGTTGATTTACATGTAATATTATTAGGGAATGTTCGTTAAAAATTGATATTCGTAATTGATATTATATGGGACTATGAGCGGTTCTAATAATTAAATGACTTGCCTTTTGTTTTTTATTCATTTATCTAAATTCATCATCACGTGAATGAGTTTATTGTAAATGAATTTATAATTGTTAATAATGAATTTATAATTGCTAATGATAATATTATTTTGTTTGATATAATTATTTTTATTTAAGTTACAATTCTATTAGAGCTAAAAGTTTAAAATGAATATTTAAAAAAATCACTTTTCACATAAGTAATAAAAAAAAACTGATGTAAGAAGTTTTTTATTATGATTCCATGTTGGTTCACCAAGACAACCGATGTGGAATGTGAAGAAAATGACGTTAAATTGAAGCTAAAAATCGATGTAAAAACTAATTTTTAACGATGAGTCTTTAACCAACATGAAAAAACTTGGCTTTCCACGTCTCTGTTATTAATAGATGAAAAAAGTGATTTTGGAGTGACCTTTAAGACCCTTTTTATTGTAGTGATAGCAAGTATCTACGATTATAAAGTATGTAATACACTCTATGATAGAGACCGTAAATCCACAAATTATATTTTCCCAACATAGTTTATTTTATACCTAAATTAATTAAGATTTAATCCATCAAACACTTGTTTCAGAGATATAAACTTTTATCACTTGTGTCCATGCGTGTTGATTAAAACTATTAACGCTACTTGTTTTGTCTTATTTTAATTTTTTTAAATATGTTATAGGTGTGTATTTATTAATTTTGTCGATAATTAATTTCTGTCAAATTTGACAGTACATCTTTAGTAAGTCTCAAGTGTTTATTTAATTTTTTTCATGTATATAATTTGAACTCAACCTTACTTAAATTATATAATCTCAATTTTACTCGGATCAAGTAAATAACATGTTGGTTCTCATAAGTTGTTTATCTTCTAAGACAAACATTTTTAAAAAAGGGTAGCTATAAAACTTAAAAAGGGCTTCTGCTACTCTGCGAGGGCCATTATTAAAATTTAAACTGGGCCTCAAGTCTCAACTAAAAAGCAATGTGGTCCTAGATGAGGGAGAGGAACGTGGATGAGTGAACTCAACCAAAAGTGTTCTTCCAAGCTTCATTTGCTGCACAACAGGATTTATCCTTTCCATGAGTATTTGGACCATTGTAATCAATGTGAGATAGAAATTGTAAGTATCACCACGTGGAAAAGTGAACGACTGATGGCAGTTTGAAACTAGTTCATCCACTTTTTCATTTTCAAATACAACAAAAGACATTAAAGAGTTTATTTGATTTTTGCCTCAGAGGCTCGTAAGTGTCAAGTGCATGTTGGGATGCAATCATACAAAGTACAACTCACCGTAATTTCAAGGAATATTTGTTTTTGAAGTGATTTTAGAGTATTTTTTTTTTGGCCAAATGAAATAGTCAGTTTAGATGTTTGTTCTCGAAATGATCTTCTATGAGGAGAAATTAAAAAGAATTTTTTTTTTACTTTATTAAAAGTTAAAATAAGTTTTTTTTTTTAATTAATTTGTAAGAAGTCTTATATCTTCTAGAAAAGTCAAAAGAAAAAATTTCTACAAATTAAATAGTGAAACTAATTTTAATTCTTGGAGAAGTAAATTTAATATTTTTTTTCTTATTTTCTTCTCAAGTAAATTCTTCTGAAAAAGCCCACTAAACTAGATTTACGTTGTTTTATTAAAACTTGACCACATTACCCAACATGGTTATGACTAAACTTTACTAGAAATCTCAAGCATAAAATGAGATGTTTATTCTTGGTTGTTTTTTCGTATTCTCAAGGAAAAAATATTTATCTTTTATTTCATCAGCCAAACTACATATCCATATTTTGGATATTTTTAACTCAGGCAGCGAGGGGTGAGAATAATATATTTTCACGAGAATATATGGAAGTTATTAGTTCCATGTTTTATTTTTATTATTTTAAATTTTAAAGAATATATATGAATATTAATATTATCAAACATTTTTTAAATATACCTGGAATAACATTTTTTAAATATATCTAAGAATTACAAATGAAATTTGTACATAACTACTAATATGAATTGAAGTTGGAAGGATGAAATATATTTGAGAGAGAGTGTTAATGTAGGTGAGTGAAGGAGAGGAAAAATAGATGTAATTATTTAATTTTTTATATTTTATTGATCTCAAGTACACATATTTTTAGTCATTTTAAGAACTTTCTATCATACATGAACATTACTTTATTAGATTTCTTTATAAGATTTTATTGTAAATATGTTGAAGTTTCTAGACTTTTGAGCTTCTAGATTATCTTCAAGTGTCTCTAGATTTATAGATTCATCTATTAGATGGTTATTTGAGCACTAATTTAATCTCCTCCTTGTGCTCATTTATGCAACTCCTATTTTTCTCATGTGGTGATGAACTTTTCTCGTATCAGTGTCTTAGAAAAGATGTCTGTCAGTTAATTTTCTATTTTGCAGAATTGTAATTCAATTTCTTCCTTCTCGTCCAACTCTCGAATAAAGTGATGTCTTATTTCAATGGTTTGATTGGTTCTGAAATACTAGATTCTTTGTCATGGCTATTGTCGACATATTGTCGCAAAATAATGCAGTTGGTGCCTCTTCGTCGGTTTAAAGATCCTACAAAATTCTTCTGAACCAAAATGCTTCACATGCGGCACTTGTTGCTGCAACGTACTATGCTTCGACTGAAGATAGTGCTATAGTTGTTTGCTTCTTAGATGAGCAGGATATTAGTTTAGTACGAAGACAAAACAAATAACCTCTTGTGTGTTTTTGATCATCAACACTTCCTGCCCAGTCGCTATCTGTGTATCCTCGTAGGTTGTTGTCTTCTTCTAACTCATACAAAATGCCATGATACTTTGTTTTTGTGTTGTATCTGAGAAATCTTCTTGCTGCTGCAAAATGATCATTCCTTGGCTTGACCATGAATCTTGATACCATACCGATTGCATGAATGATGTCGGGCCTTATATGAGTAAGATAGATAAGAGATCCAACAAGACTTCGGATGGTCTCATTGATAACTCGCAAATTAAAGTTATTGGCACTTGTTCCTTTAGGAGAATTCGTCTGTTAAATAGCATTAAGCAAGATAAAATAGTGTTCAAATGTGTTAAAATGCAATATCATGTCATATAATTTCTTAATGGTTTGTTTAAGTATTCAAAGACTCAAAAAAAGGCAACAAATGGAAGTGAGGACGCATTATGAAGCAACTCGCGTGAGGCATGCAGCAGCTTACGCGAGTTAGAGCTCCAGAGCCAACACACTCCCCTTTGCAACCTCAGCTCGTGCGACTTACCTCAGCTCGCACAAGCTAACCTTCCAATGCTACCAAGGATGCTCTCTGTATGCATAACTCATGCGAGTTGGTTTCCAAATAGCGTGAGTTATGTTCCAACCCAAACCCAACTGTGTTTCTTATAAAAAGGAAACCTGATTCACACAAATAGTCACCCGGAGATAGAGAGTGAAGTCTAGAGAACGACATAAGGCATATGATATAGAGAGAAGTAGAAGATGGAAAACAAGGATTACTCATCCCCTTCGCAGAAGTCGATCAACTATGTATTCTTTTCGTGTTGATTATTCTTGTACTGTGACTCTGACTATCATGAACTAAATCCCTCTTTAATTGGGAGAACGATGTAACCCTAATTTATTCTAATATAATTATCAATATTATTCAATTATATGGTTACGACTTTCTTCTAATCTTAATGTTTTTCATTAATTGTCCACTAATGAATTGAGTCTAAACCTAAGGGAACTTTGAGAAAAGAAACTCCGGTGATACTGGAGAAATAACCATTACTAAGCTAGAGTCTTAGAGATAAGAGTAGACGGTAGTGTGAACACAACCTCATAGTTTTCAAGGATCATAAACCCTAATTGACTTAGTTTAACTTAAGAGATTAATTAATCTGGTCAATCTAGGATGCGTAATTGATCCTAAGAGGGACGATTACAAGAATAGGAATCTCATTTATCCAATAATATAATTTGAATAATAAGGGAAGGGTATTAGGAGAATTAGTGGTGAAATCGAGATCTTAATCGCTCTTATTAAATTGAATTCAAATTAACCTTTTAAAATTGGGTTACCTACAACATAAACAATTGCTTTAAAATCACAGTCAGAAATATAATTGATACAATTTGATTATTTGTTCTCGTGAAAACGATAACTTGTGTTCTAGAATAGTTATTGATGATTGTGATATACTTATCATAACCATGTGGGAGTATTTCTCGCTCTCGCAAGGAATGCATCAGTTATCATTGAACTTTACATGAATAGACTCTTCTACTACTTAGATTCTCAAGTTATTGAACTTTACATAGATAGACTCTTCCACTACTTGGGTTCTTAAGTTACAAACTCTATTGGCCATTGAAGTGTCAAAGTATCCAAGAAAATTTATTTTTTCCACCTTAAAGTCAAATTTCCCAAGTTAATATTTAAGACAAAGCACTCATATCCAAGTGGATGAAACAAAGAGATGTTGGGTCTTCTTCCTCTTTGTAGTTCATAAGGAGTCTTATTTATATTTGTTTTGATTATAACAATTAGTGTTCATTGTTTTTGCCCAAAAGTACTTAAGAAGAGAATTTTAACAAAGCAAGTTTCTTACCATCTCTTAAAAGGTGTTGTTTATTCTTTCAACTATCCCATTTTGTTGAGATATTCTTGGTAAAGAGACATTGTGAAAGATGTCATTTTGAATACAAAATGTTTTGAATTCAGAGTTTTCAAATTCTGTTATATTGTTACTTTTAATAGAAGCAATGTAAAAACATTTTTCATTTTGTACTTGCATGTAGAATATCTCAAAAACTGACTCATGTTTGTGAGTTAGAAAGTATACCTATGTGAATTTAGAATAGTTATATATAATGAAAAAATCATATTTCTTCCCTCTAAGACATTACATATGTGTATAACTAAAGAAATCAATATATAACAATTCTAATGGTCTTTATAACGGTAACACCATTTATAGATTTAAAAGAAGCTTTTAAGTTATTTATAATGTTAACAAGACTGACACTAATGATTGGATTTCCAAGAAATTTTTGGAAGATCATTTACAAGATCACATTTTGAAATTTTAGAAATATACTTGAGACTTCACTATCCTAGTTCCATGTGCAAAATATCTCTTTCATCGTCTGTTGAAATTAAACATATTACATTCTGATCACTTAGATCTAAATGATTAACTTCACAAAGGTTATTCTTTCTTTTTCAAGTGAATAGAATGTAATTGTCTTCATTTTTTTACGATGCATTCATCCTACTTTAAGGAAAATTCATACCCACTGTCACAAATTTAATTTATGCTAAGTAGGTTGAATTTTAATCCTTTTAACATAAGAAACTTCACAAATGGAAGGCATTGGAGGCTTATCTACCGTACCATTATCAAGAATTTTATCATTACCAAACCCATAGAAACTAAACCTTTAATTGGTCTACGGTCTTAGAAGATAGATAGGTTTTCTATCATATGTTGCAAATAACCACTCTCCAAGTACCAACCAGAAATCTTTTACTCTTTTGTTGAGGATATCTACAACATATACAATTTGTGACTTTGGTACCCAAATTTTCTTGGGTCCTTCTCTTGTTAGATTTTCACTCTTTTCTTTTGAGTTGAGTGATCAAGAGAAGTCATAGGCAAGTTAGCTTACCTTTTACCATCTTTGACTTATGTCTTAATTCCAGACAACAGATGGTTTCTTTCATGTCACTTCAATGTAACCCTTCTTACCATATTGTTTGCGTATAGATGCAGTAATGTTGTAAGAATTTTTGCTTTTATTTTCTAAAGCATCATATAGTCACTTCTGTCAAAATGTAATCTTTCATTTGCCAAAAGCATCTTTAATGTGGAAGATCTAGAAGAAAACTTAGTGATGTCTTCCTTAAGGCTTTCTTTCTTTAATTTTTTAATTTTAGAGAGAAAACTAGCGTTATCAAATTTTGATTGTGAATGATGTTTATCATGTGATTCTTTCTAAGTTAATTCTTCATTTATAACTTTTAATTAAGTGATTTCAGTCATGGCTACTTTCAACTTACTTTTACATTTCTTATGCTCATCAGCTATAAATTGATAATTAGCTAGAAGAGTATCATAAGTCATTCATGATCATCAAATTCTAAATCAGAAGAAGAAGAGAAAACATACTATAAAACATGAAAGAGTACCTCAGACGATTCATATGCATTTGCCATTAAACAATTTACAGTTTCTTGCTCCAAGCTTTCAGTGTTGTCATGTTCGAGGTTTTCCCAACTAAGCAAACTCTTCTTCTTCTTGTCTTTCTATACTTCATCATAAAAATGTGTCTATTGAAATAGTTGTACATTGAGAAAAGTTTGTAGTTTTAGAAACTTTGACGTGTCACATCACATATGACTTTTTTTTAGTTGTATGGTCTAACTTGTTAGTGTTTCAAAATACTAATATTAGAAGTACAAATGTAATAAATGTATTAGCTAATAACAGCAAAAACATATATTTGAAACAGTTATAATGTTTAAGATTTTCTAAATACAAATGTTAGAGGTACAAATGCAATAACTTATAATAGCAAAAAACATATATTCAGAGTAATTATAAGAAAAAGCTTACCTATAAGTGTATATGAATTTTGAAAACTTTTCCCGCTTGGATGTTGGATGAAAGTAACTATATTTATTGTACTTTGAGAGTCATGATGGATGATCACATTGGACGATTATTGAATAACTTCTTTGAAGGAATATGCATATTACACTTAAGTTAACTTTTCATTGGTATTAGACAAAAAAGATATTCGATCAAGTACTACTTTGTCCACATAAATTATATATTCATTTATTATTAATCATTTTTGTTATCATCAAAACATTATCATCCATAAGGATTGAGGGGGTTAAGACTTTGATGTCTTAGATTCTAACAATTTGATTAAGATTTTTGAGATTTTAATTTTATTTTCTAAAGCATTTTAAATTTTTAAAATATATTTAATATCAAAAAGAAAAATAATTTGGTTACCTAATCTAACCTAGTCCACATTTTAGATTGAATTGATTACTTAAGGAATTAGATAAGGTCTTAAAGTGTTTCCAAACTTGCCCAACTTATACTATTACACCCTTAGTTAAACTATGTTTATCTTTATCTTATTTTATTTAAATTTATTTGTTTATCATTGTTAGACGAGGACCTTGTTATTGGTTAATGTCTTAATTCACCATAGACAAGTTTATGCGAGAAAAAGTTTGTATGAGAAGGTATGATTTTCTCTCATTAACACATTTTTAAAAGTGTCACAACAATAAGAAGAATTGAACCTAAGAGAAAGGATGAATGAACATGAAGGGAAGGGATATTAGGAACTCAATCTCTTGAAATAAATATAAGAGAGAAAAAAAAATACACAAAAAGATTAATGTGACTCGGTGTCTCAGAACCTATTCCACAGTTCCATTGAAACAAAATTCACTACTTATAATTTTTTAACAGAAAAATTATAAGTCATCCTCACATGTAATTTTTGTATGAAGAAAATTACAAATCATCCCACATATAATTTTTATACGAAAAAATTACAAACTCTCTCACATTTTGACATAGATTAACTAAAATTACATTTTTTTCATTAGATTCAAGGACGTGTTGCAAATGAATATAACCTATCACTTTATCTTATATAGATTTTTTATTCTTCTCTTTGAAACTTTGAATTAACACAATATACAAAATATTCATAAGTGGTTCAACATTGACTTCAACATAATATGTATAAAGGTCTTATATTTACTTTTTTGTCAAACACATAAAAGGAAAATCAAACTTAATTCCTGATTATCTCTCAAGACCTCCAAAATTAAATCAGCAGGTGATAACAATCATTTCAAACCAAAACCACTTTCCATTGATCATGATGACCACTCAGATTAATCCTCCTCATGAATTTCCTCCAGAATTACTTAAATACCAGCACATTGATCCTACCACCATAAAATCCTTTGTAGAAACCCACATGTTTCATTACCTTGCTACCAGCCTCCAAGAACATCAGATCAAGCCAAAACCAACTTGGTTCAACCCCTCTGCACCTTACTTAAATCTGTTTCCAATTTTAACTCCTACACCCTTAATTAGCTCAGATATATGGTATTTATGGTGTACGACGGTATTGTTCAAATACCCCGTAATTTGTCCCTGCTACAAGATGCTTGAGTTTCTCTCAGAGATAAAAAATTCTGATTCTTTGTTGTGGAAACTTTTGACCTGGTTTTCTCCAATTCCATGGTAGAAGGAACAAATTGAAAGAGAACTAACTAAGTATGAAGTATGGAAAATGGATGATTTTGAGAGACAAAAAATATTCTCTATTTTCATTATCCATCGACCTTATTTCAAACATCCCACCATTGGACATTTGTATGCTCAGAAACAAGTACTCACTTATGCTACTTTTCCAGAACTGAAAAAATTCATTGTGGATACTAATCCTCCATTTTGGAAAGAAGAAATAATCTTACACCTACATGAGATCAATGGACACAGAGTAACTCAAAAGCCAGTCTCATCTAGTTGTTCAAGATTAAAAAATCTGGATACCATTTGCTCATTCAATTGGGATGCTAGTCTAGATTTCTGGTATGAAGATTATCAAAGAATTGAAGTTTCGGCCACTTCTCCTAATCTTTCCAGGCTCATTCCGACTATTCTGTGGAATGATCCTTTCACCAGAGAACAAGACACGTAGTTAAAGTTGGATCCTCCACTTGACAATTCAGTCTGGCAAGATTCCTAACAGCCTTGGCCACCATGGCCCACAACTAAAGAAAAAGACAAACCATCCAGCTCAACTCCAGCTGGATTAGATTCCTTCTTATCAGAAAAGAATCTCTTAAGATAAGAAAGAATAAAGTGTGTAGACATGTCACTGTTTGTTTACTATTTACTGTTTGCTTTATTTGTTTGTCGGTATTGTAATTTTCTTCTATAAAAGGGAGCTCATCCCTCAGTTGTAAGCAGGCTGAATTTTAATAAAACTACTCTCTTATCTACTCTCCATCATGAAATTCTAATCCTCCATTTTCTTTCTTTCCTAGCATGAAGTAGTTTTAGGGAAAGGATTGAATCGATTCATATGATCCATTTTGAATCTCTGAGTATGCTCTACACTTGCCTCTTTGAGGATCCTGTGTAACAGAAAGGATATTCGAATGTCTCAGGATTATTAGTTTATTTGGCTGGAAAAGCGATGGCTATCTCATAAGTATAATGCCTTATGAAGTATAGACCTTATCAATAGGTCACGCCTCGCAGGTTTTCTCTTCACAGAGATATTAAACCACAACAACGCCATGAATGAAATTCCTGTTAATTAGCCATCTGTCAATATAACATAAGAAAAATTCTGATGTATGAGAAAAGTAAGCATGGAGACCGAACAGTATCAGAAAATCAGAGTTTTTCTTATGTTACCCCCTGATGGTATCAGAGCCTAATTATCTATTCAATCCCTGCCTAAAACTATGGATGCAAAAGAAAGAAAGAATTCTTAAACCTCATGGATTCTCCAAATATAGCTTCAAACACTCTTGCTCCTATTTCTCTTTCCTCTAGAATCACCATTCCTGAATCATGCCAATGAACACTTTCTTCTAAAATAGCAAACCTCATAGAATATGAACATATTTCAGAAGAAACCCAAATAGAATCTGCTTTACCACCATTACTCAGTCCTTATAATGTCTTTCGAAGACATAGATCTGGTTTCCCATGGATCTCCTCCATAAGAAAACTCATCTCTACTCCCCACAAATCTGTAAAAGAATATGTCCAAAGCTCCAAAATGGACCAAGTAGCACTCCAAGCTACTTCAGCTGAACAATATGTTGACCTCGAAATCAATCGAGGATTAATTCGTCACTAGAGAGATGAGGGATATGTTGCACTTCATCTAGGTGCAGTAAGACTAGTTCTAACCCTACATGGGAGAAAAGGACTTCCAGTATCTGCCAGGATTACTCTACTTGATTCCACCTTTCATCAATATGAACAAGCCGTCATAGGCACTGTTCTAACTACTTTAAATGCTGGAAGCGCTGTTCTTACCTTATTCCCTAATTTCAATGTCCAGTTGAGAGATCCTACTCTCCCAACTCGATTTAAGGTACAGATCCAGCTTATTGGAGCTCAGCAAGATGAAGAAGCTCTCTCAGCAACTTTACACCACCAGATAGTATACAGAATTCAAGATCACTGTTTTGATCTACCTGGTGATAAAGAACTTCAGGGCAATGCTCTGATGGTGTTAGCAAATGAGGGACAGGCAAATACTCCCACTATTATTCAAATCCCAAAACAAATCTCCAAAGAAGATTTGCAGAAGCTTATTCCCTGCGAATGGATAAGCAATTATGAAATCTATAAGCAGAAAAGACAACAGCTGGTGGCAACAGAAGCAACTTTCCATAGAAATTCTACTGATGGTAGAATAAAAACAGTTTTTAAATGGAAAGATGAAGGACCCAGTTCTAGACCTCCTGTTTTTCACACCATGATGATTTCTCTCGGAGAAAAGGAGAGAAAGATCCCTATACATGCTTTCAAAACAAATGGAAAGCCTGTATATTCAGATATATTGAATGGTCATTTCCTTTGGGATACTGATCCATCCATGTGTGATCTGGATTGCAGTTGCAATACAGGAGAAGATACTGATTCTGATGAGGATGATGACCATCCTCTTTTTCCAAAAGGAAACTGTAAACCTCCTCCTTCTCCAGGATCGAACCAGCCAGGAAAAAATCAAGATATTTCTTCTTGCAAACTTTAGAGAATTTTTTCTGTCCTTGTATGATTTTTTCAAACATGTTTCTTTGACTGCATAATTTATCAAGGGCAGCAATACACATCTGATGAATTTCTCCCAAGGTCATGTTGATGGGTTCCTTATTTTGGAGATTCATCATTTTGTACATTTCTTCCTGAAGATCCTCTGGTAAGGAGCTAACATACGTGTTCTTTAAACTAGGATCATTGTATCCATTTAACATATAGAACCGTTGTTGCATCCTCTGAAAATGCCTTTCAATGTCTTCTTGTTGGAGTGAACAGCATTTCATAGCAAAATATTCTTTTCGTAATTCTTTGTGAGTCAGGTCTCCATTTCCTAGAAATTCGAAATGGATTACTGATATGATTTGATCAGAATTTTCAAGTCTATGCAACTGATCTTGGTTTGCTGTTCCTATGCTTTGGTACCATTCTTTCAAAGTACCAGTCAATCTAGCACAAAATTCTTCAATGACACGATATTTGTCCACTTCAGGATTAACCATCTTGGCATCTATCCATGCCTTGAAATCAAGAAGCCTTTTTCTCCATAATTTTCTTGGTATATCATCAAGGCTAAACAGTGGAGTGCCACTGATCCTTGGTGCCGGAGTATTTTCTTCCTCCGGGTGTAGAAAATGTGGTTCTGCCGATGTTGTGGCAAATATGTTGGAGATGTCTGCATATTCTTCTTCAGAGAGCAAACTATCAACATATTCTTCTGAGTTAGAGGAATAATCATCTGGAGAATAATCATCTGTGGAAGATGATTCAGTGTCATTCTGAAGAGAGGGTGTTCTCTCCTTTCTATCAAGGGTTGGAGCTGTCATCATTTGAGGAAATGGTTTCTCCTCAAAAGGTGTAGAAGAAGTACCCGTTACTCAAGACTCTGTTGGTTCAGTTCTCGGTACTTTGGGAGTGTCCTTTTTCTTTTGTCCAAAATTAGTGGTGGATGGTGTGAGATAAGGAGGTAGAAATGGTGGTTTGAATGAATGGGGAACTATAGAGGTAGCAAGTGACTGTTTTGGTGTAAGCTGAAAAGGATTAAACTTCTCCGTAGAAGGAGTAGTCACCTTTTTTACCCATTCTTCAATTTCATAAAGCTGGGTTCGAAGTTTCCTGAGTTCTTGTTCTCTTTTGGCAAATTCATGGAAGTTCTTTCCCACAAATTGTTCCATTTGTCCTTCTATCTTCCCTATCTTTTCTTTCAACTCTGAGTAATTTTGTTGAATATTTGTTGACATCTGTTTGAGTTGTTCTTCAAACAAATCTGTTGGGCCAGAGAGTTTTCAGTCTGCCAATTTAATACCTCTTCTGCTTGTGAAGGCATTCTCGGTGAGCCATCTGGAAGTATTTCTGTGGGCTGTACAAAGGGTTTGATCGGAACCCTTTTTTCTGGATCCACCTTTCTTTCTAAAGGAGGGAACTCTTCATTCATCATACATGGAATAGTTGGTACCGGCTGCTCTCTAAAAAGATTTGAGCAGTGATCTGGTGGTGGCCATGTAATAAGATTTTCATCTTCTAGAGGTGGAAATCTTTCTTTTCTTAGTAATCTGATTCCTTTCCTATAGAGAGGTAAAGGACGAGTTGATGCCATCATCTTTTGATTTTTTCCTGGCTGGTTCGATCCTGGAGAAGGAGGAGGTTTACAGTTTCCTTTTGGAAAAAGAGGATGGTCATCATCCTCATCAGAATCAGTATCTTCTCCTATATTGCAACTGCAATCCAGATCACACATGGATGGATCAGTACCCCAAAGGAAATGACCATTCAATTTATCTGAATATACAGGCTTTCCATTTGTTTTGAAAGCATGTATAGGGATCTTTCTCTCCTTTTCTCCGAGAGAAATCATCATGGTGTTAAAAACAGGAGGTAACATAAGAATTTCATGATGGAGAGTAAATAAGAGAGTAGTTTTATTAAAATTCAGCCTGCTTACAACTGAGGGAAGAGCTCCCTTTTATAGAAGAAAATTACAATACCGACAAACAAATAAAGCAAACAGTAAACAGTAAACAAACAGTGACATGTCTAAATACTTTATTCTTTCTTATCTTCAGAGATTCTTTTCTGATAAGAAGGAATCTAATCCAGCTGGAGTTGAGCTGGATGGTTTGTCTTTTTCTTCAGTTGTGGGCCATGGTGGCCAAGGCTGTTGGGAATCTTGCTAGACTGAATTGTCAAGTGGAGGATCCAACTTTAACCACGTGTCTTGTTCTCCGGTGAGAGGATCATTCCACAAAATAGTCGGAATGAGCCTAGAAAGATTAGGAGAAGTGGTCGAAACTTCAATTCTTTGATAATCTTCATACCAGAAATCTGGACTAGCATCCCAATTGAATGAGCAAATGATATCCAGATTTTTTTAAGCTTGAACAACTAGATGAGACTGGCTTTTGAGTTACTCTGTGTCCATTGATCTCATGTAGGTGTAAAATTAGTTCTTCTTTCCAAAATGGAGGATTGGTATCCACAATGAATTTTTTCAGTTCTGGAAAAGTAGCATAAGTGAGTACTTGTTTCTGAGCATACAAATGTCCAGTGGTGGGATGTTTGAAATAAGGTCAATGGATAATGAAAATAGAGAATATTTTTTGTCTCTCAAAATCATCCATTTTCCATACTTCATACTTAGTTAGTTCTCTTTCAATTTGTTCCTTCCACCATGGAATTGGAGAAAACCAGGTCAAAAGTTTCCACAACAAAGAATCAGAATTTTTTATCTCTGAGAGAAACTCAAGAATCTTGTAGCAGGGACAAATTACAGGGTATTTGAACAATACCGTTGTACACCATAAATACCATATATCTGAGCTAATTAAGGGTGTAGGAGTTAGAATTGGAAACAGATTTAAGTAAGGTGCAGAGGGGTTGAACCAAGTTGGTTTTGGCTTGATCTGATGTTCTTGGAGGCTGGTAGCAAGGTAATGAAACATGTGGGTTTCTGCAAAGGATTTTATGGTGGTAGGATCAATGTGCTGGTATTTAAGTAATTCTAGAGGAAATTCATGAGGAGGATTAATCTAAGTGTTCATCATGATCAATGGAAAGTGGTTTTGGTTTGAAATGATTGTTATCACCTGCTGATTTAATTTTGGAGGTCTTGAGAGATAATCAGGAATTAAGTTTGATTTTCCTTTTATGTGTTTGACAAAAAAGTCATACCTGGAGAACCATTCTTTTAAACGAAGAATTTGAGGGCTTGGGGGTATCTTGTTTTTTAATTCAAGCATTTTTGGAAATGCTGAATTATCAAGATGTACTTCAAAAGAATGTCCTCTGAGATGGAAATCAAATTTCTGTATTCCATATTTGACTACAAGAGTCTCCTTTAAGGTCGTGTGATAATGAACCTCTGAAGGCTTAAAGGCTCCACTAGCATGACCACAGTAATGAGTCTTTCCTCCCTCTTCTTCTATGAGGATTGCTCCCCAAAAATAATCACTAGCATCTGTTTGCAAGATTCTTTTCCCTTTTCTTGGAATCTTAAGAGGTGGAGGATTTTTTGACAACCTCTTGAGTGCTTTAACAGCTTGTGTTTGCTTATCAGTCCAAGGAGGAGGATCCTTTTTCAGCATCTTTGAAAGTTCTGTTGTACGCTTAGACATCTTAGGAATAAAATATCTGACGTAATTGACAATTCCTAAAAATTGTTGTACCTGCTTTACTGTCATGTTTTCATCAGGAAATTTGGGTAATTCTTCAGCCAAGTGTGGTTGAGGAGTGTATTTGCCATTAGAAAATTGCATCCCAAGAAATTCAATTTCAGTGGATCCTATCTTGGATTTGGATGCTGGTAACATGATTCCATATTGGTCACATAATTTATGGAATTTGTGTAGCAGGATTTTGTGTGAGTTTTTATCTGGAGAGTAAAGGAGAATATCATCTATGTAGATGAGTGAGTTTTGTAGGATTGGCTCAAAGATTCTTGTCATGGCTTTTTGGAAAAGTGAAGGTGCCACTTTCAGTCCAAAAGGTAAGACTGTCCATTGGAAATGTGCATTTGGAATGCAGAAAGCAGTTTTTGGTCTATCATCTGGTTCTAAGCTAATCTGCCAAAATCCAGATTTTAAATCAAACTTTGAAAAGATGTAGGCATTGGCTATGTAAGAGTAAAGAGTATTGATTTTTGGTAATGGGAATTTTTCATCTTTAAGGAACATGTTAAGAGGCCTATAGTCAATAACTAGTCTCTTTTTTCCTCTTACTCTTTCAGATCTCTTTTCAACATAGAATGCCTGACATGCCAATCGGATTGGGTAGGCTCTATCAATCCTTGTTGAAGAAGTTTCTTGCATTCTTCATAAGCTGCAACACTTTCAGAGGGGGTTATCCCATGATGGATTGCCTTTGTAGGATTTATGTCTTCATTTAATTTGAATGGCAATCGAACAAAGAAATCTTTGTTTTTCCATAAGGGATTAGGATGTTGAAACATCTCATGGCTATCAGCTGTTAGCCTGAGTAAATCTTTCTTGATTTCCTCATATTGTTGTGGTGCTTCCTCTAGATTGAAGATTTTTGCCAATGCAGTGAATTCTTTAAATTCTCCCTTGAATCTTATCCCTGTAGGGACAATTTGGATCGACTTCTATTGACTGAAGACATCCATTCCTATAAGAATATCTTTTCCTGGTAGATTTGTGCCAATCACTTTTGTCCAGAGCATACAATTTGGAAAAAATCGTATCCTGCTGGAAACAATCCTTATGGTTTTGATATCAGGTAGGAATAATAAGAATAAAAGTCCAGGTTGGTTGGTGAGCCTAGTGATAGGAGACTATCCAGCTTGGTTCAGAGAGCACTTGTTGGGTTAAAGATTGTAATTAGATTGGTGGTAAAAGTTTCACCATCTGCAGCTTTAAAATAAAAGTCTTTGTTCAACCAGTGTTGTTTTGGCAAAATCTCAAGATTCATCATTGTTTTAGCTGAGCCAGTATCAATGAAAGCAATCACCTTGATTGGAACTTCATACTTTGAAGGAAGGATGGTGATTTCTATATTTGGAGTTACTGGGCTTGCTAAGGTAGAATGAAACTGTTGTTCCATCTTCTTTACTTCTTCTAAAGTAAGAATAGGAAAGGAACAAGAAGTTGAAGGATCTGAAAGCTCAAAATCTGAATTAAATTCATCTTCTGAGTCAGAAATCTGTATCCCGAATACTGTATTAGAATCAGGATTTTCTTGTTCACTGTATAAAGATTCTACATCATCATCTGGAGCTATTTGCAATGTGTGAATCAGTTTTACTGATTTTTTCTTTTGAGGACATGATTTTGCAAAATGACCAGATTTTCCGCAGATAAAGCATTTATTGCCTTTTTTCTGCCGAAAGGGCTTTCTTCTGAAGAATCTGAACTTTCTGTTTTTCTGGAAATCTTTACGTTTTCTATGGAACTTCCTTCTTCTGACTTTATGTTTTGTCGGACATTCACAATGGTCTTGCTTACAACCAATTTCCAGATATTTCTTCTTGCAAACTTTAGAGAATTTTTTCTGTCCTTGTATGATTTTTTCAAACATGTTTCTTTGACTGCATAATTTATCAATGGCAGCAATACACATCTGATGAATTTCTCCCAAGGTCATGTTGATGGGTTCCTTATTTTGGAGATTCATCATTTTGTACATTTCTTCCTGAAGATCCTCTGGTAAGGAGCTAACATACGTGTTCTTTAAACTAGGATCATTGTATCCATTTAACATATAGAACTGTTGTTGCATCCTCTGAAAATGCCTTTCAATGTCTTCTTGTTGGAGTGAACAACATTTCATAGCAAAATATTCTTTTCGTAATTCTTTGTGAGTCAGGTCTCCATTTCCCAGAAATTCGAAATGGATTACTGATATGATTTGATCAGAATTTTCAAGTCTATGCAACTGATCTTGGTTTGCTGTTCCTATGCTTTGGTACCATTCTTTCAAAGTACCAGTCAATCTAGCACAAAATTCTTCAATGACACGATATTTGTCCACTTCAGGATTAACCATCTTGGCATCTATCCATGCCTTGAAATCAAGAAGCCTTTTTCTCCATAATTTTCTTGGTATATCATCAAGTCTAAACAGTGGAGTGCCACTGATCCTTGGTGCCGGAGTATTTTCTTCCTCCGGGTGTAGAAAATGTGGTTCTGCCGATGTTGTGGCAAATATGTTGGAGATGTCTGCATATTCTTCTTCAGAGAGCAAACTATCAACATATTCTTCTGAGTTAGAGGAATAATCATCTGGAGAATAATCATCTGTGGAAGATGATTCAGTGTCATTCGAAGAGAGGTGTTCTCTCCTTTCTATCAAGGGTTGAGAGTTTGTCATCATTTGAGGAAATGGTTTCTCCTCAAAAGGTGTAGAAGAAGTACCCGTTACTCAAGACTCTGTTGGTTCAGTTCTCGGTACTTTGGGAGTGTCCTTTTTCTTTTGTCCAAAATTAGTGGTGGATGGTGTGAGATAAGGAGGTAGAAATGGTGGTTTGACTGAATGGGGAACTATAGAGGTAGCAAGTGACTGTTTTGGTGTAAGCTGAAAAGGATTAAACTTCTCCGTAGAAGGAGTAGTCACCTTTTTTACCCATTCTTCAATTTCATAAAGCTGGGTTCGAAGTTTCCTGAGTTCTTGTTCTCTTCTGGCAAATTCATGGAAGTTCTTTCCCACAAATTGTTCCATTTGTGCTTCTATCTTCCCTATCTTTTCTTTCAACTCTGAGTAATTTTGTTGAATATTTGTTGACATCTGTTTGAGTTGTTCTTCAAACAAATCTGTTAGTCTCTCAACTTTATATTCAACATTTTTTAGGACTTTGTTTTGGGCCAGAGAGTTTTCAGTCTGCCAATTTAATACCTCTTCTGCTTGTGAAGGCATTCTGGGTGAGCCATCTGGAAGTATTTCTGTGGGCTGTACAAAGGGTCTGATCGGAACCCTTTTTTCTGGATCCACCTTTCTTTCTAAAGGAGGGAATTCTTCATTCATCATACATGGAATAATTGGTACTGGTTGCTCTCTAAAAAGATTTGAGCAGTGATCTGGTGGTGGCCATGTAATAAGATTTTCATCTTCTGGAGGTGGAAATCCTTCTTTTCTTAGTAATCTGATTCCTTTCCTATAGAGAGGTAAAGGACGAGTTGATGCCATCATCTTTTGATTTTTTCCTGGCTGGTTCGATCCTGGAGAAGGAGGAGGTTTACAGTTTCCTTTTGGAAAAAGAGGATGGTCATCATCCTCATCAGAATCAGTATCTTCTCCTGTATTGCAACTGCAATCCAGATCACACATTAATGGATCAGTATCCCAAAGGAAATGACCATTCAATTTATCTGAATATACAGGCTTTCCATTTGTTTTGAAAGCATGTATAGGGATCTTTCTCTCCTTTTCTCCGAGAGAAATCATCATGGTGTGAAAAACAGGAGGTCTAGAACTGGGTCCTTCATCTTTCCATTTAAAAACTGTTTTTATTCTACCATCAATAGAATTTCTATGGAAAGTTGCTTCTGTTGCCACCAACTGTTGTCCTTTCTGCTTATAGATTTCATAATTGCTTATCCATTCGCAGGGAATAAGCTTCTGCAAATCTTCTTTGGAGATTTGTTTTGGGATTTGAATAATAGTGGGAGTATCTGCCTGTCCCTCATTTGCTAACACCATCAGAGCATTGCCCTGAAGTTCTTTATCACCAGGTAGATCAAAACAGTGATCTTGAATTCTGTATACTATCTGGTGGTGTAAAGTTGCTGAGAGAGCTTCTTCATCTTGCTGAGCTCCAATAAGCTGGATTTGTACCTTAAATCGAGTTGGGAGAGTAGGATCTCTCAACTGGACATTGAAATTAGGGAATAAGGTAAGAACAGCGCTTCCAGCATTTAAAGTAGTTAGAACAGTTCCTATGACGGCCTGTTCATATTGATGAAAGGTGGAATCAAGTAGAGTAATCCTGGCAGATACTGGAAGTCCTTTTCTCCCATATAGGGTTAGAACTAGTCTTACTGCACCTAGATGAAGTGCAACATATCCCTCATCTCTCCAGTGACTAATTAATCCTCGATTGATTTCGAGGTCAACATATTGTTCAGCTGAAGTAGCTTGGAGTGCTACTTGGTCCATTTTGGAGCTTTGGACATATTCTTTTACAGATTTGTGAGGAGTAGAGATGAGTTTTCTTATGGAGGAGATCCATGGGAAACCAGATCTATGTCTTCGAAAGACATTATAAGGACTGAGTAATGGTGGTAAAGCAGATTCTATTTGGGTTTCTTCTGGAATATGTTCATATTCTATGAGGTTTCCTATTTTAGAAGAAAGTGTTCGTTGGCATGATTCAGGAATGGTGATTCTAGAGGAAAGAGAAACAGGAGCAAGAGTGTTTGAAGCTATATTTGGAGAATCCATGAGGTTTAAGAATTCTTTCTTTCTTTTGCATCCATAGTTTTAGGCAGGGATTGAATAGATAATTAGGCTCTGATACCATCAGGGGGTAACATAAGAAAAACTCTGATTTTCTGATACTGTTCGGTCTCCATGCCTACTTTTCTCATACCATCAGGGGGTAACATAAGAAAAACTCTGATTTTCTGATATTGTTCGGTCTCCATGCCTACTTTTCTCATACATCAGAATTTTTCTTATTTTATATTGACAGATGGCTGATTAACAGGAATTTCATTCATGGCGTTGTTGTGGTTTAATATCTCTGTGAAGAGAAAACCTGCGAGGCATGACCTATTGATAAGGTCTATACTTCATAAGGCATTATGCTTATGAGATAGCCATCGCTTTTCCAGCCAAATAAACTAATAATCCTGAGACATTCGAATATCCTTTCTGTTACACAGGATCCTCAAAGAGGCAAGTGTAGAGCATACTCAGAGATTCAAAATGGATCATATGAATCGATTCAATCCTTTCCCTAAAACTACTTCATGCTAGGAAAGAAAGAAAATGGAGGATTAGAATTTCATGATGGAGAGTAGATAAGAGAGTAGTTTTATTAAAATTCAGTCTGCTTACAACTGAGGGAAGAGCTCCCTTTTATAGAAGAAAATTACAATACCGACAAATAAATAAAGCAAACAGTAAACAGTAAACAAACAGTGACATGTC
Organism: Hylodesmum podocarpum; assembly: GCA_026586105.1. Lineage (NCBI taxonomy): Eukaryota > Viridiplantae > Streptophyta > Magnoliopsida > Fabales > Fabaceae > Hylodesmum > Hylodesmum podocarpum. Next base: position 1,906,128 of record JALJEV010000549.1, on the reverse strand, counting down.
TATACACTTTATTCTTTCTTATCTTCAGAGATTCTTTTCTGATAAGAAGGAATCTAATCCAGCTGGAGTTGAGCTGGATGGTTTGTCTTTTTCTTCAGTTGTGGGCCATGGTGGCCAAGGCTGTTGGGAATCTTGCCAGACTGAATTGTCAAGTGGAGGATCCAACTTTAACCACGTGTCTTGTTCTCCGGTGAGAGGATCATTCTACAGAATAGTCGGAATGAGCCTGGAAAGATTAGGAGAAGTGGTCGGAACTTCAATTCTTTGATAATCTTCATACCAGAAATCTAGACTAGCATCCCAATTGAATGAGCAAATGATATCCAGATTTTTTAATCTTGAACAACTAGATGAGACTGGCTTTTGAGTTACTCTGTGTCCATTGATCTCATGTAGGTGTAAGATTAGTTCTTCTTTCCAAAATGGAGGATTGGTATCCACAATGAATTTTTTCAGTTCTGGAAAAGTAGCATAAGTGAGTACTTGTTTCTGAGCATACAAATGTCCAGTGGTGGGATGTTTGAAATAAGGTCGATGGATAATGAAAATAGAGAATATTTTTTGTCTCTCAAAATCATCCATTTTCCATACTTCATACTTAGTTAGTTCTCTTTCAATTTGTTCCTTCCACCATAGAATTGGAGAAAACCAGGTCAAAAGTTTCCACAACAAAGAATCAGAATTTTTTATCTCTAAGAGAAACTCAAGCATCTTGTAGCAGGGACAAATTACAGGGTATTTGAACAATACCGTCGTACACCATAAATACCATATATCTGAGCTAATTAAGGGTGTAGGAGTTAGAATTGGAAACAGATTTAAGTAAGGTGCAGAGGGGTTGAACCAAGTTGGTTTTGGCTTGATCTGATGTTCTTGGAGGCTGGTAGCAAGGTAATGAAACATGTGGGTTTCTGCAAAGGATTTTATGGTGGTAGGATCAATGTGCTGGTATTTAAGTAATTCTGGAGGAAATTCATGAGGAGGATTAATCTAAGTGTTCATCATGATCAATGGAAAGTGGTTTTGGTTTGAAATGATTGTTATCACCTGCTGATTTAATTTTGGAGGTCTTGAGAGATAATCAGGAATTAAGTTTGATTTTCCTTTTATGTGTTTGACAAAAAAGTCATACCTGGAGAACCATTCTTTTAAACGAAGAATTTGAGGGCTTGGAGGTATCTTGTTTTTTAATTCAAGCATTTTGGGAAATGCTGAATTATCAAGATGTACTTCAAAAGAATGTCCTCTGAGATGGAAATCAAATTTTTGTATTCCATATTTGACTGCAAGAGTCTCCTTTAAGGTCGTGTGATAATGAACCTCTGAAGGCTTAAAGGCTCCATTAGCATGACCACAGTAATGAGTCTTTCCTCCCTCTTCTTCTATGAGGATTGCTCCCCAAAAATAATCACTAGCATCTGTTTGCAAGATTCTTTTCCCTTTTCCTGGAATCTTAAGAGGTGGAGGATTTTTTGACAACCTCTTGAGTGCTTTAACAGCTTGTGTTTGCTTATCAGTCCAAGGAGGAGGATCCTTTTTCAGCATCTTTGAAAGTTCTGTTGTATGCTTAGCAATCTTAGGAATGAAATTTCTGACGTAATTGACAATTCCTAAAAATTGTTGTACCTGCTTTACTGTCATGTTTTCATCAGGAAATTTGGGTAATTCTTCAGCCAAGTGTGGTTGAGGAGTGTATTTGCCATTAGAAAATTGCATCCCAAGAAATTCAATTTCAGTGGATCCTATCTTGGATTTGGATGCTGATAACATGATTCCATATTGGTCACATAATTTATGGAATTTGTGTAGCAGGATTTTGTGTGATTTTTCATCTAGAGAGTAAAGGAGAATATCATCTATGTAGATGAGTGAGTTTTGTAGGATTAGCTCAAAGATTCTTGTCATGGCTTTCTGGAAAAGTGAAGGTGCCACTTTCAGTCCAAAAGGTAAGACTGTCCATTGGAAATGTGCATTTGGAATGCAGAAAGCAGTTTTTGGTCTATCATCTGGTTCTAAGCCAATCTGCCAAAATCCAGATTTTAGATCAAACTTTGAAAAGATGTAGGCATTGGCTATGTAAGAGTAAAGAGTATTAATTTTTGGTAATGGGAATTTTTCATCTTTGAGGAACATGTTAAGAGGCCTATAGTCAATAACTAGTCTCTTTTTTCCTCTTACTCTTTCAGATCTCTTTTCAACGTAGAATGACTGACATGCCCAATCGGATTGGGTAGGCTCTATCAATCCTTGTTGAAGAAGTTTCTTGCATTCTTCATAAGCTGCAACACTTTCAGAGGGGGTTATCCCATGATGGATTGCCTTTGTAGGATTTATGTCTTCATTTAATTTCAATGGCAATCGAACAAAGAAATCTTTGTTTTTCCATAAGGGATTGGGATGTTGAAACATCTCATGGCTATCAGCTGTTAGCCTGAGTAAATCTTTCTTGATTTCCTCATATTGTTGTGGTGCTTCCTCTAGATTGAAGATTTTTGCCAATGCAGTGAATTCTTTAAATTCTCCCTTGAATCTTATCCCTGTAGGGACAATTTGGATCGACTTCAATTGACTGAAGACATCCATTCCTATAAGAATATCTTTTCCTAGTAGATTTGTGCCAATCACTTTTGTCCAGAGTATACAATTTGGAAAAAATCGTATCCCTATTGACTTTCTTGTAATTAGATTGGTGGTAAAAGTTTCACCATCTGCAGCTTTAAAATAAAAGTCTTTGTTCATCCAGTGTTGTTTTGGCAAAATCTCAGGATTCATCATTGTTTTAGCTGAGCCAGTATCAATGAAAGCAATCACCTTGATTGGAACTTCATACTTTGAAGGAAGGATGGTGATTTCTATATTTGGAGTTACTGGGCTTGCTAAGGTAGAATGAAACTGTTGTTCCATCTTCTTTACTTCTTCTAAAGTAAGAATAGGAAAGGAACAAGAAGTTGAAGGATCTGAAAGCTCAGAATCTGAATTAAATTCATCTTCTGAGTCAGAAATCTGTATCTCGAATAGTGTATCAGAATCAGGATTTTCTTGTTCACTGTATAAAGATTCTACATCATCATCTGGAGCTATTTGCAATGTGTGAATCAGTTTTACTGATTTTTTCTTTTGAGGACATGATTTTGCAAAATGACCAGATTTTCCGCAGATAAAGCATCTATTGCCTTTTTTCTGCCGAAAGGGCTTTCTTCTGAAGAATCTGAACTTTCTCTTTTCCTGGAAATCTTTACGTTTTCTATGGAACTTCCTTCTTCTGATTTTATGTTTTGTCGGACATTCACAATGGTCTTGCTTACAACCAATTTCCAGATATTTCTTCTTGCAAACTTTAGAGAATTTTTTCTGTCCTTGTATGATTTTTTCAAACATGTTTCTTTGACTGCATAATTTATCAAGGGCAGCAATACACATCTGATGAATTTCTCCCAAGGTCATGTTGATGGGTTCCTTATTTTGGAGATTCATCATTTTGTACATTTCTTCCTGAAGATCCTCTGGTAAGGAGCTAACATACGTGTTCTTTAAACTAGGATCATTGTATCCATTTAACATATAGAACCGTTGTTGCATCCTCTGAAAATGCCTTTCAATGTCTTCTTGTTGGAGTGAACAGCATTTCATAGCAAAATATTCTTTTCGTAATTCTTTGTGAGTCAGGTCTCCATTTCCTAGAAATTCGAAATGGATTACTGATATGATTTGATCAGAATTTTCAAGTCTATGCAACTGATCTTGGTTTGCTGTTCCTATGCTTTGGTACCATTCTTTCAAAGTACCAGTCAATCTAGCACAAAATTCTTCAATGACACGATATTTGTCCACTTCAGGATTAACCATCTTGGCATCTATCCATGCCTTGAAATCAAGAAGCCTTTTTCTCCATAATTTTCTTGGTATATCATCAAGGCTAAACAGTGGAGTGCCACTGATCCTTGGTGCCGGAGTATTTTCTTCCTCCGGGTGTAGAAAATTTGGTTCTGCCGATGTTGTGGCAAATATGTTGGAGATGTTTGCATATTCTTCTTCAGAGAGCAAACTATCAACATATTCTTCTGAGTTAGAGGAATAATCATCTGGAGAATAATCATTTGTGGAAGATGATTCAGTGTCATTCTGAAGAGAGGGTGTTCTCTCTTTTCTATCAAGGGTTGGAGCTGTCATCATTTGAGGAAATGGTTTCTCCTCAAAAGGTGTAGAAGAAGTACCCGTTACTCAAGACTCTGTTGGTTCAATTCTCGGTACTTTGGGAGTGTCCTTTTTCTTTTGTCCAAAATTAGTGGTGGATGGTGTGAGATAAGGAGGTAGAAATGGTGGTTTGACTGAATGGGGAACTATAGAGGTAGCAAGTGACTGTTTTGGTGTAAGTTGAAAAGGATTAAACTTCTCCGTAGAAGAAGTAGTCACCTTTTTTACCCATTCTTCAATTTCATAAAGCTGGGTTCGAAGTTTCCTGAGTTCTTGTTCTCTTCTGGCAAATTCATGGAAGTTCTTTCCCACAAATTGTTCCATTTGTCCTTCTATCTTCCCTATCTTTTCTTTCAACTCTGAGTAATTTTGTTGAATATTTGTTGACATCTGTTTGAGTTATTCTTCAAACAAATCTGTTAGTCTCTCAACTTTATATTCAACATTTTTTAGGACTTTGTTTTGGGCCAGAGAGTTTTCAGTCTGCCAATTTAATACCTCTTCTGCTTGTGAAGGCATTCTCGGTGAGCCATCTAGAAGTATTTCTGTGGGCTGTACAAAGGGTCTGATCGGAACCCTTTTTTCTGGATCCACCTTTCTTTCTAAAGGAGGGAATTCTTCATTCATCATACATGGAATAATTGGTACCGGCTGCTCTCTAAAAAGATTTGAGCAGTGATCTGGTGGTGGCCATGTAATAAGATTTTCATCTTCTGGAGGTGGAAATCCTTCTTTTCTTAGTAATCTGATTCCTTTCCTATAGAGAGGTAAAGGACGAGTTGATGCCATCATCTTTTGATTTTTCCCCGGTGGTTCGATCCTGGAGAAGGAGGAGGTTTACAGTTTCCTTTTGGAAAAAGAGGATGGTCATCATCCTCATCAGAATCAGTATCTTCTCCTGTATTGCAACTGCAATCCAGATCATACATGGATGGATCAGTATCCCAAAGGAAATGACCATTCAATTTATCTGAATATACAGGCTTTCCATTTGTTTTGAAAGCATGTATAGGGATCTTTCTCTCCTTTTCTCCGAGAGAAATCATCATGGTGTGAAAAACAGGAGGTCTAGAACTGGGTCCTTCATCTTTCCATTTAAAAACTATTTTTATTCTACCATCAGTAGAATTTCTATGGAAAGTTGCTTCTGTTGCCACCAGCTGTTGTCCTTTCTACTTATAGATTTCATAATTGCTTATCCATTCGCAGGGAATAAGCTTCTACAAATCTTCTTTGGAGATTTGTTTTGGGATTTGAATAATAGTGGGAGTATCTGCCTGTCCCTCATTTGCTAACACCATCAGAGCATTGCCCTGAAGTTCTTTATCACCAGGTAGATCAAAACAGTGATCTTGAATTCTGTATACTATCTGGTGGTGTAAAGTTGCTGAGAGAGCTTCTTCATCTTGCTGAGCTCCAATAAGCTGGATCTGTACCTTAAATCGAGTTGGGAGAGTAAGATCTCTCAACTGGACATTGAAATTAGGGAATAAGGTAAGAACAGCGCTTCCAGCATTTAAAGTAGTTAGAATAGTGCCTATGACGGCTTGTTCTTATTGATGAAAGGTGGAATCAAGTAGAGTAATCCTGGCAGATACTGGAAGTCCTTTTCTCCCATGTAGGGTTAGAACTAGTCTTACTGCACCTAGATGAAGTGCAACATATCCCTCATCTCTCCAGTGACGAATTAATCCTCGATTGATTTCGAGGTCAACATATTGTTCAGCTGAAGTAGCTTGGAGTGCTACTTGGTCCATTTTGGAGCTTTGGACATATTCTTTTACAGATTTGTGGGGAGTAGAGATGAGTTTTCTTATGGAGGAGATCCATGGGAAACCAGATCTATGTCTTCGAAAGACATTATAAAGACTGAGTAATGGTGGTAAAGCAGATTCTATTTGGGTTTCTTCTGGAATATGTTCATATTCTATGAGATTTCCTATTTTAGAAGAAAGTGTTCGTTGGCATGATTCAGGAATGGTGATTCTAGAGGAAAGAGAAACAGGAACAAGAGTGTTTGAAGCTATATTTGGAGAATCCATGAGGTTTAAGAATTCTTTCTTTCTTTTGCATCCATAGTTTTAGGCAGGGATTTAATAGATAATTAGGCTCTGATAAAATATTTATTTAATTTAAAATACTTATCATTTATGTAAATAACTTAAAATTTACATATATTTAAATAAAAGATTTCATTTTATAATTTCTTAATTTTTAAATTTGATTTTTCTAAAGCTCTATTTGAAAGTACAAAACGCGTCTGGGTGTTGCTTTAGATATAATTGGGTTGGGTTGATGATTCATTGAATGAGAGGCATCAATATTGCATTAAATGTAGATGAAAATGCTTGGGCCAGTATTGAGAAAAACAAGAACCGAAAGGTAATCATAGTAAAGTCACCACTCTTAGAGTTCAATGCAATACCCATTGCCATCAATATCAACCCCACATCTGAGCTTCCATATACTGTGTTCCTTCCTTGTCCAATAGAAATTTTTATCACAAGATATTAAAAAAAAAAAATTAAAAAATTGTTCACCAGACGCGTTCAAGAGCATGCCCATCTATGTCAGCTTTTTATCAAAACCAAGCAAATTGTTTAACCCTGAAAAAGTAAAAAGAAAAAGAAACTGATTATACATTCATACTTTTCATTTAAGTATGATGTTCACAGAGAATATGTAAGGTTAAGAACGTTTAATTTTACCTATAATATTTATATTTCTTTCATAATATAATTTTTTTATATCTAAGTTTATCAAAACTTAATTTTTGAATTAAATCACTTAAAAAAGTATAAATTACTATTACTTATATGAAATAGTGTAGTTTTGTGCTGATAAAAAATCTGGTATAGTTTTGTACATATCTTATGCCTGTTAATGTTAATGTGTTGAAAAAATATAATGAAAAAACAATATCATATGGTTAACAAACAATCATATCTATTAAATATTAAATATATAAGTAAAAAATTTAATCTTTGAATGTATAAAAATATTTATTGAAAAAGATTATTTTTTACTCTCGGCAAGAAATACCCTAATTTATTTTCAAAAAAATTATGTTGCCTTTGCAGTAGAAAAGTTATGGGAATGCAAATATTCAAATGCATTTCAATTAATAAGTCTTTGTTGGATTTGTACATGCAGAGACCTACTTTTTGGAAGGGCGTGGTCTGTGTATAGTTATAGAAAAAAATGAATAAATCCCTTTAAATAAGGTAGGTTCTATAGTGAAGGTGACTCACTGTACGTGTATCAATAATAGTTGTAGTGATTGCAACATTTTTATCATATTTTTCTGCCGATAGAGTGGCTGTTGGTAAAAAGAAGGAAAGATAAAAGAAAATGATAATAATGAGCAAAGAAAACGAGCCATAAATGGGAAGCTTTACCGTTGCCCTGTCACAACCCTAAGAAATAGACAAGTAGTGCAAGTCCCCATACTTCTGTGGTTGAAGAATTTTAAAATATCATGGTTCAGTTATAATTAAAGTTTTCAATAACATGCCTGATAAAAATATATTTAAAATTGATGCAAAGTTATTGAAATGAATCCTCTACTAATGTTTTCACTAAATGAAATATTTAACAAATTATGCTCACAAATATATACATAAGAAAACCCATTAATATTTACAGCCTTAGGTTATATTTTGGTCACCAAAAATATTTTGTGCCGAATTCACAATCAATTATTTACAAAATGTAAGAATATATATATATATATATATATATATATATATATATATATATTATGAGTTAATTAACTGATTAATTATGTATTAGACTTATCTATTAAATATTTCTCATTCATCATTTCTATTTATTCACCATCTCTCCTCTCAAGTAAACTATAATTGTTTCATCATTGTCGTGAACTGTTTCATCTGCTAATATTTATTTTAATTTTGAAGTAATTACATATGGATCACATTCTATATTTTAATAATAAAGGGATTAAGTTCCAAAATATGTTGTGCATGACCATTTTTTAACTTTCATTTTTCATAGTAAACAATAATTCTTGCGTGATATACACCTTATACGCATATATTACACACGTTTGTTAATGAACCAGATGTATATAGAGGGAGAAGATTATCTCACATTTGCATCATTTTTATCAATATTTAATCATAGATAATCGTGTTATTTGCATCCATTGGCAAACCTCACTGGGAAAAGGAGCAAAGGAGACAATATAATAAGAAAAAATAAATCATCTTCTCTTTCTCACATTTGCAATGTTGATAAACTTTTAAATAAATAATTGTAAGAAATAACATCAAATGAATTAAGGAATTAAAATAAACAAAATTCATTTACAAATTAAAATTAACTTGTACATATATACCTCAATTCATAAAAGATAAGTTTTACAAAAGGAACTTCTAAATATGTTAAAATGTATAAATTTAACTTTAAAATATGATAAAAAAAATATCTTATTCATTCTTAGTTTATTTTAGTTTTTCTCCTACAGTTTTTATTGCAAAAATTATCCTAATCAAGTCATAATACATTTTTATGCTTAATGATAATTTCAAGTTACCAAAAGGTACTAGAAACACTATGGGATCTATGAAGACATTGGTAAATTGTCGGCACAAAGAGACCAAATATTATGTTTTGGTGTGTGTACGAAGAAACAGAGTCCAAAGAGAAATTAAATGGAATGTTGTTATATCATCACGCTACATATTATGTTTATAAGGACAAAAGTTGCTTTGATTCTTTAAAGATTTGTAAAACGTTGATTTTGAAAAGAAAATCAATAGTATTAAAAAAAATCAAAATATTTTTCTATTTCAAATATATAAAGTCATTATTTAATGACAATGTAGCTCGTAATACCTTTTCAAAAACTAAACCAATATCTCAAAAGTATTTAAAATCAAAACAAAATAATAGTCTAAATAAAATAAAATAAAATATGTGATTTAAGGCATTGTAATTATTATTATTAAACACTCAATTTAATCTTTTACAAAATTGAATATTACTATATTAATCCGTGAAAATATTATCAATAAGTAAGATTCTATTACTTCTATATTGTAGATCCAAATTAGGTGTTTAGTATAGACTGATAGTGATTAGTAGTATTTCTACTGTTTGGTTTAATGGAGAGGAGGGAAAAGGAAAAGGGGAGGGAAGAGATTTTAAAGTGAGGAGAGAAGTAATGGTAGAGATGAAATAAAATTATATAAAAAAATTGTAAAATTTTCTTTTTATTTCAAATTTCTTGAGTTAAAATTGAGTGTGGAGAGATTTTACTCTCCTCTCCCTCCTAAAACATTTAAACTAAACACAAAGATTTTAAAATCTCTTCATTCCCCCGACCAAGGAAGGTGTAAGATTAATTAAAATTAGATTAAAATAATAACTTTGTTTTTTTAAATATAACAAATAAGAGAGAAAATAAAATAAGAAACGAAAAAAAAAATATAATTTACTGTCCGACCACCGAATAATGATGGCTAAACGATTTTTACAGAAATATAAATTACTATTATATATAAAGTAAACCATACTCTATTATACTAATTAATTAGTCTGATCAAATAGTTGATTAAATTTTTCGCCAAAAAAAAATAATCACTATCATGTACAGAAGATTATCATCTTATTTTAAGTAAACTTAATCATATCAATATCTTGAAGGAGTTATAAAAGCAAAGAAACCTCACACGTTAGTTATGACTTTAATCATAATTATCACGATCTTTTTGACCTCTAATTGAATTGAACATTAAAATTTTAGGAGCTTCGTCACATAGCTAGTTTTTCGCATATCTACTTCGAAGGCTTGAAAACTTGTGAAAGACACATGCTACCTGTCTTGAGTATGAAAGGAACAATAAATATTTATGCTAATTTCTTTTTAAAACAGTTATTTATTTTATTTCAAAATTTATATACTTGAAATAAATATATTTCACATTGTTAAACTCTTGACCACGTAGGAGTGGGAATCTAAGTAATGCCCAATCTAGTATTTTAATTTTATGTATCAATATTTAAATTAAAAACTATTAATCACACTACATTACATTACATTATTTTTTCATTATAAATTATCATAAAAATGATTTAAATAAACTTATAAATAGATATTGTAAACAAAACTTGAGAATAAATTTCATTAAAAACTTTGCAAACAAATATTTATAGATAGACTTAAAAAAATAAACCGGTTTATTAAATTATAAAAAATATAATTTATTGAATATCATATACTAAATTTAACTTACAAATAAATAAAAAAAATAGGTCTTATTTTCTCCGAAGACATAAGAATCCAAATAGGAAGTATCAAGATATATATACATTTATTAAGGTGGAGGGGTAGTGAGAATTTGTGATTATAAATGTTTGGTCATCATCATGGTGTAGTGGATATAATTATTAGGTGTGGCCCATAACATTTTTACGGTATCTTTATAATGTAAAATTTTTGTTGGGCCGTATCATGTAATTAATAATAGGAGCAGAACAAAAAGCAAAAGCTGATATAAACAGAAGAGAGCGAGACAACATTCCGCGAGTTGTAATAGGAAGATACCACAAAATGAATTCATGAGTCAGACAATATATTTAATTTATGGACCAAAATTAAAAGATTTCAAGTTTTTTCATAGAAAAAGAAAAAAGAGAGAGAGAGAGAAGATATCATGATGAATGAAAAGTCCACACTTTATGTTTGATGTAATGATATTACCAACCTTTGCTCACACACATTAATTCCTAATTGTACAATGTCATTATACATTATATTAAATTTGATGTTTACAAGCATTTAATATTAAGAAAATGCCACCTTTTTCATTTGGTAAAGTTTTCTTTTCAGTTATTTGTAAGAATTCAAAATTGATGAATTCCACTTTTGTTTAGTTCCTATTGTAGGGTGTAAGTGCAAAATATTAATTTACTGCCTGAAATTTAAAAATTGCACAAATTATTAACTATTTAAGGCAGATATAGAATCCTCTAATATTTAATCATATGTTATCATGTAGATTCCTTTAAGAAAAATACTTTTTAATTCTTCTTGAAATCATTATGTATTTAATTTCTTTTTATTTTTCATTCTTATAATTTGTTCCTTTTTCATATTTATTTCTTATAAATTTTTTTTCATTTTTAGTAATTGTAAAAAATATGTCTTGTAAAGGCTAAATATAGAAAGAAATAATTTACCAGGACTAAATCTAAAAAGAAAATAAATTATAAAGAATAAAAGAATAAAAATGAAATATAAAAATTAGAAGTAAAAGAAGAAACTTAAAAATGCTAAAAAGTTATAAAAAAAAAACACTGAATTACATGATGAGGATGTATATTCAACCATTCTTTTGGTTTTAATGTCATGTGAATACTAAATAGTAATAAAACTACAAAAGCTTGGGGTTTTGATGTAACAGCACGAGGCATTGCATTTCAATGGAGAACATGTGCTGGTGCTGCATGGTCAAAGTAAAACTAATTCTAGTGAACATTTGTTTAATATCTGAGGATGGATACACTTTACTTAAGAGAAATAAAACCGAATGTCGTTTTTGTTGTACTTGAAGTTGTGAAAATATAAAATTATTTTATTTGTGCTTAACCTATAAAGTTTATTTAATATTAGTCTAAATTGGGAGAGAACAATAAACATGGTAGTAGAACCCCACCATTGGGATCTATTTTTATTAACCGATTTCTTAATATTCATGGTGTGGGCTTGGAAGAATAAATTCACACCACTACACACTTTCTCTCTATCTCTCTCTCTCTCTCCAGGCAGGACCAGATGTTGAAGTTTTTGTCATCTTGAAAATGAGAAGGCATTGAACAAACTTTGAGTTCTTCTTAGTTGTTGTTGTTCTTCTCCACCCACAAGTTTGTTTAGTATTATGGGCATGATGAAAAAAAGATATTCAATTTCAAAGCACAGCAATGATCCATTTTGTGCATCATCATCTCACCACAACACAACAAGACGACAACAACAACAACAATACCAATGTACACAACCAAACAATGATGTTGTCCTAGTAGAACACACATGTGCACAACAAGACCATTCTCCAAAATTGGCTTCTTTCACTTACCAAAATGTTCCACCTGTGCTACCTGCTTTTGTTGCCTTGCTGCTCCTTGTTACTTCTATTACCCCAGCAGCATTGTGCCACCCCTTGCAGGGTAATCACACTTTTAGGCCACTTCATGAGTTGCTCAAGTTGAAGAGAGTCAGAGCTCACTTGAACAAAATCAATAAGCCTCCTATCAAGACAATTCAGGCATGTCAAATGTTCCTTTTTCCTCTACAACCTGTGATTGCTTATTCATAACACTAACACTCTTATTTTATTACAAATAATGTCTTGTAATCTATGTAGCTGACCTCAGACCATACATACAACACTTTTGCTGATGTTGTTGTATTTTTCTTTTTACTACAAATCAAGTCATGTAATCTGTGTAGCCTACCTCAGCCATACATAAAAGATTTTGCTGATGTTGTTGTGTTTTTCTTTTCATCACAAATAATTTTGTTATGTTGTTGCAGAGCCCAGATGGTGATTTGATTGATTGTATTATATCTCACCAACAGCCAGCATTTGACCATCCTGACCTTAGAGGGCAGAAACCATTGGTAATTTAATTTCAGCAATTCATTCATGCCATTATGGAAGTCTGTCTATATGTTCACTTGTTTTTAGTTATTGTTGTTGACTTTGAGTTTGAGGCAATTAACCATTATGGAATTCCTATGTGGCTAGTCAGTTTTTTTTTTTTTTATTATTATTATCATAGTCTAATTTAGGGACTAAAAGGTTTAATTTAGGCATTGGATTTTACAGGATCCACCAGAGAGGCCAAAGGGAAACTACACAAATGGTGAAAGTAAAAGGAGCTTTCAGTTGTGGAGTGAATCTGGTGAAGCATGCCCAGAAGGAACTGTTCCAATCAGAAGAACAACAGAGGAGGATATTCTAAGAGCAAGTTCTATCCGAAGATTTGGAAGAAAACCAAGACCTGTACGGAGAGACTCATCTGGCAGTGCTCATGAGGTCTGTGACTTGACAAAATAATATTTCCTTGTTTTTGCTTTAAAATCACTTCTTTTTTTTTTTACCTATCACAATCTTATTCTAACCAAGTAAAATTATCATACACAATAATACATTTATATACCATTTCCTGTAGTTGTTTACATTTTCTTTCTTTTACCCCTTCAAATCATTTTCTCTTTTTAAAAAATAATGACTAATTTTCTCAAATCCTCTTAAACTACTTTAAAAAAGTAAAAGCTAGCATGTGTTTTGGTGATGTATTTCCATTTCTTATTATTTAAAAGTGCTTGCATTCATTCAATATTCATGGATAGGTTTCTTTCATTTCCTGCTAATTTCCATCTCATAAAGAAAAAGAGAGACACTGCTTTTCCGTATTTGTCAACAGTTTCAACATGAATTCCAAAAACAGCATGGAACAGACAGTGAAGGGACACCACTTGCAAAAGTTTGCCTCTTGTTTGCTCCAAAAAGTAAAATCAAAATCATCACTTACATGAGTACCCTCTTCTTGTATCCATGTTCGTTAGATGATACCAAACATTTATAATTTCCCACCAAAATTAAATTAAAAGAGAGAATAAAAATTAAAACTTGCATCTGCTTAGTCATTGATTTGTTAATGTTATTGCAGCATGCTGTTGTTTTTGTAAATGGGGATCAATATTATGGAGCAAAAGCAAGCATAAACGTGTGGGCACCTCGTGTAACAGATGAATTTGAATTCAGTTTGTCACAGATATGGGTTATTGCTGGCTCCTTTGGTAAAGATCTCAACACAATAGAAGCTGGTTGGCAGGCATGTTCATACTTTTTTAAATTATCTCACTTTACAAATTTCTTACTTCATACTCATTTATTAATCACTCTAGCTTTCTTTTAATTTTACAGAAATCTCATACAAATGCTACTAGGTTAATTTGATCTAACCTAGTTAATTAGTTGAAGAAAATAGGCAAGTTATTATAAATTTTCTTTATCAATGTTTGATTTTTTATGAATAAAAAAATAATGCTAACAATAGCAATGTGACATCATTTTGAACACATTTTTTTTGTACTAATTGTTAAGATTTATTGAAAATCATAAAAATGAAGGTAATTTAGTTTAAAGTGACGTGAATTAAATATTTTTAATCTGTGTATAGAAATTTTAAATATTCAAAATTTTGAAACAGGGAACAATTTTTGACAAATTTTAATGAAGAGTCTGTTAAAAAAGAAATATAACAGTGCTATCTCAATTTTTATTTATGTAGTATTATTTATAATTATGAGAAATAACTTTACATCGGGAGCAACTGTAATATATAACTAATTGGTTAATTATTTTCCTAAACATATACGTATATTATTTTTTTCTTTATATTTTATAATTGGTTGTATATATATTATCATTTTTTATTAAATATATTTTTTGGTTGACAAATGCATTTATTTCTTATTTCCTATAACAACTTCTAGCTAACATGCAATAAGCATGTATATTTGTTCAGGTAAGTCCAGAACTATATGGAGACAACTATCCAAGGTTCTTCACTTATTGGACTGTGAGTAATACATGCATCTTTTTGCTTCATTTTTGTAATGAAAAAATAGTTCAGTAATGAACATGTTATGTAACAGAGTGATGCATATCAAACAACTGGGTGCTACAACTTACTGTGTTCAGGCTTTGTACAAACCAACAATAGGATAGCAATAGGAGCAGCAATCTCCCCAAGATCTGCTTATAGCCGAAGACAATTTGACATTGGTTTGATGGTTTGGAAGGTCAGTCTTCTTATTTATTTTATTCAACACAACTACAATTAAGGACAAAAGAAACAATCATCTCTTTTCTTTGCTTAACCCACAAGGTTTAATTAATACATGGTTTGAAGATTTGTTTCGTAATTTGAACTTTATGTCATACTTGATTTTTTTTAATGAAAAATACTAATGAATGTTCTAAGAGTATAGGTTAAGAACTTAATAAAAAAAATATTTTCATTGAAATACTTAAAATTATGTTATTGGAAATTTTTTTTATTTAACCATAATTTATATATTAAATATTTTTTCTTTTTATTCTTTTTTAACACTCAGTGAGTGCTACTTAACATAACACTTTTTTTTATATACTTCTTTTGATGAATTCGATTAGGATCTATGATAGGATCAAACAATAATTTAATTGGTTAACATATAAAAAAAATTAGGGTAAAATATATTTTCAATCATTTCAAATTTTTTTTAAAGAAATTAATCTCTCTGAAATATTTATTTTATTTTAATTTCTTTAATTTAAAAATGTATCATCTTTTCAAAGTGGATTAAGTATTTAAGTACTTAAAAAAATTAAAATCAAATATCTTAAAATTTTTAAAACTAAAGAATATTTTTCCTATTTTTATTTTTTACATATGTGAATGTTATTGTTACTTAAAATGGAAGATTCTGGTAGTTACATTGATGGGGTAAACTTTATCTGTCTTTTTTTCTTTGCTTTTATAAAGTAATAGTGTTGTGTGGTTCACGCTTAATTAGCTTTTATTCTGAACTTACCGTAACTGGCTTTCCGAGAATCAAAAGCTACACTTGACCATGATGCTTCCTTTTCTCTTTTCTACTTTTATCCAATAATAATAATCTCTATAATCATAAACTATAAGTTTAATGTATGACTATTAACCAATTCAACAGTTCAATTTTCTAGTTTAGTTATATTGTGTTTGCTACTCCATGTTATGGGTATTCGTGAATGTGTCGCTTTTAGAGAAGTACAAATGGTTGCTTAAAGCTAAGGTCATGTTCATTTATGTCGTTGAATGTTAAAGATCAACATGGACTCTATGATCTCACTTGAATATTTTAATTCAAACGTTTATACAAAAACAAATTTATATGTATATAGTTGACTAGAAGAATCATAAGTTTCCTCAAATTATAAATGAAAAAATTGAAAATTTAAGGGCATATTTGCTTTGAAAACTGCCTTATTTTTATTTTTTATTTTCACTTTTACATAATATTATAACGTTTTTATTTTAATTTTTATTTACAAAGATTTATATAAGGAATAGTAAAAACATTTTGTTTATTGTTTTTTACATTCTCTATAAATATTTAAAAATATGAAACAAGTTTAAAACAAGTTGGTGTTTGTATAATAAAAATTAAAGTATTTATTTCAAACTAAACAAGCTTAGACTTTTCTTCAATACTGTTAATAAACTTTCATTTATTTTATAGTTTAGTTACCCAATAAAGATATTTTTGGCACTACCCAATGTAAGCAAAGGTCCAAAAGTAACATTGTCATAGAATGATTTCATAGGATTTTAGTTTTTCTTTTTGATTTTCGGTTCTTTTCTTAAATTGTTGTAATCTTTTTACACTTATGTTTGAATTTTACATACAAAGTGTAGCTCTTTTTCCTTTCAACGATTCTTACATGCTATATTGAAATACTTTGGAAATAGGATCCAAAGCATGGACATTGGTGGCTGGAAATTGGGCCAGGACTACTAGTTGGGTACTGGCCAGCAAACATGTTCAGTCATTTAAGGAATCATGCAAGCATGGTTCAATTTGGAGGAGAAATTGTGAACACTCGTTCAAGGGGTTACCACACAGGCACTCAAATGGGAAGTGGCCATTTTGCTGAAGAAGGGTTTAGAAAAGCAGCATATTTTAGAAACTTACAAGTGGTTGATTGGGACAATAACTTGCTTCCTCTTAGAAATATTCACCAGTTGGCTGACCATTCAAATTGCTATAACATAAGGCAGGGGACCAGCAATGTTTGGGGAACTTACTTTTACTATGGTGGACCTGGAAGGAATGTAAGATGCCCATGATCAATAAAGTATCATTCAATAGAGATTAATGTAGAGTCTTCTATGTTACATGTGTGTCAACTCTCTTCCATTTTTTTTTTTATAGATTTAATCATTAATTTGCTCTCTGTACTTACATGCATTTTACCATTTTGACTCTATACATAAAAATCATAATTTTTTAGTGTTGAGATGATTAAAATTAGCATTTTGGTGTTTGCCATCAATTATCTTTTACTTATGTTAACTTGCTACAAATTTTTCTGGGGATTTTACATTGCTGAAAAATTGCAGCAATTTCAACCATTACATTAACAATGTTGTAATGATAGAATTCAAAATACATCAAATTTACTTGTAATTTTAAATAGGGTCAAAATAAAAGAGTGGAAAAATACAAGGACTAAACTAATGATGAGACTTTTTTAAAACACTTCAAGAGTTTTATTTTATGGCTAAAGAGTGTCCTAATGGTATAGTTAAGGAGTTAAAAAAATACAAAATTTTCTCAAACCCTACACTCACCCATAATTTATATATTAAATATCTTCTCCTTTTAATTTCTTAATTTTTCTGTGTTGGAAAGATACTGGTCAGCAGAAAAACCTCATTTTATTACCAGCTTCACGTGCTTAGGCTATATAATATATTTCTTTGCTTAAAAATATTTTATGTTTAGCTAACAAATTGGAGAGTTTACTTTGACTTTTAGGGGATGCAGTGTATCCACTGTTCCTATTACTTTCCCATGTGAAATTCAAAATGGTGTTCAACTTAGAGACTTTAATCTGATTCTCGAGATGATGTAAGGCTCCTAGGGGTTGCAGTGTCTCTGACTCTTGTAATTAATTTCCCTTGTGAAATTCAAAATGATATAACATTGTGAATGATGAAATTGACTTCGACCGATGAGCCTGGCATGCATTTTGCCTAGTGTTGGTGCATTCTGAATTTTCCATTCTTCTGAGACAAAACCCAATGCAAACTAGTGACTATTTTACTGCCAGTATATCCATCATTTGGGGCATTGCATGTGGAAAGAACAAACATATAAATGTCCAACACTTGCTAGCTGCCACTGAACCTCCTGTGCTTCATTTTTCGATTGTTAACCGCTTAATTAACCCTAAAAACGAATTAAAAATAAATGAAAATAATACTTCAACAGTTTAATGGGATAGCTAAGATAATCATGATATGAACTTCTTTTGTTCCGGAGGCTTTCTTAAAGAAAAATATTTAGTAGATAATTATAATATACATATAATCAGTTATAAAATGTAAAAAAAGAGAAATACATATAATATACATATATATTCTTAGTGAGTTAAGTAGTTGACTGCGTATTAAAGTTGACTGTCAAATAAAATTGTTCTTAAAAGATCTTTTACTCATTCTATAACGAAACAACGAATTATGATGTAATAAATTAGGTTCTTGTAGATTGAGCAGCTATAAGAAAATTAATTAGTATCATTTAATTACATCAGTGTCAAGTAAAAAATCATTTTTTCCCTAATGTAACTTCCATTAGAATTTGATATCAGCATAAAGAATATATTCTATTAAATGAAAGATATTTTAAAAATCATAGCATAAAATACGGTAAAATTAGTTAAAATTTATTTATATAGGAAACAAACATACAATTTTTTTCTTATTCATATTCAACACCGGAAGGAGTTTGTAATATCTATGTTGATGTGTGTTAACGTACTGGTAACCAAGGGGCTGGTAAATAGGGGTATGTTCACAGTAAGGCCACAGAGACAGTTGCCTTGAGCAAAATATTTAATATCAAGATTTGATTTCTAAATTTAAGGATATCAATATAGAATAATATCCTTAAGCCCCAATAGAATTAAAGAATTTAATGATGTATAATTAAGTTTAATATCTCTTAAAGCTAGAAAATTAACATAAAAATTGATAAATAATATTATATCAAGTATCTTAAAAAAAATTATTTAAATTTAATAATAAAAGCAAATCTGGTTTAGGTACCAAATTTTTTAAACACAGCCCTGCTGGTAACAATTAGCATCACTGATATCTTCACGTGGAGTAGTACTACATCTTTTTTTTTATGTACATAAATCTTCCTATAAATCTCCTTAATATTACATAGAGTATTCAATTGCAAAGTAAATACACTTAATATCTTAGAAATATAAACAACATTCAAATACATACTGTCACTGAGTATTTTTGCCACATCAGTGTAAATACTTTCAAAGCAGCAAAGTGAAGAAGGAAGAAGAGGAGATAGATTGGCGTTCAGTAGAAATCAACTGATTTCCAAACACTAAATGTGATAGCTGCAACTCCTAAATGACTTTTGACAAATACACCTGCCAAACCTCGGTTACTAATGCACATTAAGTTTAAATAATGATCATGCACTGCCAAAAAATTTGGTCAGCAAAAAGTCACTATTTTTGTAGGCACAAAAACAATGAAAGGCCAACAACTGTAAGATATAGAAAACTGGAAAGTTGAAATCAAAGAAGTGTTGGTTTCTGAATAGCCAGAGAAGAACGCAAGGAACAAGTAAAACTGTGGAAGCAAAGAGATACAGAAAAGGGGAACCAATGGAGCATAAAATGAGGGATAAGAAGGAGAGGTCAGTTTAAAAAGTGGAGAAAGGAGAAATGAGTAAAGTTTACTCACTAGGGTTGGCCTTGTGGTGGCAGACTTAGGTAGTTTACACAAAGTCTTGAATTCAAATCTAAGCGTGCTTAAACTAGGACAAGTGCCAATTGAGTGATACCATTCTTGTGTCTCGAGATCAGAAGGAAAGAGTTAAAAATTGCAAGACTACAGTAGTTGGTCCCAACTTCAAGTGCAATCAGTTGTCAAACATGAATTTCAAAAGGATATTCAAGCAACATGGAGGGCCGATGGTTCAATGGAACAGTCACCAACTTCAGAAACACCATTGTCTATGAATTTAATGAGATCCTCAGGTATGTAGATATGGGATGTGTATGCTTTCATACTATTCAATTCGACCAAATCACTCATTGAAGAGCTCTCAAAATCAGAGGACAAGTAAGATAGGTCATGTATCATTACATATGTTCTTCCTACATGCATGCATAATTTGGACAACCTAGGATCTTCAAATGCTTTGATTATATCCACAACACAATTGCGATTTCCTTCTAGAGCACGCATGCATTTCATCTCTGATGCAATCTTCCTTATACACCTAAGATTCATGGATAAATGCTGAACTATTGATGAGATTCCAGAGGTACTTCCATATCTTCTATTTATATAATGAAGCAACACCATGTTGACCAAGGTAAAGTATGAAATCAAAGTAAAGAAGTCATAAAAATTCATCCCTGTTTCAAGTGTAAAATCAGTTCAACTTGTATAACCAGCTATTGCATTCTCAATATGCAAATGTAGTTTCTATCAAACTTAGTACAAAAGTTGTCTTATAAAGCATTATAACTTTAAAACAAAATATTATAATTGAGATTATACAAACTAGTGAAATTAATATTGTTTATTCATAGTGATCATCAGAAAATCCTTTGACAATAGACGAATCAGCCTAAGATGACCACTGATTTTTTTCATCATTGAGTTAGATCTTTAATTTAAGATATCCACATTAGTTCACCACGACAGTATATGAAAATTTCATGATACGTGATAAGAAACAGCAAAGAAGCCAGCATATATACTCACCTGTGTTAGCAGCAAGATTGCGCTGGCAGAGACCTTCAAAATCATCACATATATCCTTGATGTCTTCTATGTATTCCTTGGCCTCATTGTAATCCCTTAGAAGTAAATTCCACTGTCATAGCATAAAAAGTCATGATATAAGCTTAGTTCAATTTATATTTATCCTTGAGCTTGACTCTCAAATGTGTATTTGATTGCACTGGACAATTTACCACCCAAGAAAGGCTATAGCCATTGAACCAATTGTGGTTTATAGATATCGTATCCTCCTGAAAGCATAAGATACACCATCAAATGATTAGATCATATCAAATATCATGGACAAAATCATCTGATGATAAAATAGTCTGCATACTCTAATAAGCAAACAGTGTCAAAACATTTTTCTGGGGCCGAACCAAATGGAATGTAAGTATTAAAAACGGTCATTACTTATTTGGTATATCAAAATATTTATTCTTTAAAGGAACAGTCACACAGTCTTTCAATATCAAGCAGAAATATAACAGCCATCCAGATAGTGAACCAGAACATACCAAATTATGAACTTGATGATACCATCCACTGGGAACAAATATAATTTCACCTGCATCTTGTGTGCATTCTAACCAGATAGCCTGCATACACATACAAAATCACTGAAGGCTGAAGCAGAAAAGTCTAATCGAAAACAATAACATTTAAGAGAAACGGAAACAATATATTTACCTTGCTAAAACCAGGAAATTTTGATTTTGATACTTCATCAAAGATATTATATACACAATTTTTCATATTCCTGAATCAAAGACAACACATTAAAGTAATCCCAACTTCACCTCCCAAGAAAGAAACACACAAAAATAAAAAATCATGAATGATTCTTTTTACAGAGTGAAAACAAACAAAAAAAAGTGGGAGGAATGAGGTAAGGTCATCATCTTCCAAGAATAAAAGGCTAGGTGAAGGTGGAGGTCAATAATAAATCATAGCTGAGAGGTAATTAGGAAAAAACACTAAGTAATGATAGATCTAAGTAGACTTTTTATTTATCAGGGTGCCCAAATTCTTATTGAGAAAAAAATGCCACTAATTTCTATTTGGCAATGCATTCATGCCTGTCAAATACAAGATGACATTGGGAAGGATCTAGAAAAAGCCATCTCTTCTTTCCGCAGACATTTGCTGACCAGCTATAGGACCTGAAAACATCAGCATGAAGAGGAGTCCAAGATCCTGCCACAACAATTGAAAAGCAAGAGGTTACTGAAGGGTTTTTCATCTATCTGTAAAGGGAAGTACAGAATAATCCGATATGCATTGTTACTAGAAGAATTTACTACACCTAAAAACACACCTTTCACTCCCAGGTAAACAAATCGATAGTCAGAGCAACATATTTCCTCATTTGGTTGTTGTGTATCAGAATCAAGATGGATTCTGAAGTTGTCAAGATACAGGTTGAGCCAGTCATCAGAAAATAACAATGGAGTGAGGTATGCTACATACCCAGGATATTCCTGCCAGAGTGAGAAAAGAGGAAATTACTATGCAAAACACCATCTGTAGTAAGTTATTAAATTCCATTTTCTCTTGCTGATGGTATGTGTGTTTATCCAAATAAACCACATGCTCACAAAATGATTACACAGAGACCTTGCACTAGCAAGTAGCAACAAGTAGCAACAAATAGCAAAATTAACAAGCAACGATACCAATGATACAAAATCACCCAAACAGAAGCCTTGAATAAGTACCAAAAGTGAATGGGAATGTTGAGTTGAGTGGTTAACTTTTGTTAAGTGGGAATGATGACATTTTGGAAAAAGAGAATATGTAAAAATTAAAATTTTAATCTTTACAAGTAAGTTTGATACCCCATCTCTAAATTTATCCACACCCTTCAAAGATTACTTACAATTGGAGCTACATTAATGAATAGATAAATGATGACAAGTTAAAAGACACACCTTTACAAAATGCCAATCCTTCAAATAAGGTACAGATACAGGGGAAGCATTACTTGGAGGATTCTGAGTATTAGAGTAAACAGCAGAAGGGTCCTGAAGTTGAAGGCAACGAGCTATAAAATCAGAGAGCAACATGTCTTGTATTTTTTGATCAGTGAATTGTTTGGTGTCACAATCAGACACCTGAACTTTAGAAGCACCAAAATGAGTGGAGAAGAATTGAAAGTTGGGTTGGGGGTGATGGTGATCGTCAAGTGTTACCCAATCAGTGGAAGCCCTCCAATGAAGAGGGTCTATTAGGCCAGTGAGTAGCACGGGTTGATTCTTCTCCATATATCTCTCCACAAAATCTCTGTAACATATTTCATTCCCATTCACCCTCTCTATTCCTCCCTTTATGTTCAAACCCATCCCCTCCAAGACAAGAGAAACAAGAACAACACAAATCTTTTCCCTTTTGTTTCGTCCCCAAATTTGCCTAAATTTTTCTTCTCCTTTCTTGTTATTTCTGAAAAGTAATTTCTAACAAGACCCATATTTTAAAATAAATAAACTTTCTTATTATTTCTAGAGTTAGTATATGTTATTGTAGAAAGTAATTTATGATATTCATAAATTTAAATAAATCTTAAAATATTATGAGTAAGGGTGGAAATTGACACACTAAATTTATAAATTGTTTTTTTTTCTTCTAATTCAACCTATTTTTTCACACATGTTTATAAATATTTATTTTAAAAAAAATTATTTTTAAGATTTATTTATTTTAAATATAAATATAATTTTTTATAATACATTAAGCCATGGCCGATCCAACTCAAACCTCATCTATCCCTGATAAGGGTCAATCCTCTTTGGACCCGTTCGTTTCCTTCTATCTCTCTTACTCTCTTATTATTTTCGTTTCCTTTTCTTTTTTCTTATTGTGGAATATAACCTCTGTTTTTTTTTTGCTAAGAAGATTGACTCGAACTTATGTATTCTCCACTGTTTATGACATCATATTTAATTACTGGTTAATGTTATGCTCTTACAACGTCCTTTTTTTTTACCCAGATTTTGATTATAACACGTAATTTGAAAATAATTGAAGTATATTAATTTCTTGACTTCTGGTTGAGTCACACGGCAAAAAAATTAAGAATTTGCTTTGATGTTGTTGCGGCATGAAATTTCTGCAGTTAGCTGAATGGTGTCTTTTCTTTTTTTGTGTGTGTGTGCGTGTCAGTTTGTTTTCCTAGCTAATATGTTCAATTCCTTACATGAGTGATTCAATTGTGCAAACATAAGAGAGTTGACATGCAATAGCAAGAAGCAACATTTTCCATTCATCGGAAGCATATGCAATAGCCGAATTGTTTTATATTTAACTTAAGATGTCTATTGTTGATATTATTATGTTGGTGAATGATTTGGCAGTGAATAAGCATTTTTCCTTGTCATTATTGTTTATAAGCATGCTAGTTATGTACACCTAGTAGAGTTGTCAAAGTAGTGATGATTTGGTTTAAACATTGATTAAAAATGATCTGATCTGATTATGTTGTTAACATATATGCTTGGAGCAGGAAAAGTGATAAGAAGGATTATTCCACAGCAATATTGGAACGTAAGAAGTCTCCTAATCGACTTGTTGTTGATGAAGCAGTTAACGATGATAATTCTGTGGTTACTTTGCACCCTGATACAATGGAAAAACTTCAGTTTTTCCGGGGTGACACTGTTCTGATAAAGGTACCTACAACATTCTATGTTTAACTATGTCAGTGTATGCAGAGTTCCATTTTAGGAATATTTTTTATGACACAGGGAAAGAAGCGAAGGGACACGGTTTGTATTGTTCTTGTTGATGAACATTGCGATGAACCAAAAATAAGGATGAATAAAGTTGTTCGGGCTAATCTTAGAGTTCGACATGGAGATGTTGTCTCTGTCCATCAATGCCCTGATGTGAAGTATGGGAAAAAAGTTCACATCCTTCCAATTGATGACACCATTGAGGGTGTAACTGGCAACTTGTTTGATGCATATCTGAAGCGTAAGTAAATTTGTTGTTCAATTGCATCAGTTTGTTTGCTGCATTTCTGATAAAATGTGACTTGTGCATGTTCTGTTTCATAGCATACTTTCTGGAGTCGTACAGGCCTGTGAGGAAAGGGGATTTGTTCCTTGTTAGGGGTGGAATGCGTAGTGTTGAATTCAAGGTAATAGAGACTGATCCTGGTGAATACTGTGTTGTGGCACCTGATACTGAAATCTTCTGTGATGGAGAACCAATCAAAAGGGAAGATGAAGAGAGACTAAACGAAATTGGCTATGATGATGTTGGTGGTGTTAGGAAACAAATGGCTCAAATTCGTGAGCTAGTAGAACTTCCACTTAGACATCCACAACTCTTCAAATCAATTGGTGTTAAGCCCCCAAAAGGAATCTTGCTCTATGGACCTCCTGGTTCTGGAAAGACTTTGATTGCAAGAGCAGTTGCCAATGAAACTGGTGCATTCTTCTTTTTGATTAATGGACCAGAAATAATGTCGAAGCTGGCTGGTGAGAGTGAAAGCAATCTTAGGAAGGCATTTGAAGAAGCTGAAAAGAATTCCCCTTCTATCATTTTTATAGATGAACTAGATTCAATTGCTCCTAAGAGAGAAAAGACACATGGTGAAGTGGAGAGGCGTATTGTTTCACAACTTTTGACTCTTATGGATGGCCTTAAAACCCGATCACATGTGATTGTTATTGGAGCCACAAATAGGCCAAATAGTATTGATCCTGCTCTGAGAAGGTTTGGAAGGTTCGATCGCGAGATTGACATTGGTGTACCCGATGAAATTGGAAGGTTAGAGGTTCTTAGAATTCATACAAAGAACATGAAACTTTCAGACAATGTAAGATTCTTTTCATTGTATGTCCATAAAACTATCGTGCTATAAAGGCAATGTATTTTGCACTTCCCATTTCCAATTTTATGGTGTATTTCAGGTTGATCTTGAAAAAGTTGCAAGAGATACGCATGGTTATGTTGGAGCAGATCTCACTGCTCTTTGCACAGAGGCTGCACTACAGTGCATCCGGGAGAAAATGGATGTGATTGACTTAGAGGATGAAACAATTGATGCTGAGGTTTTGAATTCCATGGCTGTGACTAATGAACACTTCCAAACTGCTTTAAGTACTTCAAACCCATCTGCCCTGCGTGAAACAGTGAGTTTGGCTTCTTTACTCTTGACCAAGAAGATTCTAAGCTTGATTAATCTTATTTAGTTCCATAAGCTTTAAGAGTTTATTTTAAGTTTTAACCTTCAAATCAATTTTAGACAAAAACCATAAGAGGAGTTATTTCTGTTGGCAGGTTGTGGAGGTTCCAAATGTTTCCTGGGATGATATTGGAGGCTTAGAGAATGTTAAAAGGGAGCTTCAAGAGGTTCAAACTTACTTTTGATATTCTATATCTTAAATATATTGTACATGTACATTTTAATTTAGTAACTTTTAATATTTGCAAGCAAATATAATTAAGAACTCTTGTTTTTTTGTAGACTGTTCAATACCCAGTGGAACATCCCGAGAAGTTTGAGAAATTTGGAATGTCACCATCCAAAGGTGTTCTCTTTTATGGACCTCCTGGTTGTGGTAAAACCCTTCTTGCAAAAGCAATTGCTAATGAGTGCCAGGCCAACTTTATAAGTGTTAAGGGACCTGAGTTGCTTACAATGTGGTTTGGTGAAAGTGAGGCAAACGTTCGCGAGATATTTGACAAGGCCCGGCAATCAGCTCCATGTGTGCTTTTCTTCGACGAACTTGACTCTATTGCAACCCAGGTATAAAACTTCATCTGGATATTTGTCACTGAAGTAATTTGTTCACTGCTCATAGGTCATTGTCAATTAAGAGAAATGCCCAAAACATGTTCTTTTTTTATTGGTTCATTCTTTTTAGAGATTGATATTTGCGTCAAAAGGTGGTTTATGTACTAGATAACTAAACATCTTTACTTCGCAGTCAACTGCAATACACAACCAACTAACCCATTTACAAAACATATACATACATGTATACGTATTTCTCTTCCTTCACATTTTATAACTAGTTGTCTTATTGTCTGCGTATGCTTTGTCCACCAAATATTTTTCATAACTAAATTGAGAATGTCTTAAAAGAGGGTGTTGCTAATGTAGATTATTCTCTTTCTTTTCAAACATTTCCAATCTTCAGAGGGGCAGTTCTGTAGGGGATGCTGGTGGTGCTGCTGATAGGGTGTTGAACCAACTGTTAACAGAAATGGATGGTATGACAGCTAAGAAAACAGTTTTCATCATTGGGGCAACAAACAGACCAGACATTATAGACCCTGCATTGCTCCGGCCTGGACGTCTGGATCAATTGATTTACATCCCTTTACCGGATGAAAGTTCGCGACTTCAGATCTTCAAGGCATGCTTGAGGAAATCACCACTCTCAAAGGATGTTGATCTGGCAGCTCTTGCCAGATATACTCATGGATTCAGTGGTGCAGACATTACAGAAATTTGTCAGAGAGCATGCAAATATGCCATTAGGGAAGATATTGAAAAGGTATGATACTATGATGGGATGCATGTGTGCAAATGCTGTGTTGTAACTTGCTGTATGTCATGGATCATAAATTCACAAGTATACTCTTACTAAAGTTTTTCTGAAGTCTAATTCATAAATTTTCTGACACTTACTAAACCAGAGTATATTTTCTTAAAACATTCTGGAAATGATTTTTTCGTTTTCAATTTTGGGACATGCTGTAAAACAAAAGTTTCATGTCAAATTATCATGTATAGTTTGTTTAAGATTTGTGGTATGACTTTTGCGTTGTTGACATGTATAATTTAAAAAGAATATAAAAAACTGTCTTAAACTTTGTGTAGAAATTACAGACTCATTTGTTAAATTGCTACATACACTTAAACCTCAAGAATATCAGGGTATTGAGAAGGAGAGAAGAAAAAGAGAAAATCCTGAAGCCATGGAAGAAGATGACAGTGGTGAGGTTTCTGAGATAAAACCTGCTCACTTTGAGGAGTCCATGAAGTTTGCTCGCCGCAGTGTCAGTGATGCTGACATCAGGAAATACCAACTCTTTGCTCAGACCTTGCAACAGTCTAGAGGGTTTGGATCCGAGTTTCGGTTTCCAGATCGAAATGAGAACACTGCAACAGGTGGTGCCTCAGACCCTTTCTCATCTGTTACAGCTGAGGGGGATGATGATCTTTATAGTTAGTAGCAATGTGAGTTCGGTGAAGTGGTTGATGTTCACTAATTCTGCCATGACTTGTAGCATACATCTTAACAGTTTTGGTTTGGTTGAAGACCAATGTTTCTGTTTCATGTTAATTCAGCAGTCTATAATGCTCAGATCAAGAAAAATAATTTATTCCATGTGATAGACAAAATTTAGGCTTATAAAATAGAAAACATATAATCTATTCCGTCTGAATTATATAGGGATGTACCAGGCTTAACTCATCAATTTGTTTATCTCACATGCCTGCATAATCTTGGCCAGGTATTTAACTATGACCGCCAGCCACACAGCCTTGAACCAAATGTCAGACTTTTTGTTTTTCTTAGAATTAGAGCAACAAAGTTTGAATTTAAAATCTTCATACTATCTAAGTTGACTCTGGCGGTTCTAAAAGTGCAAGTATATTAACCTTTTTTAGCTAGATTGTTAGTTATGAATGAACTTCTAAATGTATAACGGTTAGATAGCAAAATTAGCTTTTAGTTATGGTCCAACCGAAGTCTTCTAGATGCACAACTTATAAATGTGCCACAACCAAGGTTCTAAATATCAGTCACGGTCACTGTCACGGTTGCGTTAAGGTTTTCACCGTTGCGGCCGCTGCAGTGTAAAATATGTAAAGCAAGGTAGTGTTGCGGCCGATATGTTACGTTTCGTTCAACTCCGAAACCGATATGTTGCGGCCGATATTTGTGTTTCGTAACAATATTTAAAACCTTGGCCACAACAATACAATAACTTATATTAAATATACCTATGAAACATTAACTAGTAAATTGTGAGAAAAAAATGTCATTTCATAAATAAAAATATAATTAGCATGACATATTTAATTTGTCATAATATTTTCTAAGTACATGATTTTTATTTATTTTAAATATATAATATAAATATTTTTATATATTTTATAATAATTTATTTTAATTTTATATTTTATAGAGTGCAGCAGACGAAATAACATGTTAATTACAATAAAACTTAAACACATTTTTACGATGCTAAAAAATAATTTGAAGTACTTAATGAAAAAGAAAAATAAAAAATTATAGTTATGCGATATTTATTTTTGAATTAATTAAAAAACTTAAATACAATATGCATCCATAATTTACTTCTAACATTTTATACATCCATTTTAATTTTGAAATCCACTAATATTATGCTGTAAAAAATTTTTTTGTCAACATTATTCTTTGAGATTAAATTCTAAAAAATAAAAATATAATTTTATTGTAAGTTACATTATTCGTTAATATTTTATAATCATCATAATAAATATTTGATAATATTTTTTTAACAATTAATAACAAAAATAATTTAAAAAAAAAATGACCTAAAAACTAAGGGCACTGTAGCCAACGTGTTTGAACTTGGAGTCACAGTAATCATGCCGTTACTCCGTTTAGAAAATCACTTTTCTCCCGCTCCAGCTAAATCAAAATAATCACTTTTCTGAAAGCGAAACAGAGAATGCGAACGAATCAAATGAAGATGGCGTCGATTTGCGACACCGATATTCCGCTTCGGCTACAGAACATGGTCGCTTTCGTCGCTTCGTATGAAAACTCTCTCCATTCACTGAGAGCCACCGCACTCGAAACCGCTCGATCTCAATGTAAGACTTTCGACGCAACTTAGGGTTTACACTTTTCGACGCAACTCTTAATGCTTAATCGTTTCTCTATTTTATTTTGCAGCTGAACTAGCAGAGGTTAAAGCTAAACTGAGGGAGGTTGAGGATGAATTGGTAAAGGCACTCGCAGGTACTCATTTATCTCTGATTGTCTTTCTGTGTTTAGTTTTCTCACTTCAATTTGATTTTGCATTTTTGTTTATTTGTTTATTTTGAAGTGTTTTTGGTTTTACTTTTGGCACAGTTAAGACTCGGAGAGAGGCTAAGCGAATGGCGTTGAAAGATGCTATTGGTTCTGCCAAGGCAAGAGTTGAAGATTTGAAGGCGAGTATTCAGAAACTGAGAACCAAAAAGGACGAATGTGCCACAGTTGTATCGGAACACCGTCTTGGTATTAAACATGCTGCAATTGCGATTATTGTCATGTTGTACCTGTTGTTATATCGGTTTCTGCGATGCTTATTTATTTTTTATTTTTAATTAACATTGCAAAACTAGTCTATTTAATTTCTAACTGAACTAACCAGCTTTAACAACAGTGAAAGTGTGGTAAGAGTTAGTTTATCGTGTATTTTATTATTCTTGCATTGATATTTAGTTTGGCACTTTCATATGCACGCAATGAAACAATACATAGGGTATTGGGTTGTCCATAATCACATGTTGTTTTGGAAGGTTGAAATAAAACTTATTTCAGATAACTAGAATCTGTTGAGTGGATTTGCTGAATACTAAAACATTGAATGTTCTTGTTTGGATAAATTTCTCCGTGAGCACTTATAGGGGAAGACCTTAAGAAGGCAAAATGAGTTGAGCTTTTCCCATAAGCTAAAAGCAACTCATGCACTTAACTTTTATATAATTTCTCTTATATAACTTTTCCAAAAGCTGAGGTGTATAAGTTGATTTTAGCTTATTGGTGAAACCCAATTCATTTGACCACATCTTTTTCTCCTATAAGAGCTTATCGAGTTTGTCCGGACAGGTCCTTGGTTGGGTTGTCATTTTGGTCCAGTTCCAACATTGAAGTTAAATTTTAGATAGATATTTCAAATCATAATTCATGTGGCCTGAACATTTTCTGTCTCCTTTTCTCTTTCCTTGATTTGCATTTCCTTGCTTCCTAAATTTGAAGTTTTGCATTGTGAGAAATACTTTAAACTATTCTAACATCCTCTCTGTTTTCCTCTTATCTTTTTTCTTCCATAAAAAGTTTTGGCAGCGTCTGAACAGAAATCAAATGAAAGCAGTGAACATAAAGATGAACTCCAGGAGGCCATATCTTGGTACAATAAGATCCTTGGTTTTCATGTTGAAGGTGGACATGGTAATTGAAATTAATCTTTTTTGGCCTATGATTGTTCTTTCCTAATTTGATATCCTTACAAGGTCTTCTTGTTAGGGGTAAAATTCTCTTTCAAGAATGTTAATGTTGAAAACCCAAATGAGGACTACTTTTTTACCATCCGTCATGAAGATGACATGTATACATGTAAGCATCATAAATGGTCTGGTTTCTGATCTTATAAGTAGACTATTTTACTTCATGAAATCTAAGCTTGCTCATTTATATTTCAGTGCTAAATTGTGAACCTTCTCTCAAAGATTCTGATGAGTTGATCCATGAATTAAACAAGACAAATGGGCTGTTTAAATTTGTCAGAACAATGAGGAAAAAGTTTCAAGAAGCAGTGGTACAAGGTACAACTGTAGCTCTTTCGTATGATTCCATTCATGAGAGGGGGTTGGGGGAGCTGGCCCTTTGTTAGTTCCATTTATTATCCATGACTACATAAAACCAGGGCTGAATCAGCTGGTCTTTTTGGTCAAACTGGTAAACTATTTCCAATTCAATAGATTCATCCTGGATGAAGTTGGTGATGTGTTGCAGAGTAGCAGGCCATGCCGGGGGAAAGGATCCAACCTGGCTCTTATTCATGGCTATAAGTTGAGGCTACCACTAAGCCTAGTGGCACCTATGGGTAGTGCCATAGTGTGATTTTTTTTTCTTTTAAAATGTTAATTTACTTATTATTAGCTTCTGAAATTGCAGAAAATTTTTCTTTCCAGAAACTAATCACAAAATGATATATGCTTTTTTTAAGTTATTATTATCATGACCACATTTCAAGAATTTATATCAAATCAATATAACGTTTTTTTTTCTAAAAAAATATTAATTTAAAGAAATGGAAATGACATGCATTCTATTTATGTAATTTAACATAAATAATTCCAAATAAAATGCTATAATGAGTTTTTTCATTAACTGGGGGCAGTGTTGTCAAATAGAGGCTCTGGTGGCTCCATGGTGGATTATTTGCTATCTGCCATGGACAGTTTGTGAAGGAAGGCGTGCCAAGTTGGTATTGTGGCAACCTTAAATGGCAGAATTTTGGCCTTCCACCATCTGCCATTAATAACATTGATTGGGGAAATTAATGTATTGAATGCTTAATAGGTATCATGGAATAATTTGATCATCCTTCTAATAATTTTTTATAACTTCCAAATTTCTTAATCATTGGTTATTTTTAATGTTTTTTAATTATATAAAACCTGGACCTCGACTAAGCTTGTATCCCTTCCGGTTTGATGACCCTCTAATTTAGAAACATTTATGAAAGCTGGAGCTTATAAGTTATAACTAATGTCTCTAAATTACAAATTTACAATTAACAGGCAGTCTCTCTATGACAACAAATGAACATCAAGAATCTGCCTTTATCTCTTCATCTGCTCCAGTTTTATCAGTATCAACCACTAGAAGTTATTCTCCAACTGAAGGAAATGAGCATCAAGGTGAACCCACCAAAGGTTATACACATATCCAGAAACAAATCAATAGAAGAAGGGTAAAATCAGCAATTCTGTCTCCTGGATCTGCATCATCTGTCCGTCAATCTCCTCGTTTGAAGGTATAAATTGAATTGGTCTTGTATTTATTGAATTAATTTCAGCACAAGGTGTTATTACAATAGCTGGACTCTGTTTTATGAGAATATTTTGTTCAGTTGCTTT
Organism: Hylodesmum podocarpum; assembly: GCA_026586105.1. Taxonomy (NCBI): domain Eukaryota; kingdom Viridiplantae; phylum Streptophyta; class Magnoliopsida; order Fabales; family Fabaceae; genus Hylodesmum; species Hylodesmum podocarpum. Next base: position 1,873,463 of record JALJEV010000549.1, on the reverse strand, counting down.
GTTGTCTACTTGTCCACTATTCTTTTGACATGAATGTATGATTGTGAAGTTCCTTTGTACCGGTTTTTCTAGCCTTTGCTTGGTCTGACTTAGCTATGTTAGCCAAGAGAAAGATGGTTATGGTTAGGCTTATTGCTTGACTTGGGCTCTTGCTTCCATTTAAGTGAGCCTGAATTGTCCTTGTTCTATTGATTTTGTTTTGAAGTCTTGAACATGATTAATTGTCATTAGTTGAAACACTACACTTATAAGTAGTTGCTTTAATCTCATGAGCTTATGCTAAGAAGTAAGAATGGATTTTTCCTATAGCATATAACATTGTGAAAAACTAGTTTTTATGTGATTTTTTAAGTCTAAAAACTAGTTCTTATGTGATTTGTTTCAAGTCTAAACTGGTTTGGAAGAATGTTGGTCCTAAACTAACCAGTTGATATTTGGATTAAAAGTTTTCTGCTTTCTTTCTTTCTTTTCATATTGTTTGAAATGTTGAAAAAATACATACCAAATTTTAAAATAATGTTCAATATCAAACATGATAAAAAGCCAAAGCCAAAACCAAACTAAATATATTACAAAGTTATCTATCAAGTTTATACAGAATTACATAATTAGCTTTAACCAATAAAGCATGAACTTTGATATAGACACTGGACATGAGATGGACAATTTGACTTGGATGATGTGTAAAGTATAGGATATGGGAATGTATATAGTCACTCACAACAACAACAACAGCAAAAGCTTTACCTTGGCTATAAGGATCACTTGACTCTATTTGGTTTGATTGAAGACCAAACCTTTGGAGATATTGTTTACTAACTTCTGCCAATATTCTTCTTGGTCTGCTTCTCCCCCTTTCCACAAGACTAAAAACTATAAATCATACAACCTACTTTTTCCACTGGTTATTCCTGTATGGAGGTGTTGGCTCAAGTGTCCAAGTCAACACCTAATATCTGCTGGGTGTTGTGGAAAGTTTCGGTGTTGTAAACATGTTTAATCACTTCAAATAAGATTGGTGTTTGTACTTCATAGGTTTTAACCAGTTTTTTTTATGTCAAAGCACTCACTTGATGCTTATGACATGGTTTGTGCTGTATAGGACAAGGCAAAATTTAACCCCTTTGTTATGTAGCTTAGCTTTCCTCCTGTACCTGATTTGTTGTGCCACCTATGTGTCCTCCTTTTAAGATCTGTTCTAAATCTTTTGATACAATTATCACTTTGGGAATATGATTTTAGAGGCAGGTCACTTACAGGAACAGACTCGATAAACTTTATTTTCATTCTGTCCTTAATGCAACTCATTTGATTCTTGCCTTATGGATAACTGATTGAAAGGATTCCAGTGCCAAAAATAGATAAATTGTACCACAGAACGATAATATTCTGACAATATTTCATCTGGGCTTTATATGTAGTATTTTATATATTGATAATTTTCTATTCCTTGACTGAACAAATGGAAATACATGTTGCCACAGCTTGTTTGAGGTCTGGCCTTGCATTCAGATGCAAAGGGATCACCATCATTAATCTTTTTCCTGGCATAGTTTAATCGCATACAAGCTCGTGTGGCAGAATTTCTAGACGAAATCATGAAATTTTATGTGATTATTGCATATATATAGTATGTAAGATTAGAGATGCTGAGGTTTAATATATGGCAGGTCAGAAAATGAAGCAGCGTGGGGCATGCTTGTCACCTTATTCTGACAAGACATGCTGATTCACGTAGAGCAGTACTCAGTGACTCTGATTGCTAACAAATTGACATACTAGTTAAGACATACCCAGGTTCATGATGTCTGAACCTTTATATAAAGAAGATCCCTACATTTTTCATGTATGGTCCATGTGATATTTGTGTGTATTTTAATCTTTTTCATTTTTTTTGTACATTTTTTGTTTTAGTTTGCCAAAACAAGCCATTATTGTGCTGATATCTTCTTTTGGCATTGTAAATGAAGTATTGTATTGGGATTTGGGAAATGGTTATCTATGGTCCTTTTATATATTTTATTTTCCCGTGTGATCTAATCTGCATTTGGACCATGTGAATGAATATACATGCACACACGCACATATCCCATTTAACAGGTATGTTCTCCCACCCCCCACCCCACTTGTAGCCTGTTAATAACTTACAAGTATATCTATAATCCTGATCACCGGGAAGCACCTGACCTAACCTCAAAAATTTGAGTTGCTGGAAGGGGTGGCCACATATATGCCAATCAGTCAAATACTCAATAGATGCTTTTACCGACAATAAATATCACAGTTTTCCTTTTTGGCTCTGATATTTGTATTTATGAAGATCAACTATTGCTTTGTTATTGCAGATATATTTTTTTTTATTGCTCTCTTATCTGTACAATAAATCAAAATTGAGGTTACTAACAATAAAGCCCCACGATTGTAATTCAAATCTTGAGTTGAGCCTGTAGCTTAACGTAAACGAATAACCTAGTATACACGGTGTCTTGAAAAGGCGAACATGTGCTTCAAGTTGTTGCTTGACATAGTCGTTTGTGAAGAAAGGCATGGGTGTTGTTCCATAGCTTTTGAGCTTCCAATTCGTCATTTGCCAGGCTTGAGCATTTACTCTCATTACAATCTGCAAAATATTTTCCACTTATCCCTACTGTTTTTGGGTTCAGAGCAACATAACACGTGGTTGATGCACCCTGTTGACATGCATTGACAATATTATTCCCCTCATAATGTGAAAACGTTGCATTAATATTGATATGCATAATAAAGTACTTTGCCAACTTGGCATGGTTTTTAACCATTGATTTCTACATCTATATTTCTAATACCAGTCCAGCATTGAAACCGAACGTGTTTTTTAACACACCTGTGATGTCGTTTTGAGTAGCTTTGATGCGATGAAAAATAGGGAATCTGCATGGAAATTTTACTAATTCTTAGTTGTTGCAATCTTTGATCAAATGAAATTGGGATACAAATTATTAAACTCACGAAACTATTTACCTACCCGTTATTAAGCCCTTATGAGCTCTAATAATTCCCGTCTTCACAATGCCTGGATGTACTGCATTGATAGTTACTCTTGCATTCCTTGCCTGTAATTATATTCCAATTTTCATGAATATTTTAGCGGTCATACAAAAGCATGATAATCACCATTCACAAGAGATAAGAAGTGCTACGAATTTTCGAGTTAGTTCTCATCCCAACCTTGAGTTGCTTGGCCATTTCCTTGGTATGCAAAATATTTGCCAATTTTGACTGAGCATAAGCGCGTGTGCCATTATATCTGCGATAGTTATCAGAGAGAAATGAAATAAGTATAGAAAATGTAAGGCAATCAATGTTGTAACAACTTTGCAGGGAACAAAGTAGTAGTACTTTTTTCCATTGAGTATGTCGTTGAAGCGAAAATCATTATTCTTCACCCAACTATGGATGACAGAAGAAACGTTTATTATTCTTCCTTCAATCCCTGTCTTCTCTGCCGTTTCTATCATTTTATCTAATAAGATTTCTGTTAACAAAAAATGACCTGTAATTGAAAAAAATTATATATATGAAAAAATTCAATAAACATCTCTTTTTAATTGGATCAAATTAATGCCAAATAGCTCCGATTACAATAACGACAGCAAAACTTTTAACCTCCTTTCCTGTCTTAGCACATAAAAAATGTAAATAAAAAATTATTGCCAATGATAAATTATTAAGTGCTTTTTAAAATTCCTATTTTGAGTATCTTCTCAATCATAGTAAATATTTTCAACAGTGAATTTGATTCCAAGATCAAAAGCATTGCACTTTAGAAACGGGCAACTAAGGGGCTTTGGACTTTGAGCCCATAAAGAATAACGCATGCCTAGTGCTCAGTGTTTGTGGACCAAAATGAAGCCTCAAAGTGCTGTATGAGTTTTCTCCATGTTGTGGTCGTGGACCCTAAATATGGACGACTATGTTTTATATGTTTTTGGTGGGGGACCTTAAACGAACCAGGTTACTTCTTCTAGATATGTCAACATGCAACCTTTTTATCAGCACCTAAAAGAATATTAAAGAAAAAAAAAGTAAAAAGAATTTGTCTCTGGTGTAAATGAGAATTACACGAGAAAAGCTTAGGTTTCCTCACTTGAACTTTTTGATGTTAAAACTAAAATAAAACCAATCTATACAATTTTAAGGTTGTAAATGAAAATTACATGAGTAACATGATACCTTAGTAATGATAAAGGTTTGTACCTGAACTCAATCCCAAAAATTATCCCTTGTGTATTTTACTATTTTAACATTATCTCTAATTAATGTGATAAGTAGTTATCAAAAATAAACCAATGATTTCGATCTTAATGTAAACCCTAAGTAAAGAGCAAGAATTAGAAAAGTACCTAAGTAATTTGTAGCAAATGTCATCTCAATTTTATCTTCAGAGAACTCCAAGTTTTGAGAAAATATCCCTGCATTGTTTCTGTAAAATTAATTTATTCAAACTATTATATGAATGATTTAGTCCTTGTTTTTATGTCAATGATAACCATCATGACTATAGAATAAAAAGGTGGGAACAACATGATGATCGACAAAACTTACATGAGAATATTAAGGGGAAGTTCTAAAGCTAAGAACTCGGAACAAAATCTCTGTACAGAGGCAAAAGAGCTAAGATCAATCTCCAATAGAACAACCTCAGCATTTGGACTCTCCTTTTGTATGTTCTTTTTCACTTCCATGGCCTTCTTCAAATCCCTTGCAGCAATCACAACTCTCACTCCTCTCTTTGCTAACACCCTTGCTGTTTCAGCTCCAATACCAGAACTTGCCCCTTTAATTAAAAATTCAATAACAATAACATCTTCATTAATTTAAATAATCACGTGCTCTAGTTAGTACAAAAATATAATATAAAGTTTGGTTTAATGGGGGCATGGATATACTATTTTTCGTGGGAAAAAGGAGATATGATCTTGAATCTAGATTATGAATTTGTGGTGTACGTAGAGTAGATGAATGATCATGTTTGAAATTGACGAAAGAAGAGTGCACAGAAGAGACAAAAATCACAAAACCACAACCACACTATCTTAAGTGGTACACTCATGTGACATGAGAGAGAGAGCCACCAGGTTGAAAAATTAATCTCTCAGCTTTCTCAATGCCATAAAATCAATCAGAAAGCAAGCACCACACAATTACTATCAAATTTGGCTAATATTCTGTAGTAAAATTTTGGTTAAATTTTTATTTTTTTTTCTATTTTTCTTTGACAAAAAAGATTGATAAACAAGACATGGTGCTGCTACAAGAATCACCAAAACCAAGAAGCATAGCCATATGCATACTCATGAATCTGGCCATCAGCTTCTAGAGAAACATATTGACTCAATCAAAGTTTTGAAAGGCCACAAGTTTAAAAAAAAAAAAAAAAAAGGACAACCTTAGTAATATTAAAATGACAATTTTTGTCAAAAAATTGTCAGAGAAAGTGGATGATGATATATAATTAAGGTTAATTTTCATGGTTTTTTAACCTACAACCTAGCCTTAAGAAACTGCCTTCGAGACTTACCAGTGATGATAGCAGTTAGACCAGAATGAAGGAAGCAAGAAAAATCTTGAGTAACTTGTTCAGCTGTTGAATTTGAGCCAAAACCACTAGGGCCTGGCATTCCTGCTAAGTATCTCAGTGTTGCTTTCATGGCTTTGCTTATGTTACAAGGTCGTACTAATGGCCTTTCAAGGTGAGACACTGCAAACACATGCAGCTATTTTTATACCATATATAGTTATATTCATATGATATACATACTACTATATTTATATAACACGTATACCAAAGACAAATTAAGAGTAACTATAATTACACTCCAGAAATCTGTAAAGTGAAAAATAAATATTTATTTAACACAAATCAACTTTATAAAATGTTGCAATTCAAATAAATAAATATGAACACATACGGTGAGTAATTATTGAACACAAATCAACTGTTCAAAATGATTCTACCTAAAATAGCTAGTGATTTTGTGCTTATCTTATGTCAAATACTTAAAGAAAGTGTGTTACAACTCTTAAATATCTTATCATGCTCGAATAATTACCTCAAATAATAGAAGATTTGAATTTTAACCTTTAAAGTGTAAAAAAAAATATTTTACTAAAATAAATTTATATTAGGCATATTATAAATTCTGTTTGGAACTTGAATAAAATTAATTATTTGTCTAAAAAGACATATATAATCTTATAAAAAATTAACTTTTTTTGTTATCATATGATAAGTGTCCTCTGGATTTATTCCTAGGACCAACCTACCTTAGCTGCCTAATAAGTTGTCTGTCCGAAGACTGGAACATTGCGACAATGTTTAGCGAAATCATTGGTTGAGACACCTATAAGGGATGGTCCACAAACTACGTGATTAAAACCTACTAAAAAGGTTTAGCATATCAATATTATAATTTATTTCCCTTTATTTTTATTTACCTTTTTAGTTTTTCTTTCTTTCTCATGTAATCAATGTTTGTCTTAAGTGGCTTGCATTTTTCAGTGGTTACTGATTTGATATTTTCTAGTAAAATTTGGGAGAGCATAATTATGCTTCTGTACTAAGAAAAAAGTGCATAATAATACTTAATTAAGGTAAGCACAAATCATTATATGAAGATTACCATTGAAGTAAAACAAAATGACCCTCTTTTATTTTCACTTTTTTTTTTTTTTTTGTGGTAATCAATTTGTGTGGATCCAACAAGCAGTACTTCGTATTTTACTTTTGAAATGTCATCTTATCACCTTTGTCATCTTTTCATATAATTGAATTGAAGTTTAAGACCTTATCCCTTTGTCATCTTTCTGTAGACTTGAAGCAAAGATTTTTGCTAGTGATAATGCTCAATTTGGGGTGCATTCTAGTGGGAAGAAAGATAAATAGATAAAGTAATAGGCATCATAAGTGATATTTTAAAAGAGAAAGAGAGAGAAAAAATTGAGTTGAAAATAGGATTGGAGAAAAAATGAGTAAATAAAAATAATGATTTATTTTTTTCTTAAACTATGAGGGGAGAGGTGTTGGAATGAAAATTTCCACATTAGTTGAAAAAGAAATGTGTGGAGAAATAAAGCTTGGGTAATAATGTTTAAATTGTCTTAAACATTTTTGACTAAGCAACAACTTTCAGTCACAATTCAAAACTTAGATGGACCCGTTTATTATAATTCAAGACATGAAGGAAATAATACTATTGAGAAAGACCCACCCAAACAATTAATTCCTGAATCAAAGAGAAAATACTAGAAACGTTTCAAAAAGACAAAAAATTCAAATGAGAAAGATAATTCTTGCATCCTGTGGTCCTAAAACATACTAATTAAGAATAATTAATCAAGAAAAACATGGTAAATCAATTAGCTTTACAATAATAATAATATTATGAAAACTCAACAAGATGGATCCAGAAATGTTAGAAAAAGTGCACATGTTCATAATTTTCAAAAAGGACGGTTGAAGTTAAGGTTTTAACCCAATAATAAATTAAATGTGGTTGTGACATCATATCACCACCAGAAAAATGTGTTGTTTTCTTTGCTAATGACAGAAATCAAAGTCACCTCTGAAAACCTTTAGTCATAATTATTGGTTAAAATGACAAAGCAAGAAGAAAAGTCTCCGTTATTTTAATCAAGCAGTGCCACATTTAATTATTTGTGAAAATAAACACCCTTATATATATAATATACAAATATATAATGGGAAAAAAAATTAACCCTGTTGTTTGACATAATTGAAAGGGTGATAAATAGATAAGATTCTCTAGTCACTACTGCTGGTTCTATGTGATTTTCTTTGCCTAACTTCTATTTGAAAGGCCATTTAACGTTTTATTTTTATAACAAAAGTAGACTTGGATTCAACAAAATTTAATGCAATTTCACTATCACACCCACTTGCAATCTTTTTTTTAGTATAGTGGGTTATAATTGTTAGATGAATAACATTTTTATTGCGAAAAATAAAAACTACAAATGTAAACTATTAGATTATTTTTAAATTGGCAAAAATAAAGAAAATGTACAACGTTGTATGAACAAAATTTATTGTTTTATATATATTTCCAACAAAATTGATATTTTCTTTATCTATTTTGTTTTAAGTGATACACACAGCTCATACGTGTGATGCAAATAAATCTTTGAGCATTTCTTGCGCTAGTATTTGACAGAATAACTAATAATTAGCAAAATTAAGTTATGTTATCATATGACCTTAAGTTATTAACAAAATAACTAAAAATTAGAAAAATTAATGTCAACTAATCAAAAGTCAGAACCTTGATCAAGTTCTTGAAAATATATAAATCAATTGCCATATATTGCTGATGATTGCTGGGAATTTAGTATAAGCTAAGGTATCCCATGTGTCGTTGCTCAAAGTTTTCAATGCTTTTGTTGATTAAAAATGAAATACAACCATCATAATTTGTATTTTAAGTTTTCCAATAAATTAATGAATATATTTATTTAAGTTTATACAATCCATGTATGTTTGACTTTCGGTGTGAATTAGAAATTAATAATTTACCTTGCACGTCGATTTGTGATTTAAAGACAATGTATCGTTATTATATATATTTTCTGTCTTATCCACTAGCAATTATTTTTTGTTCCGTAGAGGGTTATACTTTTTATTTTAAAAGTTCAGCTAAAAAAATGTAGATCGTTATATGCGAGTCTTTGACTTTGAACATTTCTTGTGTAAGTCCTAATATCTTTATTTCTTTTATAGATTACAAAATAAATGCGATACACATGATCTTAAGTTATTCCTTACAAAACAACTAATACTTAGAAATAAAATATGTCAACTAATCAAAACTCAAATCAGATACATAAATAAAGTTCTTGACAATATACAAATTCGATTGCCAAATATTGCTGCTAAGGTATTCCATATGCCGTGGGTCAAAGTTTTCAATTCTTTTGTTAGATCAAAAGAGAAAACATGCTTTTCAAAAAAGAAAACGTAGTTTTATCGGTTCAATTGCCACTAAACCATTAACCCAAAGAAAAACACTCAATTTCTAAAGTTAATAATATTTAAAGAAAAATTATTATTTCTAAAGTTAATAATTCTGGGATGTCTCGTATCTCTACCTCGGTATGATTTATATATATATATGTTAGGTCCATTTACTTAATGTTAATTTAATATTACGTTGAATCTTAATTAAGATAGTATTAGTGATAGATCAGATTTATTTACTAATTCCACTTAGTGAAAATCTAATATTTATTATATTAAGCGTTCACTATAAAATATTTACACCGAGTTAGGTCATCTACGATTTACTCTTAATTGATCCATTTGTTTTGTTGATGATGCATGCATGCACTGATATAGATGCAGGCATATGAATTAATGTTCCTCTAACACGTGTGCATCTAGAAAAACCAATGATAGCATGTAGCATGCAATGTAAGTTTTGATAATTCAAATTTGCACACAAGAGAGGAAAGGAATCAAAGCATAGAGACAGAGACACATAGGAGTTGGAGACAAACCTGCTTTTGCTGCGTGCCATTCGCTTCTTTTTTGTCCAATTTTGTGTTGGCACCGTGAGAAATGATGGGTGGTGTTGGAACTTTGATGGGTAATAAGATAGACACCGATGTTGACCCTTCAACAATGGAGTGATGAAAAAAATCAATGCTTATTTGAACTAGGTCATTGACTTGTATTTAGTTAAGTGATTAAGAGAACAAATTTTGATTAGTTGCAGTGTATTTGATTCTGATGATGGAAATCTCATATCGCCTAAAGATAAAGTTTGTTACATGTATATAAGTGAGAAACGGTTCTCACTTTTCTAGTCAGATTTTTAGAGTTGAGTTAGACTCGTCGTCCAGAGCCTATCCTAGGATTGTTTGTGTCTCCGTTGTCGGTAATTATGTCCCATTGTTAGGGATGGGTTATTGGGTTTATCATATCATCTCACACTTAGTGTGATAGGGGTGTGTTGGAAATTTCACACTGCCTAGAGATAGAATTGTTGCATATAAATAAATAAGGAACTACCTTTTAAACTGATATTGTAAGGTTGAATTAGGGGTATGTATATCACGAATTTGTAGGTATTGAAAAGTAATAACACATGTTATACCTGTTCTAGAGCATGGAAAAAAAATATATTTTAGGTTAAAAAAATGGTAGAAATAGGAACTATGGGTTGTGTACAGTGAGTGTCCCATTGTGTTTCCCAACTCACCAACACCATCTCATCAACCTGCCACACCTCTTACAAGCACTACTCATACTCTTGTTTTTTCACATGTGGCATCTTCTTCATTCTTCATATGCATCATGGCATAGTGTCCAGAGAAAAAAGTGTGTTCAGTATAAAGTTTTTGAATATAAATGTTATAAGGCATGATCATATACTACATGCATATCTAGAACTAGATGCTTGTAGGACACAAAGCTAGCTATAGCTCCTTCAATTCCCATCATTCAAAAGCTAAAGTGGGCTTTGCACCCCCAACAAAACAAGAATTAATAAACGGAAAATTATGACTTGTAACTTCTTATTTTGCCAATTCAAGTACAGTGAACTGGACCAGTGGTCGTGGTGTTTCAATAATTAAGGTAAAGTGTTGAAACATATTAAGCAAGAAAATTCTGCTTATTCCAAGAGTTATTTTTCTTCACTTTTTTTAATCTAATAATTATAATAAGTAACTCATTTTACTATTATAAGAAAAAGGTAAAAAATAAAGATAAATTTTGTAGAGTAATTATTTTAAAATTATTCTCAATATATTATATATATGTAAACAAAAAAATGAAAAATTTGAAATATAAGTTAAAGTATTATCTTTGTGGAATAATCATTTAGGGACACTGATCATATTGATTGATTATTTATATCTAGCTTGTACCCTGTACGTGGAAGTGTAAAACAGTAAAGTAAGGTTTTTTTTGTTCTTGTTTAAAGTTTTTGATATTTAGAAGTCACTTTTTTTAGGATAATTAGAAGCTACCTCATGTATAACCTAATTGATTTAACTCGGATTAATCAAGGTTATGGGTGTAGGTTTTTTAAATTTAATAATTCATTGAATTCTTATAATTGTATAACCTTTAATTTTTAATTCCTAAAATTTAAATTGTCTATTTAAGTTTTTATATTTAGTATTTTAATTTATTTTCTCTCATTATCATTAAAGTATGTAAAACGTTGTGAATATTTTTTACTAACCAAATGAGTAAAAGGCTTACGGCCGGCGTTACAAATATTTTAACGATGAAGATGAAAAGATATTAAAGTATAAAATATGGGAATTAAAATGTAATTTCTAAGTATAGGGGTCAAAAGATAAAATTAGAAGATTATAGAAATTAAATAAATAAATATTTTTTTTAATCATAAGTCACATTTCTTGGTTAAGTCACGTGGGTATACAAAATCGAGCAATTTAATTTGCTCATTTTTTAAATTATTTATTTATGATCTAATTAAAAGTAATATATTTATATTAAAAAATTGCATTTCAGTGACTTCATATGTAAAAGTATAAACCCGGGGTATTCTTTTCAAAATTCAAGTTATGATTGCAACATGAATTCAGTCAAACATCAAGATATTACACTCAATTAAAAATATATATTGTAATTAGTGAAATTTAGTTCCCATGTCTTTGATTTGATCAACTATGGCTTCATCTCCAAGCAAGCCTTAGAACCATTCCATCTTCAAAGTAAAAAGTAACATTCTCATTAGTTAGAAAGGCAGATTCGTCAAAAAAATGAAATTACATGCACAATTCAATGAACAATATTATTGCTAATGTCTCACTTTCTAATATTGTTTCCCTGTTAATTTCTGAATTTTCTGATTCTAGAACTTTATTAAAAGTATTAAGTAGTGCATAAAATTAGTATATAATAACTATAGCATACTTGTTATTTATAAAATAATTGTTAGTAATCTCTTCTTCCCAAAATAATTGCAGCTTAAAAAATTTTATACACAGATTAATAATAATAGTAAATATATCACTTGTTTAAATAATTTTACCAAAATAATTTCACTTTCTTGATAAATATTTTGCTTTTATTTATTGCACAGTAGTCAAAATTCATTATGGTTATATTTAGTTTATACGAAGGTATATAAGAAATAAATTTTTGAATTACGTTGAGAATTGAGAATATTAATATTTTAAATTTTAACAACCTTAGTATTTTGTGACGGAGAGTGGCACTATTTATATTATTTATGTTAAATAATTTACTCGATTCTCTAATACATTAATACTCATCTAATATAAATATATATATATATATATATTTATATATTTATATTAGATGAGTATTAATGTATTAGAGAATCGAGTAAATTATTTAATATAAATAAGGGAATGATATATATATATAAATATTAAATTTCATATTTCTAATAATAATTTACTTTTGTTAGATAATATTATATATTTATGTTATGCATTTACGTTAAGAATAATTTAGTTATTTTCTTATTGGTATATATATATATATATATATATATATATATATATTTATTGTATTGTTGATTAGTAATAAATATACACTGATGAAATTCTAGCCTTTTTGTTTTTATATTTTTTATTCCTTCTTTTCTTCTACGTATAATTGTTAAATTCTACATGATATCATAGGTAAGGATGATCCAAGCTTCTGTGGATACATTTCATTCGATAGCAACATGAGTAATTTCTTCTTATATTCATTCTCCCTTTTGAGGTTTTCTGTTAAGGGTTTGCGAATTCGGGGTTTTACTCTCTTTATTTTGTGATTGTTTGCAATGGTTGGTGAAATGGATGATTTATTTTCTAGTCCTACAGTAGTTTAGCAATTCCAAAAGTTTTTTGCTACACAACACAATCACATGTTATGTTTATTCGAGAGGCACTTGGATTAGCAGATATTGGGATCTTTGATCTAGGAGGCTAATTGGGACATGCCATAGACTAGGGAGACTTTATATTTTGGATGAATTAAGACTTCCAGATATTGCAGCTTCTAGTGTTAAGTTGTCGTTTTTTTGTTTGAATTCCTCGTCTTTTAGTTTTATTTAGTAGCATTCTTTTATGACATTCTCGTCTAGGACATGTTTCTTCTTCTCGTCTTCCTCGTTTTTTGATGATATCTCTGACTATTGTGGTTGCAAACTTACTAAGTTTATTGTTTTGTCTTCTCTTTTAGCCATTGTTTCTTTGACATGTTCATTTCTTTACATTGTATCCTTTTGAAGTCCTTCTTTGCTTCCATAAGCATCCTTCTTGGTTCTCTATCTTCATCATTCTTTGCAAAATTGTTAATCTCTTTGTCTTTTCTTCTAATCATCACCTTGATATCTTTGGTTTCCCTCATTCTCTTTGTCTTTGCAAATTGGTTTGATTATCTACGATTGTTATGTGCCTATGCCTCCCCAAAAACCTTCTATGATAGATTGATTCTCCTCCTCCTCTTCCTCGTTATCCTCATCTTGATCTTTGTCTGAGTCTTCTTCCTGTATAAAGGTTGTTATGTAGTGCATGTCGTTAGTCAATTGTTACTCCTCCGACTACAGTTCTTTTGACAGTGGTTCTTCGCATCTTTCGTTATCTTCAGGGGTTTTGCATCTTTCTGGGGGATTGTCTCATCTCTTGTAAGAAGCAAGCTGTTGTTTCTCGCTCTTTTACCAAATCTGAGTATCACGTCATGACATCACTATTGCTGAAATAGTTTGGGTGCTTTTACGTTTTCATTTTATGAATAGCAAACTCTCGATGTTTCGTGTTGATCCATCGTGAGTTTGAGGGGATGTTAGATAATATTATGCATTTATGTTAGACAATACACATTTATGTTAGATGATATTATACAGTTTTTCCTTTTTATTTCTCTTAGGGGTAATTTAGTTATTTTCTTACTGGTATATATATTTATATTGTTTTACTGATTAGTAACGAATACACACTAATAAAATTCTAACATCTTATTCTTATATTTTCCCCTCCTTATTCTCTTCTTGTTAAATTCTACAATTTTTATCTATCTATTTACATACTTTATTTTATAAAAAAAAATACTCTTTATAATTTTTTGTATAAATTTATTATTTTTTAATTCTTTCAGTTTATTATTTCACTTATTTTTTATCTAATATATATAAAATTATTTTGTTAATTTTCAAACTTAAAATGTTTTATGTGAAAGGTTGGGAACGAACGCGCGTGCGTATATTATTATTTATTATTATATATTCAATAGAAATATACATGGTAAATAAAAAGTTTGTAATGAAAATTAAGTCAAGTAATTATATTAAAAGAAAAAAAAAATTAGACAAATGTATAGCTATAAAATCTGAACCAAATACCCGTACTCATGAATCAAGATCTAAGTCAAACACCTTCTAAAGGAAGAGGATAAACAAAAACCTGTTATTTTCCTTTGTCAACTCTGTTAGCTGTTTTTTCACATTAACACCGTATATACTTATGTGATGTGGAATTTAACTTTATAATTCACGTGTGGGTTAAGGATAAAATTAGAAATTTGTATAAATATTTGATTATTGAAAGTATTATTATATATTTTCATAAAATTAATGAAAAAATACAACCATTTAAGAATTTAATATAATAAATTAAAACCTATTTGAAAACTCAAACAACCAACAACACTAAAAGTTTGCATATAAAATAAAACAGATTAAAATCTTAAAAAATGTTATAATAAAATTTTCAAAACTGAATACACAATAATAAAATACTAATAAAATATAATAGAGAATATCACACTTAATCTTGGTTTAACAAGGAAACTAAGGTAAATGAAATAAATTTATTTTTGTGGGCTCGGAATAACGAAGAAGCCCAGCCCAATAACTTGAGAAACCCTAAAATGCTAACGAAGGGGAATAAATTCGGCAGTGGTGTCTATTCCCTCACTTCTCTATTTTTCTCTGTTTCGCTCTCTCAACTCAATTGTTGAGAAACTCCCTTGGCGGCGTGTACAAGAAATCTCAATTCGCTTTGTTGTTTTGTATTTTTTGTAATAGGTGTTTGAATATTTGTTGTTGAGGGAAGTAATACCCTGTGAGGAAACACTCCCAAAAAGGATAGGAAGTGCCGTATGACACTCTAAACGCAGCGTCAATTTGAGTAACGTTCTCATCCATCGATGACAACACTTATTGTCATCGATCGAGAATGTTCTATTGACGTTTTGTGTGTGATTTAAAACGGGTCTCTCTGAGGGTTTCGTCTTTTTAATTGTTATACTAGTTGGTCTTTGTTGAGTTAAATTTGTGATTTTTATATTAGTTTTGGGGCTTTAGGGTTCAATGCCACGTCGCTGGTAGCCACAAGTGAGCATTGACCAGCGATGCTATGATTGGACCAAAATTAAGAGTGAATTTCATTTGTTTCGCATCCTGATAGGAACCTGCAGATCCCATACCTATGATCTCCGGAGCCGTTTTATGCGATCACATTTCTTTTATTTTTATCAAATTATTTTATGTGTCTGGTTATTATTAATTGATGGAGTTTGTGTTGATGAAGCCGATGATGATTAGATTTGAATTGGAATTACCGTCTGAACATTTGATGTCAATTTGGCTGACTGAGGCTTCCTATGATCCATGTTTCAACTGGTTTCCATGAGATGAATTTTTAATTACCCTACCCGATGGAATCTGACATGATAAAGGGAGACAGGATGGAGTAATCATACTAATCTAAGTTATATTCAAATTTTTAAATATATGAAATAAAATAATTACAAAATAAAATTGATTTATAATTACGGAATTAAAAATATGAAATAATTGAATAATTAATATTGATAAAAAGAAATATGTCAAATATTTAATTATTAGTTTATTTTGTTAAAAATGATATAATAATATAAAATATAATAATATTTAGACAAATATAAATATATCTGGGAGTTTAAAATCGTAAATTGCAAATTGAATTTAAAGTAAAGTGCATACGGGTTTGGTTTGGTTCCACTTTTTGTTTTATTTAGTTCCATTTTTGGTTTTATTTTAATAACTTTTAGTGTTTTGTTCAAATTCGAATTTGAACATTCTTAAACAAATTAGTAAATTTAAATTAAATAAGTTAAATTGGTTATAATATTTTGTTTGTTTGATTAATAAAAATAAATTTAATTTATTATGGATTATCTTGAAATCAACTTAGTATTTCTTAGTTTTATTAAGTGGAAACTTTCATATTTTATTTGATCTAGTTTATTATCTATTCTAATTATTGTTTTTTAATTTTGTTTTTGAATTAATTAAAATATTTATTAAATTTGCTTTAATTTTTATTTTTATTCGATTTATTTTTTTTATTACATTATATTTATTTGCATAATAATCTATTTTTCTATATTTCTAATATATATTCGTATGATGGCCTATTTTTCTATATTTCTAATATTATTATTTTTGTTATAGGTATTTTTACATGTATATTTTCTTTTGACTCCATTTTCTTAAGTGTGATTATTATTTTGTTCATTTTTTGTTATAAAATTTCGTATATGATTTTATTTTTATCCTATCATTTTTCTTAACCATCTTTTTTCTTTTTGCACTTCATATCCTAATAAAAGAAGACTTGAGATAGTCACTAGTTAGTAACATTTAAAATCTTTGAGCTCTTAACCGTCTTATTCATTTCTATTTCGTATTCAACTCTTTTTGCCACTATTATTTTGAGTTTTTCATTTTTATTAGCATTCAGTGTCTATCATTGTTACGTGTTTGACAATCATTAGTCTTTCATTGACTTAATGTGTTCTTATCTTTACTTTTTGTGTCATATGTTCATTATGTTTCATCTCTAGACACTCTTCGTCTAACAAGGTTGATCATGCCTATGATACTTGTAAAAGATAAAACAGGGTTGAATTGTGTTAATTAAAAAATTTAATTCCTTTCGTCCCCTGTTTAAAAAGATTTAGACGAAATAGTTTCTCTTCACAGGGAGGGTTATACAGTATAGAGCAAGAGTAGCATAGAGCAAGAGTAGCAGTGAGCGAAATCACAAATAACTTAGAAATATGAAATAACAAATAGCTTAGAAATTTGAAGTGTGTTCACCAACTGAAACTTGAAGGGGTGAAGTCCTTTTATAGACAGAGTCTTCAAATGTCCGTTAGAAACAGAAGAATGTCGTTGCTTTTTTCAAGTGCAGTCCAAATAGGTGTCAGAATGCAATCAAGTGATGGGATAGCGTGTGCAGCGGATTTGATGGCTTGCTCAGTCTTTTTTCTGACTTGTACAAAGATTTTCTGGAAAAAGGTGAAACCTTTTCGTGTTGCATATTAAAGTTTGAATATCCATACTGATCTTGGAAGCTCTCATGAGTAACTTAGAAGATTTGAATCTTGGCGCAAGTTACTTAGACTTTACTTCATTTCCTTGACAGACGATGTGAATCTTCATTCGTAAGGTTGACTTGTAAGCTCCGTCTGACTATCCTTCCGTCTGATGACTTGGCTTCCAGACAGACGAATGACTTCAACTTTGAGGGGTCATCTAAATGCTTTGTTTGTGCTTATTTGTCTGTCTTGTTATTAATCAAAACTTAGAGACATTAATCACCTTGATCTAACAATACTTTACTAAGTAGAGATAAATGTAGTGCATTATCTTTGTTCTTCTGGTTCTCATCTAATGCTCACTTTATTTCTTGTGTCATGTTTCCGTTTGTTGATTAGCATCGTTTTGTCTGTAGGCACGAGAATAGTCACACTAAGCATATACTTGTTTTGTACTTAGGAGTGTGTCTGATTTCTCATTAGTATGGGAGAGACTAGTTGAATTGTTTGTGTATATCTGAGTTTTGTTGACTACGTTTGCTTTTCATCTGATTGATGTTTGTAAACACTCCTTTCATGACTTAATCTTTCCATGTGTCTGTTGATAGGCTTCATTCGTCTAACCAAGTAGATTATTAGTCTGATAAGGTTGACTCTGTGTCTAATAAGTCTAAGATATTTGTTCATCTTATAAGTTAAACTTTTACTTTAATATTGTAATTTTCAAAGTCCAGCGTCATAATTAATCTTAATCTAACACATCAAACCTATAAAAAGGTCAAAATATCAACATGACGAATGAAATAGAGCAACACACTTATCACACAACAAAACTAAAGAAAAGTGTAAGTAAAAAAATAAAAGTATTAGACAAAACCTTTGGTTTCTGTAAACATATTTCTTGAGTATATATATTTCTTTTGTTACATTCTTTTCTTAGTAAAGTTGTATCTCAAATCTATGAGCTTATTTGTAATATTTTCTCTTTAAAAGTCATATGTATCTTTCAAATATTTCATTGATTGTAAAAGTTTAAAGTGGCTTAGTGAAAAAGAATAATTAAGTTTGTAAGGGATTGTGAGCTTAAGTGACTTTGTAAGAAAGAATACTTATAATCAAGTTGAGTTTTGGAAATCCTTCAAGTATCTTGAAGGTAATGAGACATAGTTCAGTTGAGTGAGACAATATAAATCTTAATATTCTTTTTTCTCTTTCATATTCTTGTTTAATAAAAAGTGATGGGCAATAAATGTCTTAAAAATCATTTTCCTACTCTTGACATTGGACTATCCTTTAAAATAATGCTTCTCTCACATAAGTGTATCTTCTTTTCATAAATATAATTCAACCATCATTTCTTGTATTTATTTGCCTCTTTCAAAAACTTTCAAGAAAAGCTAGCATAAAATAATGTTAAATAAAATGTTAAAGTAAAAATAATTTTATTAATAAAAGAGGAAAAAATAATTGTAATATTTTCAATACTATTTAATTATTTCAAATATGAATTTTAATAATTTTACTTATATAAAAAATATTTTTCAATTTTATCTAAATATCAATTTTTATTTTAAATAATTACTTAAGCGCATATGTCATTCAAATACCAAATTAACTTATATAAAATGATTTTTTCAAAAATAAAAAATTTTAGTTAAAGAAATAGTGGATGAGTCATGATTAGGAGTGAAATGTCATTCAAATCTAGAGTTTGCTTGTTCTTCGTGAAATTCTCTAAGGTACAACAATTGACTAAATATTTAAGGGTAAAACATCGTTTCGATGCTAACAGCAAGAACGGCATTAAATCAAGACAAACTCTAAATACTAAATATGACCTATCTAAATACTAAATATGACCTAAAGATAATAAGGGTCGAAGTTGACAATAAAATCTTCTTACTACTAGATAATGCTCGTAAATTTCATCATAAATACTTAAAGATTCATATTGAACTTCAATAGGAACTTCTCTTGACGAAATAATGTGTTGATCTAGTCATTACTAAACTAACATTGATTTTTTTTTCCTATTAATAAACTCTAATTACGTTTTAGAAATTAATTTTTTTTCATATACTTATAATTATTATCTTAAAATTTTTCATTTTTTAAATTTCTACAATTTCATAGAATATATCTATTTAAATAAATACCTCAAAAATTTCCGGTCGTTAGTATATAAAATCTAAAAGCATATCCTGTGACTTGGTATAAAAATTGGATCACCAATGGGAGACAATAAGTTCATGTGAGAAACCATAAAGAAAACCAATTATTAAATAATTGATCTAATATTAGCGTAGCTTCCCCTTCCCAAAAATGTCTAATATTTAGAATGTTCTAGTCTAGCCGAGATGGTGTTGGTCAACAAAGTGACTTGTGAAGGAAAATAATTATTAAAAATTAATCGAGATAGAATTATAGTCCCAAATATGATTTAACAGAAGAAATAGAAGTGATTGACAATGAACTCCCAAGTATTCCACTAGGCAGATAAGTTATTTTCTTATGACTCTTGTCGAGATATATACTTTTCCAAACAGTAACTTTGTTTAAATATTAAATGTAATATCTTATTAAATTTGCAATTCTATTATAAAATATAAATAAATATTTTCACCAAGACAATAATGGTTGTAATAATTTAAGTTATGCATCTTAATTCATTTTAAATCCAATTTCAAATTAAAAATAAAAATAAAATAGTTATATATATAACTTTACAATTTTAAACTAATTAAAAATTTTTTAATTTTATTTGTACACATATTTAATAAAGCTAACTACAAATAATAATTTTAGTCGTTGTCTTCTAGTCACTTTGACTCTAGGGTATGGTATAGAACTCGAATGAGCATTTATATGAATATATCTAATATATATATATATATATATATATATATATATATATATATATATATATATATATATATATATATATATGGTCTAGTATTTTTAAATAATAAATTATTAATTTCTCTCCAAAGATATATATTATGAGGCACTGACATTTTACTATTTGACAATAATAAGTAAAATTTTATTTTTATTATAATTTATAACTTTTAAGATTATTTTATCATTTTAATTTTTGATTTTAATATTACATGAAATATTATTATTTTAACTATCTTCGTGACAACTGAGATAAAGATAATTAACAAAATTAAAATTAAAAAATATTTCTTAAGATAATATCATTTTAATATTCAAAATTAATAAATGAATCGCTCATTTTTAATTTTAGTCTATAATTTAATTTTAAAGTAATTTAAATAATACTTATTAAAACTATAAAATGTTGTAATTTAGACAATTTTAAGCACTAATCTGAATTTACAATATATTTGTTGACATTTGCAGCTTTGGTGGGAGAGAGTGCAGCAGAAATTGAACACTGTTTGAGTAGAAAACGTGAAAGAACGATGACGTGATTGAGCTTCTGCTACTCTTTCAGTTGCAAAATTGGGCTTCTTTCACATCGCTCTAATCTAGGGTTTCTTCAACTTCATGGCTTCCCCTCCTCATTTCGACGATGTAAGTGCCAATTTCCCTGGCTATTTTCTTCTCCTCATTCTCACAACCCCCTTTAACTTCAATCCCGCTTCTTTCAAATGCAGGACTTCGATTTCGGCGGCGAATTTGGTGGAAAGCATTCAGGTTTTTATTTTTGTCACCAAACGCTGTTTCTTGGTAATTGTTGTTTGAATTTGACGTGTTGTGTTTGAGTTTCATTGTTTCGTTGATTTGAATATTAGGTAATAAGAGGTCTTCTCCTGATTATGATGACGAAGATTACGACAACGATCCTTTCGCGCCGAAGAAGGTAATGGATTGCATGAATCTGTTATGGCGTGTGAGTGTTTAGGTGCAGGATATGGTGAAATGTTTTTCTTTTTCTTTGGCTGTGTTGGGTTGTGGTTATGCATGAAGTGTTTAGATTGAGGAAAGTGAGAGAACTTCAAAGATGCTGTTACTTATTTGAGCTCTGTTTGTGATGCAGGCTAAATCAAAAGCTGAAGAAGCTTCTGGTGTAACAACAGGAATGATCTTGTCACTTCGTGAGAGGTATTTCACAGATGGTGTGAGATATATTGTACTTTGCCAAGATTGCAGTATATTATTTGGGTCTAAGTATTTTTTTAAACTTTGTATTGTGCAGTCTTCAGAGCTGTAAAGAGACACTTGAGACATGCCAAGTACGTTTTTTTTCTTTTTTTTTTTCTTTAAAGAATTGACATTGTGTGCTCCCTTCTTCTGTTGGTTGGTATTCTGCTTATTTTTCTTTCTCATTTTTATGGTTTTTCTTATTTTATTAATGAAAGAATTTGAACTTTTGTTATTGAGGGAAACAAACTTTACTTATAATTTATATGATTTAGTAGTTCGATTCTTGATATGCAATGAACAAGGCTTCAACCTTTATGTAAAATGTTTGGATGGTAATGGTTTGAAACAGAATGTTCTTGACCATTTCTTTCAATCTTTTATGGCTGACACTAGTCTATTGGAATTGAGGGTTGTTTTACTTCTTGTACATATGTCCACATATGATAGAGTCGTGTATTCTCATATCATAGGTTGAGTTGTACTTTTCCTTGCTTAGAAATATTGACCAGGTCATTGCATTTCCCAGAATGAACTTGAGGCTGCAAAATCTGAGATTCAGAGTTGGCATTCTACACTTAAAAATGAGCCTTCTGTACCTGCTGGGATCACTCCAGGTTTGTTTGTAAACTTTGTACTGTGTTTTACAAGTGACATATATCTGTATTAATTGTTCAAGAGTTAAATCTTTTTACACAATTTTTCATGTTCTAAACACATCTGAACAGTTATTTAATCTTTCTTCTTACTAGAGCCCAAAATGTTGATCAATTATCTCCAGACCTTGAAATCTTCTGAAGAGTCTTTAAGAGTGCAGGTTTAGAATCTATTTACCCATTTTTTTCCCTTCAAAACAAATTCATTATCCGTTTATCTGGTTTCGTCGACTCTTTACCATTTTCCTATTGGATATCAGCTTGAAAAGGCGAAGAAAAAGGAAGCTGCATTTATTGTAACATTCGCAAAACGAGAACAAGAGATAGCAGAGTTGAAGGTAATTACCATAAAATTGGTTTGTGCCTGCTATTGCCACTAGCATGATTGTGTATATGTGTGTTTCTTTTTGAATTCCATCTTTTTTCTCTGAGAAAGTACATGAAGGGAGTGGGAGGAAATCTTAAGTGCAGTCTTTCTTCTGTCATCCTTTTTCATTTACATTTAAATCTAATAACAAAGAACAACAAATAATTTTGCGTATGATGTTTCACTATATTCTGCTTGACGTCTGCAATACTCTTCAATTGAAGGTACTGTAAGCTTTGTTGTATCTCTTATTGACCTAGTTGGGAGCTGGAAAACATTTATAGTAGTGAAATTTGACAATTCAGTAGAAGTTTTACCTCTCATTTTATTTGTTTAACTATAAATTGTCTGGGTACACCTAGTAAATGGTCTGGTTTCTGGAATTGTCACTTAATAATTTTAAACTGTGTCCATACTATCAATATGTCGTTGGCTGCTCAAGCACTAGAGTTGGATTTCCTATTGTATTGTTGTTATTGCTATTCTTTTTCTTTTTTTTCTTATTTGTTTTTCTTCTTGTCTATGGTGGTCTGAAAACATTTCCAGTCTGCTGTGCGAGATTTGAAAGTGCAACTCAAGCCACCATCAATGCAGGTAAGTTTATAACTTGCATTTAGATCTATGTAATGAATTTGCTTGCTGATGATTTCTTTGCACATTTATTTTAGAACCCACTAGTTTTGCAGCTTCTCTTGAGGCACGGTAGAGATTTCTCTTTATTCCGTGCTTGTATTTGAATTGTTTTTGGTTCTGCATTATACTGCATTGCTTCTAGCTCAGCGCGCAACGTGCGCGCGCATACACACATTTGGGTTAGGTAAAAGCCAAATTTTTAGGAATATTATTCACCATGAAATTAGAGAAAAATATAAAACTTGTAATGCCGATTTGTAATTTTTGGCAAGTTGAGAGAAGGTGCGTTTTCCCACCTTCACGGCTTCACTTTTCGGTATGTTGGTTTGCCATTGAAAATGGTCTTATAGTGGTTCTGCTTAGGTCCTATTTTTATATTTGTGGGTCTTTGTTTTTATCATCCCATGTTCGTTGAAAGTTAATCCTGCTGTGCAACTTCCACTTCAAGTTGGTTGTATCTTGCATTCTAATTTTGTTCTTTTGGTTCTCCTCAGAATGTTAATGCCTTGATATGCTTTGGAATATAATTTACAGGCTAGGAGGTTGTTACTAGATCCAGCAGTGCATGAAGAGTTTACACGTTTGAAGGTTTGTTGTTCAACTTGATGCTGGCTTCTTTTGAATCATGTTTGGTTGATTTCTCTGTCAGACACAGGGAGGTGGGAAAAATTGAGTGTGATAACTTTTGTTGCAATAGGAAAAGGTTAGTCCAATTTGTCAAGTATTTTCACCGAGAGATAGTGAAGAAACATCTTGTTACCATCTATGATGAATAGTGCTGTCAGATAGTAGCAGTTGCATCCCTTGTTCACTGGGTTAACAGTAAGAATTTTGTATTTTGATGGTCAGAAATGAATGGAACAGAATTAACACCAAAGATGGAAGAGTATAGCCAAGCTTTGTACTTTGGGTATGTGATGCAGACAGTGCTTGTAACCTAGGACGTAAAGGGAATAACTTCTATGGTAGAGTAGAGGGTGGTTAAAAATGTGTAAATGTGATTATCAGATGATATATTAGAATATGAAAACATCAGAGATGAATCCAGATTCAGCTTCCTTCTGAGAATGAGATGTGTTATACAGATGCTTTAGAGCCCATATGTTTGTACATATTGTCTTAATGTTACATGTTTCTTTTCTTTCATATACAGCACATGTCTTCAGTTCCTAAGTTATCAAACATTTCATTTAGTTGTTATGGGACATTTTGTTTTTAATTCATGGTTACCGCTTTATAGTAGTTCTTACACGATTTCTCATCTGATAATAGAATTTAGTCGAGGAAAAGGATAAAAAAGTGAAGGAGTTGCAAGATAACATTGCTGCTGTAAGTTTTACTCCCCAAAGCAAGATGGGGAAGATGCTGATGGCTAAATGTAGAACCCTGCAGGAGGAAAACGAGGAAATTGGAAATCAAGCTTCCGAGGGGAAGGTGCTTCCATCTTTGTGTTATGCCTCTAATTGTCACTTTTTCCCCCATTTGTCTTCTATTTTAGACTTGGTAACAGAAAGTAACACTAGACTTGCATGCATTCACCCCAACTATAAAGATAAAGGCTTAGCATGTCAATATATTTTATGGTATTCATTGTTACTTAATTGATGCTTATATTGCCTTCTTTTTCCTTTTTCTCTCTTTGGTATACAGATACATGAATTAGGGTTGAAACTTGCATTGCAGAAGTCTCAGAATGCTCAACTTAGAAGTCAATTTGAAGGTTTGTCATTGGATGAAATTCATTTAGTGTTGTTCTGGCTCTTGAATCATTTGATTCTTACACCAGCTACTCAGTAACTTCTGTGTCACCTTTTATATTCAAATATAAGTGCATCTAAAATTGTGTAATTTTCACTCCGAACTGATATAGAACCAATGGTATTGTTGTATGTGACTATAAAACTAATTATTTTAAGCTTATAGTATACTAGAAATATTGTCATAAATGTTCTGATCTTAGGATTTTTTTAGTATGTTTGGTAGGATTAGGAATCAAGTTATTGCCTTGTGTTTTCTTGTTCATAAAATGGGAGACGGTTGAGATTATAAGTTGTCTATTTGTAGATTTATCTATAGACCTGTGTACATTTGCAATTTAAGTAAACATTAGTCCTTTACATTGACTTACAGGGTTGCAGAAGCACATGGAAGGACTGACAAATGATGTGGAAAGATCCAATGAAATGGTTTTCACTTCTCTCTCTTCCATCTCTTTTTATTATTCAAAAGAAAAGATATCTTTACTATGTAAAGGAAAAGATAAATTACTTTTTATGGCATCTAGGTCCGTTGGTTGATAGAAATTAGAGTTTGAACCCACACAGGATAATGTTTTCCACGGTTTGTGCAGAAAATTTTAGAAGTATACCAACCTATCACAGACATTATTTTGGTGGTGTCAGTACACGTCTAATTTATTTATTTTTTCAGCTCAGACCACCATTTCATCTGGGAAATTGAGTGGCATACTAATTAACATATGATAGAATATGAACCTTGTTCGTCTCTTTTCCCCCGTGTGAGGGTGAGATTTGCATGATGCTCGCGATTATGCATCCCATTTTCTGAAACTAATCTTAACCAAAGAGTTTTGCTGAATAGCTTGATACCTGCGTTCTGCACGAGTGTGGTGTTAAAAATTGACATTAATTATCCAAACATTATTTTAAAAATTATAAATAAGGATAGTCAGTAGTCTTCTTAGCTGATGCATTCAATTTGGTATTTAAGAATCCAACTTATAAAAGATGATTTCATTGCAGGTTATTATGTTACAAGATAAATTAGAAGAGAAGGATCTGGAGATCCAAAGACTAAAACACGAGCTTCTACAGAAAAAGTTGGAGGAGGATGGAAGATCAGATGCCGCAATTAACGAAAGTGAGAATATTGAGACGATAGCCGAGGACGTTGATAAATAATTTCACATTTTTTTTTTGTAGGAAACAATTTATTCATTTCTTTTTCCTTTTTAATGTCTTTTTACTGTTGTATATTATATTAAATTTAATAATTTTTGGCGAAACTCTGGATGTTTATGAGAAATGATTTTGCTTCTGCTCTGAATGGGAATAGCCCTTGTAGTTGCTAATTTGGTACACAATA
This sequence comes from Hylodesmum podocarpum, assembly GCA_026586105.1. NCBI lineage: Eukaryota > Viridiplantae > Streptophyta > Magnoliopsida > Fabales > Fabaceae > Hylodesmum > Hylodesmum podocarpum. Next base: position 1,847,239 of record JALJEV010000549.1, on the reverse strand, counting down.
CTCATGGCATTTGGCGAAATTTCTTCAGAAAAAGTAAAGTTCTAAAAATAAAGCTCTTGATATATGATGTCAATATCAACGAGACCACCCCAAACCCGCAGTGCCAATGTTTCCAACAGGTTGAATAGGTTCCACCAAGCCCTTCGTAGAACTACCAAGCCCTTCGCCCTGCACCATCATACAAATCTGTTACTATATGAATGTAATGTCCTATCAAAATATAATTGTGCATAATCCGAAAGGGTGGTGAAGTACATGCGATGGCATAGATATTAAGTAGGGAAAACTGAAATTATATTAAAGATTCTAAATAATTTTCAAAGTAAAACGGAATATTTTGATGAGAATAACTGAGAAGATACCTCCTTCCAACCCATGTTCTTTAGTAGTTTCCTGGCATAACTACCTTCTCCAAATGACATGTCCAAGGCCTCGGATGCAGCTTCTTGTGGACAACCAGCATCAGGTGAAGATGGCGTATTATAAATGTCTGGCACATTCTTCTGTCCTGGACCCATGCCGAAACCACCATGCAATGTTCTTCTTTCAGCGGCCCTATCTCTGTATTGATATTTTATTTGCTGGCAGAGCAAAGACAGTAAATAAGTTGAAGGCTAATAGATTATGAAAATTACAAGCTTAGAACCCTTCTCTGTGTTATTATATTCTCTCTTCCCTCTTTCATCCCTTCAGCTTCCCTAACCCACTACCCTTAGTAGTCACTTGTCATAGATGCCTACTACTCCTATCTATCTATGTGCTTTCTCAACTGGACACCCATTTATTATAAAGAAAAATATTTGGTAGATAACTGCAATACACAACCAACCAGACAACTAGTTATAAAATGTGAAGAGATAGAAATACGTATATGTATATGTTCTGTCAGTGAATTGGCTGGTTGACTGCGTATTGTAGTTGACTGTGAAATAAAGTTGTATTATAAAATGAAGAAAATCTTGTTTGATTTATAAATAGACAACACACCTTAGATGCAGAGAGCTGACTTGGCAACGCAGACAAATCCTTCTCTATAGGGATTTCATCTGAAGCTGAAGCAGAGCAATCACTGGACTTAGAGAGATGGGTGATTTTTGCATCATGAGATAACTGTGGAAAATCCCATTCTTCTGTTGGATTGGAAGAATCATAAGTTGATAATGAAGCCACGTATTTTGCACTGGGGTTTCTCAATCTGTACACTTGTCCTGATAAAATAAGTAAAGAACATGACAAGAAGCCATCTTTAATCCAGGGAGTACTTCTAGCACAGCCATTTTACTGAAAATCCCAACACTGCTTCATTTTAAATCTTACTCATCCATGATTTTAGAAAGAAATTTATATCAGGTTCTATAGGATAAATATACAAGCATAAAAAAAAAATTTAAATTTGAAATTAGTGCATCTGTCTAGCATCCCTTCATTACATCTCATGGCATGGAAAAAGATATTTACTAAGAAATTTGAGGGTGAAATGCAAACCTGTTTTCACTCGTACCAGATTGAGATGTGCTTCACAGATAGGAGCAGATCTGAATTTCCCACAACCAGAAGGGATAGATGGATGTTGTTTTGCAGATGGTTTCACCAGTCTTCCAACCAACCTTGCCACCTTATATTTTCCATCTCTTTTGGACCCTGTAACCATTTCCCAATCCCACAAGTCCACAATTGGAACCTCTGAAACCAGATCTTTCCCTGATTCCGTGACTTGACCATATTGGGCTCGCCATCTCTCTTCCTCCAACAATATACCTGTAAAAGGTAAATATCGAGTATATATGAACAAAAGTAGCACGTAGTTTCACACATGGTATGGAAATTGTACCATAACATCCACTCAGAAATAAATACATTCCACAGGAGACTCAGCCAACTAGTTGCAGAATTAAAACATGCAAGGAATCAAGCCCATGTTAGATTATTTGGTCATATAAGGAAACAATCCATTGATTCCTTCAGTATATCCAAAGTGTGCATCATAATGATTCTTCTACAAATTATTCTAAGTGAATCGAGTATGACTGAAATAGTTATTTACTAGGCACTGACTGTCAGATTAATACAACATATATTGTCATTTTTCTGATAATTAATCATATGAAGCATACAAGCATGCAAATCAGGGGTCATACCTTCATCTATTGTACTTCTATCAGCTATGCCATTTTCATCCTCCATGTCGGGGATCCACTCGCCTTCTTCCAGTTCATAAGTGTTGCTGTAAGCTATACCTTCGTCTATAGCACTTCTATTATCAACTAAGCCATTTTCACCCACTGGATCTGCGATCAACTCACCTTCCATTTCATAAGTTTTGTTGTAAGCTACACATTCAGGAAACAAAATTATTTAGGAGCTGTATTAGTTAACACATAAAAACAAAATTATAGAAATTGTGTACAAACCATTACTTGTTAACGAGTTATATGTAATGTCTGTTTCCAATGGCACTGTCACTCCATCAGCTTCACTAACCACTGTGTTCTTGTAGCCAGATAAGTAAAGATCAATAAGCGTGTCCTCTAACCTGTTGGTTATCAAAATGACTAATTTATATGGGAAAATTTTAAAGGTAAAAATCACCAATGGAATAAGGATGTGTAAGGTGGATACCATTCTGATGGTGGTGGAGGAGGGTTTTCACAAGTTGGACTACTCGCGGAATTTGTGGCATCTATTACAAAGACAGCCACTTAGATAACTGAAGTTAATCATATTAAGTACTGCTGCATGTCTGAAACACCAAAACGTTGATGCTTGAAGTGTAGTAGAAAATCAATTGTCTATTGCATTAATACAAACAAGTGCATATATCCGGGACATGACAATTAGCCAGCAATCCCCTGTCCCTGGCTACTGCAGACCTTGTTTCTTATCATCATCATACTGTAATATTGTTGACAAGACTATTTTTGATAGTATGATTATTGGGAATTAATTCAGATACAGAAATACAGTTGGCAGGTTAATATTACTTACCAGCAGCTGCTTCATCAGCCAGGGTTCCTGTCTGTTGGTTAGTTTCAAATTCACTTCCAAGGAAGGAAGGATAATCCTCATTTTTGTTGCCAACATACATTTGTTGAGCATTTTCTGTTGTAGTTTCCTTGCTCAGATTTGTTTCTATAGTATCATCCTGAGATAACATGCAAGAAAACATAATTTCAACATAAAGTGACAGAGATTTAAGAGTTCAGCTCTGAAAAAATCAATGCTGGGACTAACCATAGAAGTCTAAACCTACCTCGTTGGGACCTAAAGGCACATAATTGCCATCCTCAAATTTGTAATAAGCACCATCTCTACTGCTATAGTACCAGCCAGCATTAGGGTCATGGTAAAACCCACTACTGCACAAATAAAGAGAAGGAAAAAAGCTAATGACTAAAATTTATACAAAAAAAAAACACAGAAGCAGCTTGTTATATATTCATGCATTCTACAGATGATCACATGCGAACCAAAGGAAGGATTTTTTCGGTTGGAAATCAAATAAGTCATTGCTAATCCGCATTTACTTTCATCAAAACAAATAAAAAATTATTTTAATTAACATTTTCTTTTGATCAAGTCTAAACACACCAAACATAAGATTGGAGGAATGTATAGCAATCATTTCATCCATACTCATCATACAGAAGTGAACATTCCATTCCCAATTCTATCTACATCAATCATTACGGTACTGAAGAAAAAAAAGACGCTAATTTCAATAACACTAGGTTCTTAATTACGCGTGTTCAGGGGCTGAGCAGATAAACATAGACCAATAAATAAGGAAATTTGAAATGTTCCCAAAAAGATGAATCACTAGAAATTAAACTAAATGAATAAAATTCAAAGGTGACCGTGATGAGGGTTAAGAACAAACAGAGCAAATAGCGATTGATGCATGACATGTGTTGTTGGAAATTAAGGGGAAAAGAAAAGAAAACCTGGCATGGAAGTAAAGCTGTGATTTATCGTCCCAAACGAAGGTTGAATCACTATTTTCGTGATGTTCAGAATCTGAGTCCATACACTTGAATTGAATTGAATTGCTGAATCTCTTTGGAAATTTTACACAAAAAGTTTTAGTAGTGAATGAATGGAAGAATGGGAGGAGGAAATAAAAGAGTTTTTGTTACTGCATCTACCCTTTTACTTCATGCACCCTGTTATGAAGTGAATGTCCATTTTATCCTTCGTTATATCAATATACCCATCTACCCATCTACCCTTCTCCCTTCCCCTCTTCACCTTCTTCCAGTTTCTAATTTCTCTGTTCAAAAATTATAAATAATGAATTTTATTCTACACATATAATTTTATTGTTGGTTATTTCATTCTTCCCTGCACTTTCCCCTGTACTTTTCCCCGTACTTTTCCGTTCCCAGCAACATTGTCCATCTCTTTGCACCCATTTTTTTGCCCACACGGGTCTTTCTTCATATTGCACATTTTCGGCATCACCGAACGCTGTAACCTGCGGATCTCGTTCTCAGGTAATGTTAAAAAGTTTTTTGTTTAGTTTCTGGTTTTTGAGTGGGCGCATGTGTTCGATAGCGTAAGAAATTCCATTTAAAATCTGTTACGAATTTTAAAAAATTTGCAATTTTATGTATTCCAGAAATCCATCCACAGCGTAAAAAGATTCATTTAAAATCTGTTATGGCTCGGTTAAGTCCGTAAGAATACGTAAAGCCCAAACCTTAGTTAGAGAAATGAAATATGTCTGCTTTTTATACCATGGATTTGCCAATACGGATTTTAGAAATATGTATTATTATAGGTTTTTCAAATCCATAATAACTAGTTTTCATTTTACTGTTAAGCATTTATCGTATTCGGAGAGCAACGGATCCACAAATTCGTAGCTTTAAATACATAAAAATTTTGTAAATGTTTTTTGACTAACGGATTTTGCTCTTCCGGTTCAATAACACTTCACATACAATTGAGATACGTTATCCCAGCCTATATTTTGAATAATAAAAAAAAGGAATACAATGTAAAACGATGTGATCTTGAGCAAAACGTGCAAAAACAAAAACAAGAGGTACAACAGTAGTGGAAAACTCAAAACAATTTTACACAACTGCAAAAATCTATAAACCGGGAATTACCAAAATTGGATCTTTCCTTTCTTCAATCCGAAAGTTCACGGAATGAAGAGTTGTTGTGTTTTTATATCCTCGTCTTCTACGTCCCAAAAAAGAGATTTTTGACAAACATGTTGTGAAAATTTTGTGACGAAGCTAGAAATGTGCATGATGGATCGAAATAGTGATATTAGTTTTTTTTGGCAAACATTTTGTGGAGATTTTGTGAAGAAGCCAAGTAAGTGCACGTTGTATCGAAATAATGATATTGATTTGGGTTGTGATAGATTTTGTTTTTGTTTTACTTTAGTTGAATGTTTTGATATTTTATTTGCATTTTGATTGGTGAACACGGTAAAGAGGTTTTCTAGGTTTGGTTTTGTCTTTACCGTTATAAAGTTTTTCAACTTTTTTTTTATTTTGGTTTTGTTATTGATTTGGTTGCGTATATTTTTGTGAACGATGTTGTATATTTTCCTGAAAAATGTTATATATGTTAGTGAAACATGTTGTGTATACTTTAGTGTTTATTGTCATAAAGTTTTTTATTTTCTTGTTTTTGGTTTTGTTATTGATTTTGTAGATTTAATGTTGTATACTTCTTTAAAGTATGTTGTATACTTTTTCTAAAGCATTTTATATACTTTAATGAAAACATTTTGTTTACTTTAGTGGTTATTGTTATAAAAATTTTCATTTTTTTGGTTTTGATATTGATTTCGTATATTTGATGTTGTATACTTATTTGAAGTATGTTGTACATTTTTCTGAAGCGTATACTTTTCTGAATAATGTTGTATACTTTTAAATATGTTGTATACTTTAGTGCTTCTTGTTATAAAGTTTTTAATTTCTTAGTTTTTAATGTTGTATTTCTTTTTAATGTTATTACCAGAGTACTATGTTTGGGTGGTCCATGATTTTGGTGATGCAGAATTGATCTCTTTACACACATACATTGAAATTCTTATATCTTAGAACCTAATGAATTAGGACCAAGTGTATAACATTTCATCCTTATTTGAACTGTTGTAAGATGTTTACATTTTCAGGAAAATTTGATGCTGAAAGAGAAAATTGAAGCCTTGATTAAGGAGAAAAATTCTTTTGACAATGCTTTTAGAATCTAGCATGAACATCTTATTGGTTATGAGGTTAAGAACCAAGAGTTTAGCAGTTGAAACAGTTGGTGTCCACCAGGAGCAGATGAGGATACTTGAGATCTAGATCAGGTTTATATTTATTTTGTCTGGTTACTGCTGACCCGCTATGCTAAACACTTAATAATCCTCATTTCTCATAATTTGGTTTAAAAAATTAAAAAGAAATGGAAATCCAAATATAATCATCCACTTATATTTTTGTCTCATTTCTTTCATCTCATGAAATACAAGGAAAGGAAATGATGTCATTGCTCATGCATCTTGAGACAAGAAATTAGTTTATATTTATATTTTCAAATACATTTATCAAATCCTTCATATAAACAAGTATGACTATTTTATGAATAAAACATCAATTTAATGTAAGTTTTCATCTTTATAACTTCCAAGTAAAAGTTACATACAACCAAAATGTTTGTATTAAAATCATAATGATCTTTATGAAGAAAACATACACACTACAATTTTGAACAATGAATTAAAAAGAAATATATTAAATTTAGATATAGTTTGATACTATAGTTCGAATTTCTTATAAAAAAAAACTTTCAAGCAGAAAAGTGCTTAAAACAAAATAAAAAAATATTATAGTTTGACATTTTAAGAAGGCATATGACAGTGATCTGAATCTCCAGTTTTAAACAATATTAAATTTAAAAGAAATATACGCAGTTCAGATAATAATCTGAAATTACATATGAAACTAAAGTAAGCTCTTCCTGCCAACATGAAGTCTATAATTCCTATAAAACACACTTTCAAGCAAATAAAAACTTGAAACTAAGCAACAATATTATTGTAATTGAACACGAAAAGCTACTCCTTGTTGGTCATTCTGAAATTGAACAAGAATATTATGCAATGTAGCCGAAAAAAAAAAACCTATGAGTTTAGTTGAAAAATTTAACATCTTACTTTTGTCTAGCTTTACAATCTTGATCATAGGCGTCGAAAAGTTGTTGACCAACGCTTGGAAAGCTCTGCAATCCCTCTCCACTACACCCATTTTTATTGTCAGCTCAACCAGATATATTTGTGAATCTTTATACCTCCCCAAGTACATTCTCGAGCATGCTTGTATATTCTACCTTCTTTAGTAAACTTCTTTGTAGTCTTTCTAGCTTTTTATCATCGGAAAAATGCGACATGCAGTTGAAGGTTGGGATAGAGATTATCGATATGATGCAACAATGTATTTTCTTCTAATTTTCATAGCAATTTTCCCAAACACTCAAATGTAATTTTTTTCTGCTCATCGGATAGGGTGCTTGTTAGCATTCGCCTCTCAGCATTATTCCAAATATAAGAGCTAAGCATATTTATTTCTTTCTCTACAAAATCAAGATCTTTCAGCTAAAACCGTACACATCTTAGCACCAATAGCCATCTCATGTTCAAGCAACAATTTAACATAATTTTTATTCAAGTCAGTGAAAACCTAAAAGAACCACAAAACAACCAAGCCATAAGTATAATAGCGAAGTAGGAAGAAAAATGTACTACTAAATAAACGACAGTGTTAAGTAAAATAAAAATTAACCAATAATTTAGACAATATCCCGTCGTATCAACTATGAAGTAAGACAAAATATTAAGTAGATGGTAAATTATCCAATAATTTACACAATAATATATAGTCAAATTTGTTGAAAAAGATTCATGACCAAAAAGATTGGGCAAGAATTCATCCATTCAAGTATGGTACAATCCCAATGAATATCAACAGTTTGGCTTTGAAAGTTTCAGAATTGGTAGAATATCAAATTTTCAATTAACATCCGTTGCACATACTAAAAAAAAAATAAAATACATTGAATTTTCTCAAATAAGATAAAATTAATTCACTCATGGAAGCATTAATTCACTCATGGAAGCATAAAAACAAATAAACCGTTGGTGTCATGTCAACAATCTCAAATAAAGACAATCTATACCTAATTTTTTTTTTATAGGTATTGTTAATTACAAACACAAATCGGAATGCATTACTGTTAGATCAAGGGGATTAACACTCTTAAGTTTTGATAATTACATGACAGACGATACGAACAGACAATACAAGTGTAGACGATGAGAGGACTATAGACGAAAGAAGACTCCTCAATCTGATAAGACTTATTCCATGCTTCCTCAAAGGTGTCTCATCAACAAAGAATAAACGATGTAATTACGAATGAAGACGACATCAATCTAGAGCGTTAGCTAAACGTCTTATGCTCTGTTAAAGACCAGCGTCTACTAGAAGAAGAATGAAGGCAGACGAAGTAACACGTGCAAAATGTCTCTTTCAGTCGTTACTCTTAGAAGCTTCCAAAAAGGCTATTGGATATTGTGCAAACCTCTGATACACGAAAAGTATATCACTCTTTCGTTATCCAAACTGATCAAGTCAGAAAAAGGTGCTGAACATGCGCTGACTCCGCTGCGAATAATTAATTGTTCTGATTGATCTATGCTATTGATGGGAAGTTTTAAGAAAAAGGACAACAGTCACATCTCTTGAGTCTAACAGATCTCTTTAGACTGTTGCCTATATAAAGGTCTTCATCTCACCATTTCAAGTCGGCGAAAAACGTTATTACAAGCTAATTATTGAATTCGCTCTTACTCTTCATTGTATAAACCCTCTCTGCGAAGATGAACGTTTAAAACTGCTTTTAAACTCTTTCAAATCCATGTGTGTGGTATTTTAGCCTGAGGAGGCTGTGCTTGCAAAGAATACCCTTCTTCTTTAGCCTGAAGAGGCTGTGTTTCAAACAATACTTGGTGGGTTAGCCTGAGAAGGCTGTGATTAAAGAATATCTTGTATTAGCCAGAAGTGGCTGTGCTCAAACAATACTTGTAACCTTTTCACGGTTGATAGTGAAAACTCAATTTTTTTGTTGAGTAACTGGACGTATCTGTTATAGACGAACCAGTATAAAAACCTTATGTTCTCTGGATTGTATCTTTTGACTAACGGGGATAATTAAAGAATAATTTAACTTCTTAAATCAAACGTTTCAAAGATAAGTTTGAATCGTCTATACTAATTTCAAAACAACAGACGATAGGATAAAATTTTATCAGAAACACAATTCAATCCCCCGTTCTTGTGTTTTACTCTTTACAGTTTGGTATCAGAACTCAAATTTAAGGGTTGAGTGCTTAACAGCTGCTAGAGAAAAGATCATTATGGAGTTACAAGGACCAGCATTCCTTTCAGGAGGTTCCTCCATGAACAAGCCACCAGCTTTCTCTGGGGATGATTATCCCTACTAGGCAGACAGGATGGAGATGTACATAAAGTCTACTCAATATAGACTTTGGAAGATTATAACTTAGGGAGATATTCCCATTGTTAAACCAGAAACTGAATGGGGAAATGAGGAATATACCCTTATGGAGCTGAACAGCAAAACTAGATATGCACTCACATGTGCTCTATCTAGGACAGAATACAACAGATTCTGTGCTTATAAAACAGCTAAAGAACTCTGGGACGCTCTGAAGATTTTCTATGAAGGAACTGAAGACGTTAGAATGAGAAAAGCTGCTACATTGCAAAGAGAATATGAGATGTTCTTTATGAAGAAAGGTGAATCCATTGAAATGATGTTTGGAAGATTTCAAACAATATTAAATGGTCTCACTTCGTTGGGAATCACTTTCACAAAAGCTCAAAATAACATGAAGATTCTGGACAATCTTCCTACTCCATTGAAAGCAATGTCTACTGCTATTTTCGTAGGACGTGACATGAAAACATTAACTCTTGATGAGTTAATAGGTGCTCTAAGAGTACATGAGGTACTCCTATGTAAAAGAGACAAGATAAAAATTCAAGATACTATAGCTCTTCCGTCCACAGATGAAGTTCCAAAAGAAGAAATTATCAAGAAAGAGAGAAAGAAGAAGACCAAAATTCTCAAGGTTGAAACGTCTAAATCAGATTCGTCTGATGGATCATCTGAAGATGAGATATCTCTCATGGCTAGACGATTCAAGAAGATGATGATGAAGAAAGGAAGAGGTCAACAATTCTTCAAAAAGAAGGAGAAAAAATTTCCTGAAAAAATCTTCAAATTTCCTGAAAAATCGTTTGCTATGAATGCAGAAAGTCTGGACATATGAGATCTAAATGTCCAAGGCTCAAGAAAAGGTGAATCCCCGTAGAGAAAAAGGGAAGAAGAGTTTACTGACTTGGGAAGACTTTGACAGCAACAACTCAGATGATTCCACAGAGGTAGAGGAAATTGCAAATATATGTCTCATGGCTGGAGACAACACTTTCTCTGAGGTAAATTATTCTTCTGTTTCGTTTACTTCATCGGAGTCTGAATCAGAATCAAAAGAAATATCATACGATACTCTTCTAGCAAACTCTCATTTTATCGCTGAGCAATACAAAACCTGCAAAGCAAAATTGAAACAAATTTTGGCAAAAAATATTGCTTTAAAATCTGAAAAAGAGTTGCTCAAGAAGAATGTATCAGACGATATATTGTCTGACTCTGAATAGAACATTTTAATTCTTGAAATCGAGAGATTAAAGAAAGAAAATGATTCTCTACTCAAAGATATAACTCAGTTCACAAAAGGATCCTCTATGCTTGAAAATATTTTAAAATATGGAAGGGTCCCTTCAGATAAAAGTGGATTAGGTTATGTTGAGCAGACAAATGAAAAAAAGACAAGCTTTGTCTCGTCTAAGAAGAAGAACAAAAGTTACAACAAGGATCAAAACAATTATAAGCATAACACTAAGACCTTGAATAGAAAGAAGTCTTCTACTAACAAAGGAGGACCCAAAAGAATTTGGGTACCAAAGTCACTCATTATTCCTGTTGCAGATATCCTTAATAGGAAGAGAGAAGACTTCAAGTCAAAGTGGTAGTACAGACGATGGATGCTCACGACACATGACAGGAGACCTGTCTATGTTCCAAGACCTAAGACCAAGTAAAGGGTCTGTGTCTTATGGTGCAGGGAAAGGTAAACTCCTAGGGATTGAGACTGTTGGTAAGACACCCAACCCTCTCATTCAAAATGTGTCTTACGTTAAAGGTCTGAACTTCAATCTACTTAGTATAAGTCAATTTTGTGATAGTGGATATGAAGTAGCCTTTAATGCTGATGAATGTATAGTAAAAAATACAGATAAATTTGTTCTGTTTATTGGGAATAGAAGGAACAATCTCTATGAAGTTTGTCTTTCGGACCTTAGTGATCAGAATGTAACATGTTTAATTTCAGCAGACGATGAACAAGATATTTGGCATAAAAAGCTTGGACATTTGAGTCTCAAATATATTTCAAAAATCTCTAAAAAGGATCTTGTAAAAGGTTTGCCAAAAATATCTTGGAAGTCTAATCGTTTGTGTGAATCTTGTCAGCATGGGAAACAACTCAAAGCTTCTTTTAAATCAAAAAATGTTGTTTCCACGACAAGACCCTTAGAACTGTTACATATTGATCTCTTTGGACCCACTCAGACTGAAAGTCTTAGAGGAAAGAGATATGAGTTTGTCATTATAAACGACTATACTAGATTTACTTGGGTATACTTCCTAGCCCATAAACACGAGTCTTTTAATACTTTTGAAATATTCTGTAAACGTGTTCAAAAAGAAAAAGGAATATGTATTGCGTCTGTGAGAAGCGATCATGGAACAGAATTTGAAAACTCTGAGTTTAAAGCCTTCTATTTTGAAAACGGTATCTTTCACAATTTTTCATCTCCAAGAACTCCTCAACAAAATGGAGTTGTGGAAAGGAAAAATCGTACTTTACATGAAATGGCTAGAACAATGTTGCATGAAAGCTCTCTTCCAAAGTACTATTAGGCAGAAGCAATAAACACATCTTGTTATATTCAAAACATAATATTGATAAGACCCATATTAAACAAGACTCCTTATGAACTATAGAAAGGAAGAAGACCCAACATATCTTACTTTCATCCTTTTGGATGTGAGTGTTTTATTCTTAACACCAGAGATCAACTTGGAAAGTTTGATTCAAAGGTAATTAAAGGTTTTTTACTAGGATACTCTAATACATCTAAGGCTTATAGAGTGTTCAACTCTAAGACGCAAGTTGTAGAAGAATCTATTCACGTAAAATTTCAAGATAACTCAAAGGCTGATAAGGAAATATCAGACCTAGAAAATCTGTTTGATAATTTGCAGATCAACCTCTCTAGTACAGACGCAAAAGTAGACGATAGAGGTATAGACGAACCCTCTTCATCTAATACTCATCACCATGATGTTGAAGCTCCTGTCAGAAGTTGGAAGTTTGCTTCAAACCACACAGAAGACCTTATCATTGGAGATAGACATCAAGGTGTTCAAACAAGATCAAGGGTTAGAGAATCGTCTGGATACACTCTTGTGTCAAATATAGAGCCCAAGAACATTGAAGAAGCTCTACTAGACAATGATTGGATTTTAGCCATGGAAGAAGAACTAAACCAGTTCACCAAAAATGATGTTTGGACCTTAGTAGAAAAACCAAGGAATAAAAGCATCATCGGAACGAGATGAGTGTTCAAAAACAAACTAGATGAAGCTGGAAAAGTGGTAAGAAATAAAGCAAGGTTGGTAGCTCAAGGTTATAATCAACAAGAAGGTATTGATTTCACTGAAACCTTTGCTCCAGTAGCTAGATTAGAAGCTATTAGAATCCTACTTGCTTTTGCTGCCCATAAAAACATCGTCTTATATCAGATGGATGTAAAAAGTGCTTTTTTAAATGGCTTTATTGAAGAGGAAGTGTTCGTAAAACAATCTCCTGGTTTTGAGAGCTCATCTCAACTAGATCATGTTTTCAAATTAAAGAAAGTACTCTATGGTCTTAAGCAAGCTCCTAAAGCTTGGTATGATAGACTAAGTTCCTTTCTTCTTAAAAACGGTTTTTCTAGAGGAAAAGTTGATACTACTCTTTTCAAGAAAAGCGTTTTAAAAGACTTCATAATTGTCCAAATATATGTAGACGATATAGTCTTCGGAGCCACTAACGAATCCTTGTGTAAGGATTTTTCTAAGTTAATGCAGGATGAATTTGAAATGAGTATGATGGGATAATTAAAATTCTTCCTAGGACTTCAAGTCAAACAAACAAAAGAAGGAATCTATATCCATCAATAGAAGTACACAAAAGAACTTCTCAAGAAATTCAAGATGGACAACGCAAAGCCAATGAAGACACTCATGCATTCGTCTGGCGCTAGTCTCAACAAAGACGAATCAGGTAATACCGTTGATCAGACGATATATCGAGGTATGATTGACTCACTACTCTATTTAACTACAAGTAGATCAGACATTATGTTTAGTGTCTGTCTATGTTCAAGTTTTCAGTCTGATCCTAAAGAATCTCATTTACAAGCTGTTAAACGTATTCTCAGATATCTTATTGGAACCACTAATCTCTCTTTGTTTTATAAGAAAAATAGTGATTTTAGTTTGAATGGTTTTTGTGATGCTGACTATGCTGGAGACAAAGTGGAGAGAAAAAATACAAGTGGTGGATGTCAATTTCTTGGCAAGTCACTCATTTCTTAGTCTAGCAAGAAACAAAACTCTATAGCCCTCTCCACAATAAAGCCAGAATACATAGCTGCTACTGGATGTTGTTCGCAACTTCTTTGGGTAAAACATCAACTTGAAGATTACTTCAGGTTTGAAACCCAAATCCCAGTTTTCTGTGATAACACTAGTGCAATCAATCTTAGCAAAAACCCTATTCAGCATTCAAAAGCTAAACATATTGAAATCAAATTTCATTTTATAAGAGATTATGTTCAAAAAGGTGTTTTCGATATACAGTTTGTTCAAACTAATTTTCAATGGGAAGATATCTTTAGAAGATTAAAGTTATCGTCTATAGTTATTGTCTATACTTATCGTCTGTTAATTCGTGTTAAGACGAAGCCTTGCGTCTGATCAAGTTGAATAAGTAAAAAGTCATTCAACAGACGCAATGTTTTTATTTAATATATTTAAAGTTGAAGTGTGCAGGAAGACAATAAATGCAACATTAAATGTGTCTGACATTTATTACTCTATTTTAGGAAGTCCAAGAGCACGCGCCGTAACTGACAGAAGTCAAATCAATCATTGAAGGGGCAATCATGGGAGAAAACGTCAAATCAGGGACGGTTTACATTCTATTGTCTACTGAAAATAATTATTCAATTTTTTACACTATAAAAGAGTCAAAGTTACCTCTTTTATTATTTACATTGCTAAGCATTCAAATTTATCTATCTCTCTCTAAGAACTCTCACTTTCAAATACTCTCTTCTTTTTCATACCTAGAAAAATGACCGCCAAGAATGTGCAACAAACTACCCCTGAAGAAGAAGGATTCTTTGCTCAAGACTTGTTCCTACCGAACAAATGGGTGAAGAGAATCACCCTCGTTGATCTCTCCGGTCACACCTGTGACTTCTTGGAGAAAGACGGATGGATAAAGTTTGCCACCTAGGAAAGACCATGGATGATGGAGTCGTATGTTGAGTTTTGGTCTGAGGCCAAAATCGTAGATGACAACATTGTGGGAACAATCGGTGACAAGGAGTATCTTGTCAATGCTGAAGCTGTGGCTGCGATTGAGAAGTGTAAAAATGAGGGTATCGTCTATACTCCCAAATGGCATGAAGGTATTGATGAAGCCTTCATCGATCAGACGCTCTACGGGAAGCCCAGAACATCTGACCGCGTCAAGTACCTAAGAGCTGGAAACCTCAATGTTGAAGGAAGAGTATTGCATAATCTTCTTTTCAACATCTTCGCACCAAGAATCGGTTCTCGTGATAATGTTAGCAACAGAGAACGATTCTGTCTTTTCTATCTTCTTCAGAAGGAGAAGATTAGTTTACATCATGTGATCATGGATCACTGGATGGACTGCTTGAGGAGAAGGAACCTTCGCAAGAAATCAAGTGTTTCTTACCCTGCTGTGTTTGCCAAGATCATCCAAAACCAAGAGTTTGAAATCAGAGGATGTGAATGGTACGCAAGTGGCCCTGAAATCAAGCATGACACTTTTGCAAGAATGCGTCTGGACCTTGCTCCATGGACGATAAATGAAATGCATGAGAAGTACCTTAATCCAAAGGGCTCTCAATCCTCCTCTTCTCAACTTCAACCCTCTCAACCACAAATACTGACTCATACAAAAACCTCACAACCGCAACCTGCACCTCAACAAACTCGCCCCAAACACAAAACTCTCATAAAAGACCTAGAAATGCACCCACTCAAGCTCAAACACAAGTCTAAACACCTAACCCTCCTCCATCCAAACCCCATGCTCTGTCTGAACCTCCTGTACAAGTGACAGAGGTTTCTTTTGAGACAGCTGAAGAAGTGTCTCTTGTTAGACGAAAATCAAGGTCTATCAAGTTGAGAATGCCAAGAAAGGATTCTTCTATCCAAGACAATCCATCTCCCAAAGAAGCATCTAAGGATGTTGAGTCTGCTGAGGAGCAAGCAAACAAGCGCAAAAAGGCAAAGCTAGACGATGCCTATTTGAATGATAAAGAGATGCGCAAAGCTTATGATAAAGGCGCAAGAAAAGGAATTGCTGAAGCCTCTGCAATCTTGGATGAGAAAAAGGAACTAGAAAAAGTAAGAAAAGCATCCATTCTCTCTAAAGCTGATAGAGAGCAAAGATTCAGAGATAGCGTAAGAGGTATTGGATCGTCTGGAACTTCTCAAGTTCAGGGCATAGACGCTGAAGAAAATGCCCAGATCCAAAAAGACAACACAATCCTTGCTGAGCAACTGTCTACTATGCTTAGTGAAGATGTGCCTCCTATGGAGTTTGAATCTTCAACTCCAATAGATGAATCAAGACAAGACGTTGTAGTCTTGACTCCGTCTCCTATTCATGCCATCCCTCTTCAGATAATAAGTGCTGAGTCTGAGGAAAGAAGATGTCTGCATCCTATGCAGCCTTCGTCTGTCTTCTACAGTGTAGAATCATCATCATCATCAGACGACGAAGAATGTCTTGTCACAAGACATGTGGCACCTAACTTAAAGATTTCAGCAGTAGTCTTAAATGAAGGAGACCTACCACCCAAGCGCATAATGGACAACTCCTTTCTCAACGACCTTGTTATGCAAAGGTACAATATTATTGGGTGTGCTGAGAGGCCTAAAAAGCCTAATTGGATTATTACAGATCACGCTATAGAAGCCTCTAATCTTTTTGACTCTGATGGATCTGAGTCTAGCTGTGATGGCTACTGTGCAGACAATGAAGATTCGTCTGTTGAAGAGCAAGAATCTCCTTTCATTGAATTGGACAACCCTTACATTTACAAAGGGAAGAAAGGGTTCCAATTGGGAAGATTCGTTAATCCAATCAACTACTTCCAACCATTGAAGCCTGCTAATCTTGATCTCTCAAAGAAATATAGTGTTGAAGAGTAGAAGGATTGGTTGAAGCGTCTGCCTTGGGACACCCTTGTTGATTTGAAAATTAAGGGCTTAGAAGGTATAGACGATTACAAGCGCCATCTTGATGGTCTGCTTGAAGAAGGACTTGCGTTGGGATATGAACCCAACATTATTCCTAGACCTGAGTCTAGAAGATCCATTCGTTATCATACTGAGAAAGCACCCGTTCACCATCACTGTGTTTTTGGTGACTTTATGTCTCAAATATCTATTCTAGAATGCTTCTCTCACTGACATCTAGACGCAATGGACAAGCATGATCCCCAACCCTTCACCATTCCAATGAACAAGACAGAGTTCATTGGATTAGGCTACATTATTGGCCTAATGCTTCCTTGGCTAAGACCTCATTGCTCTGGCATTCAACCAACTTACTTCCTCAACTTCAACGAGTATGAAACTCCTGAGGAGTGCTATCATTGCTTACCAGTTGATTATGATGTGGCATACAATGCAATGTCAAGAGCCTACAAAAATGAGATCAAGGACAGACTGCAGTCCTTCCGTCTTATCCAAAACAGAGCCGAGAAAGAAGATCGTTTCCTTCCTTTTTTCATGGGCTCTCAATTCTCTGCGCTTGCAACCAATGAAACAAGATTCTTTGTAAGGATGGACCGCTCGAGACTATGCCTTATAAGAATGCTTGCAAAAGGAAAAGAGAAGAAAGAATATCCTTCCCCCAAGGAATTCAAATATGCTAGACTCATTGTCAAGCGTCTACCCCCGGTCGTCTATAATCATCTGAAAGCCTTTCAGACGTACTCTACAAGGCCTATCAATCCTAAGATTCAGAGGATGATAGAAGAACATGAGAAAACGTCTAGATTCTGCTCCGGTACTATTTTTGATGAAGAGTCTGTCACATGTGGAAGAGTTTATCCTGGTGGAGCCTATGTGTACACTCTTCCACCTCATATGCCTCAACACTATCAACTGACGACCTTCAACAGAATCTACAAATGGCAGTGGGAAGAAAACTTCAATTCTAAGATGGACTTTCCCCTGTTCACCTTAATTTTAAAGGCAACAGAAGTAGAACCTATTGTGATAGAGGCTGATTCAGATAAAGAAGTAGTGATGCCTACTTCTAGCCAACCTCTGTTGATTGAAGCTGGAGGACCATCGTCTGAACCACGATCACCTTAATCATCAGATGATTCTATTGATAAGTACAATGCTTTGAAACGAAAGTATGATGATCTTGCGGATAACAACGACCACTTAAAGAAGAAGAACAGGGAGCTAGAAGAGTTTCAACAGGCTACTAATGCCAAAGTTGAACATCTTCAAGATCTTGTTTTGCTTTATTGAAGCAGCAGCAGCCACCTCCATGACTCTTTTTGGTTGATTTCAGCCCAAGGGGGAGAAGGTAAGAAGTATCTGCTTAGGGGGAGAGCATCTGAAGACAAGGTAAGAAGTATCTGCTCATGGGGAGAGCATCTGAAGACAAGTGTCGTCTACTTTGAGTTTTGGGGAGAGCTCTTGTAAAATGGGTATTAGACTCAAGGGGAGAGTCTTGTATTTTTTTTTTCTTCTTTGTGATTTTTTTTTACTTACTTACTTTGTAAATTGTTTCTTTTCTGAAATTGATTACATCTTTGTGATGTAACACACTTATAAAGAAGCATTCTTCAGAAAACATCGTCTTGATGTAGATCTGGCATAACTGGTAATTATTTCACTAACTTTTGTTTATGCAGATATCTTCATCTTTCCTGTATGTTGGTATGGTCTGTAATCATCAAAAATGGGGAGATTGTTAGATCAAGGGGATTAACACTCTTAAGTTTTGATAATTACAAGACAAACGATACGAACAGATGATACAAGTGTAGACGATGAGAGGACTGTAGATGAAAGAAGACTCCTCAATCTATAAGACTTATTCCATGCTTCCTCAAAGGTGTCTCATCAACAAAGAACAGACAATGTAATTACGAATGAAGACAACATCAATCTAGAGCATTATCTGAACGTCTTATGCTCTGTTAAAGACCCAGCGTCTACTAGAAGAAGAATGAAGGCAGACGAAGTAACGCGTGCAAAATGTCTCTTTCAGTCGTTACTCTTAGAAGCTTCCAAAAATGCTATTGGATACTGTGCAAACCTCTGATACACAAAAAGTATATCACTCTTTCGTTATCCAAACTGATCAAGTCAGAAAAAGGTACTGAACATGCGCTGACTCCGCTGCGAATAATTAATTGTTTTGATTGATCTCTGCCATTGATGGAAAGTTTCAAGAAAAAGGACAACGGTCATATCTCTTGAGTCTAACGGATCTCTTTAGACTGTTGCCTATATAAAGGTCTTCATCTCACCATTTCAACTCGGTGAAAAACGCTATTACAAGCTAATTATTGAATTCGCTCTTACTTTTCATTGTATAAACCCTCTTTGCGAAGATGAACATTTAAAACTGCTTTTAAACTCTTTCAAATCCACATGTGTGGTATTTTAGCCTGAGGAGGCTGTGCTTGCAAAAAATACCCTTCTTCTTTAGCCTGAAGAGGCTGTGTTTCAAACAATACTTGGCGGGTTAGCCTGAGAAGGCTGTGATCAAAGAATATCTTGTATTAGTCAGAGGTGGCTGTGCTCAAACAATACTTGTAACCTTTTCACGGTTGATAGTGAAAACTCAGTTTTTTTGCTGAGTAACTAGACGTAGTCTGTTATAGACGAACCAGTATAAAAACCTTACGTTCTCTGGATTGTATCTTGTGACTAACGGGGATAATTAAAGAATAACTTAACTTCTTAAATCAAGCGTTTCAAAGATAATTTTGAATCGTCTGTACTAATTTCAAAACAATAGACGATAGGATAAAATTTTATCAAAAACACAATTCAACCCCCCTTCTTGTGTTCTACTCTTTACAATTACATCATTTGACTCCATCATAGTGTGCCTAAGAAACATCACACACTACATCTTTTATTTCTCTAACATGGTACTAATGGATGTACATATCTCGCTCAAGTAATTTCATCAACTACTGCAATTTAGTGACTCTCTACTTTAAGAACGATACGCATACCTTGCATTGTACACTTGTTTTATGGTTGTCACAATTTTCTTATTGTGTTCTTTCAAATTCAATAAAATATTTTTTGGCTTCATAAACTTTTTGTCATATCACTCAACATTATTTTCTCTTTAACGTGTAGTTGACCAACATAAGGATGGCCTTCCATTGAAGACTATTACAAATTACAAATAATTTTCATCCTTCACCATCATGTACTGGATTACCCTTTAGTTTGAATGAACACCCACATTTTCTTGTCGTAGTAATTATTCCACTTGCGTCCTTCTTGTGGGCCCTATAATTTCCAGCTCTTGTACAATCCTATAGGACATATGTCCTTCCACCCCTTTGACCGGTATATTTATCAGACTTGATAATCATAATCACAAGTCTTAACTCAAATGCCACTGACCACACCCAAGTTAATAAGTTTTCACTTGTGAGAAACACCTACAAGTAAATTTAAGGAAATTATTTTTTCAATGTATACAACAACTAAAAACCAACTATTTCATAAATAAATATATACCTCATTAGTGTTGAAGGCATCACAACTCTACATTATTAACTTATGCAAAATTGAATGCTTCATCCACTGTCGGTGTGATAAATTCCATGTTAGGTTCCATCTCCACTTCAACAGAAAATTGACTATCAACTTCTTCCATTTATATGTCTTGCACAACCAACAAGTCTTAAAAAAATTTCACCAACAAAATGTCTTACAAATTTCAGAAATTTGTAAGCTTATGAAATTCTGAAATCCAAGAGCTTACAAATTTCTAAAACTCGTAAAGCAATTTTCATGGAAAATTTGTTACCAGCCTGGATTGCTCATTTTCTAAATAGTTACAGAAAAGCAGAATGTGTCTATGAATTTGCTTTCCCAGAAAATAGTTAATCTAAAAACAAAATCAAACTGCAAAAATATACTTATGAAATTCTGAATTTCGAAAACACCCTAAGGTGTCATACCTCAGAGATAATCTCCGAACTAAAGCAACAATTGTCCAATGCAAATTTACCCTAACAATGTTATGTAAAATGTTATGTAAAATGCACAAAATGAGTGAGAATGTGATGGAAGTTCTTCTCAAGAAGAGCACTCAAGTAAAAGAATAACAAGGAGCATGCTCAAGCCCATACTTCTTTTGTTCCTAGAGATGAAGTTAAAGTGGATACCTGTACTACATTTGCCTCAATGGATGCATCGAGCATTGATGATATGGGTGTTTCTTCTCTTGAAGATCAACAAGATTTAGTGATGATTGGTCGACCAGTATGTTTAGTTCAAGAAGAACCACCAAATAATCCTTTCATTTATTAAGAATATCCCTTCAAAGATGTCTACGTTAGAAGGGATCCAC
This sequence comes from Hylodesmum podocarpum, assembly GCA_026586105.1. NCBI lineage: Eukaryota > Viridiplantae > Streptophyta > Magnoliopsida > Fabales > Fabaceae > Hylodesmum > Hylodesmum podocarpum. The sequence goes on along the minus strand of JALJEV010000549.1, from coordinate 1,826,139 downwards.
TTGTATATGCTAAAGTCTTGGAGCCAGGACATTCTGCTCCAACTCCTCCTCTTCCTCCGTCTACTCCAATTCATTATTCATATGTAGAGCAATGAATAAAGCCTAATTGGCTAATTGGAGAACTCCCTCAACGATAATATTTCTACCCAACAATAAAGTCTGAACGATTGACACATTCACTCACTATGATTATACATCCCTTGTAGTATTTTGGATACTGATGGATTATATAATTCTCTGAATAATTATATTATGTTTTCCATCTTCACTATTGTGAATACTTAACATGTATGATTTACTTTCTTATCAGATATTATTTCTACAATAACTTATGATAATTGAATTCTTAATTGATATATATTCTTTTTATAATTAGTATTTCTCTTATAATCACTTTTGTATATAAATTTAATATTAGACTAGCATTATTAATCATTTATATTATCCTATGTTATTATATTATTAACTATTACACATTGATTTGATTTAATTAAATATCAAGCTCTATTTAGTATATGAACCTATTGATTTAATTTAATTAAATATTGTACTCTATTTGATATATGAACCCCGATGAATTGATCACTTACTAAGATCCCTTAAACGATCCATGGTCTCATCTTACAAGTAATATTTCTTATACTCAACATCATTTAATGTATTATGAACATTTGAAATAGAGAGTAGATATCCTTTACATTCTAAACAATCAAACATTAAACAAAAAAGAGCACTTATATAATGATAATCTAGATATTTTTTTAATGACTGGATAATTAAATTAATGATATAACATGTTATAATATTGTACCTAGATTTTAAAAAAATTTAAATTTTCAAATATCTTTAGAATTGCTTGCGGAGGAAAGACACCAGAGCCTTAAAAAAATCGAATGAATGTTACTTCACGTGTTATGAAAAGTACACGTAGTTTACGTTTAATTATGTTTTTGGAATTTTCTTTATCTATTTTGTTTATTTTTAGCCTTATTATAATTAAAAAAATTAATTTAGTTGCTTATGTTTCAAATTTAATTTAATGTCATCCTTTTCTTCAATTTGATCCCATTATTTATTTTTTGGTTTAATATAATTCCATTAGTTATATTTTTTTCAATTTATTTCTGTCATTAATTAAAAAATATACATGTGACACACTTAAATTTGATGTTGAATGAAACCACAGTGGCGTAACCGTAATTGAAAAAGAAATAATATTGTTTAATTTAAAATTTACCGCATCAAATAAAATTTTTCAATAATAATAATATAAAATTAAATGAAGAAAATAAATAAAGGAATGAAAGATAGTATTAAGTCTAGTTAACATGAAAAATAAGAGAAAAGAAGAATATAAAAAGTTGCAAAGAAGCTCAACAAACGTCTAGAATGGCAACGAAAGTTCTGGTTCGTAATAACCAGTTAAGGAAATTAAAAAATATATACATACTTGTCATAACTGATCACTACTCACTTTCCTCCAAAACTAGAAAGTAGGTCACATGTTTCAGGATCCCACCGTTTTCAATTTTATTTCTTTAGCGGTTGACGGTTGTTAATTTCCCCTTCCAGAATCGTCTCTGTACCCTTCTTTTTCTAATACTCACTGTACTCTCTTATTATTTTTCGTTTAATTCTGTATTATTCTTTAGGTTTAATCGTGCATTATTCTTTTGATTTAATTGTGAGTTTTTTTTTATTTCTAATAAATAAAAAAATTTATTAATATTAAATACAAAACTGTGCCTTGTCGACATCTATACACGACACGACAAACGGTGCCTTGCGTAGCAATCTTTTGTTCTTTCTATCGTACCACTTGAAAAGGACCAAACAAGAAAACAATTTGAAAAGTATTGCATACACTCTTGTACGTGCTAATAGTTACCTAGACATAACAAAAATAGAAACAAGAGAAAAGAAATACGTTTTTTTTTTTTTTGTAAAAAAAGAAAAAGAAATACATGCATCGTATGAAATGTAATATTATGTGAGAAAAAAGAAAGACAAAAAACTGTAAGTATTATTAAATCATGGGTGTTTAATAATAAAATATATTTGTATCAAATATTAGTTAGGTTAAATTTTTTTATCAAATCAAGAATTTAATTAGCGATTTATTCTTTTCTTTCCTTCCTCGTTCTTTACTCTTTTATTTTTTTTTTCAATCACTAGACTAATTTATCCCTTATAAAAGAACGTATATAAATTTCAGTGTGCAAATGCACCCTGAACTAAGAAAAAATTACGTATAAATATCATAATTTTAATGTTTTATCCTCTTTAATTTTATTTATTGAAATCTATTATTTCTAATTTAAAATATTTAGACGTTAATATTTTATATTTAATTTTTAATGTTATATTTAAATCCATTATTTACAATATTTTTTTTACTATTTTTCTATATATATGATGATAACTATAATTAATTTTTATTTTTAAATTTTTCATTATTATCACTTATAATATTAAAATGTTTGTATATAAACAAATTCTACGTTTCTCACATGCCACCTATTTTTTTAAAAAATAAATAAAATTAAGAGGATGTATTTGTTTAGAATGTTAAAGAATTTAAAAGATTTTCTTTATATAATATATTTAATCAATAGTTTTAAATCACATAAAAACTTAATAGTTTAATTAAAATAAATATATTTTTAAATAAACTACGTAATATGGTTCAATTATGACATTTTACGATTTAAAATTATTCTTCTAATATTGAAAATTATATAAAGTTCCGCAAAATTTCACGGTACTTTATTCTAGGTAATATAGATATTTTACTTATTTAAAAATATCGTAAAGTTGTTATAATACGTGGCAACCCCTGTCACATTACTATATTTTACCCCTTATTTAGTTATTTATTGGAACCAAAAATGTAATATTTTATGAGTATATTTATTGATAATTTCTAACAAACTATAAACTCTGTTAATGATTTAATTCATTTCTCCGTAAAAGTCTGTGTATTTATTGCTTTATCAAACAATGTACAGATTGAAAAATAATTTTCTCTTAAAAAATGGTTACCTCTTAGAACTTTTTATTGATATGATTAATCTTAGAAGTTAAAATTTATGATAAATTAACCAATTTCACTTCTGAATGAATAACGTACGTGTTTTTTTTCATATAAATTGGGAAGGAGTATAATATTTGGTAATCTCTTCTTTCACACATATTGTCTCCACAGTCATTTTCACTATTACCACAATGTATACAATTATAACGATTATGATCAATGATAATAAAATAAAGTAACAAATGTAAACATCACACCCATTCAATAACGCATTATACTGCAATCAATAACGCATTATACTGCAATCAATAACGCATTAGACCGCAAATGATATTTACAACGAAAAATAATTTAGAATACACACAACTACACAATCAATAAAGAGAAATATGTATATAACCCAACAATGAATTGGGAGAAATTATATTTATATATATATATATATTCTGAGTTACTAGTAAATGGTGTAATACTCACCTGTATGGTAAAACACGATTGTGCATGGAGGTCTGACCCATTTACCCCGCACTATACTATGCTCTGGTTGTAACTAGAATGCCCTACGCACGATTCAAAATAGAAGCACTGCACCCTATACGGCTATACCAAACAACAACTAAATCAATAGGCGTTTCTATATAAACCCACCACACTCTAACAAAACTATCAAACCTCTTTCTTGATCCTCCTATTCTTACAATCACCGTCGCCTTAAGCTCTCTCACCATGGCTCCAAGCTTAAGCAAAACCGCGGAACCACAACCATTGACTCTGGTCAATGACAATTCACCCTTCTCCATAACCTTAGAAGCTTCAAATTTTCTCGCTAACGGGAACCCTTTTCTCACCGATGTCCCTCCCAACATAATAGCCACACCTCTCTATTCCAAACCCGTAATCGACAACACGCAGGTCGGGTGCTTCGTGGGTTTCGACGTGGACACCCCCAAAAGCCGACACGTGGCACCGGTTGGGAAGCTGAGTGGAATAAAATTCATGAGCATATTTCGGTTCAAGGTGTGGTGGACCACTCACTGGGTTGGTAGCAACGGACACGAGGTTGAGCACGAAACGCAAATGATCATTCTCGACAAAAATGATTCTCTTGGACGCCCTTACGTCTTAATGCTTCCAATCCTTGAAGGCTCCTTCCGAGCCTCGCTTCAACCAGGCTTCGATGACTACGTGGACGTTTGCGTTGAGAGCGGTTCCACACGTGTCACTGCCTCCACCTTCAGGACCTGCTTGTACTTCCACGTGGCTCATGACCCGTTTCGCTTGCTCACACAAGCCACCAAAGTGCTTAGCTTCCATTTCCCAACTTTCAAGCTTCTCGACCACAAAACCCCACCAGGTATTAATTGCTGTTCATAACTAAACTCATTCACACTTAATCATCATGATAACAAAATTGAATTGATATATGTGTGATACATTTTATAGAAACAAAAAGAATTAATTTTTTATTTTCATTTCATTCACTCTTGTTCATGTCGATGAAATAAAGGATTAGACATAAATAATGTAGTTAGTGATTTATTTGATTGTTGCAGAGATTATAGACAAGTTTGGTTGGTGTACATGGGACGCGTTTTACATGAAGGTGAATCCATGGGGTGTATGGGAAGGTGTGAAGGAGTTGGTGGAGGGAGGGTGTCCTCCGGGGATGGTCCTAATCGACGACGGGTGGCAATCAATTTGTCATGACGAGGACGACCCAATAAAGGACCAAGAGGGTGTCACCCGAACATCCGCGGGGGACCAAATGCCCTGCAGGCTTGTAAAGTTCAAAGAGAACTTCAAGTTTAGGGAATATTCTAGTAAAAGTGGTGGTGGGAAGGGTATGGGTGCCTTTGTGAGGGACTTGAAAGAGCGGTTCAGGAGCGTGGAACAGGTTTATGTGTGGCACGCGCTTTGTGGGTACTGGGGTGGTGTCAGACCTCAGGTTCCGGGCATGCCCGAAGCTAAGGTTATTACTCCCAAGCTCTCCAATGGGTTAAAGATGACTATGGAAGATTTGGCTGTGGATAAGATCGTGAGTAACGGTGTGGGACTCCTGCCACCGCACCTCGCTACACATTTGTACCAAGGAATTCACTCGCGTTTGGAATCTGCCGGAATTGACGGCGTCAAGGTTGACGTTATACACGTATGTCTCACCAACTTATTTCTCTACTTTTCTTCTTGTTTAATGTTATGGTTTATTTATTTTTGTGCATGGTAGATTTTGTCGTAAAAGGTTACATGTTACGAAAGGCACACTTTAGACGTCTTTATTATGTAAATACTAGATACTATCGGCATTACAGTGATTAGCGGCATCAGAACGTTGAATATTGTTTTTGTATTTACGTGTTAGTCTGATAGGACCGACAATGTACATACACTACGGTTGTCGTAATTGCAGGGTTGAAACTTGAAATTCAAATTGTCTCTTTTCCTTGGCACTTGTACCCTTCCTAGGACCGCGTTCGGTGAGTATACGAGGACCTTGCCAAATTAGTACTATCAACCAGGTTTCCAACTTCTTCGATTGACACTTAGATGTATCATTTTACTGAAAAAAACAGTTGTCATATTTTATATTAGTGTTTCTTTAAGGATTACTAACCAATAAATAATTTCGTTATAGAATTATTTAGTGTTATGTTATATTACTAATATGTTACAGAATTATTAATATTGATGACGTGGGGTTACCAAATTTCTCACTCTTTTGTTTTATTATTATTATTTTTTTGGTTGGGTTTGAGGATTAAGTTGGATCAGCGATCTCTATTAACCCCAAAAATCGAAAAAGCTAGTTGGGCCTTTTGTAGAGGTTATACATTGATTTTCTTAAAGCAAAGCACGTCACTAAAAATAGGTTTTTTGATGATTATTTAGATGATTTTGAAGTCTAATATTTCTTGATTTGCAATTTGCAGCTGCTGGAGATGCTATCCGAGGAATACGGTGGCCGTGTTGAGTTGGCCAAAGCTTATTACAAAGCACTCACTGATTCAGTGAAGAAGCATTTCAAAGGCAATGGAGTCATTGCCAGCATGGAGCATTGTAATGACTTCTTTCTCCTTGGCACCGAAACCATAGCCCTTGGGCGTGTAGGTAATAATCATTCCAAATAGTCACATCCATGATGTGTTGTAGCAACAATGGCCAAAAGCTTTTAACTTAACTCAATAAAATTAACTTAGACATTATCAATCTATCCTAATTATGAACTTCTTGGGCTCTTCGGATCATTGATAGATATACAATCCTAATAACTTCACACTCGTAAGGAATATGTGATGAAGATCTTGTGTCATCTACTAATATAATTAAATTAGGTCCATCAATTACATTTCAAAAGAAATCCTTAAAATTAAAATTTTGTGACTCATAACAACACATGCAGGAGATGATTTTTGGTGCAGTGATCCCTCTGGAGATCCAAATGGTACATATTGGCTACAAGGGTGTCACATGGTGCACTGTTCCTACAACAGCTTGTGGATGGGAAATTTTATTCAACCGGACTGGGACATGTTCCAGTCCACTCACCCTTGTGCCGAATTTCATGCTGCCTCAAGGGCCATCTCTGGTGGACCAATTTATGTTAGTGATTGTGTTGGAAAGCACAATTTTAAGTTGCTCAGGAGCCTCACTTTGCCTGATGGCTCCATTTTGCGTTGTCAACATTATGCACTTCCCACACGAGACTCTTTATTTGAAGACCCATTACATGATGGCAAAACAATGCTCAAAATTTGGAATCTCAACAAAGTAAGCCACCCTATTTCCAAATTACTTTTCTTCTTTTTAATTTATTCATCACACTATAATGGCACCAAAATATTTAAGAATTTAATTTTAGAGAAATTTTATGGTATTTTTTAAAATCTAAAGGCTTGTGTTTCATTTCCTGTTTTGACCTTTTTTTATTTTTACTTTTTAATTTCAAAATTATCACGTTATCAATCTTTTCTGGTTTTCAAATATTTATATAAGAAATAAAGAAAAGCCGCTTTCAACTTCTTTTGTACAATTTTTTTAAAACAGAAAATAGATTAAAAATAAGGTGATAGTTTTATAATTAAAAAGTAAAAAAAAACATATAAAATTACAACATATGGGTCCTTAAGAATTATGGTATTGTTATTTAGTAACCCTTTCTACTCCTTTCTTTTTCTTGTGGTATCCAAGATTATTCAACTATTGATCTGAAAAAACAAACATACTACCACCAAAAGCTTTAAATTTGTTTGCATACATTAGCAACTCTTAATTTTACGTACTCTGTATGCATTTTTATACAGTCAACACTAAAAATTTATAGCAAGTATATTTTTAAATGTACATATTAAAAAATTTGTGGTTGAACTACATTGTAAAACACTGAAACCTTACACTATGAGTGCATATAGAATTTACTAAACTATTAAATAACATTTTTTGATCATTTTATTACAGTATACGGGTGTTTTGGGTCTATTCAATTGCCAAGGAGGTGGGTGGTGCCCTGTGACTCGGCGAAACAAGAGTTTCTCAGAATTTTCACACACTGTGACATGCTTAGCGAGTCCTCAAGACATTGAATGGAGCAATGGGAAAACACCAATATGCATAAAAGGGGTTGATGTATTTGCTGTATATTTGTTCAAGGACAGCAAACTTGTGCTCATGAAGGCGTCAGAAAATTTCCAAGTTTCACTCGAACCATTTAGTTTTGAGCTATTGATAGTGTCTCCAGTGACAGTGTTGTCAAAAAGGTTCATTGAATTTGCACCAATTGGGTTAGTGAACATGCTTAACTCTGGTGGTGCCATTCAGTCCCTGGAGTTTGATGACCACACAGATTTGGCCAAAATTGGTGTGAGGGGTTGTGGGGAGATGAGAGTGTTTGCATCAGAGAAGCCAGTTAGTTGCAAAATAGATGGGGTATCTGTGAAATTTGATTACGAGGATAAAATGGTTAGGGTGCAAGTTCCCTGGCCTAGTTCTTCAAATTTGTCTATGGTTGAGTTCTTGTTTTGATTCCTAGAAAGGTGAATTTTGGATACTATGATGTTTCACTCTGTTTCTATGTAATAAGAGTCATGTCTATCTGTTTCTTACTTTCTTTTTTAATCAATGTTTATAGGATAGTATCTGCATAGATTTTTAATTCTGCACATGTTTTCTCATAAACAATGAGATACGATGAATATCTTTTCTAAGTAATTAAAATCTAAATTCCTTAATAAGAATGAAAAACTTGGCCTTTTACCATTTCACTTCATTGATATTTTTAATATGAATTTGATTTGACTGAGTTGCGTTAGAATAGTCAAACTTACAAGTTGCATGATTCAATCCTAATTAGTAGGAGGAGTGTAAAAGGTGAATATACAAGATTTTAAATAACCAGGGATTAGGCCATACGTAAGTGATGACACCGCAGGCAAAGGTGCCTCCATTAGAAGACGCCAAATCAACGACACATATAATGGATTGTGACACGTGTCAAGTATAAACACAAATGTTTATCGCAACTTTATTTCATCTTATTTAATTAATAATTAAATATATATATTTTTTTTTTATACATTTTATACATATACGTATTTTTTTTTTATATTTTATATTTACGTCATATATATATATATATATATATTTCTCTCTTTTCACACATTTTATAGACATATATATTTCTTTCTCTTTATATTTTATATCTACGTATTTTAGTTGTCTATTAAATCTGTTTTATTTTTCTTAAGTTTGAGGCATCAGTAAAGCTACCCTTCTTCAAAGAAGATGTCCCGCAGTAAATAATTTCAAAATCAGCCCATCGTTATAATTAATTTTTAAAAAACCACCACATAAGTCATTTTAGAGTTTTGAAAGACTCGATCAACGGGAGCTTGAAAAGAGCACTTTCCAGAATAATAGACAAGACTTGACTTAGGATTACATGTAATGTTGATACATTGGTCTTTGATAACAGGAGTGTAAGACTTGGACCAATTCACTTTCATGCCGTGACAGGTTTGAGACCTGTCTACTTTCATGCAGGCATAGGTATTAGACCAGTCTATGTTCATCCAGAGACAGGTATATGACGGTGACCATCACCATCGTTATTATCCTCTCATCTATTCTTATTATATTTTATTAATGATTTAAATATATTTCCCACACTAAAAAAAGTTTTACCATTTTTTTTTGTTGTTAATAAGTTGCACTATTTATTATGTTATCAACTTTGTTATCTTAATTGGCACTTATTATGTGTCCATGTGAATGAAAAAAGGTACGTGTTCGAACATTATGGTGCGGTCATGAAAATATCATAATCAAGCTCAATCATTGGACCGTTGTTGCTGCATTTTTTCTTTTATAATTTTTTTTGAGATAGCAGCTGTGTTCTAATTAATACAACAACTTTCACCGCAGCTGCAAAATTATTAGTTGGGAGAGAAAACCCAAATCAAAATCTCCGATGAAAGTTAATCTTCCTTTGATATAATTTCTTACTAATATTATGATTATTAACAATTAAAAAAATATTTTCCGCTTTTTAAATAAATGATTTTTTATTCATACATTTTCTAACTAACTTTTTATATAATTATAAACAAATTGATCTATTACCTTTGTTAGAAAACACTTAACGTATTCCATACCCAATACTTACAAATCGGAAATTCACGTCATACATGGAGCCTTTCCTAACATCTTGCACAATTAGCGAACTTCGGAAGTCACTAAAATTATATTATATCAGTTATTTATAATTTAATAATAATTTTTAATGGATAATATTATTTTTAATATTAATTTTTATTTTTATTATGCTAAAATATATTTTTTCTTAATTTTAAATCATAAAAAATAACTTTATACTTTTCCTAATATATATCCTTCTTTTTGTAATATCCATGCCTTTAATCATTTGTTCTCCTGATTAAAAAGTTAAAATTTATTCTTAACTATATTAGGAAATATGGATTCTAGAATGATTCAATCTATTAAACTTATAATTTTAATTTTACTTGGGTAACAGTTGAAATAGACTGGTCCTTGTCTTAGATTAGTTTCTATTATCAAAGAGTTCTTTAAATTTATTGTACCTTAAATCTCTTAGACACGTTAAAACAAAATGTATGCCTATACCTATTAAAGGTTTGATTGCTACTTGATATATTATGTATAAGTATTTGTATTTTCTTACGTGCTTATTTATTGAATTTTTTGATAAAAGATGGAATTCTTCCCTTTATGTCTTTACCTAGAGGTATATTGTTTTCTACCGTTTTAATTATATAATCAAACTATGTTTTTATTTAAATTTTTCAAGAACATATCATGTGTCCTAAGGATTTTTTTGGGATAGTTTAGTCATTCATGTTTTAGTTAATCTCTTCAAAGCAAATTTCTTAGTCAAAGAGATTATGCTTAGGTGCGATATCATTAGTCTCATTTTCTTATTCACTAAGCAAGTTTACATTTTTAAAGTTTGGATTTAAGGATCTAGAAGTATTAGATATAAAAGAAGTACGAGAAAATGATCACAAGAAATGAAACATATTATATAATATCCTATAATTGTTGGCATGAGTCATCAGAATCACCAAAAATTAGGAACATTAATTGTAAATAGGTGTCAAATCCCTTTGATTATGTATATGCAAGATCATCTCCTAAACTCTCTCTTCCTTGTATCTATTTATACTCTGCAAATGACTCAAAGTAATAATAAGGTGAATAAAATACCTTCTGATTTAACATGATATCAAGAGCATAATTTTGGGACCTGGTTGATTACTTAGCCATGGGTGACTCCTCAAACACCTTTGCTGCTGATCTCATTTTAGAAAATCTTACGGCTAAAATGACATAGTTTTTGTCACAAGCCCAGCCAACAACACAAACTTTCACAAAGCATAAACCAAGTACATGTGGATAAAGGAAGATACCAAAAATTAGTGGGGAAACTTATCTATTTGTCGCATACTCGCCTGATATTGCCTATGCCGTAAGTGTGGTGAGCCAATTTATGCATAATCCAAGTCAAGAACATATGGATGTAGTAGGGGTTGATGTTCTCTAAAAATAATCACTTGACTGTTGAAAGTTGTAACATCCCCCAATTTTAGAGTGGGGGAAAAATGGTCATTTTTCCATCTTCTCTGCAAATTGAGATTTAAAATATGATATTTTATTTTAAGTAACATTTAGAGGTTGTTTAGTGTGAGGAATAAGATATAAGTAGTAAAAACATTATGTACACAATCAATTTGTGAAATAAGGGCAAAACGGTCACTTGCCACTTATTCTGTAACCTTAGGTCAGAAGTGCCCAATAACCTCAAACACAATATCCAACATTGTTTTAGAATTAAATTATAGACTCATGGCAAGGCATAGAAAATCCTTAGGAACCTAGAGAAATTGAAACGGAGGAAATCGGATATCTCGGGAACTCAAAGGGCCACACCTCAAGTATAGTGGGCCCAATTTGTTGGCCCACTAAGAAATTAGGGCACCTACCCCATGTGTGGGCCCCACAAACCCTTAAATGAATGTTGTAGGGTCGTGCCCTATTTTGTGCCGCCACATGCATTTTTCTCCTAACATTCCAGCACTTGCAAACTTGTTCCCTCACAACAACACATAACACTCTCACTTTCTTCTTCTTCTTCTCCTCTTCTCCTTCTTCACTAACGCCGACTACCATGCCCAGCTACACGGTCAGCCACCACCGAACCTCTTCTGCCACCACTCAAGGGGAAAGCTTCCTCTTGTCTTCTCTCAAGTTCACTCCTAAGCTTCATTCAAGGTATGAGGGGTTTCTGCCTTCAAGAGTGGATTCATACTTGTCTCTTTATTATTCTCCATCTTTTGCTTCGTTTTTGTTATGCAACTAGAACCCTAGAGTGTTGACCGGAGTTTTGAGCTTGAGTTCTCTATGAGACAACCTTAATGGAAGTTTAACATCTAAAATACCACGAAAATGACTTAGTGTAAGAAGAACCTGAACTTGGATGTTGAAAAAGAATGAACTTGAGTAAAAAGAAATGAGTTTTAAGTTAAAATATGAATGCTCTAATAATAAAACGTGATTACAGAGCAAAAAGGGTAAACTAGGACTTGTAGAATATATGAAGGATTGTCTTGATGGCATATGAAAATATGTAGTGTACATGAGTTAGGAGTTATTGGATGATTTTGATTATGCAGATGGAAGTATGCTCTTAATAGGTGGAATTGTAATTGTAATGCATATTGTATGGGTGGAATATGTAGCCATAGACATAGGCCCTATCTTGAGTTGGTATTGGTGTCATTATCATATGATGAAGGTGTTTTAACATGATTTTCGTGTGAAAAGAGAGTGTCCTGTTTTCTAAGTATTTAAGAGACATGTTAAGGTCAAAGTGATGTACAATGAAAGCCTAAAGAATGATTAAACTCAAAGAACTTGGTTTCATGAAATTGAGAGCTATAAAGATTGAATTCTATTTGAGAATGGATTAAGTAAACTCAAAATGTTCTACTTGTGGTGTGAAACAATTATGTACCAAGAGATTGCTTTGTTTACATGATTTATAGTTAGTTATTCCACTATGCAGCACCTTATATGCCTAATGTAATTAATTTTGATTTCTTGGTCATATCTTGTAACCTTGAACCATTAAAGCATTGCAATGTGTAATTCCATTAATCAAATATCACAAAAGGGACAATAAGGATCATAAGACACTTAGGAATAGAGTGATGCTAGTGGGGAGTAAATTAGTCTAAAAAAAATAGGTCAAAATGAGAATTATGCAGCAAATTTCACGTCCTGGTAGTCAACTCGCGCGAGTTGACAGTACACCTCGCGCGAAGTCTTGAGCAACGTTTTTTAAATGCTTCCCCTGAAATTAATAACCGTTGGATGAGTTTGAAATTTTGCCAGTAGCTTCCTAACACATAGATATTGACATCCAATGGTGGGTTTTATGAAATAACACTTGTAACTAGAAATATAAAGATAGAATGACAGAAGTGTGAGAGGAGCTCCAACTCTCGCGAGTTCTGCGCGAGTTAAGGTGGACGAGACGTTTTTGGGGTCTCTGGAACTCCAACTCGCGCGAGTCATCTCCAGAATCATGTTTTTGCTTCTTTCCTTACTTCTTTGGATGTTAGAAGTGTTTAAATGCATATATTTTTTCTTTATTAGTGTGTAAAACTTCTGGGGTTGCCTAAACAACCATCATAGAGCTAATTTGTGATTGAATTAAGAAGTTGTAACTTCTACAAGTTGTGTAATGAACAATAATGGGTAGAGACCTACCAATGAACGTCAGCAAGACGTGTGGTTCCGCTTGACACATGGATACACAGACCAGAAGCATATAAGGATCAACGAGACAAGATGATGTTCATATTAAACATGATTGTTTGATTTATGAAAACTCCATCTTCTCCTATTTAAATGACGGTGATTATGATGTGATAAATGAAAAATGAAAAATATGGTGAAAGGGAGAAGATGTGGAAGTTCCGTAACGGATTTTATTTTTTGAACGATACCCAAGGACATGACGATGCTCCGAGGGGTTTATTTATGCCAGGTGGGCATTTTCTGGGTAGACATTTTATGGCAAGGTGTTTTTATGATTATTGATACCCTAGATGGACTTGGGATGAAAGCCCTCGAAACACTTGCTGGTACCATGAAAATCCGCAATAGAACAATGTTAATGATGAAACCACCCAGTGAGGAGTGGCAGTGAGATGAACTCTAGCCTATGATGGAAGAGGGGTGACATTACGTAGGTACGCGATGGAATATGAGAGTGCGTGTAGATCGCTCGGGGAACGGGTTTTTTGAGTTTTGAAGGGCGGAGGATTCATGTAACCGACTCGACATTCCCGACAAAGCTCCATATATGCCAGATTGATGGAACACTTCCGGTCTTGTACCACCCGGAATGTTGTTGCCTCAGACGTCACCCAGCAGTTTGAAGTGTAAAGACCTCGAGATAGTGAATCTAAGGCATGGGCCCGTAAATGAAACCTTGACTGATAGATTGGAAGTTGTAGGATGAGTGTTGAGTGGCTATTTGACTGGTAGATTGGAAGTTGTAGCAACGTTTATTTGACAGGCTCTAGGCCCGGTGTTTGTATTTGCTTCTTGTTGCAGGAACTCACCCAATACTCATGACAAATGACAGGAACTACTCGAGACGATGGACCCGATGCTGAGACTGGTGATCATACTAGAGGTAGACCCACGACGAGCTTTTTGAGGAGGATACTTTTGTGGGAAGCGTACGCTTCCTATTGCGAGCGGGCGCCGCCGATGGACCTCTCCAGTACTTTCCTTTTACTCTTCCTGTGATTCTCATCTTCCCCCAGGTGCCCGAATACGTGTGGGTTGAGACTTCTCCCCCACATGTCTTTTCATCTTCTTCCGAGGATACCACGATGCCCGACTCAGCTGATGGCCCGGCGGATGCAGTCTCCCAAACTGGCACGATACCTCTCTCCGCTTATCCCCCTTATGATCCTGCGACGGGGATTGGTTTTCTGTTACCCGAACATCCCGTGGACTACTCTGGAATTTTGAGGGATGATGCTACTTCCCGAGAGGAGACTCCTGTGGTTCCACCATCGGCCCCGGTGGAGGCAACCAGGGAGGATGATGAGTTAGAGGAGAGTGATCCCTTTGAGGACACTCACTAGATGGGTAGAGTTGTGGGTAGTATAGGTATACAACTGACTCTAACAATAGTTATGTTTGCTCTGATTTAGGCTCGTTTCCCTTGTTTGTATTTTGTGGGATGGGTAGTCTACTTTTGTTAGTATCTTACGCAAATGTAATTAACTGTATCTCCTAACATACTATTCTTTTTGTGTATAGTTGTATATTTTTGTGGTCTGAGATCACATACTATGATATTCTATGACGGTAACCGTGATACCTCTATTAAATCTAATCTAATGCATTCATGTTCACTATTTCATTTGATTGCGATGCCAATACTATTATTTCGAAATTATTACCATTTCAGTAAATTTATAACCGTTGTAGATCAAGTAACATAGTTTTATTTGCGTATGCTGATTCAAAGTATCTCGTTAATGATTTGTTTTGAGAATATTCGGGTATGTGTATTAAATTGACAAAGTTGCCGAGAATAAATATTTAAGTATATCCGATTTTATAAATTTATGCTTTTGACCTCGCTTTTAAAAATAAATCTACCGCCAGAATTATAAATGATGTATTATTGACTAATTTTCGCAAGTTTATAAAAAAAAAAATTACAAAAATGTACACTTCTTTTCAATGTATTAAAAAGGGGCGTTATAGTTGATGGGTACACCGATGCATATTGGGCAGAGAATGTTCTAGATAGAAAATCTACATCAGATACTTCACTTTTTTGGGAGGGGAATTTAGTTACATGGAGAAGTAAAAAGCAAAAGGTTGTGGCTTTGTCTAGTGCTGAAGCTGAGTTCAGGGGCATGACAAAAGGACTTTGTGAACTATTATGGCTTAGAAAGTTCCTGATGAAGATTGGCTTTGGTCCTATTATGGAAATGAACTTATTCTGTGACAATAAAGCTCAATTGATATCTCACAAAATCCTGTCCAACATGACCGAACAAAGCACGTGGAGGTAGATAGACATTTCATCAAGCAGAAATCTTAGGAGAAGATTATTCGATTTCCTTTTGTAAAGTTGAAAGACCAGTTAGCAGATATTCTTACAAAGACAATATTTGGTAAGAACTTCCATGACTCCCTTGACAAGTTGGGCATTAAAGACATTTATGCACCAACTTGAGGGGGAGTGTTGGCATGAGTCATTAGAATCACCAAAAAATTGGAACATTAATTGTAAATAGGTGTCAAATCCCATTGATCATGTATAGGCAAGATCATCTCCTAAACTCTCTCCCCCTTGTATCTATTTATACTCTGTAAATGACTCAAAGTAATAATAAGGTGAATGAAATGATCAGTTATTTTTTTTTGATATATTTGTTTAAATTATTTTATTTTAAAAAAATAGTTTTAACCTTTTGAGAGGAATTGCTTTTATAAGATGTAATTTTTGTTAGAAATATTTTTATAAAAATAAAAATATAAGAAGAGGGTTGAATTATGTATTAATTTTTTTAAAATGATTTTTGTTAATCAAAATGCTTCATTTAATAAAGACTTTGAAAGATTTTTTTCACACAAACTTTCATAAAAGAAATTAACCTTTTTGTTAGAGATAAACATAATAAAAAAACAAATATTTTTATAAATACTACATCTTATTCCTTAACAATAACTTAGGTTTCATTATGACCTCAATCTCTTCAAATTATTACAAGTATTCTTTACACATAAACTATTCAGGGTAATATAAGTATTGTTTCAAATACAACCTCTTTAACCTATTACAAATATTCTTTGAACTTGAAATTTTTTAGAGATTTGAAATTTTTGCAACGTTGATCTCTTCTTCAATTCTTCAAACTATGTTATTTATATAGATAATGATCATGAGTTAACTGTTAGACTTAATTTTTGAGAATTATTCATCTAATGGAAGCATGCTTGGAAAACATCCTTTCACATTTAATACTTTTACATGTGATTTCTTTTTGTAGTTGACATAATTTTGTTTTTGTAATTGAGTAGTAGTACAAAGTTACTTTTTGCAGCAAGTCTTTCTCAATATAGATTTCTTCTTTTGTTCTTTTTATTCCTGAACTTGACACATTTTGTATGTAGATGGTACATAAATAACTTGTACTCTGTGTTAAGTTAAAATGATTTAGTATCTTAAGTTTTGATAATTACAGAACAGACAGATGAATTATCATACGCAGACGAAACAATGATCAGACGAATCATTAGTAACCACAGATGAAGAAAGCATCATAAAAGCATAGACGCACAAGTTCAAAATGAAGTGTTCAAGTCATCAAGCATCAAAGAAACTACATCAGATGAAGAACCTTCAAAGCTCAAGACGAAATGCTTAAAGATCCAACTCAACTTCGTGTCTGGTCTGATATAAGTTCAAGTATGGACATATGAAGACTGAAGTTGAAGACAAACGAAAGACTGAAATATAAGCTAAGTCATATTTATTCGTCTATTGAAGATTAATGAAGTTTAAACGAAGAGTAACACGTGTTTCCACTCAAATCAAGCCGTTACTCAGAAGCTTCTAAAGGTAGAAAGAGATTTGGTCTAAACCTCTACAACACGAAAAGTAAACTGCACTTTTCGGTGAAATCTCTGAGCAAATCAGTCAAAGCCTGATCTCACGCTGATATCCGCTGTTGCGACATTAAATGTTCTAATTGCTCACTCTACCAAAGGATTGAAGTACCCAAGATAAAGTACAACGTTCAAATTCTTCAGTTTAACGGATACTTCAAGAAGCTGTCTATATAAGGACTTTGCTTCAACGATATGAGGTTGAAGAACTTACGCTGGAACAACTATTATCTAAAGTTTCGCACAAGCTCTGAACTTAGTTTACCCTGACCACAATTATAAAACACCTCTCTGCGTAGAAGATTATTTTCTTTGTTCAATCTTTGTAAAACCATTGTTGTGGTGTTGTAGCTTGAGAAGGCTGAGGTCCAAAGAATATCTATTTAGCTTGAGGAGGCTAAGTGTTGAAAGAATACTTTGTCTAGTTTGTGAATGTTATATCTAAAGAATACCTTGTTTAGCATGCAGAAGTTGGGTCCAAAGAATACCTTGTTTAGCCTGGAGGCTGAGTCCAAAAAATATATTGTTTAGCTTGAGAATGTTAGGTTCAAAGAATATATGTAATTAGCCAGAAGTTATTGGGTTCAAAGAATACTTTTAGTGAAAACTTAGCAAGTTGCTAAGTAACTAAATATAGTCTTCATAAATGAATCAGTATAAAATTATTAATATCTTATCTATTTATTTATTGACTAACTGAGGATAAATAATTTAACTAAAATTTATTTAAAATCAGCTTTTTAACATAAAGAAACTTATGTTTATCCTGAGTCTGAAAATCACATACATAAAATACATAAAACATATTATCTGAAAAGAAATTTTATTAATTAATATAATTTAATTTCTTTTTGTGTTTTTATATTTTACATTTTGTTATATAATTGTACGTACTCTTATCATCGGAACATATAGATAACATATAGATAGATGAAAGAGGAAAAAAATTAGACATTTAATTATGAAATAGCTATTATAGAAAATATTCCATCTATTAGCGTGTTTAAATTCCATTTATTAACGTGTTTAAACTTCTTATGACAATCTTGTTTTGTGTATTTTCATTTCTTTATTAGTACCAGCTTCGTTTGCTTATAACTTTAATTTGCTTTGCTTTTGACTTTGAACTTTATTTTCATGATATTTCTTTGCTCACATGTATATTTAATAGTGATTATTTATGTTTACATTTTAAAATAAATTATAATAATAAAATTTATGATTCTAATTTTTTTAATTTTTTTTAAACTTAACACTTTTTATTCGATATTTTTATATTTCTTTTAGAATATATATATATATATATAAAACATGTAATTATAATTATTAGATTAATAAATTTACGGTGAGGGTTATTGGTGGAGATAATTTATCTTATAAAATTAAAAAAGAATTATTTAAGTTAAATTTTTATTTTTATTTTAAAAATTTTCTTATTTAAAATACCACATAAAAAAATTAATAATATTTTAAAGTATATAAGTACGTTTTTGTTGAATGAACTTTTCATTTAAATTTGATTTGTCCTTTTACATATATAATTTTAGTTTGAAGTTTTAGAATGAAAACTTGATATTATAGCGTGCCTTTCCAAAGGTCTATAGCTGAAGACATTATATTAGTGGCATGTGTACAATCGAGTAAAGCAGTTAAGTAGCTACTTGCTTCCACACATCACCATTCCCCTTTATTTCTGCTCTTCTCTGCGCTCTGTTTTCTTACGAGATGGCTAAGCTTAAACTCTCTACTATGTTCTCTTTGAGACACTTCTTTGTGTTGTCCCTCGCCTTGAACGTTAGCCTCATACTAAGATTACTGGTCTACCAAGGTCAAGAGGGACACAACAACCATTCTTGTTTCCAAACACAGATTCAAACACTTAATTCTAACACCCAGGCCCATAACATCCACAAATCACACATGCTTATATCTTCATCTTCATCATCATCATCAGCTTCGTCTTTTGCCAATTCTACTTGCACAGATCAAACTGCTGCCAGGAATAGAGTTATCAACCTCGATCAGTAAGCACAAACTCTTATTTATTATTTTTGTCCCCTTCCTTTTATCATCTCTTCGTTAAGTTTTCTTTAAAGGAAGAACAAGATTAGTTGTACTTAAACTAATTTTAATTTTAAAAAAGTGATTTTTATCGTTTTATTTTTTACAAGTATTTGGAGAAAAAATTATCTTACCACAACCTAAACTTTGTTCTCGTGGTTAATGGTATGATTGGCATTTAAAACATGAAAGGGAGAGATATTATGTTGGTAAATTGATGAGAATATTAGATTAATGCATATGTGAGATGGGTTTTGTTTGGTTTATTATTTGAGGCAATGGTGTCTCTGTTTGTGTTAGCTAGAACTGGGGCTTGCGTCTTTGGGTACCGTTCTCTGCTTCCTGAGAAGACAGGGACTAGTCATCGTCTCTATTCTCTAACGTGACTTTCTCTTACTTAAAATGTCAGGAATAAAACAGCAAATACACTATACAATTTTGTTTTATTGTATTTGTGTTCATTTTACATCTTTAGTAGTAAAGATATATATATATATATATATATATATATATATATATATTATTATTATTATTTAGTATTCAGCAATTATTTAGTTTAAGGCCATCTGCCTTCTGTGTTAATTAATCCTTACTCTCATTCTCATACATGGTCAATTTTCATTAACTTAGATTATATTTAGATAATCATTTTTATAAGATCTTACCCAATAAGAAAATATGAAAGATTTTCTTTATATATAAAATTTGTAAAAGTTTTATTAGATTAATTTAAAAAAAAATTAACTTTTAACTCATATAAATTCATGTAGTGTATGGAAAGACTTATTATATTTTCCATTCTTATTTTTTTCAATTATAAGATTTTATAGAAAAATTTAATTGAACATGGTGTTAGTATTTTGAAAAACTTGACATATTAAAGTGGGTATTATTGACTAGAAAGATATAAGAAGATTTTCTACCATAAATATTTGAATGCTGAATGTTGGGGGTGCTATTTTGTTAAGTGTGTTTCACATTCAATGTAACAAAAAAGAAAAAAAAAATGATGTTGATTTTGTAGTCCTTGTTCCGGAGTTGAAGGGTGGAAATATAGTTAGGAAAAAGTAGAGTGCTATAAGTGGTAGAGCATGCTGGATGGTAGTAGCCAAATACAAGAGCCTAACTTTAGCACCACTGCCCCAGCACCATTGTCGGATCCTCGTTGACATTGTCCATTCCTAAATCATTATGCACATTAATATCCTCTTACATTTCTGCTGCGCTCTCATTTTTTTTATTTAAATCTAAAAATAACTTCTTTATAAAGTCATTACTTTTTTAAGACAAATAATTCCTTTACTTGGACACGTGCTAATGCTCTAGTGTATTTGATCAGGGAAAAACATGATTGATATAATTGCAAACTAAAAGTCAATTTTGAAGGAGGAAACTAATTTCAATTCAACTATAAAACTCATAAGAACCAACATATTTGTAGCCGGTGTTTTTAACTTTTTAAAACCAATGAAAATACTAAACATATACTCAGTTTTTCTTCCAATTTATTTTTACCCAATTTCTCTTTCTATTTCTCTCTTCATTTCCAATCTTATCACTTATTATATCTATCTTTTTTTTCCTTCTTTTTTTTTTCTTTCTACTTCTCTTTTTCTTTCCCTCATACACACCAAATTCTGCTAATAATAGTATATTTATCTTTAATTTAATTTGAAATCCTTTTATTATAGTTTAATGTCATAAAATTTAAGATTAGATGCATAACAATTTAAAAGAAATTTGAATAGTATAGTATAGAAGTGATTGTTGGTAGAACTATCATAATAAACTTGATATCTTTGGAACCAAAGAAAGAAAATAGAAATAGAGGGGAAATTTTAAAATTTCAATTAGAAATAAAAATAAAAGGAAAGAATATTTTAAACTTTTATTTATATAATTAAGTAATATGTAGATCAATCTTTGTTATTGCAATTATGTATATATATAAAAGAAAAAAAATAGTGGGTGTTGGTAGTTGAAAGAATACAAAATAAGTTGGTGGGGTTACATACCCTACATGAGGACAGTCTTTCGGCCGTGGCCTTAACAGTATTATGGAAGAGGTTCTTTGGTTGGGTTAGTGAGGTGAGATTTTTAGAACTTTTGGCCGCCCCAATGGTGAGTGACTCAATTACACAACATAAGCATTTTTTATATGTCTTCGTTTTTTTTATTTTTCCTTTTTTCGATTTCCATGTGGCCCCTTTGGAATCTGGATCTAATATACCAACTGCATTACGGGTCCATTGGAATTGGAAATCCACCTCCAATATCTTTTGTCCCCTTTCACTCCTCACCTATGCATGGCTCCCATTCATTGGTGCAATTCTAATTGCATACATATATATATCTTCCCATATCTTTCAACCTATCTAATCATTGTTTTGGCTAATACACTTTTTTAGTTACTTTTCCCACTTCTTTACACATGCAGATGCGTATCCTTCACCCTTAGTTAATTCAACATGTTCATTGTTCCTTCTTTACCAAATTGGCCCAGATCTTACAACTTTACAAAACACAAATTATTATGCCTTAATTTACTCGCGAAATTGGGAATAGTGTTAATGATTTGTGTCTTTTTGTGAGAAGGGTTAAATGTACCTGCTTATGTCCATTAAGCTTTATTGAATCTTTGAAGTTACCTGAGCTTTTTATTTCGCCTGATTGTATTTTTAGTTTCTCTAATATGATCATTTTACAAAATTGATTTTTTTTTATCATTTTAATTTTATAATTTTAGTCTATATGTCTCTATTAATTTAACATCCAATTTTTAACAAAATATACTTAGACAGTACAGTGAATCATATCATGTCAACATGGTTGGATTGATGTGACTTCAAAAATAAAGTTAATAGATAAATATTAAGTTAATATATAAATAAAAAACTGTGTAAATTTTAAAAAAATAGTGAGATAAAATTTGAAAAATAACAATAATAAAAGGACTAAAAGTATAATTAAGTATTTTTATTTCTAAACTTATTTATAAATGTATATAATAATCAATTTAAAATATTTGAACTAAAACAAAGTAAAAGCATTAAAGATTAATGAAGGCAAAAACAGTGCATGACCCTTAGTTTCGAAATTCAGATCATGGTCTACATGGGAAGGATAGTGATGAACAAATAAAGATAATGAGTTTTATATTTCTGGCAACATTATATATAGAAGCCATGGGTTTTGATGTTTAAATAAATGTTTGCTTATTGTTGGACAAGATAATGTATGGTGTGTATAACTTGTGAGTTGTGATCAATTGTCTTACATTAATAAAAAAAAATTGTAACATTAAAAATTGGCATATTTGAATTTGTTTTGCAGTGGAGACCCGAGAGTGTATGAGAGATTTTGGCGACAAACGGGTGACAAGAGCACGATCGTGATCCCGGGGTGGCAGTCAATGAGTTATTTTTCTGATGTTAGCAACATTTGCTGGTTTTTGGAGGCAGAGTTTGCTAGGGAAGTTGTGAGGTTACACAAAGTGGTTGGTAATGCATTGACACAAGGGCGTCACATTGTTGTTGGAACTGGTTCTTCTCAGCTCTTTCTAGCTGCTCTTTATGCTCTCTCCCCAACTGATGCATCTGAACCCATCAGTGTTGTATGTGCCTCACCCTACTACTCGGTTAGTAACCTTTTTTATATACTCAAATTTCTTCTTACTATTTTTTTAGGGTAGTCTTATTTTAATCTCTAATTTTAAGAAATTAATAAATTAATCCTTTACTAATATTTTTAAAATATCATCTAAATCAGTTTGATTATCAGATTTTAATAATAAATATAGAATTAGATGTTTTTTTTAAAATAAAAAACTATAAGAATAATATCTAAAAATTAGAGATTAAATTGTACCTTACTTATCTCAAATAAAACTACCTTCGTAATTGAGACATTTTAAATTGTTTTGGACCACCGCTTATCCATGATTTTTAAATTAATTTTTACGCCAATATGTAGTTGAGGTTTTGAAAGATGATACATATGTGAGAAGTTAAATATATATTTCTAAACCTATTTCATAAAATGCTTTGTTATTTGTTATAATTAAGTTTAGTAAATGAGTACCCTATCTTATTATTAATTTTTATAATACTTTGTACTTTATAATTAATATCATAAAATATAGTCAATTTTCTATTCATTTAATAAATAAGATTTTTAAGAAGATATTATAGCATAATTTAAAATTGTTCTTTAGTAAAAATGTGTACATAGAGAAATTGTCCCTTTTCTTTATTGGATTAACCGTTAAAAAAATGGATGATTAAAGAAATGCATAGTCATCTGGAAATCTCTTTCTGAAACAGTTTTCATAAATATGGCAATACTTTTGTACTGATTACCATAGTTTGTATAATTTTAACATAAATGATACTTTGACCACTTTGAATTCCGTCAATATAGCAATTTTGTCTGGAGTTTTATATATTTATGGAATTCTTGTATAACCAAGGGACTTAGAAATGGTTTAAAAAAAGGGAATGACACAGACAATTTTATTTTTTCTTGCTTGTGCATGATGAACTACAGACATTTATTATAACAGTTGGAAATTAATAAACATTTAGCTACCGAGTCAATGATGTCCCGGTTGATTCCCTTCTATTTCTTAGATTCTTCTGAAAGAAGCATTTATTAATTGTAGCATTCATTGTGCTCCTGCCATATCTTAAGTATCTGTATCCCGTTATTAATTTTCTGCCCCCAGAGGGCCATATCCAAGTTATTTTTTTAATCTTTGTCCATGTTTATCAAAAACTTCTACTTGTAATTTTTTACATACCTGCACTGCACAATCACATGATACTAATTATTGAATAACTGTTACCGGTTGTAATTTGTTGGGGTTTAGTTAGTTTTCACTTTACACTTTGCACTCCTATGTACATTTTAATTCTCTTGTATCTTTCATTTTTTATCAGTCTAATTTCAATATGATTTGCTAGGAAATTTTTTTATCCTATTTTGAGTTCTATGATGTTTGGCTTCAGTATATGGGTGTTATTTATGTTTTTTCTCAAGCGAACTTCTTCATTGAGAATTCTGATAAACTTTAATTTTTAATTAAATAAGTTGAATTACATTGTGTGATTCATGTAGTTTGATTAAAATTAGGGAGATAAGGTTTTATTGTTGCTGTTGCTCTGGCTTTCATTTATTTTAGTGTATAATGGCAGCATTGAAACTTGAATATAATGCCTTATGGGTACTACTCAAATCCCTTACCACTAACTAGGCTGACCCTAGTGATACTGTTGCTCTGGCTTTCTAATTAGGCCTTACAGGACCTTAATTATCTTGAGGTTTGCAAAGAAAATTGCAGTGACCTGTTTTTACTTTGACTAATGGTTTAACATATAAAGGCTTAGACAAGTGGTTAAACATTTTAATTACATGGTTCTAACTTTTTAATTGAGTTTTTATTAATTGAGTACCATGTTAATTTGGTTTGAGTAATTTTATGGTTTGACATGGAATTGACGAGTGAACTATTGCATTGCAGTCTTACCCATCAATGACGGATCACCTGAAATCAGGGTTATACAAGTGGGGTGGTGATGCAGAAAGTTATGAGAAAGAGGGACCCTACATTGAGCTGGTTACTTCTCCCAATAATCCTGATGGACACGTAAGAAGATCTAAGGTCAATAGAAGTCAGGGTTTTCTGGTCCATGACCTTGCCTATTACTGGCCTCAGTACACTCCTATATCAGCCCCTGCAGATCATGATCTAACCCTTTTTACTGTCTCAAAAAGCACTGGTCATGCAGGAATGCGTATAGGGTAAGTTAATTGACTCATTAAACAAAGAAAGACTTATTTTAAATGTTTATTAAAAAATGTATTCATCATATTGAAACTATAAAAATGTAGTCTAAATAGAAAAAAGTACCATATTTACATGCTTAAAATCAGTTTTAAGAATTGATGTGAAGTTCTTAACATTTTCCTCAAAAGACCAGGCTTCAAACAACATAAAAGAGGGTATAATTTTGAGAAAATATCCATGCAATGATAGTATAATGAGTTTGTACAAAGTCATTTAATCAGAAATGTCGTCTAATTAGATATTGTTATGTTATGTGTAATAAATTTTTAATTTGTTAAAAAGAGTTGCCTTAAAAATTATACTAGATGATTTCTAATTGATTGAAAATATACAACTTTTGTACATGGTTACATAAAGTTTAGGAAGAGAAATTAGTCATTTAAAGTTTAAGTATGCCCTGAACCGTAGTGATATTGATATACTTGCATAAGTTTGTCGTAGCTACTCATATTGTCAGTGAAGTGGAATCAAACATTGACCTTAATAAGCAGAGAGATTTAGGCATACAATGAGCTTTATCAAGAGTGATACTCATATATTGTCTGACAGTGAAATTAAACATAAGCCTACAACAGAAGTGATTGTATATCCTTGTTAGCAGAACAAATGTCAAAATGTATCGAAGGAAAAAAAATGAGTCATTGAGTCTGGATGTTCTGTGAGTAGAATTTTTAAACTACTCTATTTAGTTTTTCATCAGAGGAGTACACCGACATTGTTGTGAGACTAAATACTACCTTCTCTAGGATTTAGTATTTGGTTCAAGGAATTATATTGAGGTGAAACTCCAATTTTAAGTCGTAAATAGTATAAACAACACTCAAAGAACTTTCACTAAATTTTGTCATTTAATATTTGACCCTTTTTGGTAGAACCATAACTAGTTGGACCCTCTTGGAATTACAAAGTCCAGTACCATGTTATTAGAAAAAGAAGAGAAATATGTGCTCATAAGCAAACAAAATTTATATTGGTAAGAGACCATTTGTATAAGATACAGATGCAAATTTATAAAGACTTAAACCTAAAGAGCATAATATCCATATTGAGACATGTATGTTAAAACCCTGTAAACAAAAGAACCAAATTTTCTCACTACTGTTTGATGTGTCCAAAAATATGTGAAGTAGGATGACCTACATTCTTAAAAGTTTCCACTTTGTATTTTGTATAGGTGGGCTCTTGTGAAAGACCAAGATGTAGCAAAGAAAATGACTAAATTCATAGAGCTGAATACAATTGGTGTGTCTAAGGATTCCCAACTCAGGGCTGCTAAGGTTTTAAGGGCAGTGTCTGACAGCTGGGAACAAGGAAATTCCCAAGAGGGTGAGTCATTCTTCAAGTTCAGCCACAAACTCATGGCCAATAGGTGGAAGCAACTGAGACTAGTAGTGGAGCGTAGTGGATTGTTCAGTTTGCCCCAATTTTCTCCAGCATTCTGCACCTTTTTCAACCAGGTCTTGGAACCTCAGCCAGGTACTAACTGAATTGCTGACAAATTTGATTTCATGCATTCCCACTAGTAGATTTCATGTCAAAATGTACATATATTCATTTCTCCATTCTTATGATGCATTTGAATTACTTATTTAATAAGTTATAATCAAATAAATATTTATTCAAAAACTTGGCACAGAAACTTTTCATATCAAGTTAAAAACATTATTTTTGATTATTTTCTTTTGCAAAGATTGTTGAAATGGAAAATCCAAGAATCAAATAATATATCGACTAACAATGTATATTATTATTCAATTACAAATCTACATATGTATGTTTTGCCGACTTTTATAATGCTAATAATTACTTAATAGTCATATTAACATTTATTTTTAATGGGTTTGACAGTATAATTTTTCTCTTGAAGTATAGTGTTTTTTACTGAAGTGTAAAATTACATTGATCTATGCATTTTGTATTAATTACTTTTTAGTATAGTTATTAGTCAGAAATTTTGTATTATACCAAAATGACAATAATAAAGTTACAGTTTAATCAGAAGTTTTTTAATCAATTATTTTAAGTATAATTTTTAAAATAATTGTCATAAAAGTCACATGGTAAGCTTTTTAAACAAATAAACTTAAAAAATTCTGTCTTACTGTTTTTCCTTGTATGCGTTTTTGACAGCATTTGTGTGGTTGAAGTGTGAGGGAAACGTGGAAGACTGCGAAAGCTTCCTTCGAGCACACAACATCTTAACGAGAAGTGGATCACACTTTGGGGTTAGCCCAAAATATGTTAGAATTAGCATGTTGGACACTGATGACAATTTTAACCACTTTCTAGATAGACTCTCTACCATACAGTCTCGATAGTGTGCCTAATGTATGCATGTATAATTAGGAGTGTTAGTTTTCTGTGTGCCAGCAATGCAATTTTGCTCATTCATGTATAATATGTATGGGTCTTGGGGATCATCTTTTGACGGAACTAATTATTGATAAAAAGAAAAAAAGTAACTTTTTTACACTTAGATTAAACTAGTCAATGTTTAGAGTGAGTAATTACACTGTGTAGTTATTTAGTCTTTGTTTAATGAATAAGTAGGTGCGAAACGAAAATAAGTTAAATCGACTAGGTATAGGTGAATCTTGGATTGTCTTGCTCTGTAATCGTTGTTGACTTATGCTTAATTTGATAGTGTGTTACAATCATTCTTTTGAGTTTTACTCCATGTACTTGCTGTAATTTCTTCGTGCATCCTGTTTTTCTTTTATCTTCCCAATCTACTCTCCGAAAGTTAAATTACGCATTAAGGAAGGAATAAAAAAAAAAAAAAAAAAGAATTAAGGAAAGAACAAAGAAAGAAGGAGTGTGAGTTGGCTGTATTTAAGCTACAAGTTCCATCAGAATGAGTGCATAAGAGCAAGGAACAACATGAAAATGGTGAGAACGAGAACGATGGAGTACAAGAACCAGAACAGCGGAGCACAAGAATGACAAGAATGAGGATGAGGAGAACCAGAACAGCGGAGCACAAGAATGACAAGAATGAGGATGAGGAGAACCAGAACAGCGGAGCACAAGAATGACAAGAATGAGGATGAGGAGCAATGAGAATGAGGGTAAGGAACGATTGTTCGGTGAGGTAGGGTTGGAGAACGAAGGAGAAGAAAAACATATCCTAAAAGGAGTTTTTCTATGTCGGTTAAATTTCTAACTGATGTAGATTTAACAAATAACGTTGGTTCCACGAATAACTAATGTGGTATGTCAACATTCACGTGACATGAAAAATGTGACATTATAAATAATTTTTGTACTAGTGTCAATTGAGAAATTATCATAACGGAGAAACTCTATTGATAAGATTCAAAAGTTTATTAAAGAAACTTAAGAGAGAAACTCTCCAAAAGTTCAAAGCTTTATTCAATTATCAAAATATTAAAAGTTCTTACAAGTTTGACGTCGAAGACCTTTTATAGTAGATACAAACTTGCAACTTGGAAAGCAAGCTAAGGTAAAAGGATTAGACTTGAAAATTAAAAAGAGAAAGAATTGAAGTGCAAATTAGGCTAATTATCAAAGAGCGAAATCTAACCATTAATCAAGTTTTTGAATGTGTAGCAAGAGTTACGTGAATATTCTTAGAAGTGGCAAGGATATGTAGTAGGAGGTAAAATGAAAATCAAACTTAATCATTGATTAGATTTTGAATAAATGGCTTAGATTTACTTTAGAGTGACAAGAGTCATGTGATTATTCTAATTTTAAGTTTAAATTTAGATATTGTGATTAGATCTAATTTAAGAATCTAAATTTAAAATGAAATTAAAGGTAAAACCAAATATGCTCATAATTCAAATTTAAATTTAAACATTGTAATTTAGATCTAATTTAAGAATCTAAATTTAAATTAGAGTTAGTGGAATAAATACTACTTCAAACCTGACATGATCTTTACTCTCCTCTTGAGTAAGTGTAATTCATTTTCTCCTATTTATTCTACTGATTCTAGAATTCTTTCACTTTCTGTCTATGTACATATTAAAAGAAAAGAAGGGATATAGTCAAAAAAGATGTCTTGGCCCAAATTTCAAACAAAAATATAAGCTCGGCCTTACATAAATGTTTTAAGATCAACCCAGCCTATGAATTCGGGCTTATATTTTTGTGTCCACTATGCAAACCATCCTACGTATGGGCCTATTTCTTATATAATGGTCTTCGTCGTCTCGTAAATGAAAAGGTTTATATATATCCCTTAGAACTTAAGGATTTTAAATTTAGTTCTTCCACAATGTTTTGCAAACTTTTGATCCTTTATAATTTTCATTATCATTTTTTTATCTGTGATGTTAAAAGTTTCATTAAGTGATTATGCGTTCATCTCTTATCTTAACATTTTCTACGTTAACTACTTCATGTTACATGCATGCTTAAAAATATTATTTATTTGAAAAATTTTAAAATAGTTTTTTGTGTAGTTAAAGTGTGTGTTTAATTTGGAATTGAGTTCATCATCAACTAATTTTTAACTAAAAGTTAGAACATATAACATTAAAAAATTTGTATTATAACGCGCAATTTCTCTGTTTTACTTCTTCGTTTAACGTAGTCTTAACACTAAGCAAAGTATATACATAAGGAAATTTGAAGTGTTGGAGTTCAAGTTAATTCAACATGTGGTAAACTCTAGTATTTAGGATCTAGGTCTTGAATTTCTATGATATTAATCTGTTTCAAGTTGCTATTAATTTTTTACTATTATACAATATCATTTACCATAAAGAAATTTCATTTCATTGGCCCAAACAAATATGAGATTTTCATCTTAAGAAGTGTTCTAATCTCCCTTTCATTTTTCAGCCAAATACGTAACATTTATTATCTACAAAGACTATCTCAACTGTCGTACAAAATACCTAAAAATCCGAACTCTAAATACAAGTTCGTGCAAATCCTTAATGAGACATATTAATTGTCTATAAGCCTTGGCTGCCCTTAATCTGAATGCAATAATACACGAATCTACTTATCAATAATACTTAATGATCCTCCAAACATATATCACAAGATTCATTAGCTATTCAAAAAAGGATAAAGAGAACCCCTTTAACTTATTGGTCTGTTGATCATGATGACCAACATATCTGAATTAATTTTATCAATTCAAAGACACAATCAACGTTTAATTCCTCAGTTATAAAATAATATTATTTTCATGCAACCATTATTTGAGAGGTGGTTCTAAATTGTTAATGGAATTACAAGAGATACATAGATTATTATACAAACTATATTTACGATATAATTAAAATAGATTCTGATAGTCTTTCTAGGTCCATATTTTGTACCTTTCACAATAATGGTGTGTGAGGACCTTGGTCTTTCTGCGCTAAGTCAGAAATATTGGCCCATGTACGTACAGTATACTAAAAAAAAATTAAGAACCCCACCTTTTCGAAATTCGATCACTGTTAGCTTCTATAAAGAGCAACATTATTTTAAATCCCATAAACCCTACTACGGGCTTATTAAAAATGATGCAATTTTTCTAGGGCCTAAAGTTTCTCAGATAGAGTATCTTATGCCCGTTGGAAGTTGGAACGACCCAAGCATATCTTACAATTATATTCTTTTCATGATTCTTTTACAATATCTACACATAATAAATTGCATGCCCTTAAACGACTCGTGTTGAAAGCTTGAAAAACAGTTACGTTTGAAAAGGAAAATCAAGAGAGAGAAATGAAAAGCATCTATATGATTCATTTAGATAAAAGGGAAAGGAAGGAATGAAATTAGGGCATCACTTTGACCCATAATCATAGGTTTGTTTAGAACAGAAGTAGTGGCAACCATCATGGCCATCATCATTGGAAATCTTGTAGACGAACAACTTTTAGCATAAACTATAATTTTACTAAGGGTCATAAAGAAGTAGATAAAAGCAAACATTGGTCTTCGGCCAAAACTTTTTCCTAGAACTCGTGCATGTGGCAATCAAGCATTATTCTGAATCCTATCAATTAGCTAGGAGTATTTGGAATATAATATAAATATTCCTATCAAATTCAATAGAAATATTGTATGTTATGTATGCTGGATCTTTCTTCGAAATCGTGAAGAATTATTTTATACTTCAAATTAATATATACTTAATTGAAAAGAGCAAAAAAATATATAAAAAAAGATCACTAGATATGAGAAATGATGACTTCGCGGCGTTAAAATTATTGCTTGGAGCATATGATTCCTAAACAAACTCTTAATTTGGTTTTAAGTAAGATTCGTTGCACTGACATACGCATGGTTTGCTTGATTCTCAGAGGCAGCGCACTTGTTTATTTTCTTGCCCCCACACTGATTTCAGAATGATCAAAAGATTGATTAATCTAAAGCATAATCAACTAAGAATTTGTTTGGCTTATCTTTAGTATATGAGCACACATAACATGACTCAGACAAATACATTTATTATTTCTAGTTTTCAATAATTATATTACATATAATATTTTATACTTAATTTCCGTTGATTGATTTTACACCGATAATATATAATAATTAAATCATACTTAATTAATTATATAAAATAACTTTTATATATAAATTCTTTGCACCTTATTTGATTCCTAAAATAAATAAATTATCAAACATATAAATTTTATCAGAACCGGTCCGTCTATTGTCCATGTACGTAGAGGTAAAGAAAGTTTTAGACAAGACTTTTTCTCAATTGATGAAATAATGTTTTTGAGTTTTTAAAGATATAAAATTTATGAATAAAGAGAAAGTCACAGGTGGTATTTGACACAAATTTTCTAACTCTTAAAAATCAACTTTAAAGCTACAAATAAGAACTTTAAATTTAAATAAAGAAGAGACAGAGAACAAAACTTAATTCTTAAAATTAGCTTATATAAAAAATTATTTTATAATTCTACGAAAAAATCATTTTTTTAGAGCTTTAAAGAATTGAGTTTGACAACTAAAGTGGAAAAAATATACAGTTTATGAGAAACTGAAATGTACAACATTATTAATAATACACAGTTTTATAGAATCTGAACTAATAACAATTGAAACTAATTAAGTGGAAAAAAATTATGAGAATCAAAATAGGAAAAAGATCATAATGAAAAACTTGTATCAACAAAAATTGATTTTAATTTTTATTTCTGAAATTACCTTTTAACTTGTTGAATTATACAAAAATTGAAACTTTTCTAAACATTTATACGTAATAAGTATATTTAACGTAATTCACCGACTAAATAAATATATTTAATTAATTTAATTGTTGAATTAAATTATTTTAAAATTTTAATTATAATTAAAAGAGAAAATAGATATATTGAAAATTATATATATATATATATATATATATATATATATATATATATATATATATATATATATATATATATATATATATATATATATATTGGCAAGGGATATAACCCTCTTTTAAAAAATAAAAGAAAATATATTTAAACTAAAATATGGTAAAGTATCTCTCAAAATAGTTAAGTTAAACTAATATTAATATTTACATCTAACAACTTAGGTTAGAGTAACATCTATTTAAAATTACCCTAAAATAATAAACCCCTCCTATCTACTAAGAAGATATGTTGGAAGAATCCTCCATTAAATTGTCACCATCGTTGTCCCTCTGAGGTCTATCTTTGGCCCTATAGAAAGTGGATAACTTCACCTCTTTAGATGGGCAAGATTACGATAAAGATGAATCATAATCTATTTGATGTTCTCAAAGATATATGCCTGATTAGTCAACATATTAGAAGAGGCATTGTCCTCCTCTTTTGACTCAGTCATTTGCACATCCTAGGTCTCTTGTGTAGCACAAGTGTTACCGTGAGAAGATGAAAGTGTCAACGTAGGTAATGGGGATGGTGGTGGTCTGTATTACAATCCTCGTGAAAACAACAATGATGGTTCAACAACAAAAGGTATAAGCTTAACTATCATGTAATGGCGAGGGGTCTCCTATATAAGATGTATATACTTCTCAATGTTATGAATATATTCTAGATGCTCCAGAAAGATCAAAGTGAGACATACCAACCTAGTGTAGTGGTTCTCCCCTAAATCCACCCTTAGGATCCATGTTCTATCAAGGCATTAAATACGTAGAGTGTCCTCAGGTCATTCATAATGTTCTAAGTCATCTTTTGAAATAAAGTGCAAGAGGGGACTCTTTCGTGTGTCGGCATTGACTCACACATAACATATACATAAAACATCACTAAATCCTACAAGTGTCCATATGAGGATACCTACTAGTCATATACGATATACATGATTCTCATCAACATGTTACACTTGAGTAGCTCTTGGCTTAGGGTACACAAGGTAGCACATTCTCTCATTCTTACCTCACATCATAGATTTCTTGTTGCATTAAGGAGTTCATCACAACATTGGAGTTTTCTCCAATAGGATTGCATCGACATAATTCCAACATATTCTCAATTTCACAATCACCACTTTCAAATAATTGTCATTCTAACTAGGGCTTAATAGTCTTAGATCATCACAACAACACTTTCAACATCAACACCAAATAATCTCAACAACATTGTCACTAACAACCATCCATGCAATCCGAAATACTTTACAGGTTCTTTAAAGACATATTAGAACATAATATTTATAAACTAAACATTAACTTCAAAGCATTTCAAAGGATTCCAAAGTATATCATTAGACAAACTTATAAGAAAGACCGAGCCTGATAAGTTCTAATAAAATAACTTAATCATTTTTCCTAAATTCTTATGATTTTTCTAAAAGTCAGATAGAATCTTCTCTATAATTTAGACACTTCCCAAAAAAAAACATTTCTAATATCCAAATTACAACTAGTCCAATGGTCCATAAATAACAATATAGTCAATTACAATTCATTCACCTCTCATCAATTCACAACAAATAATAATTGTCATTTTCACAAAATCGCATTCCAAAATAATTAATATAACAATTGCATCCTATTAATTGAAAACACCGTTACAATCATTCTTCTTTCAAAACGTCAGTGAAAATGTCACATTCAATTATAACATTATCTACAACATAATTACACAAGAGTCAACAAAAAATAGAATTCTTTTTGCTTTTTGTAATGTGCTTTACGACTTAAAATATAAATTTCAACCTCTTCATTAAGCTTATAAACTGTGACCTTTTATCCACAACCTGAATCAAAATTTCCTTCGAGGAAAAATAAAGATAACAAAATATGAGGCAAAACACAATTCTAATTTGAAGAAGAATGGAATTATCAAAACGATACCATTTTCAAAATCTAACTTCGTATTCGTATTCAAAATCAGGAAGATCTAAAAAATGTAGTTAATTTCACAAAAGAAACTTTCCTCATGACTCATATATATTCATTTCGGCCGAAATTTAATCAATCAAAAGCTAAAATGATGACAATGTTGGAGTCTACTCACAAAGATTTACCTCTACACATGCACAAGCCCTTATTACATGACCGCACGTACTTGAATGCTTTTAAGCTTATCAAACTTGTGAAAACTCAAAATGATCGATTGAAATGATCAAGAATAACTTGTGAAAACTCAAAATGATCGATTGAAATGATAAGAATGATACTAGATTGATGAAATAGATTCTAGTAATACAATAGCTTAATAAAAAAAAAAAAGTCTATTTAAGTAAGAAAAAAAGGTAAGACTTCACGTTGGAAACTATTAACAAACCTGGATCCCCTTCTCTTTATTTATAGACTTCCGAATAAAATTACACATAAAATTCACTTGAATGAATTTTGCTCCCTCGCTTGAGTGAGCCACCATTTGCTTGAGCTTACTTATTATGCTTCATTTGCCAGTGAATTCACACATTATACAATATTAATAATGAGTCTTAAGTTTGAGTATTAATAAACTTAAACATCAATATACATTTACACACATACATCATAAATAAAGGAATATTTTAAGACTTAAAATTTTAGAGTGTTAAAGCTTTTTACATCATCATCTAATTATATATCCTAATTTATGAGAAATTTATTGGCTTTTATGTTAGATGCTTTAAAAATTACATGTAAAATAATTTGTAATTGTAAAATTTTTATGCTTAAATTTAGTGTGTTTAAAATAAATTTAAACTAAATATTCTATATTAGCTAAAAATAATTTAGTGTGTTTTGTGCAACGTGGTGAATGTTTAGATAACATTTTAAGATTAATTAAATTTTTTTTATCAACTTTTAATCTTTTACTTATTTTCTATCCATACTTTTAATTCTTAACATTTAATTATATTTTCTATCCATATTTTTTCATAATCACATTAATAATTAACCTTTTTAATTACAAGAAACTAAAATCTATAATATAAAATAACCAAGGACGGAAAACTTAATTAATTTATAGATTCAATTTTATCTTTATTTTTTTTAATATTCCGAGTTTAGTCAATATTTCTCAATTTCGTTCAAACGCTTGTTATATTTCCTTGTCTTGCTTTCTATCACACATATCACTTGCACTTCTCTCTTTCTTCACCGGGTGTCAAATGACCTTTTGTTGTCCACTAATATATATATATATATATATATATATATATATATATATATATATATATATATATATATATATATATATATATATATATATATAATCACTCACGAAATCTATTAATTAAACATTATAAGCTCGTGTGGTTTTCTTTTTTGTTGGTTTATACGAAACCCTAATTAATTTAAAATGATCAGTGCACAGGAGATTAACCATGGACTGTGGTAATCACTACAGATGCTAGGTTATATACAATAATGCTTTAGCACTACTTTTGGTTAACTATAGGCAGATCCACATTGAGTTATCATATATACTTAAGAAACATTTTACTATCAATTGATTGGAAGTAGATTAACGAATAGGACTAGCCGGTGAAAGTCAAAGAAGGCTTTTCCAGTCAAATGACTTTTTACTTTTAAGGTGGAGGTCACAGTATTCATTATACCGGAAAAAGTCACAATATATTCACACACGCATTAACCCTAATTGCCTAAAGTAGCATATTCAGATTATATTCATCTTCTTTGGTAAAGTAAGTGTTATTATATTTAACATATAGTTTGCAATTAATATTTGAGTTTAGTGGTTTTCTTTAATGTAGATTTTAGTGGCAATTGGTAGTTTTTAGTAAGAGCATTTAAACCGCTAATCTTCTCCGTTCATTCTTTAAGTCTTCCTCTGTTACTAGATCAATCTTGCTATAACTCATTTCTTTAACAAAGATTACTAATAAAATGTATTCACCTTCTATATGTATCTATCTTTTTTATGTGGTCCTCTTAAATCTTTGTACTCGAATTACAGTATCTCTTGTATTTTAATTGGCTAGCTAGTAATAAATTTGAGGTTTATTTGCACTTTACGCTCTAAAACTTTCATGACCAGGCAATTTTTGTGTCTGTTTTTTTCTGTCACATTTATCCCTTAAATTTCATAATCTCGTGATTTATTATCATATAAAAACTGTTATGAATAAGATACTTTATGATGATTTTACCTCTAAACTCTTATAATTAAGATAATTTTGTAATAATTTTTCTGTTAATCATAACAGTTTTTTATAGAAGCGAAAGTTGCAAGATTGTGAAAGTTTAATGATAAAATTCACACACAAAAAAAAAAAAACTGAAGATAAAAATTGTCAGAACATAAAAGTGGGATATATAATACAATTATGGCTAAATTTTATGCTTATAAAGAAAATATATGTATATTTGAAATAAATGAATGCATTAACTGTTGTAAACGTTTTAATATTTATATTCCATTTCAATGAATAATAAAATAAAGAAATGGATGGCAAGACTTTGAAGTGGTTGTTGACGATTGAGTGAGAAATAATTAATGAAAAGAGAAATAAATAAAAGGTGGGAGTGAGAAGTAATTGTGAAAACATATAGTTAAAATCATTGGGGAGATTGATTAGGAGTAGTATTGGGTGTTGAATTTCAAAGTTGGAATATTTTTGGTACACTCAATTGAAGTTGACACATGACGTGTGCACGTATACCTGTCTGTAAATACTATTAGCATGACAATAGACTTGTTTGTCTCTCTTGACTCGAATAACGTAAGTACATTAGTACGTGTTTGGTGTCTGTGAGTCTATGAATAAAAAAGAAGAGAGAGATATTGAAGTTGAACATTGAAATCACATAACATAACGCAAACGAAAGATACAAGTAGTGGACCCATTTTGTTAGGTCGATGAGGACATAAAGAATTTGGTTGTGGGGGCTTAAATAGGGATAGGACCCCCCAATACCCTTCACCACATGTTTGTCCTTTTTAATAACCTCACCATGCCTGCAAATTTTCACCTGCTCTTTGCTTCTTTTCCACGTCTTGAGGTGCAGAGCTAAGAAGATTGATGGATTCTGAAATTATAACTATAGCATTCATTCAGAGGAACAACAAGTTCAGAAAGCCATACTCACTTTTCTCTGACCCCTTACAGTGCTTATATCACTACCTACCTACCTTTCCTCATATCATTACTTCATCCATTCCTAAATTATTTATATTTAAGGTTAATTAGTGCATCTTAATTTTTTTTAATTTGTTAAATAGAAGTATAAAACATAATAATCTAACTAGAAATTAACCTCTAAATCAGAAAACTCAAACAGACTCCATCCATCCTTGAGGCAACATTGTAAATAAATCAAGTGTTACATCGAACACACGAGATTAAGAGGTTATAGAAAGATTAGTCTTGATTAAAAATCTGATTGACCATATTTAGTGACTTAATTATGTTTTTTCATTCATGAGAGTTAAATTCAAGATTTCACTCAAATGATCCAATTTCATTATTACTTGAACTTTAATTATCAAATAAGAAAAAAAGTAGTAACATGATTTGGTGAAGTTTATAAAATATCAATAACTTTGAAATAAAAGGTAAAGCCTAAAATATCTATAATGTAAAAATGAAAAATAAAGTATTGTTTAATAAAAAGAAAAGAGTTAACCAATACTATATGGGTTATCTAATTATAGAATCACGAGTAAAATAATTTTAATTGAAAAAAGTGTAATAGTGCTGCATTGCAAACACGAGTAAAATAATTCTAATTAAAGAATCTATTGTGATTTAATTTCAATATATATTTTGCTAAAAAAATTACTTATTCAATCTTTAACCGGTACCATACTTGTTAGAAGGATCCTTATTTAATATGCATTGCAAACATATATATAATCTTTTTTAAAATTGGTTGTTCCAATGCCAAACCATGGAATACCATATACTAGAATATATTATATAATAGGAATTAAAAGGGACTTGACGAATATAAGGTAGATATTCTGAAGGAAAGTTGATAAGGATTAGATTTGGTTCACCAAAAATTCCAAGAAAGAAAAAGTCGAGGCTTTTGGTGATCTCGAGGAGAAAGCATGAAGGGTCAGAGAAATAGGAAGAGAGAGAGTGATGAATTGGAAGACTAACTAAGAAGAGGACGTGACTCTCACTTGTATAGCTAAGAATTGAGGAAGAAGAGGGTCTGTGTCAGGCCCTCCCTTATACTCTTATTTTCTGAGAGAGAGTGATAAGGGATGTTGTGATTTATCTGGATTCTTATGAGTGTAACAGTGTCCGTGCTGTGTGCTGTGTGCTGTGTGCTGCCAGTGGGAGAAAAGTGACTGACAAAAGTTAAGCAGTGAGCGACACAATTAGAGGTTTTATGTACCCACCTCAGATGATTGCAAACACACATGAATCAATTACTCAATATTCATTAATATCAGTGAAACAAACATACATCATCGAAGAAAATAAGGTTATGTCATTTAATTCCATCATTAGTTTTCGGATATACCTTCCTCTTTACACTTATTTTTAAGAAATTAATTATATTTTAGTTAAGTCTTACATTTATAAAATTAAATCATTGTGATATATTCTGCTCAATTAAAAGAGATATTATCAAAATTTATAATAAAATTATATAATAATATAAATTTTTTTAACCAAAATTTCATAAAATAATTTTTTTTAAAAGACACAATTTTCAATAACTGAAATTGAATTGTGATAATCAAGTTTAGAAATTTGAGATTAAATTGATACAAATATTAATCATGAAATAAAATTAAATAAGAAAATAATATGTGATACCAAATAAGTAATTAAACAAAAAAATAAATGAAAAATACTTTTTTAATGTATATTCTTGGGTTTGAAGTAAAAAAGTAACCATTCAGAATAGAAGATTTATCTTCTGTCAAATATTTTCCTATAAAGTGCATATCAAAAATCAAACTCCTAACTACAGAAAAATTATATATTAATCTTGTCATCGCGTTGTTGACAATGCTTTAACGGTTTAACATGACGGCTTGCTTTTCTTTTGAGAGATGAAAGGTTTTTTCACTGTTATTACTTTTCTTCAGGGAACATGGAGCTGGAGTGAATGCGGCTCAAGGTGTGTTTGAGTTGGAACACTGCTTTTGTTTTATTTTATTTTTGCTATTTTGTATATGCTCATGGGAGAAAAGAAAACCCTAACCCTATTATTTTCTCTGATTTCGAAATTGCTGCAACAAACGTTTAGGATTCTGATCTCGCCAGGATCGGTTCAGAATTTTACCTGTCATATTGCGAACTAACATTTTCCTAGAATTAATAAACAAATTTCATTAAAAAATGCCAAAACTAAGAGTAATCCAATTCTATTGGTTTAATGAAAGAAGAAAAAGAAGTATAGAACATTAAAATTTATTAAAATTTATAGTTATACGAGTCAAAAAATAAAAATAAAAGTATGATATTTTCTTTTATTGTATATGCATGCAAGTTGTTGTCAATGTATTTGCAGTAGTTTATATGAGAGAGAGGAAGAGGGTTGTGACTGTTTGAGTTTCACTGCATTGTCTGGGGGAGAGTGTTGGTGTGGTTGATAGTAACAGTTTCGAAGTAGTAGCTATAGGGTACTTGTTGAAAGAGAAGACAGACAAAAGAAAAAGAAGAAAGAAAGAAATATATAAAAGCTGAAAAACCCTAAACATGAACTAATATAAGAATATCTGCTACTACTTTTTATATTGGATCCAATGAGGACAGTGACTGTGGCTCACTATTTCACTCAATTTTTTATTCAAGAAAAATAAGAGGTTGTTGTTGAGGCTCACTCTCACGGGAATTAAGACTATAGAGACCAAGTCTTTTTAGAACTTGGAGATTCATCATCCCACCTTTTTCTCGGTACATGATGAAAACTACAATTCAAAACAAGTTTGGATTGCAGCTATAACACAGAGACACAGATTCAGAGAAACACTGCTCGTTTTCCTGTTAGTTGAGTTCATCAAACACCATCCCCAATATAACCACTGTGCTTTCAAAAGAACCCTATTGAGACTAGATATGTAGCATGCACCACTAATTAACAAGTTGTTAGGGTTACCAGGAAGACAGACTTTTACACCAAAAGCTACCTTTTACAACATTTGAGATTGAGACTTGTGAGAGTTCCTACATGTATTCATATATGCTTTGAACTCAAACGTAATATCTTGTTTCTGTGTCTGTGATTGTGACATTGTCCCAATAATCAACTCAACTTCCTCACTGTTGTCACTGACATTGCTTCTGTGCCTTTATTTTAGGGAAATTCTCTATTTAGCTTAATTGAGTTAGAGAAAAATTTTACTACACCAAAATGACAACCCATTCTTGATATCTAAAACAAGATACTGAGTTTAAAGTCTGAAATCATGAGTTGTAAATAAAAAAGTGCTTGTCATAAAGTGATTAGTTAAGTTTTCTAACAACATTAATCAAGACAAAATTTAATGGTAGTGCTTTAAATTTTATTTTTGTATTATTCTTCAATTAAAATTAATATTTTATTTTAATAATATGTATATATAATAAATAATTGATTAAATTATTATGCATAATAAAAATATAAGTCTACTGAAATAACAATATAAACAACAGTTAAAAAATTATACCTAAGTTTAATCCTATTTATCTTTTTACCAAAGTGTTCATCATAGTAAAAAAAAAAAAAAAAAAAAGCAAAGGTTACTGCAGAAACTTTCAAACGGTTGGTGAAGCAAATTAACTCAATGAATGGTTGCCAACTCAAGTAATTAGTAAAGGAAACTAAACAATATTTAAATCATTGGTTTAAAACC
This sequence comes from Hylodesmum podocarpum, assembly GCA_026586105.1. Classification (NCBI taxonomy): domain Eukaryota; kingdom Viridiplantae; phylum Streptophyta; class Magnoliopsida; order Fabales; family Fabaceae; genus Hylodesmum; species Hylodesmum podocarpum. The sequence continues at coordinate 1,784,789 of JALJEV010000549.1, read as the reverse complement.
AGACATGCATATAAAATGGGGGCAATTAACAAGGGATCAGTTAAATAAACATGGAGAAAGTAAAACGGTGGTCCAAGAAGAAGAGGAAAATTAAAGTGGAAAACAATTAAAGGGGTAGGGAATATATATAGGGTAAGTAGGACTATAAGCGTCTAACCCGTAGAGTTAGGCTTTAGAATCAAGTAACGTTATCGCTCATTTATTCTTAATCATAAACAATGACAGAGAATGTCAACTCCGCATGCTCACTGCACATGCCTATAGAGAGTTGCACTGAATACACAATAAAGAGTAGTAGCAATAGGTCTAGTAGTATAGTAGTCATACATTGCATACTATGCATGCTCTTCTACCACTGACTTATTTATGACTTAAATTTTTGGAAATACTACACCTTAGTTTTTGGTACCTTAGGTCTTATAATAAACAAACACATGTTCATCATCAACCTAGAAATTAATTAAACAAAACCCCTTCAAATTAAATTTTAAGATAAATTAAATAGTAGACCTTCACTCACCTAGCCAGAAGAGTCCAAGTGAGGCTACATAACTAGATATTATAAATATTGCAAGGCATGCCTCAAGAGGCATAAACCCTAGATGTGCAATATTTATTTTTTCTTGATAAGTTATATACCTCCTTCTTCTCCTCCTCCATCATTGATATCCGGATGAGGAGAGGTATCAATATTCCATGGAAGAGAATAAGGGAAAGATGATGAGTAAGTGGTAGGAGAAGGCCTATAAAACCCACTTGCTTCATTACCAAACCTTGCATTATAAGACCTTTGTGGCAATATTTGTGGATTAAGTGACGTTGTCATTGTTGTTGTCATTGCCGGTGGCACAGAAAGAGAGGGTGGAGGCATGTCATTGCAAGCATAGCGAAGAAGATCGGCATTGGCGGAATCAAGTTCCTTTTGAAGCCTTTGAACTTGTCTTTGGAGGAAGGAGATGGCACCTACACAGCCATAGACAGGGTCTCTCACACGCGCCTCGGCTTCGTAGGCGAGTGAGTTCACAGCATCTTCCCTCTGGTGAGGAAGGAGTTCGTTGAGGAGTTTTGTCACATTGCTTGCACCGAAGATCTTGTGCACGTTCGCGAATTTTTGAGGCTCTTCGGGTGGGAAGTATGGCGCAAATATGCAACCTGGAAGGCACTTCCTCCTCAAGAATTTGCAGGCAGCACATGGAGAGTTGTAGGAGCTTGATGATGCCATTTCTTGATTTCCCCTAAAAGGAAAAAAGATTCACATGGAATTAAATCAATTACCAAAACTTTCCCTTCTTGACTGTCTAGAGTTTGTTCCTTTTTTTTTTTTATTTTTTTTTATTTTAAAGATAACAAAGTTTAGATTAGAAGATACAAGATAGAAAGGATGGCCACCAACATCAATGAAAATATATGGTGAGATTTGTGATTTTCTTATTACTTACTAGTGAGTTAACCTGGAATGGAACACAAGTCCTAATTTTATATGTTGGAGTAGAAGACTGACCAAATAGTCTATGTGTTGCTCTAGAAAGCGTTTTCAGTTTGAATATTATTACCAAAGTGAATGGTGAAAAAAGAAAGGAAAGAAAATTGGATCTGATTCTATTTCAGTTACACCCTTTTCATTGTTCTACTCTTCTTAAAAAAAAAAAAAAAGATCTCGTTAGTTTGTGTTCTTTCTTTGATCAAAGTGATCAATTAATTATAGCAAACAAAAAAAAAAACGGGGGTTGTATGAATCCATAATTATTATTCAATAGTTTTGGTCAGTATTACTTACTATATATATATATATAATGAAGCAAAAATATTTTTGAAAAGATTTTTAAATTGAGAAAATGTTAATTAAGTAGTCGGATCTTGTAGACCCTTTAACCTGCCTTGATGATCCTTCCTTTCTGAAATCTCTTAAGCCGTAACCTTCCCCAACACAAATATAGGTACACGAGACTTTACTAACTGATGTAAATTTAAGGATCAGTTGTCACTTTCTTAAATTATATTATATTATGGTATGACCATCTTTATCCTTTCTTTTTCTTTCACAAACTTTCTTCTTTGTTTTCTTAAAATATATTTTCCTTCTTTCCTTTCTTCTTTTTTCTATTCATCACAAAAAATGATTGAAGAATTCTTAATTTTAATCGTGAAACTCCCATTAGTTTCTGGTTGTGTTCTATCTTCTTCCTTGTTGATTCATCAGAAACTTCCGCACACTAACATAGACAAGAAAACTTTATATATATATCTTTCTTCTTCTGGAATAATTCAGCTGCATGACCAAGTTAAAACTTATAATTAAGTGAGTTGAATTAACAAGGGATTCCGGCTGCAGCAACGAAGCATGATTGTATTGATGACTGCATCATCAAAAAAGTGTATATAAAATGGGAAAAAAGCCCTAAACATTGACTTCTCAAAAGGATCCATTTTGTCTAGATAGAAACTGATACTTTACTTGAAAGAACATCAAACAGAGAAAAAGAACTATACATGCATAGAGAGAACAAGCAAAGAGGGAAAGCTACACAAAATGAACATGATTTTACCTGTTTGTGATGTTAGGTTTCTTTGATCAGATGAACTATATAAAAGGGAAGTACCTTTTCTTTTTCACTTGTGGGAGACCCTTTTAGAAGCTGCTCTTTTACCCTCACAAGACAAAAGGGCCTTAGCCAATGAGAGATATAAGGCGCAGATTTGTCACTGCTGGAAGAGAACCCTTAAAGTGGAAACCCTAACTGCAAGACTGACGCAAAGTGAGAGAGAGAGAGAGAGATATAGAGAAGGGTGTGGAAACTGAAAATTAAGTGGGAAAAGTTTGATGAGGGAGAGAAGGCAAACAGCATTGAGTGGATGAAGAAGGAATGGATGCAAAAGACAAAGGTAATAAATGGAGGTACACTATAAAAGAATGACTATGACCTTGCATCTAATAATAATATCACCAATGTGGGCATGTCTCCCATTCCCACTCCCTTTCTAATTAACCCATGCACTAATTAAAATTAATTCTTAAATATAATTATTTTTTAAGAAGAGAATACACTTGAAAGTAAAAAAAAAATTATAAACAATTTTATTTCTGGTGTTTTATAAGAAATAAATTATAGTTTAATTCGTATTAGTTATGATTTTTTTTTTATAATATTTGTCTACAAAATATTCATGCATATTAAGAAAATGATGAATACTTTTATAAATATTAGTGCATCCAGCTTTTATTTAATAATTTTCTGAAAAAGTATTCAAATTATATATATTGACAGAAAATATAACATCCATCTCTAAAAATATTTTACTAAAAATATTTTACTAAAAAATATAATATTTGACAAGGTAATGATATATTTTCCTACAAAATATTTGTATTAATACAACTAATACTTTATTATTATTAGAAAAAGTAATGAATGAAAAATTAAACACATTTAATTTTTTAGACACATGAAAATATTGAATATTCTTTTTTATTTATTAAAATGAATAGTAAATCAGGTATACTTAATTATTCAAAATTATTTTCACTTAAAACCTTTTGTTTTCAAATCATTGATAAGTATCGATAGACAGTTAGACACTAGTTAGTATTAATTTGTCTGTTAAAAAAGCAAAAGGCGAAACACTATTATAAGATAGAGCAATATTAATTAAAAACATAACTTAATTACAATTTTGTCAAATATATAATCGAGTAAGATCAAATAATATTTATTTCAAACAATAATTTCTAACACCATCACCTACATATTTTGAAATTATAGATATAAAATTATTCACGAGCTTGCACTTACTGGCTAGTTACTAAAGTATCTAGAATAACGGCAGTCACATTAATCAGTAAATGCAATTAATCTTTGATCCAATAGGTTTGAGAAATATTGTAGTCTCTGATTGAAAAAAATAGTCACTGGAAGTTTGCTTTACCTTCTTTTTTTTTCTTTTTTCCTGAGTGTGAAATAGCCTAAAATTTCTGTGTACGTACGGTTATCTTTTGCATTCGAAGCAGGATAGTTGGACTTTTATGCATCAATTGATTATCATTCATCTTAAACTCTAAACAATGATGATGCAATACTTATTGTATAGTTAGATCTATATCTCCATGATCATTTGATGAGGATATTATGTTTAGAAATATATACCATGTAGATTTGTTAATTTCCGATTTTATTTCCGATTCATTAACTTTATCAGCTTTATGTCGTTGGATAGCTAATAATTAATAAGATAGTGCCAAAAGTAATCATTTAATCGGGGATGGACTTGTTTCCCAAATCTCTTAAATTGGTCAAATAATGTGTGGACATATCTTCTAAAGCATTTCTTTCTTTGAGTGAATTAGAGGTAGCATTTTTTTTAATTAATAGAATATGATACTAAATCTCTAAATACATATTTAAGAGAGCGAGAAAGTTATTTAATATGTTACACCATATTGTGTTTTGTTATAACATGGCATATTTAATATGTTACACCATATTGTGTTTTGTTATAACATGGCATGAACTGTCCAATGTTGACTAATTTTGTTAAAGACTTGGAGTACACATGACATAGATATACTTCTCTTTTAACCTAATTAATTTCATATCTAAACTAACCATTAGGATTCGATTCTTGGACAAGTTGTGTAATTAACTTTTTCAAATTAAGCATATATAATGCAATCCCACCCTAAAAATTATAAAAATAAATAAAGTATCCATAGATTGGGTTTGGACATTGTTGGATTTATTATAAGAGGTGTCAATTTAAACTAGTATTTGGCATTTATCTCAAGTCATATTATTTTTGAAAGAATATTTGAATAAAAATTTTTGGTACTAAATCATTATTTTCTGGAATTTAATTTTAATATACTAATATAGAATAAAAAATTTCATATTATAACTCAGTTATGAATTTCTATATGTGATACAATTGTAATATTTTGTAATAACTATTTAATGATTTTTATTTAATTGAAAATAAATATTTTTTCAACTATAATGTAAAGTGTAAACTATCCATAATGTCTTTTATTATTGTACAAGAAATGATTACATTTGTTGTACCTTTAATCATGTGGTATAGGATTGAATGCTAGAAATTAACGCGGTTAAGGAACAAACTATATTGAAATAAGGAAATTGTATATATTAAAAACAAGAAGAAACTACTATATTTATATATTAATATTAACAATAAGGGGAAAAGTAAAGAAAACAAATCAATTAATGATACATAAGAGTATGAATTCATCAATCGATTTCGCAATGAAGAAAATATACGTATTTATATTCAAATGTGTTATATTGAAATGTTACTGTTTTATATTGAAGTGGTTACAGATTTTATGTGGATGGTCGAGAGTAGTGAGAACATGACACCAAAGAAATAGGTAATGGATCTTGTCCGTTTAAGGCATTATAATCTGCAGGCACTCTAGTGAAGCAACAAATTCTATACATATTAAAGCCACGAATCATTTCGTATACCCTTCAATAACGACTTTGGCGCAGTTGAAGGAGTAATGCTATTGCTATTGCTATTGCTATTGCTTTTGCCTTTTTTTTACCCAACGTAATGCTATTGCTATGTCACACCAAATCGTTATTCACAATATATTTCTTCTGCCCTTAGATTTTTATTCTTTCCATTTGATTCCCAACAATCATTAACCCTAGCTACACATAATGTATATATAACAATTAACTTTTTCTCTCATTAACCATTTTCTGCGCCGGGAGTTGGAGTACTGAACGTCAAATATTAATTGCTGTGGGAAGCTTTCCATTTTGTGTCTACCACAGCATGTAACATGCAATTTACCTTTATATTTTCGTATCTATGCAAATATATATATACTGTGTTGCCATAATTTTTCTTTTGAATGTTTATCCTCGTTTCAAACGAACCTGTGAAGCAATTTTGCCTTTTCGGTCGCTAATAGTCGTGTTATTTAATGAGATGAAGAACCAAAGTGTTCCTGTGGATATATATTTCTGAAGTCATTTTAATTTCTTCATTACTTATTTTATTAGCTAAAATAAATGTATTTAGTAATTTATAACATATTTTTCTAAATATTATTTAAATTTGAACTTATATATACTTTTTATTTTACATTATTATTTTCTTTTATACTTAATATTTTACTAAAATTTCTTAGTTTTAAATTATTTAACATTAATTGCATTATTTATTCTGATAATTTCGTTAATATTATTTTTGGGTACACATCTTGTGCCTTTTATTAGCCGTTTGATTATATATGTTATTAGTCCTTTTGCTGATAAAAAATTATATTATTTTATTCAATAAAATATCTGATCTTTAATTAGAAATATAAGAGCTTGAAATTAATTGAATTTTTTATAACGATCTAAAATTATATCTCTTTTTATGAAATAAAAATATATTATTTAATTGATTAAATTACCAAAATAAAATTTTAGTTAAAAACTAATATTTCAACTTTAGATTTATCAAACATTTATAACTTAATTATCTCCACATTTCATATACAATCTAGTTTCGATATGATATCACCTAGGACAGATAAATTAAGCCAATTAACACCCTTGCATATAAGTTTTAATTTAAGAGTGATGGATAATATAATTAACTTTACCAATTATAATATGATTTGGTACAAGAACTATTTGATATACAAGAAGTGACAACACATGATAGTGACGACCTATATATTTATTTACATTAGGTGATAGCAATGGCAGAGTTCCCCCACCTACCTACATACATCACCCATCACCTGACTGTTATATATGTATACTTTGCTTTCTAGTTAATTATTATTGCTACATTATAATAGTTAATTAAACTCACAAACAAATGAAATCTAAAGGTATGGAAAAATAGCTTGATTGCATACTTCGTGATGCAATGATTAGCTAAAGATAATCCCAGCCGCATAGAGAACTTAAAAGTTGAAGGTTTAATATTTAATTTGTTATTTTAAATTTATTTGTTTTCTAAAAGTGGAAATGTTGTTGCTTTCTGATCACAGTCTTAATCAAGCAAAGATGGAGTTTGTGTATACTACAATCATAAATATTTTACTCTAGGAGTTGTGCAGCATCATATACCCCATAGGAAATTTTAAGATTCCCGTAAAGTTGTTAAAGGTTTGATTAATCAATCCCTTGGATGGTAAGGATGTAATTAGGATCATAGTATTATGATAAATATATGTTGAACACAAATGAGCCATGATTGGAGAAATTTTTTTTTTTAATTATTTACAATTTTGATTTTTGGTTCCATTAAATTTTTTTATCAACTTTTAATTTTTTTTCTTTATTTTCTTTCAAGATGTTTATTCATTCATATTAAATTAAATCATTAAATATAGATATAAAATTTTATATAAGTTTTTTTAACGTGACCATGTTAATATTTAATTATTTAAATTTAATGTTGTAATAGTTGACCCAAAACAAACCTAATTAATCTGTTTCTTTTTCCTTCTTTAATCTCTTCTTTGATTTTAGGCTCTTTCAAAACAGTAAAACTGAACAGATGACATTCACAGATGAATCGTCTCTTTTAAATATATTTTTTATTTTGCAATAAATAAATTAAGATCAGAACTCTTGACTACTTAAAGTTGACCTAATGTCCCTTGACTTATTATTTAATAATTACTGTTTAATCATTTGGAAAATCCTCATACATAAGTTTAAATGTTATTTGAAACCGTTTTACATGTTCATTTAATTATAAATAAAATTTTGTATAATTTATAATAATTTTATTATTAAAGGTATAATAAATATGAATTATATTTAGTTGATAGTATATTTTGATAATTGTTTTTTAGAATTAGCTTTTGTTGTAAAGTTAATCTAAATGTTCTGGGTCATGAAAAAGTGTTTAAATTGAGCAAAATTGGAACATAGACTTGGATTAGGTCCAATCGGAAGAAATTTCTTATATTGATTGGTTATCTAATCCATTGACTTGATCAATGTGTAACAGGGAAAAATAATTGGACTGAAGGGTCGAAGAACTCTTTATATTCTTGTAAATTTCTTACTTCAAATGTCCAATCTCAAAAATAACTATTAAGTAAACAACTTTGCATGATTAACAAAATTAATAGTTTATATGAAAATTTTAAATTAAAAAATGGGCCAAATTTTTTGTTATCTATTAATTTTTTTAAGAAAAAATAAAATTAAAAGGGAGTACAAGACAATCTACAAAATTAAGCTAGCTAACCAAAGCTTTTACGATAAGAGCAATACAAGAAAAAGGTTTAATACATCAGAAAAACAGAACAGTCCCTTGTAAATTTTTCGATATCCAAGTGTCTATTTTTCTTTTTCCTTCTCTTTGAAATCTCATTTCCACATATGGTGTTAATTAATACCATATATAAATATTTCTTATGGTACATATCACATAGAACATGAAAAAATGGTCATAATGCTTTAGGGAAGACCATTTGAAAATTGATAGAGAATGCACAAATAACAAAATAAAATATTAAAAATTCACCTAGACAATCACAATTGAAAGGGAAAGAACAAGTGAGTGAAATAAGTGGTCCACTACTGTTGCATCTGCCCTAAGTCCTTATCATTTTCCCTCAATACTTGCTTATCATCACTTTCAGTCTCCATTCTCCCCAACCACAATTTCAAAGTCACTCCCAAATGTTTCGGACCCCATGTGTGGCAGTTGAAGATATATCTAAAGATAAGATGACCCTAATTTTTTTTCTTCTACCCCAATAGTAGTAGTAGTCAATAGGGTTTGATTTTGACACTGCATAGCCACTCATATTTGTGATGTGCTGATTGCCTTAACTTTACTTACATTATTTTCTTTTTCCAAAAGAAACACATGCATATACTAATAATAAAGTAATGTGATATATCATCTATTTCTTTTATTACATAATATATTTGTTCCTCTTATCCCTACATTATCTTCTTACATTTGGGAACGTGCCACATCATGCTTGTTTTTGGCCCTCAGAAAAAAAGTTGCATGGCTCACCAAGTATCAATATTAATTAATTCACATTCATGTAAACTATATGTTAAAACAATATGAAATTATTTTATACACAACAAATTATTTTAAGGGAAACCCTGTATATGTACAGAAATTTAATCAATTTGATCTTGAATAATAATTTGTGTGGCATGATGCGATTGCACGACAAGACGAGTCATTACACTGCACTTTCCTTTCGATATATTCCTGGGAAAGATTGTGACTATAGATGAACACTTCAACGTCCTTACTGATCTTTCATTTCCATACATTCCTGGGAAAGATTATGACTATACTATATACAAACAATTTTCTTTTTAAGAAATATTAATAAAATATTTTCGAACAAACTCTTTTAAATATATTAATTCTTTCTTATTAATTAAATTTTATTGAAAACACTAAAATTTGATAAATTTCATGTTATATTTAATTTTTTCTCTTATAACTTTATAACTTTCAATATATTTTACTTAAATAGGAAATATATTTATAAAAAATGTACTGGAGAGTTTGTTGTTGTAATTATTTTCCTAAGTAATGGAAACATTATGTGTACACGTGGGAACACGTAATGTCTTAATAATTAAGATGTTTGGAACAGTTGAGATATTCCTCCTTTTTCACAAACACAATGTTAATTCCTGTCTATGCAAACATATGTGAGAATGTGTGAAACTACTATACGGAGTACAGAACCACTCTACGAATCAATATTGGTCCTGTAATTAGTTTATGTGCTCATGGCTAAATCTGTGTGCCTTTGCATGATGCTATTCTTATATTAAATTACTAGGTTAGTGTCCAGGAAGAATAAGAAAAATTTCTTTTAATTAATATATATGGAAAAATTTTAAATTTATTTTTAGTCTTTCAAATTTCAGATAAATTTTATTTTAATTCTTTACATTTATAAGTAATACTTTTAATTTCTCAATTCCTAAAGAAGTGTAATTTTATTTTCTTAAATTTGGTTTGAATAGTGTTTATAAGCACTATTAGATAGTGTTTGAGCAATTAAAATAATATATTTGAAATTTGAAGAACTATAAAAAATATTTATTTTAAATTTGATGAACCAAATTTAATTTTATTTTAAATTTAAGAGATTAAAAAAATATTTAAATCATATTGGTGATTTCAATTAGAATGAATGAAAGTACTTTTATTTTTAATACAAAGTTTCAGTTATCGAGTTAAATATTTTTTGAGAAGTTCAGTGAGTTAAATATATTAAGTTTATTAGGGTCCAAGTAGACCACACAACTTATATAATGTTTACAAAAATATTATTCTATTTATTACAATCAAAATTTTCACATTGATAACGAAATCTGAATTTACATACTTATTATAAAACATTAAACCGTATTTTTACTATACTTTTTCTCTTACAACCTCATCATTATTAATTCAAGTAATTTTCTTTTAGATGGCCCATAGGAGGAAAAATAAAGAAAGCAAAGATTTAATTGTGAGAGTGGACTAGTGAAGCCAAATCGGTGTGCGATCCAACGTGATAGGGGTAAAGGAGTGCCTGTGATGTGCCTTTATGTATGATTAATTAAAACTGGCCCTAATGATTAGAGAACATATAAACTTGGACTATGCAATCTTGCTTTCGGAAAGATAATTCATCAGAATAATAACTAAATAAGGGCTACTTTTATACCTAACCTAAGAGGCAAAAAATCTCTTGAACTAGCAAAGAGGTGGTGTTGCAATTTAAACAAGATTCTGATTTTGTTTTAGAAAAGAATCATTTGCGTCACACTCATTCATGCTATGCCAACAATACTAGCCGCCTCATCCAATACTACTTAAAATATATATATGGGTCACTTGAGTCACAAAATTCTCAAATCAAGAGGGCCCTTCCCATAATTGAATAATCCAATCTAATCAGATAGTTTTAGGAGAAAACTTAGGTAAATGTTGTTTTAATATTCTCTAATTAGAATTAAATTTTCTTTTGGTAATATTCATAATTATTTAATATAATGTTTTATTATGAAAATTATTAAGATAAAATTTCAATTCTGATTAAAGAATAACATAAACAACACTAAAAAAAAAATGTGCCTAAGCTTTTAACATTTGCAAAATTTGAACGAATACTTGGTAAATATTTTTCACAATGAGTAGCGATTAGGATGGTAGTCATTAAAGATAACTATGGAACATAAGTATATTGTATTATTTTATCAGAAGGTTTGAGTAGTTAAAAGAAAACTTTAAAAGGATATATTATTTCTAGAAGAAATATTCATGTAGCTCTGTTTATATAAATTTCTTCATAAGTAAAAGAATAAATTAAATTTCTCTTATAAGTTGAAGTCAACTTAGACACTTCAATTTTTTATGAAAAGAGTTTTTACAAAATTTAAAAATCTTCAATAAAATTTTGAATCACGTTAAAAATCTATATATGTTCACATGTCAAGAGGAAATCCAATTTCAATTGAGAATATCTAGACCATGATAGAATGATTGAGACATTGTTTGAAAAGAATGTACTATTTAAACGGATCCCCTATTAATCCTTTACCAATCAACTATAGGTGTTTATAATAAGTATTGACAATCAAAAAATTTCTAAAGTTACATCATTAAAATTTGAGTTTTAACAGTTATAATGTTAAAAAGTTCTAAAATATTGTGATTAGGTTACATTATCATGATCTTTTTCTCTGAAAATTTCCAAATCTTAACCTTCTTTTTTTAGTAATTGGATGGTTTCTTAACAGCAAGAACTAATTTGATCCTCAGTCCAAAGATTTTGAAAATGTGGGGAAGCAGAGTTAGAAAACACATGGAGGGTGGGCCAAGGAAGAAATGCAAGTCCGTGATACACAACGTGCAGGTGCAGAATAACAAGATTAGGAGCAATACTATAACGTCCAAATGCAAAACTGTAACAATGGAATCTAAATGGTGCCAACTGTGCAAGACTCTCATTATTGTAGTCAATAATAATAAAAATAAAATGTAAGCTAACATCACGCTGAGGAAAAAGCTGTTTCCACGACTAGAACCATAGGCCAAGCAAATAATAGCATCATTAAGATTTCTTAAGAAATTTAGTGAAAGGAATTATTAGCATTAAGAGGGGCACCAAAGAAAAGTAGAATACAGAATCCTTGCTTTTGTTATAGAACCACTCAGTGGAGTGTCAGATCTCCTAAATTTTACTTCTCTTATCTTAGGAAAATGCATTTTGGAATCAAACTAACAAAAAGATAAGCAGAAGAATGTGTTTATGCCATCAAGTGGGTCGAGTCATATGCAAATAATTTTCCTTTGAAGAATTAAAAATTTTCAGCATCTCTCAATTGTTTACTCTCTCTCATGGATTTTGCAATTGTGACATCAAAGTTTGTCATATTATATTGCTATCAGCGTGACTAATGCTGGGATAATTCCAATGGGTATGAAGAGAATAATTAGATTAAAGCTAGAAATGGAATGATATTCTCAATTTATAAATGTAATCATTGTAATGTATCATTCCCAATGATCATTATTTGATAACATTCGGGATTAAATGATTTCTAAGCCCTTTAATGAGATTAATGCAGAATGGAATCGGATGTAGTTTTTTGAAAACTTATGCACATGGTTTTTGCTCTGAAATATAATTTGAGGCTTGGCGTAAAATATATATTTAAAAGTATAGTTGAAAAAGTTTGAATAATTAAATTATAAATTACCAATTTTATTTCACAAATTATATGTAATAAATACTCCGTCAGTCAATTTATTCATAAAACATATACATATAAATATTTTTTTCTCTTTATATATTTTATAATTAATTATTTAATTATATATCTATTGCAGCTATCAATTAAATATATTTTTCATGAACTATAACTGTGTAGTTTTTCTTACACTTACGTAGGATCATAACCGAAGTTAACCCATAGGGCATAAATACCCCTCACAAGTGAAAGAAATGAACTTTTCTCATGTAAAACATTTGCAATCAGTTTGTTTATAAATAAATAATAAAATATTAAAAAAGAAAAGAGATTGGCACAGTGGCGTTTCAAATGAAATACTACGCATTTCTTTTTAATATTTGACTAGTAATTTTGTTTAATTTTAAAAAGTTACACGAGTATTTCAAAAAATATTAAAACAAGATAAGTAAAAATAAAATAATAATTTAAAAGATAAGGAGATCTATTCAATTAGGATTTTAAAAGAATACTTTAGCATAAAAAGTCTTATGAATTTTAAAAAATTTGCTAAAAATATGATAATTTATAAGAATTTTCATGTCATGACTATTACCACTATAATAATTGTTATAAGGAAGATGAAAACGATGATAATAATAATATATGATACAAGTAACAACAATAATACATATTATTTGAAATATATATCATTAAAAAAAAAATTTTACAAATTTCAACGATTTGAATGGTATTATTGAATAAGTGAAATATTTATATTTTTTTTACTAAAGAGAGTCTTACAAAATTCATTGTATCAAATAATTTTCATTAAAATTTATATACTTTTGGAAATCTTAATTAAATAATATAATATTTTTATAACTTTTTAAAAATATCTTGATTAACATAATTAAATATAAGAAAACTTTGATGACTTTTAAAAAGATCATAACTATCTTAATCTAATAATACAATACTCTTTTTTATCGTTTAAAATTTTAATTGAATACAATGACACTTTTTATTACGAACATAATCTTATAAAATCATTTAAAATCTCGGTAGAATATATCCTTATATTTATAAAGAGAAATATTTATTATTCTATAAAATAAACACTGATGTAACCAGAAAAAAGAAATTAAATCTCATTATATAAGCAGGAAATTATTTATGCCAATTCCCAGAACTCTTCAGAGAGGTACGATGATTGTGATTTAATAGAATGAAATATAGGATATTAATGAAAAGTTTAAATATGTTTTTGAGTCCATATAAATTATTCTTTTACAAGGATTAAAAATATAAAAGAATAATTTACAAGGAATAAATATCAAAATTAAATAAATTACAGCGATGAAAATGAAATAAAATTTTTACAAGGAATAAAAAAGTAAACTACAAGGACTAAATATGAAAAAAAAAACCCTACAGAGAGTAAAAATAAAAAAGCACTAAATTACAAAACCAATAACATATTCAAACCTTGACGAAATCTTTATTTCACATACTAAAAGAAAAGAAGTATATATCTATCTAACAGTTATCATGGATAAAGAGATGTGGACATTGGTGTTTGTGATCCTAAATCACTAAGCTAAGAACACATCCTTGATGAACTATTTGGCTGATCAAAAACAATCTAAAAGGGCAAATATTCCCAACTGTGTGATAGGGCTAGGCAATGCAAGGAAGAAAACTTTGACTTTTATTTCCCTAAAGAAAATACAGGATTGGTCAAAAATGGTTAGAAGCAAATGATAAACTAAGAGTAGATTAATCAAAATCTTTGAAGTTTGAGAAATTTCTTAAACATTTATATTTTTTTACACTTACACAAGTTTAAAAAATATTATACTGATATCCCCTTGAAGAAGATTAGTGTAAACTTGAATATGACAGAAGATGTTTATGTAATCTCGTGAAACTTCAATGAGTATCGATATAATTTACTCTAAACCAAGTAAATAAGGCCGCATGGAAAATAATGTACGAGCATGGTAAGCTAATTGAGCCCAAACAAAGTGACATAGAAAAGTGATATTTGTTCTTCTACCACAGTATTTCTTTCTATAGAGGCAAAATAAAAACCAAGCAAACTTGGCACCAAAACCACAATGAAATTAGGAAGAAACACATAATTGTTCCAAAAATGTAAGGTTCAGAAAGTACCAACAAACAATACTTGAAATTTACTTCCTCAGGTACTTTTGGTACCTCTGTAGCATTTACTAAGTGGAAAATCTAAGTCTTTACAACCTTTAACCTATTAATGGTATACCTTCTACAACCTTGAACCTATTGATGTCATACCTTCTACAACCTTTAACCTATTAACGGTATACCTTGCATAACTTTCATACGACAATCAGATAGAATTTATAAAATTTGTATGAGGCTAGAAGGCAACACATGTTTCCCAACTAAAAAGGACCTATTGTCTTCTGTATCATGGATAATGTGTGCTTTCACGGTTCAAAGGAAGCTTCTCCAAAGCAAAATTCCCATTAGATTCTAAATATTTAAATTCCTCAGCGATCATCAGCACTGTATCAACAGTGTATCTCAGGATCCATCCACTCTTTTTCATATTTCAACAGTATAAACAGATAGTATGTTCAGCTGTAAAATTGCTACACAGGTGGAGCAATGAGTTGAAGATGAAATTTCTACATCAACCACTATTTTGAAGCCCCGAATTTCATGTGCCTTTAATGCTCTTGTAGGACCAAAAACTATACAGATAAGACAAAAGATACTGAAGCTTTTGACAAGCTAATCTCCCAAGGGTGTCATCATGCAAAAAACTCGCAAAAGATGAAATT
The DNA here is from genome assembly GCA_026586105.1 of Hylodesmum podocarpum. Lineage (NCBI taxonomy): Eukaryota > Viridiplantae > Streptophyta > Magnoliopsida > Fabales > Fabaceae > Hylodesmum > Hylodesmum podocarpum. Next base: position 1,769,275 of record JALJEV010000549.1, on the reverse strand, counting down.
TATGAATCAAATTCAACAAACTAAATCTGAGATGAAACGTGGAAGATTGAGAGCTAAGTCTATTTACCTTATTCATGCTTGGTGTTAAGTCCATGTCTAGCAGTCTATCTAACATATCTAGTTTTGCAACTGCAATTTGTACATTATTACATAATGTAGTGTTCTGCTTAAAATTTGTATTTGTTTACTGCACCAACTAACTGTTTTTGTTAATGATTTAGGTGACCATTTGGTAAGGTTCCATTGAGATCCCACCATAATATTTATCAAATATAGACAGGGACGTTAGAAGAATTGACATGTTAGCACCAACATTTGCATCATATTGAACTTAGCCTCTAACCTTTAAGAAAATTTATCTCGATTTAATTTTCAATGTGTGTGAAACAACCCCTTTGTTAAGTTATCAATTAACTTTTATAGGAAATGCATCATGACTAGCATGTAACTATTATTTTTCCAAAATTTAGCATGACTAGTTTGGGTCATGCACAATTTAGTCCCTAAACTTGAAAAGATATGTATTTTCATTCTTAATGTTTTTAGAGTATGCAAAATGACCTCTCCCTTAAACCAAAACCATAACACCTTTACTTCTCTTTGTTCCAACCAAAGCAATCGCCAAACCGAATCACGACACTGCTAAATCAGACTCTTTTTCTCTGCACCTACACCATTACAACTATTAAGATGTATGAAAATATCTTAGATTATCCTCTAGCTTTAGTTTCCTTTATTTCCTCATCATCACAACACAAATTCGTTTTCACAATTGTCAGTTTCAATACTCAAACTGTTACCCATTACTCCTACCAAGCCTGTCTCTTCCACTCACAGTCATCCTTTGTTCCTTATACCTGTCCCAAACTACATTCACAAGCCTTCCCAAAGTCACCTTAGCCTTACCTTATTTCATGTAGAAATGGAAAGAAGATGATTAAACCCCCCCCCCCCCCCTCCGCCCTCTGATGAACTGAATGGAAATGAGATGATTGGCGGGAACAAGGTCATGTTGCACAGTTTAAAAACCTTGAGAATCAAAATATAAAATTTTGCACAAAACAAAAAACTTGTTTGATAAGAGCAGTTTTTGAAAATAGTATCCCCTTTTCTAGGGTCTGTTTATTTCTATTTTCATTTCCTGTTTTCATTTTTTAATTACAAAATTGTCACATTATTTTCAATTTATTTCTTGTTTTCAAAGATTTGTATATGAAACATAAAACCAGTTTTTTTTTCTCCGTTTCCTGTAAAAAATTTTGTAAACAAGATGACATTTTATAGTAGAGGTAGACAGACCCTTAGCTTTTAACATCAAGAAACCAAAATATTTCTAAGTTGTTTAGGTATTATACTTCCAGTTTTCTAGTACTCATGTTCTTCCTTGACCTATCTATCTTATTTTGTGCTCCCACTTTTACTCTCTAAATATTAATTTTTTAGAAATGTTGGCATCACTCTCTCAGACACTATCTTTCTAACATTCTCCATAATTGGTTTAAATTTTTGAAAATCACAAATTTTGATAGGTCCCACATCTAATTTAGGAGAGAGTCATTAAATGTGGTGGGACCCACCAAAAATGGTGATTCCCAATAAATTTCAACTAAACATGGAGAGTGTTAAAAAGAGATTATTTGAAAGAGTGATGCTAGCATTTCTCTTAATTATATTTTAAGAAAAAACATTTAATGGAATACTAAAAACCAAACACATGATCAAACATACCCTAACTTGTACATGACCCAAACTAGTCACGTGATGCTTTTGTAATATTTAACAAAAAAAATTTTACAGACAAGTCATTTCACACACTTTACAAACCTTAAGAAGCACGTGACCCAAACTATAGGGAGAAAATTTACATTTTTCTCAATCATATAATTGTTAATTTGATTATCATAGACAATCAGGTCAAAATACATTCTAATGTGAAATTTTCCTTTGTCTGAGATGCATCCTATGTTCTGGGTTCAATGATGAGAATGAAGAACAGAGAACCACTTTGGAAATAAGACATCGCCATATCAAATCTAGTTACTGCTATGAAATATGATATTGATAATGATGCACTTACATAGTATGAAGCCCAACCTCATACTTCATATTTTAGTTCTGCATCCAGTTTCCTCAATAGCGCATAAGAAGCCTCTGATCCAACACATAACATCATAAGTCAAGAATTAGGAGAAAAAACTTACAAGGGGACATTGTAAAGGAACACATTTTACCTTCAAAATGATGTCTAGCAAAATGCATTTTATTAGTAGCTCTAGCTCACACAGCTTTTCTCAAACTTGAAACAACCTAAGACAAATGAGATAGAGTTAGAGATGAAAGATGCGCTCCACATAAGAAAAGAGTAAAAGAAAAATACAATGATCATGGTATTTATTGAAAATTGACTTTAAAGTAACCTAGAAATTCATGCAATTGGATCATGGAGGATAGGGCTGTTGAATTCATCAAGATGTACTCTGGAGGCTATCTCTCCGAAAAGAAGGGGTCAGTGAAACCAGAATTTGCAGACAAAGATTGAAGAGTACCAACGCAATCACTAGTTAAACTGGGATCTCTTCTGAATTTGTGAGAGAATTAGGGTTCACAAAAGAAGGATATGCAGATTTTGAATGGACAAGAAACAGAATAAGGGTTCATACATCACACAATGAATCCAGTTCTTTATTTTTGAAAATGTAAAACTTGGTTTTGGATTAAAAGTGGTTTGTGAATGGGTTTGAAGTGAACTGAACCATTTAATCAGAACCAAACTGTAAAATAAATAAATGCTGAGATAACTTAAGAAAACAAAATGAGATCAGTAATTAACCATTATTTAATAAATGGAACTCAGGTGTGAGTTCACACAAACCAGTACATCGTGGATTGATTAATGTATATATGATATTTTGGACTCTGGTATGAACACCTTCATTACAGATATTCCGATCAATTTGGTCTAATAAACAAAAAATACTCTTAATATGTGTATACAATCTAACATAGACTTAAAGCAACTCCCTAAATATGTGATTTTATAGATGAGAGTTCACTGCTTTCTGTGGCAAGACAATTCACTAGACCAATTTTTCACATCCCAAGAAGTCAAAAAAATTTAAGCAGCAAAAATATACAGAATTTTGTTTTACATTCAAATACCTCTTTGAGAAGCCTCTCTATATCACTGACAGCAGTAACCAACTAACTGCCTTCAATCCAGCTTAGTCCAGGCATTTTTATCAGACCTCCTGTCATTTTATCCCTCAACTTGAACACATCATCCCACCTTCCATCACCGGCATATATGTTAGAAAGCATAACCCTGTAAACATTATCGGCAGGATTACTTTCAAAAAGCTTCTGTGCTACAGTTTCTGCCATCTCAGAATTTCCACAAGCATTACAGCATGATAATAAGGCTCCCAAGATATTCTTGTCTACAGGATCTGGTAAGGACAGGGTCAGATGGTAAGCTTCTTTCAACTCCCCAGCACTGCCAAGGAGCTTCACCATGTAAACGTAGTGCTCAGGCCTTGCTCTGATGTTAAATTCATCTTTCATTCTCTGGAAAATCTCCCGGCCATCTTTGACAAGGCCAGCATGACAACACGCACATAGGAGAGAAGAGAATGTGGCTTCATCAGGCACCAATCCTTTCTCCAGCATCTTACCAAATATCCTAAAAGCCTCAGAAGCACATCCATGCAAGCCAAGACCCAAAATTACTGAATTATAAGAAACAATATTCCGTTCTGGCATTATCCTGAAAACAGAAATTCCTAAGTGCAAGAAACCACACTTTGAATACATATCTATCAGGGCAGAAGAGACCCTGACATCTAATTCCAATCCATGCCGAAGAGCATAACCATGCACCTCGCAGCCGAGTCCTACATTCGCCATCTGAGCAATAGAAGCCAATAAACTGGCAATCAAAACAGAATCTGGCTTCTTGTCCTCCATGTTTAACTTCCTGAAAAAGTGCAGCACCTTTGCATACTCCCCAGCCTGAGAATACCCCACTATAAGAGCAGACCATGTAACCAAATCAGGATTCAAAATGCTGCAAAAGATTCTATACGCCGAATTCATGCACTTACATCTCGAGTACATACTCACCAGCAAACTAACAACATGAGAATCAGAATCAAGCCCACTCTTCTGACTCAAACAATGTAATCCTTGGCCAATGCTCAGCATTCCAGAATCTGCAATACCCACAAGCAGCCCAGCCAGTGTATATCCATCAGGCTTCATCCCAACAAGTTTCATCGCGCTAAACATCTGCATCCCCACATCCCACATTCCAAACCCCCCATAACCAGAAATCAACGAATTCCACAACACCAAATCCGGTTTGGAGATTGCATTGAACACTCTACGCGCCTCATGAACAAGGCCTAGTTTCGAATAAGCAGTCACAAGTGCACTGCAACAAATGGGGTTCATTCCCAACCCTGCAGCCACAGCAACTCCATGAACACGTCGTAACATACCAAAATCATAGTTATCACCACACGCGCGTATAACACAAGCATAAGTGTGACTATCAGGAGCTATGTCAGCCCCAAGCATAGTTCTAAACAGAGAGATTGAATTGCAGAATCTTCGGGACAGCGCGGAAGCTCGAATAATGGAATTCCAGAGGTAGACACTTCGGTTGGGAGTTTCGTCGAACACATGGTGGGCAGAGTTAAAGTCGTTGTTGGCTGCGTAGAGCCTAACAATTTTTGTTGCGTAAAAGGGGTCTTCAGAGAGATGGGTCTTCAAAAGTAGTGCGTGTAACTGCTTCACCCTCAACAGAGACCTACAAATGCTGCTCAGTTCCGAATCTAGCCATTCAAACCGAGTCAACATTAATGGTTTGTCTGAAATTAGAAAAAGAAAGAAAAATAGATGAAAACAAAATTTCAAACTTTTGTAATAATTTGTTTGGAACGAGAAAACACATAATAGTGGAAACAAAGTTAAATTAAAAAATGAATAAAAAGAAAATTTTAAATTTTTATAATAATATATTAAATTTTCTTTATTTATTTTCTAACCAAATAAACCCTACACATGTGAGATAACAATATTAACTTGTTAAAAGGGTTTTTGTTGACATGTACAGGATTGTTTTAAAATCTTTTTTATACAAATGAAACTGGCTAAAAACTTTTTAAAGTTGTTAGTTTTTTTTTTTTTCCTTTTCAATGTATATAATTATTGGATGCTTTCGCAAGAAAAAATGTCATGTATTAAGTTGAGGTTGAATGTTTCTAAGATTATTGAGTGGATGCGTCTTATGATATCTTAATTTGACATTTTTATTTTTATTTTTTGTCATTATCTCTTCTCACATTTATTTCTTTTTACCTTCCTTTTTTTTCTCACATAAATTGTTGGTTTATGATTTCATGGTTAATGGTGAATTACATGAACATCTTTATTATGTCAGCAATAAGTCATAAAATATATATTTGTTAAAAAGCTTTTGTTTTTTACTAATTTAAAATGTCATGAATGGATCAGACTATAGAGATAATTTTTCTTACCTAGTAGTTAGTAGCTCAGATCATCGTGATGGCATGAACATGTGTCTATGTATCGAAATTTTGACACCATCTTCTGGTTTAAAGAAGGTGAAAAGAGAGAAATGTGAGAAGAGGTAATAGTATGAAGTGAAAATGAGAGAAAATGATGATATCTAGGATATGCCCAGACCTAAGGAAGTATCCACTTTCTGTCAGACTGTAATAGGACACACCCCAGTCTTAGGCGTGTTCGACCTAAGCTTGACACATGACATTTTCTTAGGTGGAGGCGCCTAGAAGTTGGGCACATTTGAAAAAAAGAGACTCATGGCTATAAATAATTTTCAATCAGTCTCATTTGTGTAATTTTTTTTTTCAAATAACCCTATCCAAGTAAAAAACCCAATTAAAAGGGTTAAGTGATACTCATGACAGTAACATAAGTGTGTAACATCATCTTCAATTGATAGTAGTTGAATGGGCTAACTTCGCGGGATGGTAAAAATAGAGTAAATCATTAAAATATAAAGTGTTTCTAATTTAGTTCCTGCAACTAATAAAATAAAAAAAATAGTCAAAAATACAGTTAGTTTTACACCTTAAAAATATAAATATTTATTTATTTTATTTGTTAAAAATATTTATATAGTCACTTTCAATAAATAAAATAATAAAAAGAATTGTTTTAAAGTTTGTTCTAATTGAATCCGATGAGAACGCTAGTAGATACGCCGTGTGAGATATGGTTTGATTCAGTGAGGGGTGTTCTACAATACACTTGATGAGTCGACCTCTATAGGGTAAAGAGTGTATTTGTAGAAGAAACTCTAACAATCAAGTTAGTGTTTGACTGAATACTCAAAACAATAATATGATATATATGTGAATGAGGTAATTCAAAAATATTTCTCTAAAAATAATTCTTGAGGGTATATAAAGACCAGAAAGGATGATGTATGACTACATGCGACCTAATGTCAGTCTTAAGCTAATGATTTGACTATACCTACTCATAATTCGCGAAAGAGAGTTATCAGCGCTTAACTTTTATGAAGAATTTGTCCACTAACTAATACTTATCAGGACAAAATAGTAATTAATGGGTTAAACTGTAATATCATGTTATAGAACTCTTTGATGCTTTGTTTAAGTATTTCAGGGCACAAAATCAGCAAAAATTGGGAAAGAATGATGAAGAACTAGTCTTTACCAACACAGCTTGCACGAGTTACCCTACCGCTTATGCGGGTTACACTCCAATAATGTCAAGGTTGCTCTCTGATGGCACCGTTCGCATGAGTTACCTTACAACTCACGTGAGTTAAACTCCTAACAATGCCAGGGCTGTTCTATATGACTTCAACTCGTGCGTGTTTCCCCACAGCTCGTGAGTGGAGTTTATAGTCGAAGCTCAATGCTTTAATTATAAAAAGGAAACCTGATTTGCAAAAGGATGAGGCGGAAATAGAGATTGAAACCCAAAGAATGACATCAGGTATAAAGAGAGAAAAAAGCAAAGGATGGCACAGATTCTTCATTCCTTTTTGTAGAAAACAATCATCTTTGTATTCTTCTTCTTTTAATTATTCTTGTATTGTAACTTTAACTATCATGAATTAAATCACTCTTCGATTAAAAGAACGATGTAACTCTAATCTAACTTAATAAAATTCCTAGTTTAACTTAAGAGATCAATTAATCAGGTCAACCTTAGGCGGCGTATCGATCCTAAGAGGGACAAATACGACAGTAAGAATCAATTTCATCTTATCACATGATTGAATAATTGAGGGAGGGTATTACGAAGATTAGTAATGAAATTGTGATCTCAATCGCTTTAATTAAATTGAATTTAAAATTTGTCTTTTATAGTTCATTACTTCTTAATCATAATTAATTTCTCAAAACTTATTCTCAGTTGAAAAAATTTGATTTACTTGGGAATGATAACTCGTGTTTTCTTATATGTATTACTTCACTTGTACAACCATATGAAAGTATTTCTCACTCTCGCACAAAGCACATCAAGTTTTTAACATTTTCCAGGGACACGCTAATTAAATTGGAACAACTATATCACTGTTTTTTACTTCTTCTTCTTCTTGGAACTCTTCTTCTTCTTCATGGAATTCTTTGCATTGCATCTTCATAATCTACATATTAATCCCTAACCTAATAACTATTGTATGTTCGTTAATATTTTCACTTGGTCGGTTGAATTTGTGTGCAGACATTTGTGGAAACACAGAGCACCAGAGTTGGACTACGCCTCACCGGAGTTAGTTTTATGCATCCCTAACCTCAATACTAAATTTGTGCTCACGCTCACAAGTAACCTTAATCCTTAGACTCTCAGACCAACAACAACATGGACCTCCTCAAAGGACCCTGAATCAGTATTTTGAAGAGGATCTGAGAACTGGCTCACCTATTGTTTTGTCCTTGGGTATCAATCAAGAAAGGTGATTCCACATTGTGAACTATCTTAATCAAAACTGTTAATTCCATGACCTAAGGAGTTTCATCTTTGAATGCAACCATCTCATTGGGGTGCAAACTAGGATGCTGCCTGGCTGAGGTACTTCTTATACACACTGCAAGGGGAGGCCAAAGTCATGCTGAATTCACAACTAGTAGGAACCTTTACCAATTGGGTTAACCTAGAACACCAATTTGTTCGTCGACATTTGATATCTACATATCCGAGAATCAATAAATTCTACTCCGCATTGTTCAATGATCCAGCCCGTTTGCTTTCTGTTCATATAATGCACACAATTCTGGTTGCTGGTTGGGCCGGTTCGATGGCTCTATATGAATCAGCAGTTCTTGACCCCTCTGATCCTGTTCTTAATCTAATGTGGAAACAGAGTATGTTTGTTATACCTTTCATGACGAGAAAATTATGTCTATATATTCTATATATATATATATATATATATATATATATTCTATATATATAGATAGAATAAATGAAAAAAGCCGATTCCTAAATGAGGATAAGAGAAATGACCTAATCTATGCCATTTAAACCTTTATGATGGAAGATGATGATACATTTATCCAAGCATGGCGATGATTTAGGGACCTCCACATTAAATGCCCGAACCCATGCTAGTGAGATTATTCATCAAAAGGTTGACCGTAAAAGAGTAAAAGAATGATAAATGTAGTAACTGATAACAATTTGAGTGAATTGAAGACACCATAGGCATGCATAGAACTATTTGAGTTGATGGTACAAGCTTCTTACCCTAACTCAATGAGTGCACCACAGAAAAGAGGAGTACATGCAATTGACTCCAACACAGCCATTCTAACCAAGTTGGAAGCAATAGCCTTGAACCAACAGAAAATCAAAATCAAAATCTCATAGATTCATGCCCTCTTGCCCGTATCCGTCTTTCAAAAGTTGAGAGCGGAAGAATCAAAATCAACACGTATATTACTTCAACTACCTGATAAATCCTTGATATTTCCTAGAAGCCCACGTGAAGATATTCTAGTCAAAGTAGATAAATTATACATTCCAAGAGATGACCAGAAGGTACAATTGATTTTGGGAAAATCATTCCAGGAGCATTTATAAAACAAAACTCTTAGAGATTTCATTTTATAATCCAATGTAAGTATTAATTGATCTGAAATTAAAATTAAAATCTTTATGAGAAAAAATAATTAAATTTAAAAATAATTTGAACAAAAATAAAACTCATAATATCCAAAATATAAATAAGACAATTAAAAATAAATTGTGTAAAAATTAAATTAAAGATATATATTTATGAAAAGAATAAAATTTGAAGGGTTTAACAACTCTTTCCAAAGTAAATATAAGAATACATGTTAATTAATTTTTAAAACGGGAAATAAGGCATGGCCCATGAGGGTAAAAGGTAATTGTCTATATATTTTTCTTTTGAAATTTAAAATCCGCTTCTGCCAAAGTAAATATGCAAGGCAATGTTATTTTCAGAGTGTGGTGTTCTAGAAACTAGAAATTTGTCATTTGACAACACAGCTTCCCACTTTGTACATCAAAATATTTAAACTGTAAAATGTACACAAAATATGTAACTAATATATATAGTTCAAATAGCAATGAGCTTCCCACTAATTTGTAGCATGCTAATATAGTAGTTGCTCTGTTCTATCATAATTGAGAGACTGGATCCACTCCTGCTTTAATCTCTATCTTCGTCCATATGATCTGCAACGCACCTGCTGCATAGATAAAAGGAACCAAATGTAAGCCCTTTCCTATGTAGAAGAAAGAGAGATATTCAAAATTGTGTGAACTATAGAGATAAAATTTGGGTCAGACTACAAACAACCTAAGATTGCAAAGAATCAGAAGCTATTTTATATACAGCAGGAATTGACAAAAGGTTCTAAAGTAAACAAAAAGACACACTTGTTATTATTAACTTGAGAATAACATACGATTGACATTTAGTGAAGTGCTGCAGAAGATTTTGGAAAGAAAAGAGTTTGTGTGACTTGTATCCAAGCTATTTAAGATGTGTATGATGAAATAGCTTCAAATTTGGAAATTCCTATAGGCAAGACAAAGGACTATTCTATGAGAAGTATAAGTTTATATCAAGACTCAACCATGAATCCTTTTTTTATCCAGCCTTAAATGTGTTTATTTCAAGGCTCAATCTTAAGTTCTGGTTTAATCTAAACTTAGATGTTCTTACCAAGGATATACCAAAAATATCCTTAAAAAAGCATTTTTTCATGGATGATACGGGTCCATTTCTTTAAACCTTTTTTTTTTTCCCCTAAGAATCACTTTTTTCAAGGGGGGAAAAGCACTTATTGAAATTTTAAAATATTTGTGTAAAATTCTTTAACAATCAGAATCAGAAGGAAAGAAAAACATAAAACTGCTTTTTTGAGAAGAAACTTAGAGCAGCTTCTCTAAGAATCAAGTTTTAAAAGTTAAACAAATGGGCCACTTTGACTAAGAAATCAAGGGAAGAGTTTAACTCTAAAATTGAACAATTAAATCAAATGGTTTTTGTTTGACTGAGAAATCAAGAGAAGAGGTTAACTCTAAAATTGAACAATTGAATCAAATGGTTTTTGTTTTAAGAGTAAAAGAGAGTATGTGTTGGAAATTTAGCAACAAACCAGAACAAATCACTTGGATGTAAAAATTGAAGATAACATACATAAGGATTTTAAATTCAAGTATTTGGTATCAATAATGACAACATAATGGAGAAACTAATAAAGATATCAAAGGATAGAAGCTGGATTACAAAAAATAGAGAAAGACATCAGTTGTTATTTGTAACCATTAAGTACCCATGAAACTCAGAAGGAAGGTTTACCATATTGTTGTATGACTAGTTATACCCTTTGGCAGTGAATATTGGGATTTGAAGGAACAAAGAGAGAAAAAAAGCAGTAATAAATAAGCATGTTTAAGATATAATGGTCACACAAGGAAAGACAAGATACAAAATGATTGCACATAAGAAAATATAGGTATGGATCGCATGATTTTTAACCATGCGAAAAATGATAGAAGTCTGGATCACATGATTTTTAACGGAAAGATTTTTTCGGAAAAACAATCATTGAGAAAAAAAAAAAAAAAAAAACAGTAACAAATGAATATGTTTAAGATATAATGATCATACAAGAAAAGATACAAAATGATTGTATATAAGAAAATATAGGTATGGCACGGTCCAGTAAAAGATGACAAAATCAGTTTAAGTTGTCTGCATCGCATGATTTTTAACCATGCGAAAAATGATAGAAGTCTGGATCGCATGATTTTTAACTTGGGAAAGATTTTTTTCGGAAAAACAATCATTTCTTATGAAAGCCCTCTTAAAAAACACTAGCAAAAAGAAGTAACTATTTATCTAATATAAATATACCCTAAGTTTTTTGCCTAAACATATGTTACGTGCAAAGTTGTGAAAAAAAGGCTTAAAAGGCACTGTACTTTCTAGCCAAAACTTCAATAAAAAAGAAGGCTAGAGCTTCCAGGCTACATAGGTCATTAAGGTTAAAGTATCACAAACCTGCAATAAAAAGAGTGATAAACCAAATGAATTTACTATTTGCTTTAAAACAAAATACAACCGTTACCTCATTTGCGCAGTTAAATCAGAGTTCTTTGAACTAGCCATGTCATCATCATGATCAGAATCAAAATCTTCACCATTCCATATGCGAGGTTTTCGTCTTCTATCCATGTGCTCCTCTTCCTGAAATCATTTAAATAATAAAATCAAACAAAAAGAAGAAAATAGAAAGTGACAATATATGCAACAAGTTTAAGAAACAACCTCTTCTGGAGCTTCTATTGTTGATGGTGTAGTTTGAAAAGGTACACTGGGTGCATGGGGAAGCCTGGAAAGTTGTTCCAGTAATGTAGTCCTGGAAATTCAATTATAGCAATCTATTTTAATAAAATTTGGCTCCATGAAGATCCTAGTAATTATTACTTGATACTTAAAGTAACACATGACTAGATGATAAAGAACAAAAGCTCTCTCAAACAGTTAACTGTTACCACACATACCAAGCTAAAACTTAGACATGATAGAGGAGAATTTCCTTCCTTTGGTCTCTAGGGTGAATAGCATTTACTACCTAGGAATGTAGGATTTGAATCTGGATCCTCGACCTTTGATAGGGAGGCAGTGAACTACTTTCACAACATAATCTGTGTATATATCGTAGTCTGAAGTTGGAAAGCGTCATGTAATGTCTGCTGGTTGACATGGTGAAAAAGCATTTGGGGATAGATCATACTCTAAGATACTAAGTTTTAACCTCTTCACAATGTAAACCAACCCCCCAAACACAAACACAGAGAGAGACTTGTATGGGCACTATGTGCATGAGATGATGGAAGCTCTAATCCAGCTCATGTTCAGTCCCTCCCCTTCCTGGCCCATGCCACACGAGAGACAACTTGCTATGGTGGCTTTAGATATTTGATATCTAGAACAATCTGTTTCACAACCAACACTACCCAACAACTGAAAGGGCCAACTCTCAGACCTAAAATATAGCTTGTTTAGCCGAATGCAACTATTAATATTATTCTCTAAAATCAAAACACTGTATTTGCATAAAGGATGTGACTTAGCTATAGAAATATATAGTGCATCTGAGTAATTAGATTCATGATTATTAATTAATAATAGTTCATGTCCAATAATTTTTCATCATTCACGACAAAAAGAATTGAAATTAGATCATCAATTTGATGCAACAGAAAAACCAATTAATGTAAACTCACCGAATTTTTTCCAGATCCCTGGGCGAGTTTAGATTTTCCACGTTGGATGGCTCGACATGAAGATTATAGTCTGGGCCAAAATATTCATAATATTCATTGTAAGGCAACTTAGGATCAGGTTCCACTCCCACTGCCACTGCAGTCTAAACCAAAGAAAGTGCAAAATAGTAATCAATAAATAACATTATTAGGCTATAACTAAAGTGCATTTACATTCCCACCCAAGTAGATAAAGAAAGGGACCTCGTAACACCAGCAACGAGCAACATTCCGAACTGTATATCCTCCCCCGCCCAATACCATTAGAGGAACATTGAATGATCTAAGGAAGCGAAGGCAATCTGCATGACCCTTCACAGTCAAGTTGAAGCAACCCAAACGATCACCAGACAATGAGTCAGCTCCACATTGAAGAACAACTGCATCAGGTTGATAAACATCCATGACTTTCTGAATTATGGGGCGAAAGAGACCACGGAAAGTCTGATCATCCAATCCATCATTGAGTGGGACATTAAGAGAATAATTTTTTCCAGCACCCACACCAATGTCTTTAATGTGCCCAGTTCCTGGGAAGAAGTCCCCAAACTTATGAAATGACACTGTCATCACCCTATCAGTAGTGTAAAATGCCTCCTCAACGCCATCTCCATGGTGAACATCAATATCAATATACAGCACACGCTGACCATCACCATAGAACATAACATAAACAATATAATCAGAAAAGGAATCAAAGAAATTTAAATTTAAATAAAAATAACAAAACATACACATATATAGCAAGTTTTTGCACAAGCAAAATCATAATTTTGATTTTCACATGCAAATAGAACAACAGAAAAAAGGATAAAATATGTTTTCATTCCTTCAGAATATCTTTCAGTCCTTATAAAATCTTAATTCGTTTTTGTCCCTGCATTTACCAAAAGTGATATGAGTTAAGTATTTTCTTCATGTACCAAAAGTGATGTGAGTTTAGAAACTCTACGTTTAAGTATATGAGCAATTTTTTTGGTTCTAATGACCTATTAACTCCATTAACTTTAGATGCTCTAACTCAGCTGCGGATTGAAAATGGGCAGTGTAAAACTGCCAAAAATTTGAAAATGAAAATGCTTCTGCCACGCACAACCACGGAAGGCAATTTTCAACACTAAAGTCCTTTCCTCTATTCCTTCTTTCTCTTCTCCTTTCTTCCTCTTCCTCTCCTTCCTCCTCCTCATTTCCCTCACCCTTCTTTCGCACTCTATAAAACCCAAGCAACTTACAAAACACAGCAGGCTAGGCTCTTCCCTTTGTTGGCTTCTGCTTATGCTTTCAGCTTAGTTGGGCCACTTGTTAAACCCAATAATCAAACCAATTATAATTTGAAGTGAAAAGAACCAATTAACTCAATGATAAGAACATTGGGAAAACTAGTGTGGGGTTTACAAAACCTTGTAAACCCCACACTAGAATGTCATACTTCCAATGTGTAACTCAACTCTCACACCATACACTTAGATCCTAATAACCCACCACCCTCTGCAGCACCAGCACCCAAATGGGCTGGATATGCACTAGCCCTTTGACTAGTCCCATACAAACACACTACAAAGTCAACATCACCACACACTACAATGTCGACATCAACACTTGTTCTGCTCCTTTGTAATTGAAAGTCACTGAGAAAGGATCTGATACCAACTGACAAGGACCTTGAGAGAACCACACCACAAAAGGTAGTTGTAGAGAGCCCAATACCTTGTAAACTCAACACTAGAATCTCACACTTCCAGCGTGAGACTCAATCTTGCACACTGCAATTGGATCCTAACACTTCACCAATTTAATTGGTTCGTTTTGAATTGGTGGGTTCACCCATCCTACAAACACCCTAATCAAAGTATAAAAAGACTATATCTAAATTTCAGAATATTTGGATGGCTCGAAAACATATTTTATCCTAACAAAAGGAAAAGGTATCAGGTGTTAGAAATGCGAGTGATGGGCTAACTTAACCTTACAAAACACCCCTCTTATATGCATGCAACAGGCGATATGAGATTTCCAACACACCTCTCTCACACCAAGCGTGGAGATGGTGTTCCAATATCGGTCCGACAACAGGACACGATAAACCCACCAAACAATCCCGGATAACCGGCACAACCAATCCCCTACAGTGGGGTGCAATGCTCGACAATGGGCCACAAACAATTAATCTTAGAATAGGCTCTCATACCATGTTAGAAATGCAAGTGAGACGGAACTAACTCAACCTTCCGGCTTATAAAGTGAGGTTTGCATCCCTCTTATGTCCAACAGGCCCTATAATATATATCTCTATGCGAAGTGGGATTTCCAACACAGTCCTCACACCATGCGTGGAGAGGGTGTTCCAAATGTCAGGTTCATGTACTTAAGGCATGTTAAGATTAAAAAAAAAAAATTGATGTTTTGTGAAATCAAAATCAGAATGGGAATGGAATGGTAAGGCTAGTTCCTATACTTCACCTGCTGGAATTTCCTTGGAATATATTTGGCGGGGTTGTTTTGCCGATAAAACATGCAACAAAAAACAGAGAAAAGAGGAAAAACAAAAATACCCTATGAACTTTAAGAAGTTCGAGAATGCCGAGAACAATGTCATTAACATAGCAAAACCCAGAGGCCTCAGCCTTCTTAGCGTGATGCAAGCCGCCAGCCCAGTTAATTGCAATATCGGCGTCGGCGCGGTTGAGTCTGACAGCGGCGCCGATGGAGCCGCCGGCAGAGGCGCGGCAGAAATCGAAGAGGCCATCAAAGACGGGACAATCCTCGCCGACATTGAAGCGCTTGAGCTGGCGGTAGCCAGAGTGAGAATTTTCTGAGAGGATTTGCGGCGACACGGAGGAGAGGAACTGGACG
This sequence comes from Hylodesmum podocarpum, assembly GCA_026586105.1. NCBI lineage: Eukaryota > Viridiplantae > Streptophyta > Magnoliopsida > Fabales > Fabaceae > Hylodesmum > Hylodesmum podocarpum. The sequence continues at coordinate 1,753,591 of JALJEV010000549.1, read as the reverse complement.
TAGTCGTCGGAGTGGAAACGGCTGATATCGGCTTCGACGGCGGAGCAGGGGCGGTTGACCTGCATGCGGCGGTGGAGACCGTAGTGAACGATGAGGTTGTGAGCCATGCGAATGCGATGTGGCTTCATCGGGTGGCCTTGGCCGTAGTAGTAGTCGCCTATGGTGGGTTCGTAGAAATACGTTATTCTACGCTTCGTGGCGTCTGAACCCACTGATGGTAACGACGCCCCACTCTCTGTATCTGCTCCTTCCCCTCTACCCATTCCAATCAACACAACACAACCAAACCAAACCCTTTTCTTTTCTTTTCCTTTCTTTTCCCTCTGTTTTTCTCACTGCCTCCACCCCGCGACTCTACTTACAGTTCAGTTTTCAATATTTATATGCTACGCATTTCATGTCCAACATTTCAACTTTGTTTCTCATTTTTAGTAATTAAATTAAATTTCTAAAACTATATATATATATATATATATATATATATATATATATATATCATCAAAATAATTTCCAAATTATAAATAATGAAAATATTCCCTGGTTTTTCTAATTTTGACATTTATTTTCTTTTAATTAAGGATATCTCCATCTAATACATTAATGTTGAGAACTAATTTCTTTTGAAATATATACAAACCAACATTTATCGTCATGCTAAAAAGAATAAAGAACAAATCCATAACATTTTAATGCCTAAGATTAAAATTTTGAAGAATAAAATTAAGGTTTGTGAATACAATTAAAATTAGGGTTAGTGATAAAACGAACCAATTTGAAGAAAGGTTGGTATTTAATTAAAAAATTAATTTGTTGAAATTATTTTATAAAATAAGTTATTTAAATTTAAATTAAAAATTAAACTCATTAAATAAAATAAATTGAACTTAAGTTCTATTAGTTCCAATGAATTAGTTCACATACTAACTTGATATATTAAAAATATATTTTATGTTATTAAATTAATGTAATTAACTTTTTGATTAATTTTATATTAATTTTCTTTTTAAGGAGTTGTGCGAGCTTAAATTAAATCAAATACAATCTACTAAAAGTTGCATATTAAAATTAAATCAAACTAATTTTTATCGGATTGAGTTAAGCTAGATTAAACTCAACTCAGTTTGACACATTTCCGATCCTAATGAAAATAATTATATTTGATAACGTCGTAAAAAGATCTTTAGTTTTATGCATATGACCATATGGTTAGTCATTAAGATTTTTAATATCCTCTGGATAATTTGGTGACACTCATGGATGGGCAAAACCTAATCGCATACACAAACGGCCCAGATTTATGTCAAGTCAATTGTTAATAAAATAATATTTATTTAAAATATCATAAAATAAATAATATTTTATCATTTTTAATTAAATCAATTAAAACTCATAAATTTAAAATATTTATTTGACATATTAGTCATGCAATATAGATAAAAAATGTAGTATTAATTAAAATTTATTTATTAAATTAACCGAGAGTTAATTAATGTGTCTTGGTCCATGTAAAATTAGATTTGATTTTCTTAAACAATATATAAGATTTAAAGTTATGTTGATGAAAAACATGTAATTGAAAAAAAGACTTAGTTGAAAATTTTCAACTAGATTTTTAGGTTGGAGATTAATTATTGTTTATGTCAATATTACTTCACTCTTATATCATAATTATTAAAAAAATGTGAGTTAAATTATGATATTAGTTTTTTTTAGGTAATGTTCATATTAGTTATATTTTACAATAAATTTATTTTCATTATTCCCTTTTTTTTTCTTCTTCATTTTTTCACTTTCTTTTTCTTACCATAAAAACCAACTAACTTACAAAACATGCAGCTTTTACTCCTCTTAGTTTTTACTTGAGTTTGCGGATTTATTTGTGAGCATTGAGTAATTAAAATTGTTTTGTCAATATCTACATTATTCATTAAAAAAATTATGGTCAAAATATACTTTTAATACAGGAAAAGGATGAGGTAAAAGAATATATTAAAGACAATTTAAATACTATTTATATAGTCAAAAATAACTTGAGAAATAATACTTATAACTTAACAGTAGAACTTTAGTGATCAGTTACATTGAAACTCTAAAACGAACTAATATAAATGCTTATCTTTCTAACGCTTGTTATATGTTGCATACTTTGATTTCAAACTATTTGTAAAAATTTTAAAAACTTGGTCAAACCATGTCAAACAAAATTTGTGATGTATAGAAAAATCTTCATAAAATACAATTCAGTCCTTTTATGTTTTTAAGCATCTTAAGGTTAAATGTAAAAGGCTAAAAACATATTAATTTTAATAGAGACTAAATCCAAATTATGAGAAAGCAAAACATATTCTATCTAAAAAAACTATATCATCGAGTTAATTTTCATATGACACATTTAGATCAAATAAGCTGAGTTTTATGAAATCAGCATCAAGAAGGGAATGGAATGGGCACTCTAATTCCTATTTTTGATTTGCTACATTAATCCTCAATCTTAATTTGTGTTTTTCATTTAATTTTTGTAAATAAATTTTATGATAAGAAAATTGATAAACGAAAAAAAAATACCTTATAAACTTTCAGAAGTTCAAGAATTCCGAGAACAATGTCATTGACGTAGCAGAAGCCAGAGGCTTTATCTTTTTTGGCGTGGTGTAACCCGCCAGCCCAATTGATGGCAATGTCAGCATTAGAGCGATTAAGGTGGGCAGCAGCACCAATGGAGCCACCGGCAGAGACACGACAAAAGTCAAAGAGGCCATCAAAAACAGGGCAATTGTTGCTCATGTTGAAGCGCTTGAGTTGATGATTGGTGGATTCAAAGTCCTCAACGAGGAGTTGTGGGGAAATGGTGGAGAGGAAATTGACATAGTCATCGGAGTGAAAATAGCCAATTTCAGCCTTGCCAACAGGGAATGGACGGTGAACTTGCATGCGTTGGTGGAGCCCGTACTGGATGATGAGGTTGTGGGTAATGGAAATACGATGTGGTTTCATTGGGTGGTGTCGACCGTAGTAGTATTCGCCAATGCTTGGATCATAGAAGTATGTCACCGTACGCTTCTTTGCATCTTTACCCACTGATGACAACGAAACACCACTCTCTATCTCTGTCTCTATTTTCTCCATGTTTCCCATTATTCTCTGTTTTTTCTCTTTGCTATGATCAATCAAACACTTCAAACCGTTCTCCTTCTCTTTAAATGCAAATTTAATATATGTGATAATTACGTCACAACTTTAAATGCAAATATTTAATATTTTTTATCCTTTTTCATATGTAAGTGTCGACAAGTTACAATTATATTAGTATTAAATGCATCTTTTTAATGTTTTTTTTTATGTATGCACTGACAAGTTACAATTATGTCTCAATTTTAATTGCATTTTTTCTAAATATTTTTTATATTTTATTTTTCTTTATTAATATTTCAATAATTGTGAATATATCTCAAAATTTTAAAAATTTTCTTTTATGATTTATTTTTTATTTATATACCGATACATTAGTACAAAAACAAATTTAAACATCTCCTCTTTCACTTCAGTTATCGGTTCATGGAAACCGACGTCGTTAGATTTTTTTAGTTAGGTTTAAGAACAACAGACGTGGTCAATTAAATTCACTAAATTCATGTCGGTTGTTTAGTTAACCGACATGAAAATTATTCTTATACACGACACTTCGCCTTCCCTTTCCCTCTCTATTTTATTTTTTCTTGTTGTCTCACACATTCTCTTTCACTCTATTGTTGTTTAAATTCGTGTTCTCTTTCTCGCCTCCATATATCGTTGTTTAAATTCGTGTTCTCTTTCTCGCCTCCATATATCGTTGTCTTCACCTTGTCTTCACCTCCATTCTTGCCTTGTCATTTTCCCTCGTCTTTGTTCAAATTTGTTGCGTTGCACCTCTGTCTTTTTTGCTCTAGCATGTCGTCATCTTTTGCCCTTCTTTGGCTCTCTTGTAACATGTCATTGTTTCCCTTCCTCTCACTCACTCGCACATTTGTTACGAGATCTCTCGCTCTCAATAGGTGCACTCCAACTTTTATTTCTTCTACTTTTTTCAGTCTTTTGCCATTGTTTCTATTTTTGCATCTCAAGTTAGTATGGTTGTCACTAATTGTTTAAGAAATTTAAGATTTTGGTTATTGGGTAAACATGCATTTCTAAGTTTTAAGTTGTGCCCTCACACTCTCTCTTTACTTGAATTTTCTTTTCCTGAAAAAATTGAATTATACTGTTGAAAATTTTATCTGGTTCAAATCATATAAAATTTTGAAGGTTGTATAGTTGGAAATTAAAATCTTTATTAGGGTTCCTTAAACTTGCCTCAATGCATTGGCTTTAAAAGTTAAATCTTCATGTACATAATTATGGCTTGTTCAATCATGTTCATCCCATTATTGTGTTATTCTGTCCAATATCTATGTTCTTTTGAGATGAGGTTTTGCTATTTCTGGGGTTTTGCTAGTTCTTTCAATGTGTTGAAGCCAATTTTGTTTCCTTACATGATGTGCACACACATACAATGGAAGAAATATATTCTTACTCTCTTGAGGCATTGCATGAAACTTTTTCGGTTTTAAAGATAGTTATTTTAAATTATGTTTCTAGATTTTTTGGTACAAATTTATTTTTGGTCTAAAATATTGGTATATTTAGAAATTTATCGACTGTGTTTTCTCTATAAGGTTGATTGTGTGGATTGGTGTCTAATATGCAATCTTTGTTCTGTTTCTTTTACTTAGAATTGGTGCTTGATATGCATTTAATTTGGTGGAATTTTCCAGTGTTTTACACAGAGGGACCACATTAAAGGTGCCTCTGTGCATCCAAGGTATTGATTTTGTAGTTGTAGCGTGCATATGAAACAAACAATAATGGTTCTGGGTGTACGTGAATTTCATGTTTATCTATATTTTACATTATTATTGTGTGTTATTGTAACACCCCTAAATTACTACGATTGCAACGTCATAAACTTTCTATGATACGTTGGAAAATAACTAGTCATTAAATGAGGAGAACTAAATTTCATTTTATAGAGTAAATTTTAAAAATAAACTTCTACAATCATATAAGTCTCAAAAGATAAACAATATATCTCAAATAATGAAATTCCTAACATGTAGAAAGAAGTTTCAGCATTTAAAAATAGAAGCAGTCACTCAAATTCAAGAAGGAAAAAGTAACAACATGTCAAACTTTCAAGTAATTGGATTCCTTTTGATAACTCATGAAAGTGACCTATTATTATACTGTTTTTATTATATAAATTGTCCATTAAACACTCTTATGCAACCTAAACAACCACTAGTTGCTCTTAATTCATAATATTTTGTGTTAGGACTTAGTGATTGTTTGTTTAAGTGTTTCAGGGTTAAAAATAGCCAAAAATAGGAAAAAAAAGATGTTAAGGAATACATCTCTCACGAATAGGGACTTAACTCGCGCGAATTGGAGCATTAGTAAAAAATCAGTGCTCACTATAACTGTGCTCACTATAACCTTAACTTGCGCGACATTTTACACAACTCGCGCGAGTTTGCTTGACTTCCACAACTCTTTTGATCTCTGGAACCTGAACTTGCGCGAATTGGTTATTACCTCGCGCGAGTTAGGCTCGCGAAAGGCCCAAGTCCACTAAGAAGACTATATATTCAGATATCAATGTTAGCAAAGTGTCGACTTTTTGACCTAATCTTTGGATCACTCTAGAAACCCTAGACGGCTCAACTGATTCACCGGTTTATACAAGGTAGAGATCTCAACCCCAAGCAAAAGGAGAAGGAGGCGTAAGGAGAAGGAGGCGTAAGGATCATCCGACTTTTATTGGAATTGATATTCTATGTATTCTCTTTCAATTTACTTTTGTGTTGTTTTCCTTCCAAATATGAACTAACTTCCTCTTTGATTGGGAGAACGATATAACCCTAATTTATTCCCTAATATAATTCTCGATATTATTCAGTATATGTTTGTGTGTTTGTTTCTTCTATGCTTAATGTTATTCGTTAACTGATCACTAATGAATTGATAGTAAACTTAGGGAAATTTTGAGAAAAGAAACTTAGGTGGTACTTGGGAAATAAACCATTATTACGCTAGAGTCCTAGAGATAAGTTGGTAATAGTGTGGACATAACCTAATTGTTATCCCTTGATTCACAAATCTAAATCCCTAACTGACTTACAATTAAATTAAGAGATTAATTAATCTAGTTAATTTAGGTGGCGTGGGTGATTCTGAGAGGGACGGTCACGAGGGTAGGAATATGATCCAACTAATAAATTATATTTGAATAACAAAGAAGAAAGTGTCATGGGGAATTAGTGGTGAAATCGGGATCCCAATCTCTTTTTTATTATTGAAATCTATTTTTATAATTATTGCTTTCAAAATCAATTCTCACACTTTCTCTCTAAAAAAATAAGAATAAAGATTCCTAATTGCTTATCCTCGTGGGATCGACAACCCATGTTTATAAATACTTATTACTTGACGACAGTGGTATACTTGTCATAGCCAGAGAGGTGGGTTGCAACTTTACCATTACTCCCGCCACACATCACCTTTCCTAACCTAAGTTATTTTCGCCTCCAACAAATTGTTCATCTGCTCGCCTGTTTGCGGGGTCATCACAGGTGTCAAACCACATGGTTAGTTCACATTTTAATAATAACAATGAGGTTAAAAATGATAATTCAACACAATAAACATAAAAAAATGCAGGAACACCCACTTCAAAACTTATCACAATCGACCACATCGTGCAACCCAATATGATGTTTGCTACTTACAACTAAGCGATGTCTAGGAGTACATGTCACCTCTGATACTCTCACTAGAAATACTAAACAGTTACAGTCAGAGCAACCAGTGTTACAACAACAGTCACTTCTCACTCATGGTGACTGGTCATAGTGGAAGTTTTTCCCATCGCGAATACCCTCCAAGTCTGATTGTTGTGTATTTTGTTAATTCAAAGTCTCACGTCGACAGATTTTAGAAAGAGAGAGGAGCAGAACACCTATATAAGAGAGAATGATGTGTTTTATTTACTCGTACCACATCCTAAATCTATATAATGAGTGTATTTAGATTTTTGGTAGTGTGTCAAACATCAGTGTGTTTTCCATTATTTAGGCCTAAGTAGAGTGTTTTTTTGTGAGTTCTTTTGTATAAACACTTTTGTTGTACTCTTTGGTATTTTCATAGTGGAGATTTTTATGGACAAGGTCCCGTGTTTTTTGTCCCTCTAATTGGGGGTTTCCATGTTAAAATTATTTGTGTTATTCTTGTTCCTACATTTTGTTTTCCTTGTTCCTTGGAAATTTATGATTGTCCTATGTTATGTTCTTCTTATTTCAATCAAGGGAGAAAGTTTTATTTTACACACACTTTCGATTTGTATGTAATTTCTTCACTGCATAACTCTGTCTTTCCCAATACCGATCTCCACACTCTCGTCAGGAACTTCAATCTCCTTTCTGGAAAAAAAACAAAGAGTCAATACTAGTCAATACTAGAGCGTGAGAGAGATGTGAAGGTTAAAGGAATAGAAAGGAAAAACAGGAAAAGTTATGTGGTAACAGAGTGTCCCTTTTATAATTGCTCAATTACTCCCCTGAGCATTTACCACTCGTTATTATTGAGATATTACATAATCAATTTTCATCATTATCATTATTATTATTATTATTAAATTGAGATGCTACATAATCAATTTTCATTATTATTAAATTGAGACATTACATATTTAATTATCATTATTATAATTATTATTATTATCAATTTTCATTATTATTATTATTATAAAAAAATTGGGATGTTACAGTTTGTAAGTTATGACTATATCATTTCATGTTTTGAATTTTTAGAAAAAAAAATCCTAGGACTTTCATATGCCTAACTAGTTCTTAGTATATTTGTATGTATCTTTATTATTGTAGTACGACAAGCTACATGGAAATTTTCAAGTTCCTTCATGGATATGTTGTAATATGGAGGAAAATGATGAAGCTAGATGCAAAACCAATTGTTGTATTTCTTCTTTTGAAATGGATCTCTATGAAAATAGCTTTCAAGAAAATGTTGAAACCTTTTTTCTCTTGGTGAGGATTATAATGCATTTTCATGCTTTGTTTATTCCCTTTTCCAGTGAATGATTGAGTTTATGTATGTATTTAGAGACAAGTATTCTTCTATGAAATATTTTACAGGCACTCATGATACCTCATGAAGCATGTTAGCAAGTTCCTCATCTAGCAGTAGATGTTTTGCAAGCCAAAAGTCAAGTAAACTGGTGGAAACAACGACATTATTTACAGTAGAAAGTGGACAATTATAAATCATGACAAGTTTTCTATCAAGAAGATTCATAGAATTTCTGAACCAGGAAATCAGAATAGTCTTGCTTCTAAAAGTTGTGCAAAAATTTTATCTAACAATGGGAGCCTGGATGATAATAATAAAAGAATATTCTCTGAACAAGCACTAAATAATGGTGTAATTGGTAATGTTATCAATGATGAAGAGATTATAAAAAAACAATTTGCTTAGGAAGATTGTTGCATAAAGCAAAGATGAAAAAATTCTATCCTTATGCTCTTTAAAGAACAAGCCAAGTGAACAAGATGAAGCATCTTGTTCAAAATTTTTCAAGTGTGTTTCTAAATCAAAGAGACATTTAGATAAGGATCTTGATAATCCTAAACCATTGATGTGAATTGGAAAGCCTACTCCACTATCTTCGTGCATATTTTTATTTAATGTGTCTTTCATGGTTTTTAATTTTCGTGCAGATTTTCGGCTAAATTTTTAATTTTTGTGCATATTTTTAGGCTGTAGTTAATTTGTCTTAAATGAGTTTTTAATTTTTGTGTAGATTTTTAAGCTAAATTTAAATGTGTTATTTATTCCACTCAGCCTATAAATAGATATTCTTTGTATTGTAAGAGACTAGATGAATTTGAATAAAATGTGAGTTTTTCTCTAGCATGAAATTTTTTTAGTTCTTGATAAAAGAATTAAAATTGATCTAATAAATTTTGGATTGTGACGATCAAAACCATGACTTATCACTCATCTTCTCATCTTTTTTCTTGAGTGTAACATCAATATTCTTCCCCCAAAATGAAAAATTAAGACAGTCCCCTCCCACAAACTCATCATTTGGTATCAGAGCTTCGACTCTTGATTTTCATATGAATGGAACAAGTAGTCATGAATGTGTTGTTATTTATGATGAAAATGAAATATTCACCAAGGCGAAGATGTAGTTGAAAAGTTTATTTAACAGGTTTTTGAAAGGGCAACTAGAGTCATTGGATAGATGGATATGCATCATTGAGAAGAGAAATAGTCCAACGAAGAAAAAATCACACAAGGAGCTTTAATTGTACTGGCAGAAAAAATGTGAGAGAGCTAAAAATAGGTTACGAGAAAAAGAGAAAATAGAGAAAAAAGAACAACAAAAAAGAGATAAAATAGAAAAGGAAGAACAATAAAGTGAAAAGGAGAATAAGGAAATTTTAAGTTCTAATGTTATCCTTGTTGATAACTTGATGGTGCAAGAATTGGAGGAAGAGTTTCCTATAGAGAAGCCATCCTATGATTGTCATGTCTGAAAAGGAAAATTGTTGTTATCATTCTTAGTGTCCCATTGTTGATCCTGTCAACTATCGTAGGAGAACAAGCAAAATAAAATAAATAAATTCAGAAAATTGAGAATAAACCCTGAAAATTATCTCTTGAGACTTGTTAAGAACAAAGCAATAATAAAAAAAAAAGAGAATAAGGAAGAGAGAGAAAAAGAGACTCAAGAATTTAACGTGGTTCGACAAATTGCCTACGTCCACGGGCACACAATATGTATTATCTTTGTTGTGCACGTAGAAGTTTTTACAGAGAGTTGTTTATATAGAGATATGAGCAATCCGTCCCATCATTTACATGATGTGGGATTAAAATCAAACTACATACTCCTAACAATCTCCTACTTGGAGATTGATTTACATCACCACCTAGTGTAATGACTTCATCATCAATTATTCTTCAACCATATCATATCTTTGCTGCTTCTCAAATGTGAAGCCACTGACGGGTCTCCTGCGCACCTGTACACTAACGGGTCTCCTGCATACCTGTCCACTGACGGGTCTCCCACGCACATGTCCACTAACAGGTCTCTAACAAAGCTCCCACTATTTCTCTTCTTCCAATGCCATTGTTTGCATTCCTCCCTCAAACAAAGAACCACTAAACCTCTTCCCCTATTGTCAATGATGGTCATTAGAGCTTCCATTGTCGCGACAATTCTTGAGCTTCACATTGTCGTCGATATGCCCTAGTTCTTGTACCTTTTTATGATAACTTACATCAATGGCACACGCAACCTAGCCATCCTTACTAGGAATACTTTCGATACAAGGGATCCCCACAAAGTAGGTCTACCGGACCTTTACTTAGATCCACTCTGATCATTGCATCACTCGTCTGAGCCAGTCCTCAAGCCGAACCATCAGTTTTAATACTACTTGTTGGGGTAACCAAGAGAAGACTTCACACACTTCTTCCAATGTCATTGTTCTTGCTGCTTTCTTAGGAAAGCTCTCACTACTTCTCTACCATGAAGATAAATCAAATCTTTTATGATGTGGAAGATAAGACAAAGCTGCAACCATAGAGCATACTAAGATATTTGCTCTAATACCACTTGTTGAGGTAACCTAGGGAAAACTTCACACACACTTCTTCCCATACCATTTTTCTTACTGTTTTCTTAAGAAAGCTTTCACTGCTTCTCTAAACCGAAGACAAATCAAATCTTTTCTGATATATAGAAGATCAGATAAAGTCACAACCATAGAGCATACTAAGACATTTGCACTAATACCAATTGTTAAGAACAAAGGAATAATAGAATAAGTGAATGAGGGAAGAGAAAAAAAGAGAGACTAAAAAATTTAACGTGGTTCAGCAAATTGCCTACATTCACGGGCACACAATATGTATTGCCTTTGTTATGCACGTAGAAGCTTTTACAGAGAGTCGTTTATAAAGAGACATAAACAATCTCTCTCATCGTTTACACGATAAGGAACTAAAATCAAGCTACATATTTTTAACAAAGTTAATATAGTTTGCATACATGTTATCCATCTCTTTCACGTTTTGGTGTATTTTTACAAAGAGAAATCATCTTCAATGTTCATAGAATTCACAAAATCAGAATTTGTACAGTTTTTATTTGATCCCATAGGAAAGTGAATTAAGATTCGAGGATGAATCCCCTCAAAGAGAGAGGAAATGATATGAACTGGAAAGTCTACTCCACTATCTTTGTGCAGATTTGCATTTAATGTGTTTTTAATGATTTTTAATTTTCGTGCAAATTTTTAGGCTAGGTTTTTAATTTTCGTGCATATTTTTAGGCTATATTTAATGTGTTTTTAATGAGATTTTAATTTTCATGCAAATTGTTAGGTTAAATTTAAATGTGTCTTTTATTTTACTTAGCCTATAAATAAATACTCCTTGTATCGTAGGATACAAGTTAAATTTGAATAAATTGTGAATTTTTCTCTATAATAAAAGCTTTTTTTAGTTTTTGAGAAAAAAAATAAAACTAATCTTATTAATCTAAGTTAAATTTAAATAAAATGTGAATTTTTCTCAAATACAATAGCTTTTTTTAATTTTTGAAAAAAAAATTAAAATTAATCTTATTAATCTTTAACTATAACAATCAAACACATAATTTATCACTCGCTTTCTATCTATTTTTATTGAGTATGACATTAATATCTTTTCTTAAAATGAAAAATCCAGACAATCATTCTTTTTACATTAATTAAAAAAACATTTTACATTATATCCATTATAAATTCTATCAACGTAAAACATTTCAGCTTTTTACATCTATTACTAATAGAATAGTTACAAAATTAAGAGGTTTGACCCCATGTTAAACGCATCACTTTCAGATTTAACATACTCTTCTCATGAAAGTGTAGATTCAAGAGTGAGCTCCTTTTTAGTGTAAAGGTGTGACGGTGCCAAAATTAATGCATAATGTGCTTAATGAAAATTTAAATATCCGGGTAAAGCATTCTTACATTGATTCTAATAATAACTAATGTAAAATTCTGAACATTCTACGTCTACAAATTCTATAACAATACATTTGAGTTAAAAACCTCATTTTAACTAATGTAAAAAAAGTCAATTAATGGAATTAATCATTGACACAAAATTTGACACACTAAATATAACTTTGTTCTAATTCATATAGAAGTAAAATATATTCAACCCAAAAACTAAAAATTGTGTGTTAATTGAGATTAAAGGATGTTCAGTAACCTCCAAATTCAGACACCGTCACTCTGATGAAATTCCATTGTCTATAGAATATTTGATTATCAAATTATTTTTAATTCCTACTTTAATTAAATTTGAGATAGAAAAAGGTTATTTTGAAAGATGAAATTCAGATACAAACTTTATTTTATCATATGAAAGAACAAATACAATGGACCCAAAACCCAGCCCAACCTGCAATACAGTGGTGCACTCAGCATGAGAAATACATAAACAAACACTGAACAGCAATCTACAAATGATACCATAAGAGTTTCTAATTTCTTTTTATTATCTTGTTTAGCTAAATCATAAGATGGTTGCTTGATAAAATAAGATTACAGGATTTATATATGTTTAAGTAATTAACTTGTTCCCCAAACTACTTTAAATAATAAAATTATTATTGAATTCATTTTTAACAAAATAAACATATTCTTATGAGTGGTGACCTGATACGAGTGACGTTTATGCATTCTTATTCTCATGTTTTTGGTTAAAAAATACTAATAGTTTTTTATAACAACTCATTGAAAATCATTATAAAAATATATTATCGATATTTTTTATATAAAAAATTCATTGATAATTCTTTGGCTAATTTTTGTCAAGCTCCTGTTGACATTAATTTATTTATGTGAGAATTGAAGATAATGAAGGTTATGATAAGTAATAAAGCAGAACCATGTGAACCATACTTGAGTGGGAAGGATGTCAATGAGGTGCATCGTAGATATACAAACAATGATAGATTTTATGTTAAATATAATAAAATAAATTATAAATATCTATAAATAATTTTTTTACTATGTATCCAAAAGTACATGATAATAACTAAAAATTATTAAAAGTATTTTTTCAGAAATTAATTTTGGTATAAAGAACACAAAAATCATTTAATGTTAATTTTTAAAGTATTTAATAGAACAATATATTTAATACTTTAAATAAGTTTAATTTTTTTCTTTGTTTTCATACTTTAGTCTATGTGTAAAGTTGGTTTTCACAATTTAACTATTTATAATTAATCCACATAATATCTTAATTATTAAAATTAATTTTCTCATGCTTCATAATAGAGAATCACATTCCAACTATGCTTGGACTTAATATACTATAAAATATGTAACATTGACATTTCAGATTTTCAACATATATAAATGTATCAAAAAAATATATTTTTCTTAATTTCTATTCAAATATTTTATATATTTTTATTACAATTCTAGACAAATTAATGGCATATTATATATATTTTCATTAATTATTAAACAAAATTTAAAGTGAGGCAATTTCAAAAATCAAAATTCAAAATCACAATTAATTAAAATATAGAAAATAAAAATATAAGTAAGCTAAAAAATTATTTATTAAATGTATAGATATTTTTACTCTATTTACAACCTCTATTACTTAAAAAAGAGAGTACCAACTGGACCCTAACTTTTTGTTGAATTGGGAACTTAGGGAACTTTAATTACGTGGCCAGGTCTAATCTTCAGCCTTTTAATTTTTTATTAGAAATGGTGAAGATATTTTTTTCTCAAGGCACTCTAATTGCATCTTTTGACTTGTTTGTTGGTGGACTAAGAGGGACCAAAAGAATCTTCAAACTTCCCACGCTAATCAAGCATTGAAACTTGTTTATAACCCCAACTCAAGTTAACCATTACAACAATCAACAAGATTCATGATTTCCACAAAAATAATCTCACACCACAGGTGATGACTAAGATGATTAAAGAGGGGTTACAAATGTAATCTTTTTATAACATTTTTACTATTAGTTAAAATTAATAATAATTATAAATTAATGTTGTTGTCATTCCTAACTTCATAAGATGATTTTATATTGATTCTAATATTACAAATATAATAAAGACACGAGAAAGAAATATCTCAGGACTATGAGAGCACACACATGAGGTTATTGTATTTTAACAAATCCAGAAAGTCACTTTTTAGATAAGTTGTAAAAGGAATTAATCTAGAGTTTCTATATTGATCAAGATACAACTTTTATACATATATAAACACGTGAAAGTAATGGAAATCTTATATTAACTTTATTCTTTTTATAATAAATATTAATCATCATATAGGAATTGATTTTTAAATTAAGTTAATTCAGTTAAATTATTTTTATCTTTTAAGGGAAATTCAGTTTAATATAATCAGAATCTTGATTATAACTTATAATCATTTCAAAGACAAACCATGTGTCCTTGATGGTGTCATTAGGAGAAGTATTTTATTCTTGTGTTGGTTACTTGGTTGAATATTAGTGAAGAGAGGCAAAAGTCTTAAAGGCAGGAAAATGGACTAATGATTTGGGGGAAGGATGAAGGGAAAGAAATGGTTTTGCAAGGCTTTACCTAAGCTATCATTTCGCGATCATCATCACTTAAAAAGGAAGCTTTATTGTTGTCTCCGATTGGGACCATTTGAAAACGACTGTGTCTTGTGGAAAAAAACTAGTGCTCTTCAAGTCATTCAACTCATTTTTCATTCTTGTTTTATAACATATATACAGTGATTTTTTATGATAACATAGACATTTAAAACAGAATAAAAGACGGAAGGAATTCTTTTTAAAATAAGATACTTAATATAGATATTCCAATAATTTAAATTAATTGACATTATATTTAATTTAATTAATTTTGAGGTTTTTTTAAATATGATAATTAAACTGTTTTCTCAAAAATAAAATAATGAAATTGTTATTTTTAATGACTTATTATTAAACTTTTACCGAAAGAAACCAAAGTCCATTCATGCTTATTACTTATGTATTATCGTATTTAGGGGTGCAAAATAAAACTGAATGGGAAGAACTGAATGGTAAGGGACCATACAAATTCAAATTATTTTCTTAAAATACTTAACCAAATTGTTTTGTGTAGTTCAGATCTTAAAAACTAGATTTCTCCTAGTCACCATTTCATAGTTCATAACTCCAAAAACAATATTAATTTTTTATTTGATTGTGATTCCTTGACGTAGGAACGTCAATAAGAAGAGGTACTAAAAGAAGGAGATATTCAAATAAATTTTTTTAGTTTAGGAATTAAATAATGTAATATACCTTTGAATATATTTAATAATATTGATTTATAATATGTTTTTGTCAAGTGATGAGATTAAGAGCTCACAATCAAGCACATTTATAATTGTTGACTTTTATTTTTAACTTGATGGGTTTCAAGTATATGAGCTAGGAGAGTAAAGCTTAGTGGGAGTAAGAAGTAAAAGTCGTATCCTTATTAAAATTCACAAGTGAAAATTAAATTTAAATTTAGCTTGAATTTGAATTTCATTTGTGATTTCAAGCACTAAGAACTCAAGTAGGATTTTTACTTAGACGAGAATCATGTCTAATCTAAGAAAAAATTCTAGCTTTTAATTAATCAACCCAACCAATGGTTAATATAAGTTGAGGATCGATGACATAGCAACTTGAGAGTGACACTTAACACTCTTGAAATTGACATGTAACTTGAGGCAAAAGTGTACGACTGTTATTACTTTTTAATTTCCACTACTAGTTTAGGTCAAGCATTCTCCCCATATTTCCCATACACTATAAAACCCCCAAATCAAAACTTGTAGAAAAATTTTAGTCATTTTTTAATGAAAAAGTATTTTGCTTAGAGAGAAGTTTCTTGAATTTTATCAATGTTTCCAATACCATTGTGGTGGTTCCTCCTTAGCTTATTGGTTTTGCCATGACGCCTTTCTTCTATTTCTAGACCCATTCCATCTTTTCCATTCTAGTTCTTGTTCCTTACTTGTTCCTAGTTGGTTGAAACTCCATTAGAGAGTTACTTGAAGATGTGTTGAATAAGATAGATTGGGAATCCTATCAAGACCTTGTGGAACTCCTTCATGAAGCTTGTATCAAGTGTTATTAGAGCTTGTTATCTTCTTCAATGGTTATCTTCAATTTGATTAGTTACGGGTTTTGTGTAATTCAATAATATTCCTTGTGTTTCTCATCTTCTACCTTTCTTTTGAGTACTTAGTTCTTTGTTTTCCTTAAGTTGTCTTGTTTTCATTTTCTTGGTGTTGTTTTGTGTTGTCTTCTTTATATTCTTGCTTATAGTCGTAACCTCCATGGCTAGTTCCTTATGGCTTGTATAGTTTTACATGTTGTCACTAGCTTCCTTTGTAACTTTTTTCTTGTTTCTAAAGTAGCTTCCTTCACCAGTTTTATTGTTACATGTTATTTCTTGTAGTTTTGTTTAGTCTATTGTGTTGTTTGGTGAGGAAAACAAAATTCACCATTGCCGGACAATATTTTGCTATATTGCTTTTCAAGTATTACATATGATAGAAAAAGCTTCTCGTACAAGCTTAATGAAATACATGCTTATATAATTCTAGAATGTTCATTTTAAGTCCAATTTGCCTTGAACCTTAAATTTTACCATTAATATTAACAATTGAACTTAAGAAGTGTTTGTTCTAACATCAAATGGTATTAGTCCAGTTAAGGAGTGCTTGTTATTTTTATTGTTATTTGATTACATGATAGCTTTGCCATAATCTTGTAATGAATTGATATTTTAAAATAACATAGAGTTGTTTAATTTCTTTAATTGATATTGTGAAGTAATGTAAGTCTTTTTTTTAATGGAACTGAAAATACACTCCGCTGAACAAAAGAATAACTAAAAGGTTGAAGTTACCCTTTTAGTTATATGTGGTGCTGAACAAAAGAAAAAAAAAATTCTTAGTGGTGCTAAATTTGGATCAAGTGCTAAGTGGTGGTATATGTGGTGTTCAACAAAGATGGTTATTCGAAATTGTAGAAACCAACTAATATTCTAACAAAAATAAATGCAACACTAAATAATCAAACAATAGATACTTATGCACGGTAAGTCATGATGGAAGGTGTAGAGCTAATCTTTTAATACTTCTTTGATCCAAGTGGAGTAGTGTAACTCTATTCAATTAGTGTTAAATAAGAATCGAGATGGAGCAAAGTAGGTGAGACTAGTCTTGAAATCTAATTATATAAATGTTAGATTAAGATTTCTTAATGACAAATTATAATAACTTCGATTTTGATAATTAAAGTATTAAGATAAAAGTTTCACGTTTATAAGAAAAATAAGTTCATTAAACCTATCATATGTAGGATCGGAGAAATCTCACAATAGACGATCACATAAATAGTTGAAGAGAAATCAGGCAAAATCTTCACATAAACAGAAGAATGACATTCTTCAATAGACGCAAAGGAAAGTTATCAGATGATAACTAAAGACAAACGTTGCATCAATAGAAAATCCTATAAATTAATAGATGGAGTTAAGAATAGATTAATGAATTGACTAGATAAATAGTGCTCACAAACGAAATCAATGACACAACATACGGAGTCAGCACATAAGTAGACGAAGCTAAGAACAAATTAATGAATCAAACGTACGTCAAGCTAAAAGCTAAGTATAAGTACTATTAACTAAATTTACACACTCAGACTAATTACTTTGTTATTTTATCTTATTACTTTGCTATTTTATGTACAAACTAAGGAGTCCTTATAAGAGTATACATTCAGAATTAGAAGTCTTAGTACTTGTGAAAGAAAGTATGAAAAAAAAAATGAATGATTCTAACATAGAGATTTACAACAGAAAAAAGATCAAATTTTCTGAATCTCTGAACATCATATCAGAATAGCTTTTCAAGACTAATATTGACATGCCCATGCTCGTATTTAATGTAAATGAATGTTGTATGCTCAAAAATATCTGTTAAAAGAAGATCTACACTTCACTCAATCTAATAACTACATTAGAATCTCCTTTTATAAAAGGACTCAAGATTCAAAATTACGTGTTGGCGAACACGTTAAATTAATAAAAGAACTTATAATTTTATTTTAGTGATATGTTCAATTATTCTCACAATTTCATAATAACTTCATGCAATAAAATGTTCCCAGGACATTTTGTTTAAATTTTAAATATTAATCTAATTTTTAAAAGTAATTAATTAAAAATAGATAGAATTTATTTTTTTGAAAAACCAATAAATAATTTTTAAAGAAAAACAATTTAAATTAAAATAAAAAATTATTCATGTTTTTTAAAAAATACTTATTGTAACAAATAAATTCAAACAAATCCATTCTCAAGTGTGTCAAATTAAAAATACCTACACGACAGAAAAGGAAAAAAAAAAAAGCAAAAGAAAAATGCCAAAAGGGACGACAAGTGTAATTCATGCAAAGAACGTCATTCAATGCGGGCCTTTTCAACATCTGCATCAAGCTTTTCTTATGAATGTCAATGTTTTTTTTTTTTTTTAACTTTTTTTTAAAGGTAAATTACAATGAATTTGCTTAAGATAAATTATAATGCCATATACATTTTTACCTATATTAATTACTTCAAGTACGCATTATCTAAAATGGGAACTTCCAAAATACCCAAAAGTATGATTAGCTGATAGGGAAGACATATGGTAAATTAGTTGAATAGTAGCCTAGTAGGATGTGAATTAAAGATAATATTAAATGAAGTTAAAGATAAATATGAGATATTAAACATTGAATATTGAAATGAGAGAAAACATATTAGAATAAAGATAAAAAGTATTAGATAAATAAATCTCAATTAAATATTGAAATGAATGGTTAAAAATAATATTAAATGAAGTTATTCTTCTTTGTATATATATTAGAATAGATACCCATATAAAAAAAAAAAATCAAGACTAGATGTATCTATCATATGAGAGTATTTTTAATTATATTTTTTAATGAAAGTGTTTCTGAAAATGATTTTCGTCTTATTTATAAAACTATATCTTAATTGTTTTTAAATAAGTATTAATAATAAAAAATAATTTCATATCACAGTATAAATTATTTATCATAAATTTAAAATACAATTCAAATTTTAAATTGTTACCAAACTATTAACAAATACTCAAATATAGGTTTTTATATCCTACATCCACTTATTTTTTTTAGAATAATTAAGTTAAAAAATTACATCTTAAATGTATTTTAGAGAAACCATTATTTTAATTTGCTAATGTACCCATTCTTAAGAATAAATTAGCAAATTGTATAAACATTTACTAATTTATATATAAGTTTAAATTAACAAGTTAATTAAACCTTAAAGTGAATTTTAACAAAATTATAGTTATAAATTACTAACTTTTTAAAAAATAAGTAGACCTAAGTTAAAAATATTTATTGTTATTATCATTATTATTTTAAAGAACAAATATTAATTCGATTGACACTATCACTTGTGTTCAAAAATGTTTCTTAGATGTGATATTAAATTTTTGGTTTTCTTACTCATTACTTTGCACTATTTTCATTAGAAAGCCAAAAGTAATATTATAAAATAGTAATAGTAGAAGAAATAACTTTTAATTCTAATCTTCAAGGATTTTATTGGATCACCAATACAATAAATCAATAATTACTCGTACGTCTCTTTTTTAAACTAAAGTCAAATTTCAGCGGAATCCCTACATCCTTCCGCGTACCTGTGTCGGCTGCTTTTATACTAATCTTTATATTAATAACATTAAATATATAATTTCTATAATTTTTTTTATTTCTTTATTGTTGCTCTTAACAATACATTGATAAATTGATTTTTTTTTTTTACATATTTTTCACATATCGTACGCTAATGTTCCTTAAAAAGAAAAAAAAAAAAAAAAACCGACAATGCATAGCACAACATCCCTTCATTTTGCAAGAATAACTTTTACATTGTAAAATAAACTAAACAAACGCGTGGTTGAATTGCTTCGGATTATTGAATTTAACCAAAAAGTTTTAGTTTAACCTAAATACATAGTTATAGTTTTATGAAATCTTTAAGAAATCTTTGTCATTTATTTAAAATTCAAAATAAAAATATTTTTATTAAAAAATGTATATAATATTTATGGAAAAAAGAGCTAAAACAAATAAATTGAATGTGAAATAAAGAAATTTAAGCGATGTATATTTCTAACATTTGTCTTATAAATAATATAAGTGTTTGAGAGATGGATGTGTTAAAAATGAATGAAATAGAATAGAAAAAGCAGGTGATTTTGCGTAAAACCCACTTGAGTGGTTCAGCTTGATGGTGAGGTTCTCTTTGTATCTCATAACTTGAATCCTAAGTATGATTCACACCTTCTGGTCTAGTTTAAATGAAAACAATTAGTTTTGGAGTTTTAATTACCTTCTGGACATAATATATGAGCAACAACACACTGACACCTTTTGAAACGTTTCACTGACACAAGCACACGGGTAATGTCTCGCTATATAGGGCGATGCAGCAGTCACGCACTTCCATAGTTCACACACCCTTTCTCCATAATTAACAAAGAAAGAAAGAAAGAAAACCAACATAACATAACACAACACTGTCCTGTCCTTTTGTGTCCTTTTTCCCACTGTCCTCACACACATGGGTCGCCATTCCTGTTGTTTAAAGCAAAAACTAAGGAAAGGTTTATGGTCCCCCGAAGAAGATGAGAAGCTTTTCAATTACATAACCAGATTTGGTGTTGGATGCTGGAGTTCTGTTCCCAAACAAGCTGGTAATTATATATTTACATTTTCATTTTAATATTCTTAACACTTTCCCAATTTCTCCTTTTCTTTTCTTTTTTTCTCTCTCTCTTTTCATATCTCTTGTCATTTGCAGGACTGCAAAGGTGTGGAAAAAGTTGCAGATTGAGATGGATAAACTATTTGAGGCCTGATTTGAAGAGAGGAATGTTCTCTCAGCAAGAGGAAGATCTTATAATTAGTCTTCATGAAGTTCTTGGAAATAGGTAAAACTAAATGCATTAATTCAATGGTCTTAAAGTTTGGTCACCATTACAGTTTTGTTGCATTTCTTCATATTGTGACCAATTACATATAAATGTGGTTACAATTGTGGTTGAAATTAAAACTTTTTTGGATATGATAATAATGGGTTATAATTAATGTTTTTTGAAAAAAATTGTTATTTTGCAATGTGATCAGGTGGGCTCAGATTGCAGCTCAATTACCAGGGAGAACAGACAATGAGATAAAAAACTTTTGGAATTCATGTTTGAAGAAAAAGCTAATGAAGCAAGGGATTGACCCTGCAACACACAGGCCTATTCTCAGTACTGAAGACCACATAATAAAGGAAGAGAAGGAAACCATAGAGACACCACCACCTATGCTATTACCAGTTTCTCAAGGAATTTTAGCTTCCTCACAACAAGAGTACTCACCACTTGTAATGATGAACAATTCAAATTACTATGATGATGGACTAGCACTAGCAGCAGTAACAGAAGCTTCAAGTGAAGCTTTCGTAAGCAAACCTGCATTGGACCCTTTGTCCTACTTTGAATTCCAAATGGGTGTTGCACAGTGTGGTTATAATTATAATTCAAACCACCCAATTAGACAATTTGATCAGCACCAAGTTGGAACCAATTCAAGCTATGGATTCTCTTCAACGCCGTGTCTAAATAGTTCTTCTGATCAAGGGCACGTGTCGGCGGCGGCGGCGGAGTTTTCAGATAACAACTCAGCTTCTAAAATGAGTTCAAGCAATAGCTCAAGCATGAGTGTTTATGCAGGGTGTCAAATGAGTAATAGCATGATGGAAAATGCAGGGTTCTCATGGGATGGTGAGAATATGAGTATTGATCCTTTGCTACAGTTTCAAGTCAATGTAGTAAAATCTGAAGAGTTGAAAACAAGTTCGTGCCAACAAGGACACATTCTGGCTCAGAATTCCATAGATTTCACTAGCTATCCGCTAATGTCACTGTCGGAGGATTTAACAGGAGCAAATTTTGATGTGTTCCAGCACATGTGAGCTGTAATTAAATTCTCAATTTTACTTTTTATATATATTTTTTTTTGGTTTAGTTTTTTGAACTCTTTAATTTCTCTCGTTGAAACAACAAAATAGAAAACAATAGGAAGATGCTGATAACATGAACCTTGTAGCAAAAGATTTGAGAACTGGCATGATCCCCCTCTCCCATCTGCATATCTTTGTTTTGCTGTTGATGTATCTGTTTTCATCAGCAGAGGTTTGAATCACGATTATTGCTGATTCATGAGTGAAGCTAATTTTAATTTTGTGATCCTCATCTTTTCACGTGTCTATTCATCATTCTTTTATCTTAAAGAAATAATCATTATAAATAAGACATTTCACCATGACATTAAAAGATAAAAATGGATATAATTTTTTTTAACAGATTATATAATTACCAGCTATTTTTTTTATTTAAATATTTACGTACTACTTTCATTTGACCGAAAATTATACATGTATATCAGTCTGATCGATAACCATTACATCTTATCATAAATATTAAAAATTAAAACATACAATTATGTAAACTGACAAATTATTAATAATGAATTATACTTAATTTATCTTCTAAAATATTTTATTGACACGGTTCATGAAATTATAATCTTTGTCGGGTATACTTTGATACTTTGGTTGTCTTTCCATGGAGAAACGGGTCAAAGACTCAAATAATGAGATGTGATGAAGGGTACTTGTCACATTGTTATTAGCTGCGGTGCAGGCATTCAAAACTCATTGGAAGTATATAGACAGGGATATATGATGTTACTTGAGTGCAACCGTGGAATAGTCTTGCTACCTTGTGATGCCAAAAACATTGATGAGAGAATACAGTACATTAGAGAAAGAAAATGCCTTTAAAAATGAAAATTCCACGAACCTTCTATTATATATATTCAATGTTATCCTACTCTCTCGTACATTCTCTCAATAATTAATATATACACACGTTCATGACACACACATGTATAGAAAAAATAATTAATAAAAATTTAGATAAATTGAATCTCAAAATTTGTTGAAGAAAACCTATTAAATTAATTCTACAATAGTTGTTATGATCATTCTAACTATGTTTGACTCTTGGTCTCCTATGGTTAAAAACTACTAATAATTTTGAGGTTCATTAGATCTTGAAATTCCTCAAGAAAAAATTAACTCACAATGAGTATAGATTTCGTCAATGTTTGACTTCTATAGATTAAAAAAAAATCTTGAGATCATTTGAGTTTTATTAGTCGCAAAACTCAATGAAAAATTATAAATTAATAACAACTAGTATGAATTTATTCTTTATGAATAGTGCTGGCTTATGATATGATCCTATTGAGGGCTCCATGAGCACCATGTATTTGTAATCCCTCCAAAAGGTTAAGCTTGGCTGACCAAGATGGATGGATGATGTGCATTATTGTGTGTCTATATATATATATATATATATATATATATATATATATATATATATGAAGGTGTAGGGTTAAGGTGTAGGGTCTTCTCATAAGTATCATATATATTATGTATATGGTTCAAAATAGATGTCCAAATTTAATCCGTGCCTGTTTGAAAATGCATATATCTTTAATTATCTGTCACCACATATATACTGCCCCAACACACAATAATATAATATATATCACTCCTCAGCGCCATAACTTGGTGCTTACAGTCATGGATATAGAACTTGCATGAAAAATTGTTAATGATGTGCGTGTTTGCTGTGCATATATCATCATCATATGTATATTTTTACTATATTCAGAGAACGTGTGACTGTGATTGTGGTCGTATATTTTGTTATAGCATAATTATTTTCTCGATCTGTTCATTTTGCTGGCTATATTTTGTAAGATATGCACAACGTCAATATATTGAGTCTAATGAAACTTTAATTCGCATTTTAAAAAATAAGTGTCAATGTAGTAAGTGTTATGTTTTTTCTTAGTGGTATTTAAAAAATCAGTAATGCAAAATAAAATATATTTAAAAATTTTATTTAGGATTTGAAATAGAAACAAGTAAAAAAAAACCCAGTTAATATATCAAGACCAATAAGAAAATTTCACTCTCTTGTTTAATTTATTTTTCTTGTCACTTTCGACTGTTTAAATATATTCTGCCTTCTTTATGTTATATATACAAACAATTATTATGATAAAAAATCATTACATAATATTATTAACATTTATTACATAGAATATTTATTTTTATAAATTTTTATAAAAAAAACTAAAATTAATTTAAAGACATTGATTTATTTATATATAAAATTTTATTTCATCAATTGAATATATATATATATATATATATATATATATATATATATATATATATATGTATACACACACACACACAAACTTTGAAGGTTAATTTAAACTTTTATGTATATGGTAGGAGCGCTTTTTAGCAGTTTTCACTGTAAACCCGTTGACCATCATTTTTAATTACACTAACAAATCATATTAAGGAAAATGTGGTGAGATTAGCTTCCAAAAAAAAAGTACATCATCTATTCCAATTCTTAATAATACTAATCAATATCACCGGTTTTCACAAAACTAGGTTGATCGATCATCATTCGAGAAATCGTGTTTAAACAATGTTTAAGTATTTAGACAGAGTGCATGTGTTACTTGAGTTAATGTTAATGTTCTTCATAACATACCAAAGAGTGAAACAAAACATCACAATTAGTGACAGCTCATGTCAAGAAAAATATTCAACAATGCATTACTACTACATGTCTACATCGTAAACTTGAAGTGTTTTAATGTAGCTGCGGCTAGCGAAAAATGACACACGGTGTTTTACATGATTTTTTGCTTAAGCAACATCTAGCATGTGCTGTTCACGCGCTACACGCAAATTACCACTCTAATACACCCTGCCGTCGACCACCCAAATTTTTTTAACATATATTACTCTAGAAATTAACCCAGGTAATTAAAGAAATTAATACCCAATTAATAAAATGATTCACACATTAAATTCTAATTAATTTATATATTGAATAAATTATAATAAAAATATATTCGCATTATATATCCTTCGCACTAATTTTTAATGTCACAAGTTGTTTATTTTTACTGATCCAATAATTAAGAAGAAATATATAAAAGTTAAACTAATAAATTTTATACAAATGATGATAAATTTTACTATTAAAATTAATTTTATATTTTTTTGCCTCTGATAATAAATTTTATTTCTTGCTATATAATTTTGGGCTGAACCTAAGTATTTCTCAGTTACAAGTCAGAAATTAATTTTTAAAATCAAATATCTAAATTTATTTTAAAACTGATTTTTTTTCGTAAATATCCTTATTTAAAGTATAAAAAGCCACGTATTTAAGGAATAACACAGTTGTCTACTGACTCTCCCACAGCATATTGCTGATATCTTATCTTAATTATTACAATGATGATATGTTTACTAAGTTATTTTATCTCTGAAATTAATATTTTCGCAGTCTTTTGTTAAAGAAAAAAAAAAAATCTAAGAACCACTGTTACTAAAGACGCGCCGCTGCCGACTCTACATTATCAATGCCAATAATAAACTCATTATTCCAAGCATATAATATATTAATTTTAGATAAAATAAAATATCACAACTAATGATAGTTCAAACTATAATAGCTATTTTTAACAATAACAAAAGATAGAAAATTCTATGCTGAAGTGAAGTCTTTGCTGCTGGTGACGTGTATATAAACAGACCAATGAAACTAGTCAGAAAAATATTTATGTAAAAAGAAGTCGGCTAATTAAAAATTATTTAAAACCTTTATAATATTTTTATAATTTATGTTCTATTTCCTATCACATTATTTATTTTATTAATTTGAAAGTCCTTTCTCATTTCTTCCTAGTTATACTCTATAATTTATTTATTTAGAAAATATACATACAAAGTGATATACAATTATAATTCCTCATACTTGTAATTTTGCTTGACAAGATATATTGACAATTATAAGAAAGATGCTTTAAGCGATAGCATGTTCACATTTCACACGTTATAGAGTAATTAAATTGCAAGGTTCTGCCGCCAAGGCGTGAGAATAAGTAAATCAAAAGGTTCTCATTGCGGAGGCTAAGCTAGGTCAAATTATTAATTAGATTTAATTAAAGTTAATACGTAACATCAATTAATACTAAAATTAAGTTCAAGATATCATGATTAAACCTATGTTAAACCTTACATAGAGTGTGCGAAAGCATTTTTGGGGTGAACAAGTGAAAGCATTTAGCTAAGTGATAACATTTATATTACTAAGCAAATTAATAGTCTATTAGTTATAGTAATGAGTGTTATATATGCCGACGCAGTTGCTACCTAGCTGAGGAGCACCATTTTAGGTGTTGATGATAAAAAGTAAAAGTGTGAGATTGGCAAAGAAAACGAGGTGAAATGGGAAGATATAGAGTGTACCTAAAGAAGAAAAAATCAAAGACAATTAGTTGAAGTGAAATACTTAATACAACTCTTGGTCAACTAAAGGTGCGGCCGACAAAAGATATTGGAATGCTTTTGCTGAATAATAGCCTTTAAATCAAACAAGTTCTAACCATATATGATAGTAAAAGGGACATCACAGGATACTGTCTCATACTTGAAAGGAAATCAAAATAAAGAAAAATAATATGTTTAAAGCCCCTTTCCCCGTGTTCCCCGTTGGTGGTCAACTCAACTCTCTTTTCAGGGTAAAAAGTAATTCTCATGTTCTCAAATATATCTTTATTTAGGCCTCAAAGTTGAACTTTGTCACTGCCTTAAGGTAACAGATATTTGGAATTTTCTGCGTGTTAACTACTCTCACCTAGACTTATAGAATAACGCTACCATGATTTTCAACAAAATATTTCTTAAGATTTTTATGCAGAGAAAAAAATAGTGTTTGCATCAATGGAGTAAATGATTTTTTTCATTATTATCCAACAATTATAATTATTTTATATATACATATATTAAATTATTTGATATTTTACATAAATATTTTAAAAGTTATGTGAAATAGTATGAGTAGATTATTCAAAATATAAAATTCTTTACAAATTGATAATACAAATTAAACCGTTAAATATATAGTGATGAATGTGAATCAAAGATAAATATTTAGAAATTTATAGTTGAAAATCCTTAGAGTTTGTTAAAATCTCATGTCACTTAGAAATAGGGTCTGGTGTATGTATATAAATAGTGAATAATTCTCACCTTACAAGCTGATTTTGTAGGGTTAAGTTAGACTCATAACTCATATTTCTAACATGGTATCATAGTCCATCTTAATATTGTTTGTAGATATTGGGTCACCCGTTGTCGAGTCGATATTAGACCACTCATTTGAAGAGTCTCCACGCTCGATAAGTCTAGTAATCAGCGTAGAGAGGGATGTTGGAAATCCTGAGTGTGATGTTGAAATCTCACATTATCTAAAAATACGACTTGTTATTGTATGTATATAAATGATGTGCAAACATTACACAGTTGAGTTAGACTCATAAATCACGTTACAACATTTATAATAATTCATAGTTACACTATCTAAATATGAATATTATTCAGCATAGATATAATTTTTCTTTTATCTATTCTAATTTCTAACCACCTGAAACGTGAAATTTAAACTTAGGAATTGAGTAAATTTAACAAATGTAACAAATATGTATAATCTTGCTTTACACTTCTTCTAAGCCTCCGTTTAAACATTCATCATAAAAATGATAGCTAACTTGATTTCTTTTAGCAATTGGCATCAAATGAAAAAAATGGATGAAGTGAAAGAAAATGAAGTTAGGTAGAGACCAATGATGCGTGGTGATTGGACTTGGATAAATGCTAAAGTAATGCGCTAAACTTAACCTAAGGGCTTTGGCTTCTAGACATGGACCCTGCCGAGGGGATGATGGGAATGAAAGAATGTCAAAAACAGATTCTCACAATGTCATTGGGAATGATGGAACACAAGGCCAAAGACCTAAAGCATATAATTGCAAACACAAGTCAGAAGGAATCGATGACAGATTGTAACAATGTGTGATTAAAACAACATATTCCCCAGCATCATTGCAAAATATCTTTAACGATTATGTGTTTGACATTTAGCGACTTTGTTGTGGTAAAATTTGCAAATAAAGAGTGCTTTTACTGAATGAAAACGGCTTTTGGGCTTAAAAGTGATTGTGACCCTAAACACCACTAGAGGAACAAACCACTTTTTTTCTGTTTGTTTTGTTGTTTTTATTATTACGGGGGGCTAATAAAACGATAAAGTGAACAAACTTGAAACTTGAAAGTACATAAAGCATTCCTTAATTTGAACGTCTTAATAATAGCTTCTCATCAAAGATAAGCTACCTGTTTTTCACTGATTGCGCTTTCCTCATTTAAAGTCACGAAACTTCTAATTACGTATTCAATGAGTTGATGATAACACACCATTTTTATTTTTATTTTTCACCAAATTTATTTGGTTTTACAAGTCAAGTGGATCTTAGATTTATTTCTTACTCCGAAGATCTGTATCCTCAAATGACTTAGCTAAACATGCAGATTGTGACAACACAACTTTGAAAAAAATACGTGGCTTACAATTATAATATATACAAGCTATAAAAGTTGTATAAAAGTTGCACAACTTTTATACAATTTTTTTTTCTAATACCCTACCGTGACATACTTTGCTAAATCGAGAGGCAATTAATTTCATGATTAGGTACCGGGTTACTATACATAAGATTTCAATCAACTGGGTGGGTACGTGTATGTGTATATATAGTCAATGTACCTAAAAAAGATGTTTAAAGCATGGTAACATTGATGGCTTATTTAATTTTTACGTCAAATAGAACATTGAGCACAATATATTTTTTAAAATGAACTAAAAAAAGTATTTTAAAAAGAAAATATATATCACATGCTAACGATGATCATGTGTACGAAGACGTACGTTTGACACTTATAACCAATGGTTTGATATAATGATAAGTAACTGGAGACTTTCGATGCAAGTATTAAACTCAAATTGTTAATTTTAAGTATTGATGTTTTTATCTTTATTGCGTATTAGAACTATTTACGAGATAATTTTTTTAGAAGAGAAGTGTTTCTTGTAGAAGGATTAATTGATTATAAACTTGGTTTTCAAATAAAATACGTACTCACCCTTGGGGACGGATTCGAAACTAATTTAAGGTGGTAACAAAATATTTTGTTAAAAAATATTTAATTTTTTTTGTTGAATAATAATGTAATAAAGGATAAAATATGTTTTTTTTTTGTCTTCATGCTTTTACCTATTTTTTCGTCTCTAAACTTTTCTATATTTGTTTTTAATTCCTATAATTTCACCAGATTTTATATTTGTTTTTAGTTCAGGTAATTTTATCACATTTTAATCTTTGTAATTCTGTTATAAGAAAACAATGAGCCACGTTCATCTCACCACATGTTCATTTAATTTCATTTATAATTTATTTAAGATATTTTTTATACTTGTACTTTTATCAATTTTTACTTTTGATCCCTAATATTTATCCATTATTATTGCATTTCATTTTTAGTCCTTGTCTAGTTTTTCTGTAGATTTGGATACGTCTTTACCACAATAGTCAATCCCTTTATAGTATAAAAATAATTTTGAAATTTACGTCTTCACACGAACTTTTAGATGTGTTGAAATATAACATATTAAGTATAAGATATTAAATTTATGAAAAATGATAAATATGGACTAAAATTGGAGTGTAAGCTTAAATGTAAATTTACTACATGATTTTCATCTTGTTAAAACAAAGAGAGTCGTATGTGTTTTCGTATCATATTAAAATAGAAGTTGAATTTCACAATTATTTTTATTATAAAATTATACCTAAACATATTAGACTAAAAGTAAATAAGCAATGTATTCCACCTTTTAAATAGGGTTCTATGTTCGTCGTCCACAACCCTTGGATGTTGAAGTTCGTTCTTAAAATAATCTTGTAGTTCGTATTAGTGGGAGACATGAGGTTAGTTTATGGATTTTTTTTTTTCTTTTGTCGCATGTTAAAGAGGTGAAGGGATTTGATATTGTTTATATTTTATTGGAGATATTTATTTATAAATCAGATCATAATAAAATTAGTTAAGAAGTACTTGACACTACAATTATTGAAAAAACTATACAAAAATATATGGATACTCTGAAATTTTTCTGATTTCTAATTTAAGAATTATGATCTTTAGTGAAGGAATTGAATCATTTCCTTGTATTTGTTAAAAAAAAAATTGATTCATAAAAAAGAAACTTAATGATATGTTAAAAGTACGTATACCAAAAAAGAACAAAAAAAAATATTATGAACCAAAGACAAAAAAATAATGAAAGTAAAAGGACAAAGAATATATTAAATAAATTACAAGTGATTAATGACAGGTTAAACATGAATCATTGTTTCTCTCATAATGGTTTCTGTAACAAAATTAGATGACAAGGACAAAAAGTAAAATATGATAAAAAAAGGATACATGACTGAAAATAAACAAAAGTAGAATAAAGATCAAAAATAAAAATCAGTAAAAAGTTGGAGACCGGAAGCATATTTTAGTTTTTAATAAAATTCATTACAATATCTCATTTTTCTTATTTTTTTTTATTTTTTTTTATTTTTTTTATACATCACGTATACAAAGAGGGAACCAAAGCCCTATTTATCCCCTAAACTCATCTCTGCCAACCTATATTTCACAAGATTAAACGGGATCCATGGAAAAAAATCATTTAAAAAATTCTTTATATAACCCACATTGACTATTAAAAATTTAAAATTATGTGAGAATAAAGATCTCTCGTATAACCTAAACATTTGTCCTTAAAATGCTTTATAAACATTCTTATATTAAATCCTGTTGAATTTTGATATGCTAATAACGTCATTTCAGGCTATTAATTAGTGGCAGTTTGGGTGCTGGGACGTCAGTAACATGTTACATGTCACAATTCTATAGAGATGTCTTATAACTAAATATGTGAAGGGGTGTTTTCGGCTCAATGGTTTCACGGGCCAATGTCATTCTAAGTTGGAAAAATAGTCCATATAAAGATAAGTTAAAAAAATGGTTCAATTCACCATATTATATTGTCAAAATGGATTAAAATATGTGAGATTAAATAAGATATAATGTTAAAATGGACTAATCACAATTTTATTTTTGTATATAAAATTTAAATAAAAAATATAAATAAAATAAAATAAGATAATTTAACCCAATGAACTACCTTGTTAGGTTAGACGAAATATATATATATATATATATATATATATATATATATATATATATGTATATATATATATAAACTCAAAACATTTGATAAACTTCTTTTCTGATTTTTTTCTATTTAAATTAACATTCAAATATTTAAACATATATACTATATTACTCATGTTCAAATTTTTAAATTATTTACCGGGGCGCAACTGTCAAATACATGCGTATAGATCTCTTTTCTGGTACTTTTTCAGCCTCCTGCTTACTTTTTCCCATATTCAGATCTCTATACAACATGCAATCTACAGTTACTTCAGAACAGCGGATCTGGATCATCTGAGACTCATTTTCTGATACACAGGATCCTCTATCGAGGCAAGTGTAGAACATACTGATATGTCTCATGTTACAAATCAAATTAATAGAATAAAACTCATTTCAAAAACATAACTTCTTAGAACCACAGAGAGAGAAAAGAGAGGATTTAGTTACTCATACTTGAGAGAAACTATGAAATATTTTATTGGATTTTGGATCTGATCTGATTTTTACAATGAAGAGGGTCTCCTTTTATAAGCCAAGGGACCATAAACAACCAAAATTAAAAGGCACACGACAAGACTAAAGCAAAAGCAAAAGCAAAAGCAAAAGCAAAAGAGAATCTTTAAAAGATTTCTCTTTTTCTAAAGTAAAGCTAAAAGCTAATAGTAAAAGTGCTTTTCTAAAAGTAAAGATGCCTTCAGGATAAGGTCGAATCTTTTATGGACCACAGCTGGCTTGATCATTGTCTTCTTGTGTCGGCCAAGGGGACCACGGGTCTTGAGAATCTTGCCGGATTGTCTCATCACGTGGTTCTAGATATCTTTGCCCGAGGCCACGTGTTTTCTTCTTTCTGATCTTCATCTTCTTCAAGCCAAAGAAGGTTGGATGCAGAAGTGTTTTTGGAATTTTCTTCTATGGCTGGTAATGTTACTTGAACATAGTTTTCATGCCAAAGATCTGGATCTATTTCCCAATTTGGAGTACAAATGATATCAAGGGGTTTTAGTTTATTACAACTAGAAGAGACTGACTTCTGACTAATTTTAAACCCATTGAGTTCATGTAGTTGAAGCATTAATTCTTCTTTCCAAAATGGAGGTTTATCTTGAATAAAATTCTTCAGACTTGGAAATGTCCCATATGGGAGTACCTGATTTTGAGCATAGATATTTTCATTTGTGGGATGCTTAAAATAAGGTCTATGAATGATAAAAATGGAAATAAATTTTTCTTTTTCTTCCATTTCCATCTTCCAAGTGTCAAACCTGAATATTTCTCTTTCAATTTGTTCTTTCCACCAAGAAGGTGAGGAGAAAAGACACATGAATTTCCAGAGGAGTGTCTGTTTATGATCAAGATCTGTGAGAAATGATAGCATCCTGAATGTGGGAAAGATGACAGGATATTTGAATAATGCTGAAGTACACCATAAATACCAAGCATCTGGTTCTAAAAAAGGTCTTCCCGTTAAGATAGGAAAAATATTCAGATATGGTGCAGCAGAGTTGAACCATGTAGGTTTTGGCCTGACTCCATGAACTTGTATAGCTGTAGCCAGATAATGGAACATGTGAGTTTCTGCAAAAAATTTTATCACTGTAGGAGTGATAGGCTGATCTTTTGGAAATTCTGGAGGGAAATTGAGTGGCTCATTATTAATGAAATTATTCATCATAATGAGAGGAAAAGTCTGTGCTGTTGAGAAGATTGGAATTGTTGAGTTTGTCTTCTCTGGTCTGGACAAATAATCAGGAATCACATTCTGCTTTCCTTTTATGTGTTTAACTGTGAAATCATACCTTGAAAACCATTCTTTGAGTCTTAGAATCTGAGGACTAGGAGGAGTCTTGTTCTTGAGTTCTAACATCTTTGGAAAAGATGAGTTATCAAGATGAACTTCAAACTCATTTCCTCTTAAATGGAAATCAAATTTCTTGATACCATATTTGACTGCTAGAGTCTCTTTCATGGTGGTATGATAATGAACTTCTGATTCTTTGAATTTCCCGCTAGCATGTCCACAGTAAAACTGTTGTCCTTCAATTTCTTCAATAAGGATGGCTCCCCAATAATAATCACTGGCATCAGTCTGTAGAATTTTCTTTCCTTGTCCAGGAATTTTCAAAGGAGGAGGGTTTTGAGCAATCTGTTTCAGAATTTTTAATGCCTCTGTTTGTTCATTTCCCCATGGAGGTGCATTTTTCTTCAAAAGCTTAGAGAGCTTCGAAGTATGAACTGAGAGATGGGGGATGAAATCTCTAACATAATTTAAAATCCCTAGAAACTGTTGGATTTGTTTAACACTAAGATTTTTCTCAGGAAATTTAGAAAGTTCTTCAACAAGATGAGGTTGAGGAGAATACTTTCCATCAGCAAATTTCATTCCTAAGAAATTTACTTCAGTGGTTCCTATCTGGGATTTGGAAGATGATAACATTACACCATATTTATCACAAATTTGGTAGAAGTGTTCTAACAAGATTTTGTGAGTTTTTTCATCTGGAGAAAACAGGAGTATATCATCTATGTAGATTAGAGTGGAATTGAGAATGGGTTCAAATATTTTGGTCATGGCTTTCTGAAAGAGTGAGGGTGCTACTTTTAGACCGAAAGGTAAAACAGTCCATTGATAGTGAGCATTTGGGATGCAGAAAGCTGTTTTTGGTCTATCAACTGGATCAAGACCAAGTTGCCAAAATCCTGACTTAAGGTCAAACTTTGAGAAAATGAAAGCATCTGATATGTAGGAATAAAGAGTGTATATCTTTGGAAGAGGGAATTTATCATCTTTGAGAAAAAGATTTAGGGGTCTGTAATCAATGACTAACCTCTTTTTTCCTCTTGTTTTTTCAGATCTTTTTTCTACATAAAATGCTTGACATGCCCAGTCTGAATTTGTGGGCTCAATCAATCCTTGAGCAAGAAGTGCTTGACATTCTGCAAAAGCTGAAACCCTATCAGTAGGGTTCATTCCAAAGTGAACTGCTTTGGTAGGATTGATGTCTTCATTAAGCTTGAATGGAAGTTTCACAAAGAAGGCTTCATTCTTCCACAGAGGATGTGGATGTATGAACTGCTCATGGCTGTCAGGTGCCAGTTTTAGTAACTTGTCACGGAATTCTTCAAATATTGGAGGAGTATCCAACAGACTAAAGATTCTGTTGACAGGAGTGAATTGTTTGAATTCTCCTTTTGATCTTATTCCATTGGGAAGTATCTGAACTGTCTTCATTTGAGTGAAGACATCCATGCCAATTAGGATATCTTTTCCTGGAAGATCTGTGCCAATTACCTTAATCCATATGACATCTTTTGGGAAAAACTTAATCCCAATTTTCTGTTTTGTCATAAGGTAGGTTTTGAAGATTTCTCCATCTGCAGCTTTGAATCTATTCTCTTTGTGTTCCCAGAAGTGTGGAGATAATATTTTAGGGTTCATCATGGTTTTTGCCGCTCCAGTATCAATGAAAGCGATGACTGGAATAGGAACATCATATTTTGTGGGTAGAATTTTGATTTCTACATTGGGAGAAATTGTTGTTGCTGCTAAAGCTTGATCTTCAGCTTTATCTATCTCTTCAAAAGAGAGTATTGGAAAATCATGTTGTGAATCGTCAGACTGTGATTCTTCTGATGAAGAGTCATCTTCTGAAGATGAGTCTGAGTTTACATGAATTCCGAATGCAGTATCATCACCTGGGTTTTCTTGTTCACTATACCAAGCTTCAATTTCTTCTCCATCAGCAATTTGTAAGCTTTGAATAAGCTTTGCTGATTTTCCTTTTTGAGGACATGTGTTTGCAAAATGACCTTTCTTTCCGCAAATATAACATTTATTTCCCCTTTTTCCTTTAAAGGGTCTTTTGCGGAAGAACTTAATCCTTTTTCTTTTTCTGAAAGAGGATTTAGGAAAAGAAGATTTAGAAAACTTCTTTTTTCTTCTGAACTTGTTTGTCTTGCAATCACAATCATCTTTGTTTTTGCATTTGATCTCTAGGTACTTCTTCTTGCAATGTTTGGAATATTTTTTCTGGTTTCTCATAATGCTATCAAGCATTCTTTGCTGACTGCAAAGTTTGTCATGAGCTGCCAAACATATTTGATGGATTTGACCTAGAGTGAGTTGTGTGGCTTCTAAGTTCTGGACGCTGAACATTCTGTACATTTCTTCTTGTATTTCTTTAGGAAGAGAACTGACATAAGTTGTTTTGAGACTTGGGTCATTGTAGCCATTTAACTGGTAAAAACGTTGCTGCATTCTTTGGAAATGGCGTTCAATGTCCGTGAGATCTAATGAGCAACATTTCATAGAGAAATATTCTTGTCTCATCTCTTTTTGGGCTAAATTAGTATCACCCAAAAATTCAAAATGAATTGCACTAAGAAATGCATCAGGCTCAAGTCGATGAATATGATCTTGATTTACTGGGCCAAGGCTTTGGTACCATTCTTTTAAAGTTCCTGTCATTCTTGCACAAAATTCTTCAAGAACTTTATATTTATCTGCATCTGGATGTACCAATTTGGCATCAATCCATGCCTTGAAGTACTTTAACCCGTGTCATTAAATTCGAACAGTTAAACACAAAAAATAGATCACTAACATTTTCATATCAAATTTAATAGATCAGTTTAATGTCAAAGATTTAAAATGTTAATAAGAAATAAATACCCGACTAAGTTTGCAAGAAAGTTTAAAAGGACAAAAGATTAAAGTTTAATAGAATTGAAAATTTAAAAATTTTAATTAACTTTTGTTTTCAAGTCTGTAATGCATTCCGTAACACCAGGAAGCAATTTGCATTTATAAATACTCTACAAATGATGGTTAGGGCCTGAGTTTACTGAATTCCACGAACGCAAGAGCACATTAGCCCACTTAATGTAAGTAGTGACCCAACAAATTTTTTTGATATATATAAATGGTGTTCTTTCCTACACCCACTCAATTTCTTTCTACACCTTTCAAATTCTTTTAATTCCAAAAATATTCTTTCTCATTTCTTTTTAGTAGTGTGGGTTCATTTGTTTCCGACCAAGTATTCCAGAATTGGATTTTTCATTCTATAATTATTATTTCATTTGGGAATAAAATAATTATTCTGAAATAACTACTTGGTTTTAAAAAGAAGCTGTAAGGGAAAAAAGTTAAAGTTAATGAAAGAAAAAAAAAGATTTTTTACTTGGTTGAAAGAACAAAAATTAAGGAAAAGAAAGATATTTTTTTTTGTTGTATAAAAAGTGAAATAATTGATTCTTTTAGATGTACATTTGTTTAATTTATTTGAAAACAACCCGATCTTATATAATTAAAATTTGGGTTTTTTACATAACTGAACCCATTACAAATATAAATTACATAATTTAATTGAGTTGATTTACAAATTATGTATCTATTTTGTAACAAAATTGTTTAATAAATAAATAGTTTTGAAAGAATCGTTTACTTTCTTATTAGATCAATGTTTGTTAATAGTTATTTTTTTCTTTTTCAAATTAAAGTGAAATCGTTCACTTTAATTGGATCACGTATTTGCTAACTGGTTGACTTCCAAAACAATTTTAAAAGAATCATCTTAAATGATTTTTTCTACATTAATTTAGGAATTAATTGAAATAATAACAATATAAATAATAAAAAAAGTTCATGTTACTAATCAACACAAAATTAATTCCTAATTATTATAAAATCAAATCTAAATTATTTTCTAATTCTAAATTAACAATAATTATAAAATCAATTAATTCCTAATTATAGTTTGAACTAAAATACTCTAAATTAATAATAATTATAAAATTAATTGATTTCTAATTATAGTTTGAATTAAAATAATATAAATTAATAATAATTACAAAATCAATTGATTCCTTATTATATTTTAAACTAAAATAATCTAAATTAACAATAATTACAAAATCAATTAATTCCTAATTATATTTTGAACTTAAATACTTTGAATTAATAATAAATAAAAAATCAATTAATTTCTAAATTAATATAGAAAAATTTGTTCAAAATTTAAACGATTCTTTTAAAATCGTTTAAGAAATAAATAACTTCACTTTAATTCAAAAAATGATAATCATTAGTAAATACGTGACCTAATTAAAATAAAATCAATTATATTATGAATGACTTCACTTTAATTTGAAAAAAAATCAATCATTAATAAATATATATCATAATCGAAAGACTAGTCGTTTATATAGTGAATGACTCTTTTAAAATTATTTATTTATTAAAGAACTTTGTTATCAAAATAAACCCATTTTATTGAATAATTTATAACCAGATTCATTTACGTAATCGTAATAGACTCAGTTACGACTAACGCCCCTAAAATTTTAAAAATTTACAATTAAGATTAACATGATTATTACTTAGAATACAAATGTTCGAAAATTGATTTTCACATTCAATGCCATTTGAAATTTGTTTTCAAATATGATTTTTTGTGTGTGTATAATTTTTGAAATAGGTTTTAGTTGTTTGTAGAAGTCATTTGTATTTGTATTGCAAATTTTTGTATTTATATTCATATATACGTCAGTAACTTTAAAATAAATTAAATATTTACGCCGGCAAATTAGATCTCAAAGACATGAGAATCAAAATAGCTTTCAAACAGTGTTTATAATGATATTTACATATAATTCACTAATCAACGGAATTTTTATATTGGTAGTAAAATTCGAATTCATGATTTTGTAAGATGTGAGTCTTATCCTAGTAATCTTTTTGAAATAATAACTATAAAAACTAACAATTTTTCTATATTACAATTACTATGATTAAATATTTAAATGACAATTTACACTTTAGTAAAATCACACTAAAGCCCAAAAAATTTCAGTTACCGAAGCTCCTGTGAAGGTCCAAACAATAGCCAACACTATCTACTGATGTTTTTTGTTTTGAAAAAGTAGAAATAAAGATCATTTTCCTTCTATTTGGAAAGAAAGTAAAAAAAACACGTTTTAGCGTGGAACTCATGTAATTCTTCTTTTCTTTCACACTTCTAATTTGAAAACAAAAGCAAAACACTTCTAACGGGGAACTCACATAAATTCTTCTTTCTTACCTCAAAAAGATTTTTGTAAAATGTGATATTTTCTTTCATTCAATAATCATTGCTTTCTTTTTTATCTATACTAAGGGAACGCTAAAACAGTGATTATACAAGAGGGAAAAGCTATTCTGATATATGGGTTTAATGAAAATTAAACTTACAATAATTTATATATTTTACTTAATTCATTCAGCTAAATCATCTCGGCCAAAAAAAAATATTTATATTAAGAAAGAGATTAATAAATTTAAAATAGACTTCTAATAATTATGCATTACCCAATTAAGCAAATGCTTGTACGAGTTTTAGGATATAACTATTTCCAAACCCGTGTATTCTGCACGAGTGCATGTTGTACGAAGTTATGTTATTTTTTCCAACATGTCTAGTATTTTTAAGTCACAAGTGCATGTTGTACAAAGTTATGTTATTTTTTCTAACATGTCTAATACTTTTAAGTCTGATCTAAGCTATCAAACTCATGGCAAAATTCAACAAGGTAGTTCTAATTTGAGCAGCGATAATGAATCTTAAAAACTTCTAATTAGCATCTTGGCCTTTTCTTCCTACGTGATCTTGTGACAATTTTCATAATATAAACCTTTATTATACATTAATTGCATAAGAGGAATGAGTTTTTGATAGTCAAAATTACTTTAAATAATAATGTGCGATAAAAACTCACACCTTATTGAAAATCGACAAAAGGTAACAAAACTAAAACATCAGTAATGGAATCAGCTGTTCTCTAGAAACACAAAAATAAAAACTTATAATTACTTTAATCGGGACAATGAAGTCTTATGAGTATGACAAAAAAAAAAAGCCTATGTAAGTTTAGTTGTATGTGCATGCATTTAGGTACATGAGCGGTTAGGTATCTACTTTCTCATTAATCGAGACACACCATGTTCAATTCTACGTGAGTAAAGGATATGCTAAAAAAAGAAAAAACAATATGCATACATCTTTGTGTGTATCTTTGCTATTAGTGTAACACCCTACGAATTCTAACCGCCTTTAATCCACACTTTTAAAATATTTTTGTGAAATTTTTAGTTCTTAACATGAAAATTACATGCAATTAAAAACTTTTCTCAAATTCAGTCTTCAACTAGTTATAGATTCTTTAGGTGTCACTTAGTATGTATAAAGCTGGAAAATAGTTTATGTAATAAAGGAAAATGCATGAACTCTTTTAATTAGGAACATAATGTATATTCATCATGTAACTAGGATACAAATAAATTAATAAATATATTTTAATTTACTTAAGTTTAAATAATTTAACATTTTAATTTTGATAATGATATAAGAAAGATCATACTGAATAGCAGATTGAATGATCAGACTAAAGAACAGATTGAAATCAGACTGAAGAAAAGACTAAAGAATTATCAGACTGAAGATACATCAGATGGAAACTGAAGAGACATCAGATGCATACGGAAGTCAGATGGATCATTAATGAGCATAGACGAAAGCCTGAAAAGCAAATCTTGCTTTTTGATGATGTCTTTGATCAAGTCAGAAAAAACATGTGCAAACATTGATTATTCTAATTGATCTCTGTCACACACGTTTGAAGACCCCAAGAAAAAGGACTAACGTTCAAATCTTCAGTCTAACGAATACTTCACAAAGCTCTCTATAAAGGACTTCATCACAACGAGTTAAAGTTAACTAACTACACAACAAAGAAATTATATTCAACTCTCTCTCAAGCTCTCAAGCAAAAGTTCGCTTGCCACGAACTTAAAATAGATCTCATTGTAAAATCCCTCTTTGCGTAGAGGATAATCTTTCTTTAGAACATCTTTCAAAATCCACTGTTGTGGTGCTCTTAGACTGAGGAGACTGTGTTTCAAAGAATACCTTTGTATTAGCCTGTGGAGGCTGTGTTCAAAGAATACCTTTGTTTAGCCTGTAGAGGCTGGGTCTAAAGAATACTGATTTAGCCTGAGAAGATTGTGTCCAAATAATATTTGTATTTAGTCAGGAGTGGTTGGGTTCAAAAAATACTCAGTGAAACCTCAATGTGTTGCTGGGGAACTGAATGTAGTCTTAATCAGACGAACCAGGGTAATTGACCATTTGGGGTCATTTTTTAAAAAAAATACGTTAATGGGTTTGTTCCAAGAGTAATTAGCAGGAGATTTTGTTTTGAGTCAATGACGTTGGGGAAGAAAACAATAGGCGTTGAAAGACCAAACGCCTTTAGCACTGACCCAAATAAAGGCGTTAAAAAATCCAACGCCTCCTAAATGGGCCTTATTGGTGGTGTTTAACATGCCAACACCTCCTAAATGAGTCTTGTAGGTGGCGTTTAACATGTCAACGCCTCCTAAATGGGATTAGATAGGTGGCATTTAACATGCCAATGCCTCCCATGGAGGCCAACGCCTTTAGATCGCTGAAGGCGTTTGAACAGTAAATGTCTCCTTTATCCGTTAAATGTTCAAACACCTTCAAAGCCCAATCAGTTGTAATTCCGTTTGTACTGCAAACGACTTTAAAATTCTATATATAATGTCTCTTCACCCTCCGGTATTCATAACAACATGTAAGTAAAAATTTTAATTTTTTTTTGTGGCGTTTATGTTTTATTGTGTCAGTTGAAATTAATTGTTTACTAATTTTTTTTTTGCGTTGCAGGAAAGATTTTAAAGTTTTAATTAAAAAAAGATGACATCAAAAATAGTCATAATGGTTTACCTCAACGGTAATATCATAGAAGGTGACGAAGGAATAATGTTTGAAGGGTCTCGTAAGATTTTGTAAATTGAAAGAAATATTTGTTTTAAACGATTAAAAAAAATGATCCATACTAGATTAAAGTTACACCCTAATCAAGTTATTAGATCTATTACGAGTAGATATTTTATAGACAATAAATATGCAGCATTGTCAATAGCTGATACGAGTGATGTTGAACTTATGATTGATAATTTTGAAAGTGAACACATGCATCATATAGAAATTTGTGTTGAAGTATCTATTGCAGGTGACTCATCAATGTTAGTGGTTCATATGACACCAATGTTGTTAGTCACTACCAAACAAAATTTACGAGATTAAACAGTAATGACGAAGATGATGAAGATTATAAGCTGTCACATTCATATGCGATTTATGTGTAATTATAATGAATTACAATGATGAAGATAATCAATTTATGCGTAATTATAATAAATTAGGAATAAATAAATAATTTAACAATAAATTTATGTAACAAATAATTCCTAATTATAATCCTAACTAAACAATAATTCCTAATTAAATTCCTAACTAAACAATAATTCCTAATTAAATTCCTAACTAAACACTAATTCATAATTAAATTCCTAACTAGACAATTATATCCTAATTAAATTCGTAACTAAACAATAATTCCTAATTAAATTCCTAACTAAACAAAAATTCCTAATTAAAAAATAATTCATAATTAAATTCCTAACTAAACAATAATTCCTAATTAAATTCCTAACTAAACAATAATTCCTAATTAAACAATAATTTATAATTAAATTCCTATCTAAACAATAATTCCTAATAAAATTTCTAACTAAACAATAATTCCTAATTAAATTCCTAACTAAAAAATAATTCTTAATTAAATTCCTAATTATCATAAATTAAACAAACTATAATAAACTGATATTAAATATCATACCGATGTCCAATAGGTGTCTGCGGTAGTGGGGGAGCAAAGACGTTAGGGGCTACGCATGCAAACCTCTCCCATGCCCAGACTTGTATAATAGACACCATGTCCCCAATCGAAACAACGTCAACGCTAGTGGCCTTGCACAACTCTCTGTACAAAAATGCCAACACTGCACTTCTCTACGCATAAGTGTCGGTCACCCTCAGAATAATTCAAAAACGTAACCACCTCAGTGACACCCGACACACACTCTTATCCACAAACATCACTCCGCCAAGGAGTCTCAGAATCTACGAGCGTGCAAATCTCCTAAGACCCTTCTCATCCCAAGAAAATGGGTGATGTCACTAAATATCTAATTCAACCAACTCAACTTGACACTCCCGCCTTTCATGTCCGCTAGTGTGGGCCTGACACCTAACAGAGCCTCACACAAGTCCAGCCACTGACCCTGGGTATTACCAATCAGCGGTCTACCGTCTACGGCAAACCAACTAATACCCCAACATCCTCCAAAGTGATGGTTGCCTCTCCACCCGTCATATGAAAAGTGTGTGTCTCTGGCCTCCATCTCTCAACAAATGCATTCAGCAGTCCCAGGTGAACCCTCATGTATACAAGTTTGCTGACCCAGTAGAAACCTGTTTCGTGCAAAATATTCACAATAGGCTTTGGAATCACCTGCTCCCCTAAGTATTTCGGAGTCGCACATCTCAATTGTAGCTTTCTAATATCACTGGTGTTCCAGACATGTTAAAAAATCTGATGTTTTTGTAGCCACAAAACATCCTTTTCTGTGGGCCCTAACTCTATCTCTATTCCTCTACTAGAAGAAGAAACCATTTAATCGGTTTAAAATACTGATTTGGTGCAAAAAAGGCAAAAAATTCCTTAAGGCCGACAACAATGGGACCATAAACATAAACAAATGCTTCTGTCGCGGGGGAGGGGGAAGAAGAAGATGGTGGTCCAGGGAGAGGCGTTGGAGGTTTCAACGCCTCCAAGGGTGACGTTG
This sequence comes from Hylodesmum podocarpum, assembly GCA_026586105.1. Lineage (NCBI taxonomy): Eukaryota > Viridiplantae > Streptophyta > Magnoliopsida > Fabales > Fabaceae > Hylodesmum > Hylodesmum podocarpum. The sequence goes on along the minus strand of JALJEV010000549.1, from coordinate 1,710,325 downwards.
AGGTTTAGAATGCCTCGTTTGGAGGCCAATCAACACTGGCCACGTGTTGAGCACAGAGGGAGGCATTTGCCCTTTAAACGTCTCCTTTTGAATTTCAAAAGCTCCTCAATTAGAAAGTGCCACGTGTTGAGCACTGAGGGAGGCGTTTACTACTCAAACGCCTCCTTTTGAATTTCAAAAGCTCCCCAATTAGCATGTTACACGTGTTGAGCACATAGGGAAGCGTTTACCACTAAAACGCCTCCTTTGGGACTTGACATGTGGGCATTGGAGGCGTTTATTTTTTCAACGCCTCCTTTGACTTAAGACGTTTTACTGTTCAACGCCTCCTCCCAAACAAACCCATTTTGGTATATACTTTTAAAAATTTGAAAGAAGCCCTTATACGTCAATTAGCCGACGAACTAGTATAGAAATACAATTGTCTTCTCTATTGTTTTATCTGTTAACTAACTGAGGGATAATAACTTGAACAATCTGATAATAAAATCAATCTTAAGAAGAAAACAATCTTGTGTCTGATCAAGCTTTGAAAACAACAAACGCAAACGCATTGTCTTAGAGAAAAAGTTTTTAAACAGTCTACACAATTCAACCCTCCTTCTTGTGTTGTTTTTGTATTTTACAATATGTAAAAGAAAGATACAAGGAAAAGGGGTGGATTAGCCCACCAAAGTCTTTGCAAAACCTATACATCAAAAGAATATAACTAAGCTCAGAGCAATTTGTATTGAACATCCCTTTACCCAAACTACTCTGAGGTCTTCATCACGAGTTCTCCACGACTATGTTCTTCATGCTTGATCGTCAACTCATCCTTGGATCATTTGATGTTGGTCATCCGTAGAACATGCATCATTAATAAATCTACTATCCCAACATAAGTTTAGATCATCATAGGTACCACCCACTGGTGTGAACATGCTAGGGTAAGTCTTTCTTCTGACTAACAACACCAAAAGAAAACCAACAATTTCCTAACAATAGACACATCAAATACAAGCACATCACATCTTAGGCTCCCGAGAACTCATCTATGATTTTACTTGATCTCAATACTTGCACACTCTCCAGATAGTTTATTCATTCTTACTGGCCAATTGTCACTTCGATTTTCCATCATCACTCAATGGTCTTATAATACTTTTGAGTTCATGATGACGAGTTGGGAGTTCACTGTTGCGGCATAGCATGAGCTCTTACCAACTAGAGGATGTCGCGTAGTATGTCGATACTAGTCAAGCTTGACCAAGGCTTCATTGCTCCATCCGACTACCCCTCCAAGGACTTAGTTCATATGAAGAAATTTCACTAGGTGTCACTCTATAGTCATTATAACCTTGGAGATTGACTCCCTAACAAAACCTCACTAAGTTTTTTCTGAGCATTGTTGAGTTTCTCACTATGACACTAGGGTAGTAGTAAATCTAGTGTCCAAATCGTCATGACTTTTGTCCCATTACGTAACACTCACTATTCTTCCCAAAAGAATACGCACAAACCTCTATTACTTACCCTCAACTTCTTTCCCTAAGATCACCACTTCATGCGTAATAGTAGTGTCACAACTTGCCCACCATTTCACACGCATGATGATAGCATCATTACTCGACTATCACACACATGTGTATCAACACCTATGTTCAACGTACATAGGTACCTCAAACCTTATACCAAATTATTGAACAAGATGCACGTTGGCATATCATATCTTGAACCTCAAGCAGTTTCACGGCTTGGGGTTCACAGGTTTTCGAGTTCTCTCCCTCTCTTTACAATCAACATCATATATTAAACATGCAATCTTATGGTTGAATCCCCACAGACAATCATGAGTTCTTTCAAAACATAAAAGATAAAGAAAAGACTCTCCTAACCTCCCAAAAAGTGGATTACTACAAGTAAAGGTATTTTGGTCTTTACGCAACACGCTAAAATAGGGTCTTTCCAACGTTTGCTGCAAATGAAGTGTTGTTCGGACCAAAATAAAGAAAGCAAGAAATAAATCAATTTTATTAATTTAGAATTTTGATTCGAGGTCCATAAAGAACAAAGTGACCTCAAACACTCATTAACTCAATTTTAAGCTTGGGGAAGAAAAATGATCAAAGGATTATTATTTCAATGATCAAATCATATATTCATGATCGAAGCGAGTCTAGGATCATGAAAATGTAGATACATGACACCTTATTTGAAAAATGACTTATTTATCACATTTTACTTATTAAAATCAAGGACAAGGATGAGAACTTTGTAGGCTTGATACTCAAGGAAAAATGGATAATCAAATTATGTTTGGGTGGAAAATGGGCAAGGCTTTGCCAAAATTTGAAAAGTTGCCAAATCGGGACCCTAAGGTCCCTATTTATAGAGTTTTTCTTGGCCCAACGACCTTGAGAGTCACCCAAAATCACACTAAAACCCAAAATCACACTAAATGTGGATGACGATTAAAATTACTTAACTCCAAAGTTTTCCCTTGCACAATTGCATTGAGCACCACTTTATGTCATGTTCAACATAGCTCATATTGAGCCTCATAGCTTTGTCACACTTAGTGGCATCTTCCCCCACGTCAATCTTTTTTGAAAAATGACTAATTTATCAAATTTTACTGGTTAAAATCAAAGATAAGGATGAGAACTTATAAGCTTTGAGTTGTAGGTTTGATATTCAAGGAAAAGGGGACAATAGAACTGTTTAGATGAAAAAATGGGCAAAACTCTCTGTTGGAGTTTAAAAATTTGCCAAATGGGGACCCTAAGTTCCCCATTTATAGAGTTTCTGCTAGCCCAATAGTGTTGAGCACCACCCAAAACCATGCTTAGCATGGAAGATGGTTAAAATTTCTTACTACGAAGTTTTCCTTTGCACCATTGTAATGAGTGTCACTTTATGCCACACTTAGTGTAGCTTAGTTAAAACATACGGACAAAGGGACAATTTTAGGTAGATAGTTTCTATAGGGTGTAGGCCTCCCCAAAGGCAACGGAGGCGTGCAAAAGTTTCCTCAGGACAAACAAAAATTGCCCCTCAAGTGCAAAGGCAGAAGGGTCTTACCCTTAGCCCCATAGGTTGCTTATGCTCAACCCTATGAATCAACAAAACTTCATTTTAAGAGAATGCATTTACTAGGACTTCTTTTCCTTTTGAAATCTCGTCTTCATTCCATTTTAAAATTACACTAAAAATACATGTACAAGTCAAAACGTAAAAAAGTGCGAGAACATGAAAGCGCCCACAAATGAACTTATAAGCTATTCAACCCCTAACATGCCCACAAAAATCAAATACATTCAATATCTACATTCACAAATCACAAAACAACAACTCACGGAAACTCACAACAACAATTAACATCAGAAAAGGGGGTAAACAGAACAAATTGAATCGAAATTCATGAAAGGGTGTAAGAACCCGTTACCTCTAAACTACGGGAGCAACAACCCAACTTCTACATTCACAAACCACAAGACAACAACTCATGGAAACTCATGACAACAATTAATGCCAAAAAAGGGGTAAACAGAAAAAATTGAAACGAAATTCATGAAAGGTGTAAGAACCTGTTATCTCTGAACTACAAGAGCAACAACCCAACATCTACATTCACAAACCACAAAACAACAACTCATGGAAACTCAAGACAACAATTAATGCCAAAAAAGGGGGTAAACAAAAAAAATTGAAACGAAATTCATGAAAGGGTGTAAGAACCCGTTACCTTTGAACTACAGGAGCAACAACTTCACCTTCTCCTTGTAGAAACAAAAGGGTTACGCTACGGAAAGGGAATCCACGACAATAGAGATAACAATCACCAGGTGGAAGCTATGGAAGATAGCCTCCAACGACAAAGGTGAGAGTGAAGAGAAGAGAACTGAACAGAGAAAAGAAGGAATACGAGAGTGAAGAAAAATGAACATTACAAAAAGAAGAAACATGGAAGCTATAAAATATAACCTCCAACAACAAAGGTAAGATTGAATAAAAGATAACGAAAGAAAAAAGAAAAACATAGAATAAAAAAAAATAAACACGATAAAAGAAAGAAAAAAAAACACAAAAATAATCAAACTTGTATAAAAAAATCAACACAAGAAGAAAAAAAAATTAAGAATTAAAGTTAATACTTTCACATCACATCAGTTATTATTAAATTCAAAGTGAAATTACCTTACCAATTAAAAAAATCAATATTAAAATACTTATGATATTAATTATTAATTTAATTAACATGACACGTTAAATATTAATTTTGTACAAGTTATATTTGATGGTGACAAATGACAAGGCGTGTACCTTTGGTGTGGTGACTGCCAGCAAGGTGCATTTACGTTGTGGTGGTAACAGTAAAAGGGCCGATGATAATGGTGACGTGCGTGGCTTTGTGGTGGTGACGGCTGAGGAGGTGCATGCGGGCCGTGGTAAACTAACTACATGTGTCGTATCTGAGTCAAAATGGAGTGGTCATAGTAGTGGATCAAAGTTAGGGATTGTGTTTGGCAAAGGCGCACACGCGTGATGTTTGGGTTTTAACTCGGTGATGTTGTATACTTGTATTAGCTTTTGTATTTATTTATATAACGTCACTTACTAATCTTTCATCCTTTTCGTGGCATCAACCAAAGCTAGGTTGTCATGTCAAAATTGGTTATTGTGTGTTTGGACTTTGTGAAAATGTACATAAGCAAAAGCAGATCGTCCTATCAAACCCCCACCCACTTATCGTATTGGACCCCATTGATAAGCCCTCTTCAACCAGCTTTTTCATTTTTCTCCTTTTTTAATCTCAACATACACAGTACACTGCTGCAACTTTTCCCACTCTCTCTCTTACCTCACCCTCTTCTTTGTAAAAAGCTACAGCTGGAAAACCTATAAATAACCATAATAAATTAAACAAAATATTTATATGAATGTTGTGATGTAGATATTATTATATTGTAAAGTGGCATAGGTTAATAATTCATTAAAATATTGAGATGATGTTGATAAATAAACTTAAATTACTGGTAAAAATATAATTCAACCTTAACTTAATAATACGTCACTAACTTGTGATCATGTTGTGTGAAGTTATTATAAATCAATTAACATTATTAAATTTAAATTTTTAATATGTAATTCTGTTAGATATTTAAATTACTTATTTATAATAATCTTAATTAATTAAAATATGGTTGTCTCTAAAAAAATATGTGATCCAAAACAGCAATAATATCATTATTATAAAACGTGTTTTGAATATCTCAAAATTATTTTAATTCTTTTATTTAATTTTTTTAAAGTGCAGTAGATTTCAAGAAATCATGAAGTCGTTTTTAACCGTATATCAAGAAAAATAATTAATATCCTAAATTTTATAAAAGTATTATTATAATTTTTTGATAAATTATTTATCACTTTTAAGTAAATCATATTTTAACTCTTAAAATTATGACTTATTTATTATATTAATTTTTAAAAAATATCTATTATCAATTATTTATTTTCAATTTAGAGATCTGATTAAATATTTATTTTTAAGAACTAAAATAATAGATTAAACTTAAGAATTAAAATAATAATTAATCTTTTAATTAAAATGATATGTAAAAGAGAAGAAAAGAGAAAAGAGGAGGAATAATATGATATTATATTGTGATTCTGTGCTCTCCTTTGTAGCTCTATTTATTTATACGTTACAGAATATATCAAATTGAGTTATAAAATATAATATTATATTATTATCTAATTTTGTGCTCTCTTTCGTTCTATATATGTTGTTTATAGATTATATAAAATATATCTCAAAATGATTTTGGGAGTGGAAACTTTCCATGTTATTTATTTTGCTTGACTTTTTTCAAATTTGTTTACCTATATTTTAGAAACCAAGCATCAGATAGCAGAATGAATTTTGAAAACATACTTTAACAATATGGTACATAAAACATATAATAATAATAATAATAATTATTATTTTAATAATTATTATTATTATTAGTAGCAGCAGTGGAGCAGAAAGAAAGAATGTAAAAAGTAAAATGTAAAAAGCAAAAACACGTGTGTGGTTTTGGCAGTATTATATAAGGAAGAAGAGAGTTAGAGAGTGGGATTTGTGTTGATGATCACAGCTGGCTGGGTTTGGCATTGATTGATTGATTCATGTTTGAGTGCGTCGTGCAAAGCTTCTTGCATTAGTTTCAGAACACAACCAAAACAAAAGCCTCAATTGCTGCTGTATGTCATTGTACTTTGCCCAAACCTATTCGGGTGGCGGAATTCTTGAGATTGCGAATCCTTTGCAATGGCCTCAGCTTCGGAAAAGACGACGCCACACACACCCTCTCCGCCACCTTCCTCTCGCCCTCCCGCCGCTCCCAAGGACTGGACCACCACCACCGCCGCCGCCAATGTCTCCTCTTCCAAGGGTATACCTATCATCATCATCATCATCATCTCTTCTCTCTTCTTTTTAATGTTTCATCCAATCAAATCAAATAAAGTTTTATATCGGTGTTCGCGTTTACTCTCTTTGTGTTTGTTAATATCTGCAATTTCGATCAGAATCCATCACGTGCCGAGAAAATTTAAGTTTTTTATTTTAAAGAAAACTTAAAGAATATGTTGATGGTGGGTGGAAGGATGTGTGGTAAATGATTGTGTGCTTGCATGTATTTATCGACGTATTGGTCCATACTGTTGTTATTGTTTAATGAAATATTTGTATATTTTTCGTATAGGTATGACCACACTCTTGGGTTTCGGTTAGGAGTTTGGAGTTAGGACCACCAAACACAAGAGAGTGGAAGAACATTTGTTATCTGTTTTTTCTTTTTAAAACACTTTCTCGATGACAGTTTTCAGAACTTAATAGGCTGGCTATGTTTGGATATTTGTTGAAAAAGTACGTTTCAGGCAAAAGTTACTTTGCCAACTGATCCGGATTCTTGTTTTTGTGTTCATTTTGTTTTTATCCGTTTGATTTGTATTGGAATTTTCAAACACCATTTCCAATTGCATTCCAAAGGTGCAGTAAATTTTGGATGAGATATTGATTGTTTAGTTTTCTAAGTTTGGTTAGAAAACACAATTTAGAACGTAAAAAAGGTGAAAAGGCAATCAAACAGACCTTGTTTTTTTTGTTTTTCATTTTTCTTGCATGTTCTGGAATGTAGGTTCTGGTTGCTTTCTGTTTTGTTGATAATAGCTAACTGTGTTGCTTTATTGATCGTAATGTTGCACAGGAGTCACTACAATGCCAAGGGCACAGACAAGCCACCCTTTGGACCCTTTATCTGCCGCTCAAATTTCTGTGGCTGTGGCAACTGTGAGGGCTGCTGGAGCTACTCCTGAGGTTGTCACCTATACTATAATTTTTTGTTTTGTTTACGTGGATATATACATACATACACACACACACATATATATTTATAGATTTGGAAGGTTTTGACAATATAAGAAAATCAAATTTTGAGTTGAAGTTGTGATTACTTATAATATCTTTCCTCCTACCCGATTGTATTATATATCTTACAGCTTAGAGATAGTATGCGCTTCATTGAAGTAGTTTTACTGGAGCCCGATAAAAATGTTGTTGCGCTGGCAGATGCGTATTTCTTTCCACCTTTCCAACCATCTTTGCTTCCGAGAACTAGAGGAGGACCTCTAATTCCAACCAGACTCCCTCCAAAAAGTGCCAGACTTGTTGTTTACAATAAGAAATCAAATGAGACTAGTGTATGGATTGTTGAATTGTCTCAAGTACAAGCAGTAACTCGAGGTGGTCATCACCGAGGAAAAGTAATTTCATCGCATGTTGTTCCTAACGTTCAGCCTCCAATGGTATGTTAGTCTTTTCCTTTGACTTCTGATTCCCTTTCATCTGTCAGTGATACCTAACAATCAGTTTGATCTCTTCCTTTTTTTTTTTTTTCCTATAATGAACCTGTAGAGGTTTCCCTCTTAAATCATTCCTAACAATGAATGAAACAACAATAGTTTCATATAAAAATATTGAATCAGAAATCACATTCAGATATTACATTCAAGTGAGACATTTTGTTATTATCCTTCATCTTGGCCACCGGAATTGTCTTTGGGTAGTATGTATTGATCAGGAAAAGAAAATTGATCCAGAGTTTGCTCAATCTATGTTTGTCATACTAGCTTAAGTATTTCATGTATTAGCCCTTCCCTCTCTACAGAGTGAATGGAGAAAACTGCATGTCACCTCTGCAGCATGAGTGGGAAATAGTAATGATTCTGTTTAGTAGATTGGTAAAAATCTAAAATCTGGAATTGGATGTCAAAGCTTTGATGTGAAAGATAATCAGGAGTGTGAAGTTCTGTTGAAGTGATTTATAACTGCACATTTATCATGTTCGTATTTTTTAAGATGCTGCAGTTCCAATATGCTACGATTCTCAATTCTATAATATTTCTCTCTATCTTCAGGATGCTGAGGAATATGCAGAATGTGAGGCTGTTGTCAAAAGTTTCCCCCCATTTATAGAGGCTATGAAGAAAAGGGGTATTGAAGACATGGACCTAGTGATGGTTGATCCCTGGTAATTTTAGTTTGATATCTATTGTTGATAGATCTCTTATCTGGAGACACTGTGATTCTTTCTTTTTGCATTTTCTCTGTTGACACTTTGTTCTGCATTTGCAGGTGTGTTGGTTATCATAGTGAAGCAGATGCTCCTGGGAGAAGACTTGCTAAACCACTCTTATTTTGTCGGTCTGAGAGTGACTGCCCTATGGAAAATGGCTATGCCCGCCCAGTTGAGGGCATCTATGTTCTTGTTGATATGCAAAACATGATGGTGATAGAGTTTGAAGATCGTAAACTTGTTCCCCTTCCGCCAGTTGATCCCTTGAGAAACTATACTTCTGGTGAAACCAGAGGTGGCTCTGATAGAAGTGATGTAAAACCGTTGCAAATTATTCAGCCTGAAGGTCCAAGCTTCCGTGTCAACGGGTATTTTGTTGAATGGCAGAAGGTAGATGTTAAGTTATTTATTGATTTTTCATTGGAGCTGTCAAAAGAGTTGATTCATTGTATATACTAGTTAATGATTTGCAGCTTGATATATATCTTGTCTTTTTTCTTTTCTCTGTTAACAGTGGAATTTTCGGATTGGATTCACACCCAAAGAAGGTTTGGTTATATACTCTGTTGCATATGTTGATGGCAGTCATGGGCGTAGGCCGATTGCTCATAGGCTGAGTTTTGTGGAGATGGTTGTTCCTTATGGAGATCCAAACGACCCACACTACAGAAAAAATGCTTTTGACGCTGGGGAAGATGGATTGGGAAAAAATGCACATTCCCTCAAGAAGGTTTTAGAATAACACATTTGTTCTCTTGTATTCTCATCATTTAACATTGTATTCTTGTTTATTGAATTTCTATTTGTCTGAGGTCAATGTTTGTTGTTACAGGGATGCGACTGTTTGGGCTACATTAAGTATTTTGATGCTCACTTCACAAATTTCACTGGTGGAGTGGAAACAATTGAAAATTGTGTATGCCTGCATGAAGAGGATCACGGAATGCTCTGGAAGCATCAAGACTGGAGAACTGGCTTAGCAGAAGTTCGAAGATCTAGAAGACTTACAGTTTCTTTCATATGTACCGTAGCTAACTATGAGTATGGATTTTTTTGGCATTTTTATCAGGCAAGTAGGGTATTGCATCCTTTAAAAAGATAAACATGCTTTTAAATTGATATCACTTTAATTATTGTAAAATCCACAAATTTCCAAGTATCTGATCGCCCTTTCAATTATTGTTAGCCTCTGCATCTCTTTACCATTTTAGTTAGCTTGTATTTTTGGTTGAAGGCTCTTTCCGCATTATACATTTTTTTTTTTGTGGTTTGCTTTTTCATGAACTACTTGTACATTGTATTTTTCATTTTTTTTTTCTGTAATCCTCTTGTCATATGATATTTAACTTTGGAAAATGATGATGTGTGTTTTTTCAGGATGGAAAAATTGAAGCTGAAGTCAAGCTAACTGGAATTCTCAGCCTAGGAGCCTTGCTGCCTGGAGAGTCTCGAAAATATGGAACCATGATTGCACCTGGTCTATATGCACCAGTTCATCAACACTTTTTCGTTGCTCGCATGGACATGTCTGTTGATTCTAAACCTGGTGAAGCTTTGAATCAGGTAATTTGCATTGAATTACTAAATTTTACCTTACTAGGTGAAATTGCAAATTCTCACCTTAGCATTTCATCCTAAAAGAATTCTTGATTATAATGTTTACAGTGAACTCACTATAGTTACACACAATAGTTGAATTAAGTGCACCCCACTTTTTCATTGTGATTATCAAAATTACCTTAGTTACACACAAAAGTTGAATTAAGTGCACACCACTTTTTCATTGTGATTATCAAAATTACCTTATTTTATTTCATTTTTCTTCCTAAGAAATCACAAGTTCGTGACACAGGGGCTATATGCGGTTACAATGTTGAAATCCCTCGTCACGATCTGCCTTAGGCATTCAGAAGCCAATTTTACCACTTTGTTATTTTAACACTGAAATAACAGAATTGGCTACTTTCGTGAAGATTTATTTATTTATTTGCAATTTTACTTGTGAACAGCTTTGACTCTCTCCGATTATGTACCATGATTATTTTCTAAGTGCACATTCTTACTCTTTCAAGATGTTGGGTAGGTTGTGGAGGTCAATATGAAAGTTGAGGAACCAGGTGAGAAAAATGTTCACAATAATGCATTCTATGCCGAAGAGACTTTGCTCAGATCTGAATCGGAAGCCATGCGTGATTGCAATTCTTTGACTGCTCGACATTGGATTGTAAGTCTTCAGTGGGTTTTGCAGCTAACTTCTGAGTTTCTGACTATTGGTTTTGGTAATTTGCATTTTGTCAAACTGTTGATTACGTATTTGTAACGATAAGAAGTTGCTGTTACAGATAGCCTAAACAATCATATTAGATAAGCGTCTATTAAGCAAGCGCATATGATGTTTGTAATTATAAATAAGTGTCTTTTGTACCTAGTGCTTAAAATATTATACTTGGTTTTATCACTAGGAAATTGCTTTCAACTTTTGCTTTAAATACAGGGCTTTGTATATGTTGTTAAACCATGGTTCTAACAGTTTTTGACTTTTGAGTTAATTCTTTGATCTAGACCTGTTAATGTTTTAATAATCATTCAGATAAGGAACACAAGAACATGCAATAGAACTGGTCAATTGGCAGGCTACAAGCTGGTACCTGGCTCAAACTGCTTGCCATTGGCAGGCTCTGAAGCCAAGTTCTTAAGAAGAGCTTCTTTCTTGAAGCATAATTTGTGGGTAACATCATATTCAAATGATGAGTTGTTTCCTGGAGGAGAATTTCCTAATCAGAACCCTCGTGTTGGTGAAGGACTGTCTACATGGGTTGAGAAGAACCGTTCTTTGGAAGAAACTAACATAGTTCTTTGGTAATCCTCTCCCCTATTTTTTCCTCATCATTCACACCTACCTGATTTCATGAAAGTATTCTCCAGGATTTATACTTCGTGTTTTACAAAATTTGTAATGCTAAATTAGTGATCTCTACTTGTATCAGTAAAAGTAGTATATATTGAAGTATGTAACTGCATCAAGCAATTAGAACATTGTCAAATAAGTTTCTTCAATTTCATTTTCTTGTTCCAGTTCACTTTAACTTTCCACCCTCAGCATGTCTTACACATTTTTCCTCTCTATACTAACTGCTATCTTCAGGTATGTATTTGGAATCACTCATGTTCCACGTTTGGAAGACTGGCCTGTGATGCCAGTAGAGCACATTGGTTTTATGCTTATGGTAATTACTTGTTCCTGATAACTCTTTTGAGTTGTTTGTTGAGTGTTTTGGTCTTCCATGTCTGACCTACGATACTTCCTTCTTTTGTGCAGCCTCATGGATTCTTCAACTGTTCCCCTGCAATAGATGTCCCTCCTAATGCATGTGAAATGGATTCTAAAGATCATGACATTAAGGATAATGATTCTTCAAAACCAATTCAGAGTGGGTTAGCGTCAAAGCTTTAGAAACTTGTCCAACCAAAAGTTATGGCTCCGTGCTGCTGATGAAACACTACTATTTTGGCGTTCCACTCAAATAGGAAATTGGACGCATGATGTATGATGTATGTGTATATATACATTTTATTTTTGAATATAGGACATTAATAAATATATGGATTAAATAATTCGTTTTTGTTTAAAAGCTTGCCGGTAATATTCATTTGATTTTCTTTCTACCTCATAATTGTGGTTCAATTTTCACTCTGAAATCTAAATGCTGATTATAAGCTATGGATTTGAAGTCTATTTGGTATATAAAATAAATGAACAATATGTCCTTATGATATTGGTTAAAAATTAAAAAGAGAAAATAAATATTATATAAATCATGGAGAGATAGTATTTTAAAAATTAGTTCGGATTAGTTGTTTCGTCATTTAAATGGATTGGATTACGTGGGTCAATTAGCAATTCGTCCATCACATTTTAATGTGGTCGATTTTTCATCGTATTCTAAAAACTAGGACGGAGAGTATTGTCACTACATAGCTCAAATTTGTGATATTTTTGGCCACAAAGTGTTTTTACAAGATCCTTTTTGTCCCCTAAAAAAGCACTATGTAGTTATACTCATTAAGATATATCTCTATTTAAAGTTTTCATTTTTTAATTTTTCCTTCGAGACTTGGTTACATTATTCTATGTTATAAGGTTTAACATTAACCGTCAACTCACTGTCAAAGCATATACATATCATAATTATTTATCAAATATTTTTTCAATTACAAGAATCCGTTTTTTATCATTCCTTCTCTAATTTGTAAAACTAAGTTGAAAATAATTCATCACTCAACAAGAAATCTTGCTAATATCAAGAAATTATTGAATGGTGGAAAATTATCAGAATTATGATTTGTATCAATCTTTTAATTATTAAAATTTTTCAGTTTAGAAGAAAAAAATTAACAACGCTTCAACCCATATCATTTTATACTACCTAATAATTTCTTAACACAATTATAATGTCTAAAAAATTCCTAGTGAGAATTATAATAATAATAAAATGAGATAAAGAAGATGACTGCCTAAGACTCTAATAATAGAAGAGAGGATAACCAAATCAATTAAAAATTTGTGAACTACGATTACAGCATATGTGGCTCGAACAAAAATAGCAAATCAGTTAGGAAGTTGCACGTAGTTTGAAGACAAGAAAACAAAAGTAACAAAATTCCGACATGATTCTGTTTTAATTTTCTTGGTTTTTCCCTTCCATCACTAATTGATTCATCAAAATGATCATGATGTCAACATTTTGTGTTACAAGAAGATAGGAGAAGGAGAAAGCAAAAGTTGGAAGAAAATCTAATTGATATTACAAGGGTTTAAGATACAAGTAACATATCAAGAGAAGCCATGCTGGAGATTCATAAACGTTATCTAGATTTTGTAAATATTGTGGATAATCCCAATGTTATTTGGAAAAGTGAAAACATCTTACGATTCTACCTTCCACAATTTGTTCTTCTATTGCTTTGCATTGTCTCTCTAACCCGTTTTATATACTATATCCTCAGACCTTTCAATCAACCACATTTTGTTGCTGAATTTCTTGTAAGTGCACACATTTCCCACTTTTCATTTTACAATTTGTTAAATACTATGACATTATTTTGACGAAAACTCTAAATTACTAAATTACTGACAACCAATTATTTGTGTCATGTTCTTTTATTTTACAATTGATAGTTGATTCTTAAAATAATATCATTCTTCTTTCATTTTGTTTATATGCATTACATTCAAAGGTTGCGCTAGGAAAAGTTAATTTCTATGAAATCATGTAAGAAACAAGCTGTTTCTTTCTTATTATTTGAAAAATGAATAATATAAAAAAGAGACCGGATGAAAATCATGTTGGATCGTTGATTTACATAGGACCATAATTGTGCAAAAAGAAAAATGTTCACAGTACATCCTATAAAAAACTATTTTAAACATCCCCTTTAGAATATTATGATTGTTTTACTTCTTATCTAATAATTCTCATTCATGATTTTATAAACTACTAATAGAAAATGTACTAGAAAGAGTGTTGTTAATATTCCCTCTTTTGTAAAATCATACAAAATGAATGCATGATCTTTTAATAATGAATATGTAGGTCTCCTAAATGTGTTGTTGAGTATATATTTTGTTTTGGCAATGTAGGCTGCATTACTGCTATGTCCACAAATATTGAAACCAGGACCAGTGTATGACTATGTGACACCAGCAAAAGCACTACTTGGTGTTGAGACCATTGCTCATTTTGGTCTCATATTCAATGTCTTCCTAACAGGATTGGAGATGAACTTGAACACTGTCATGCAAGCGCGAAAAAAGGCCACAACCATTGCCGTTGTCTGCACCCTTGTTCCAATGATTTTAGGGGGAGCCATATATTCTTTGGCTCAATCTTTTTACCACACATCTAAACTTGATATGTCAGCTTACAACACACCAAATGCATATTTGTTCTGGTCTTTGGTTCTTAGTATCACAAACTACCCTGTCCTAGCTAACATTCTTTCTGATCTTAAGATTCTCTACACAGGACTTGGTAGAGTGGCTGTTACTGCATCCACAATTAATGACTTTTACAATTGGGCTATGTTTGTGTTGTTAATTCCATTTGCCACTCACAGTCAACAACCCTTTCTCTCGGTGTTTTTAACCATGGTTTTTGTGCTCTTTTGCTACTTTGTGTTACACCCTTTCCTTAACAAGTTGATAACGAGAAACAATGAAAAGCATGAGTGGGATAATTACAAGTTATCCTTTGTGCTAGTTGGTGTTTTGGTTTGTGCACATGTTACTGAAATGCTTGGCACACACTCCATTGTTGGGGCATTGGTATTTGGTTTGATTCTGCCTCGTGGAGAATTTGCGGAAATGGTGATGGATAGGTTGAATGATGTTGTTTCTGTGTATTTGGCACCGTTGTTCTATTTTGGCCTTGGAGTAAGATTTGACTTTACTACTTTTCAATTGCACAAATTGCTTAGAGTTGTGGTACTCTTGGTCTTGTCATCTATCCCAAAGATTATAAGCAGTGTGATAGCTACTGGCTTCTATAGAATGCCTCTTAAAGATGGTGTTGCACTTGGAGTGCTTTTGAACACCAAAGGCATCTTGGCTATTGTAATGTTGAACATTGCAAGTGACAGAGAGGTATTTATTAATTGGTTGCCATAGTTTAACACTTACAAATATTATTTGTCCATGTTTTTTCTTGCTATATCTATTAATCAGTCTTTCATTTATCAACTTACAGAATTTAATATTTACTAAAATTAGTTAGGCACAAGTGGTAGTAGCTTATGTCCCTTAATCATATGGTTCAAGATTGAATCCTGATTAACTTAGGTATGAAATAGATTATGTTAGGAGGGAAATATCTCAATATTGTGTGAGCTCAGGGTTGTTTGACGAAGTTAGTTGTTGTTTTCCACAATACACACTTCAAACCAATATAAAGGTTAAAAAAAAGGCAATAGAGTTTAATTTTGATATACTATCAATCAATGTAACAAAGGATCAGAAATCTTGGTAGAATTCTTAAAGCCTTTCTTTATATATTTTGCATTACTACCGGTAAGGCAAAACTATCATGAAACTAATGTTATAACAAGATTTTAGAAATTTAATATTCATGATAATATGTGGTTGGATGGCACTTTCATGTACCATTTTCTTTTCTAACGAATAACTATCTACATTAATTTTCAGATTCTGAGCAGGGATTTTTATACAATTATGGTGACAGCTAATTTTCTGATGACTCTGGTAGTGCCTCCTATAATCAACTACATATACAAGCCAAAAACGCAGTTTGAGAAAGACAAGCTAAGGACTATACAGAACTTGAGAACTGATGCAGACCTTCGAATTTTGGCTTGTGTCCACAACATTCGCCAAGCCACAGGAATGATCAACATCCTTGAAGCCTGTACTGCCCCTAATGCTACCTCTTTACGTGTGTTTGCTCTTCAACTTCTTGAGCTCAAAGGACGTGGCACAGCCATTTTAGTTGACCAAAGCACTTCTCAGCAATCTCAAGCAGATACTGAGAACATTGCAAACATCTTTTCAGAATTTGCACCAGAACAAGGCCAAACTAAAGTAGAGAATCTAGCTGCTGTGTCTGACTATGAGACCATTCACAAGGACATTTACTCCATAGCAGAAGAGAAACATGCCTCTTTGATTCTCCTTCCATTTCACAAACAAGCAAGTTCTGAGGGTGCTCTAGAGGAAATCAACTCTGCATTCAAAGAAATAAACCAAAATGTTATGCACTATGCACCATGTTCAGTTGGAATCCTAGTTGATCGCAGCCACGGTTCAACCTTAATGAAGAATTTGCGCCTTGCGGTGCTCTTCATCGGTGGTCCTGATGACAGAGAAGCCTTGGCTATTGCATGGAGAATGGCGAAGCATCCGGGTGTCCATCTTTCCATGGTACATATTCTTTTGTGTGGAAAAGTTGCTGAAGTAGACACAAATACAACAACAAGCATTGATGAAGCTAAAGGACTACTATCTAAGGTGCATGATATTGGAAAAGAAAAACAGTTGGATGAAGAGTATGTGAGTTTGTTTAGACTTATGGCAGTGAATAATGAAGATTCCATAACTTATGCAGAGAAGCAAGTGAACACTAGTGAGGAGGTTCCATTAATGCTTGATGAATTGGATAAAGGGGGTTATGATTTGTATATTTTGGGACATGGAAAAGGAAGGAACTCTAAGGTGTTGTCAAATTTGTTGGAATGGACTGATTGTCCTGAACTTGGGGTTATAGGGGACATGATTGCCTCAAATAGTTTTGGTTCAAGCTCTTCAGTGCTTGTTGTGCAACAATATGGGTTTGGAGGAACCAACTTTAAGGCTTTTAACCAAGTCACTACAAACAATGGGGATGTTGAAGCGAATTTTGGAAAGGCTGAGTAGGTTCAAATGATGTTTGTGATTGGTGAAGTGAGATATGTTGGTATGAGTTTAAGACAAGAAAGTTGGAACTGCAAAGAGGATATGCTGCAGCATCCGGTAATACAAGAAAGTGTAAAGTTCAAATATGAAGGAAAAAAGAAGGGAGTGCTTGTGCTGGCTGCCACAGAATTGAGACAGAAATCTTCATGCCAATCTATAAAACAACTACCTTGCAGAGAAATGTGTCAATCATTTGTACCTCTTGTTGTAAATACAAAATTTCAATACAACATGGAACATCACTTTCACTATCAGTTCATTTCATGCCATAGAATTGCAAATATATTAAAATGAAATTTAGATGGGTCACAATTTAGTTTTATTTTTGGACAAAATTTAGTTGTTGTTCCTTAGATTTATAGAAGTTTTTCTTTTTCAGAAGTTTAACTCAGTTAGAATGTGAATTATTGTAAACTTTTTAATATATGTATTTGACTCCTAAATTAAAAAAAAAATAAAAAATACATACACTAGTTATGAAGGAACAGAGTTTATTTGATGATACTAATGGAGAAATTCTCCGAATAGTTACCCTTTTTTTTGTTTTCTCAGTCTTTAAAAGATTAAAGATAATTGGAATGTATAATTTTATATTTAATTATTAATCAATCCTGAGTTGTTGTATTATTGAAATTATTCATTTTTAATAACTATTTTATAAATAACTTTAAAGTATCATTTAATTATTCTGCTGTTATATTTTTACATTTTGAAATAATAGTGTTATTTAAAGTTGGATATTTTTTTGGCATTGTCAAGAGCTTCACTAACTGAAAATTTTAGATTTAGTGTGACATTTTTTAAGAATTTAATTTAAATAAAGGTTAGTGTAAAAATATTTCCACTGTCATCCGATCCTAATTATGGATGACAAATTTATTAATTTTTACGATAATTATTTTTAAAAAACTAATTATGGTCAATTACTAATACATAAATATTATACGCATATTGCATGAAAATTATCCTATTTTTTAATCCATCAACTAATATATTTATATCTTTAATCATAATAAATGATTTTTATAATATTACTTTAGAATCAAACTTTCAATTCAGTCAGCTTATTATCCATTATACAAGAATGTGATAGAAATAAAATTATTATAAATTATAATATTATTTAATATTTATTGTGTATTATGATATGAATTAGATAATAATAGGAGGTAATAGTGATAAAAAGAGTGGCAGTGATAGTGTTGACAATAATGATGGGACGGTGATTCGTAACGGTGGTAGTGATAATTGCGGTAATGGTTATAGAAACAACAATAATGAAGATAATAACAATAATAGTGATGGGACATTGTTGACAACGGTGGTGGTGATGATAACAATGACAACGGTGGTGGTTGTGATAGTAGCAATAATGATGAAAGGAGTGAATATGATGGTAGTAATAATAAAGATAATAACAATAATAGGATAATAGTGACAATAATGGTGAAGGAGATAATGAATAATGCCAACAAGAGTGATAGTAGTTGTGACAACATTAATGGTGATAGTGGTGACACTAATGGTGGTAATAACAATAGTGATGACAACAATAATGGGATGGTGGTAGTTGTAGTGGTACAATGGTGTCAATGATAGTAGTTGTGATTATTATAATAACAATGATAATGATGATGACTATGATAGAGATAATGATAACAATGATGATGGTGATGGTGTTAATGGCGACAATATTGTGGTGTAAGGTTTGTAATGATGACCACAACAATGATAACAATAGCGATGGTTGGAGTTGTTAATTATAATCCAGTTTGTCCTGGAAACAGTGTTAGGCTAAGCCTTAAAAGGGAAAAAAATTGAAGAAAGACTTTTGGCCACACCTGTTTAGCTCGGTTGGCCCACGAATTGGCACGTTTACTATCCAAGTGGAAAAACCCTAAGCACTGGTTATGGCACCAAGAAGGAAATATGCCTAAATCCTAACCTAAATAAACTAAGAATCATGCGACCCATGCCTCTTTCCAACAATGGCCAACCGCATTCTTCTTCTTCTTCCCACAACTACCCAGGCAACCACCTACAAGGCCACATTCACCAGGTTAACTTGTTGATCTATGACTATAACTACCCACACATTCTTCTTCTTCCTGCAACGACCACCCACCCACACAAGGTTGTGTGTGAGACTACTGAGAAGCGAGAACCAATATAAGCTTAATTACAATGACGACCACCACTATGCCAACAAAGATCCATCTATTGAAATTGAACGGTAACCACCATGAACACTTAAAAATATTCTTCTTCTTCTTCCCATTGCTTATTTACTCATAACTTACTTTGGGTAAACCGAATATTTAAGAAAAATTAAAATTGATTTTGATTTAGGGGTAAATTGAAAATGATTTTGATTTCAAGTGAAACCTATAAAATTGATTATGAAATTGTAGCGTTGAATTTAGGATTAAAACTTATCTGGGTATTCTTGTTTGTGGTTTTTAATATGAATAGAAGGTCTTAATCTTATCATTGATGGTATAGACTTATTTCAAATTATATTTATCAAATTTGCACTCATGGATGTTAGTGAAAATTTGGTCATGGAGGATGAGTTAGAAACAATAGATTTTGAACCTAAAAAAAAAAAAAAAAATCTAACATCATAGAGATTAGTCAAAATAGTCAACCTTCTGTTAAGTGTTCCTAAGATATCTAAGTTATAATACCTCTAAACTATAGAACTTTTTTTTATAAGGTTTGTCTAATTGAAAGGGTGGAAAAATGTAAATATAAAGGTTGTAAGATACAACTCATTTGAAACCCCTTGCTAAGAAATGTAATAGATGTATTAGTTATTAAGATGTAGGAATCATGAGAGATAATAAGCTATCATTTTAAGGAAATATAAAGTTGACCAAATAGCTTATCGAGAAGCACTTGCAAATGCCATTACATAATGCATGATCTTCCATTGAGTTATGTTGAGTATGAAAGGGTTTAGGCAGCAAATAAAGTGTTGAATCCTAAATTTAAACTTAATAGTAGAGGTACTATAACATTTGATAACATGAAAAGAGGTTTACTTGGAAAGGAAAAGCTAAAGAGTAAGTTGAGTATTATTCTGAGTATAATATGTTTGACCTATGATGTATAGACTAATATAACTACTTAAAGTTACATGAATGTGACCGCTCATTATTGTAAAGACAAAAACACAAGGAAAGAGAATTAAATTGTGTTAATAAATTTTTTGAAGCTTTCTTGTATAGACTGAGCCTGCTTCTAATAGATCATACTCAATTTTCTATAGACAAGTTTCTTAAGATTTTCACAAAATATTTAGAAACAAGATATTCAACTCCCTTAGGTTAGAAGACAAAGAATATAATTAGCAGATGAATTCAAATATTTTTATATTGGTTCGTCTTAATCTAAAACTACATTCAGTTCCTTAGCAACTACAAAGGTTTCATTATATTGTGTAAGGATACAAGTATTCTTTATTTACAACCTATTCACACTATATAAGTATTCTTTTGTCTTAACCTCTTCAAACTAATTGCAACAAGTATTCTTTAATTCTTAACCTTTTCAAGCTAACACTTAATCACTAAGGTTTAAAGATTTCACACAAAATGTTTGTCTAACTTGTTGGTCCCTGTGTATGAATCTAGAGGGGGGGTGAATAGATTCTTGTTCAATTTTAGCCGAATTTCACAAGATTCTAATTCCTTTCGAATTCAAACAAATCGGTTCTAGATTCACTTATCAATTACTGTATCAATTACCGATTCAATTACTGATTTTATTACTGATTCAATTACCGTATCAATTACTAAGTTGATTATCAATACAGTTATCAAATATACTGCAGAATTTAATCAATGATAATAGCAATATAAGGAAAACTGTAAAGAGGATAAGGAAGAGAAGAGTGCACAGCGATCTATACTGGTTCGGCCAACTGCCTACGTCCAGTCCCAACCCAACAACTGTTGCGATTGGATTTCCATTATCAAATGATCCCTTTTGTGTTCTTTTACATTCACTCTGCAACAAGCAACACAAAAACGAAATCAAAACACCCAAAACCTGTTCTTCAACCTAAAGAACAGTTCTTCCCTGACCTTGGCACACCCAAGATCAAACCTTTGAGAAAACACTTCTCAAATACACTTACTCTATCCAGAGAGACCTCTCTCCTAGAGCAACAACTCAGTAAACAAAGAAACAGGTAAAGATCAGTTTAGAATACACCTGATGTGTTGGTCTGATCACAAAGAATGCACAAAAAATGCCACCCAAATAGAGAGATACAACAAGTTTGCCTTTTCTTTGGAAAACAAAATCAGCTCTACAAGTTCTCTTTGTGTTTCTTGGAAAGATATGATAATCTCTGATTTCAGAGCATATGAAAGTGTAAGAATATGTTCAAAAGAATTAGTTCCAAGAGTTTTTTCAAGATTCTCATCAAAGAGCCTTTTAAAGATGAAGTTTAAAGCTTGTTTTAGGCAAACTGAGGGCTCAACGGTCAAGATAATCGATTACAAGAAGTGGGTAATCAATTAAAATAGCTGTTGCAGCAGTTTTGGGTGCATTTTTGAACGTGGTAATCGATTACCAGGGGAGGGTAATCGATTACCCCGAGAAAAGCACAACACGTAATCGATTACGGATGAGGGTAATCGATTACCCCAGTGGGAAAACTCAGGTAATTGATTACCAGGGGAGGGTAATCGATTACTTCAGAGAAGGAGGACTTGGTAATCGATTACCTAGGGAGGGTAATCGATTACCTTAGTGAAGAATGCAATCTTGAGTGATTTTTGAGCATGGTAATCGATTACCTATTGTTGGTAATCGATTACTCCAGTGAACAAATGGATTTCCACACTTTGTTACCCATTGTTTGGTAGTTGATTACCTCTTGTTGGTAATCTATTACCTCAATTGGTTCCCAAAGGTTTTTCAAGACTTGTTTTAAGAAAAGGAAATCAACCATTTGTCAAATGAGTAATCACACACAAGATAGCAAAAACTCCCTGAGTTATCCAAACCAAAAATCAAACACAAACATGCCTAAGCTCAACAAGCAATACATAGAAAGTTCCTAAATACATTTCATCTAAGAAAAACCACAATTCCATAACATCAAAATCAAAACACTAAAAAGGAGAACAAACACATCTTCAAGCTTTAAGTCCAACATAACTGTTTAAGTAGTCTCCCTACAAAAAGAGATTTACAATGAAAGAGAAAAAAGGTGTGTTAAGAGATTGAAAATTCAACTACTAAAGTTTTAGCTTGGGTAGCATGAAGTAGCCATTAGGTTCAATGACTTTAAATTTTCATTCATATGTTAAAGGCGTATTATACGTCCATTAGCATTAAATCCTTTTGCATGAACTATTTCATCAGAGTTGACAACTTTGTTCTTTGTTAATTGAAGAATTTTGAAAAAGGTAACTGTTATTCTACTGCAAATCTCCACATCGAGAAAGTTTTTTTTTGTTTTATTTGGCTCGTCTTTATATGTAAGGAGTAGGTAGATTCCTTGTACTTGATCTAAGCAAGCCAAGTCAACCTTTGCAAGACGAAACGAACTCATAAGTACTTTAACATTTAAATGTATCTGTTAAGGATGATAACTTATCTTTTGCTTTGAATAATTTTCGTTTGTGCTTTCATTAATCTGCATGATTAGACTATATATTAGTTTGTTTCTTCAGATTGAGCCTTAGCCTGTGACATTTGTTTGTCCATCATATGAAGATTGCATCAATTATATTTAAGAAATGATCTTTTTAACTCATTGTAAGATTAGTTGCAATTATCAAAATTAAAGGTCATTATTTGTTTTTAACCATTTCAAACTTAACAATTATGCTAATAAAAATTGGGTGTTAAATAGTAAGTTGCTTACATTTTATCATTTAGAAAGTTCACTTGCCTAGGGAAAGTTATCAAGAAAAGTACTTAAAGTGCTTAAGGATTGAGGCATAGAAAAAAAATTTCTATCATATTGGATAATGCTACTTCTAATGACATAATGGTTAAAATTTTAAAAGAAAGGTTATTATGCAAAATGTTTGTTACATAAAGGTGCTCATTTGCATGTAATGTGTGGTGCACATATATTGAATTTTTTTAGTCTAAAAAGGTTTGAAACCAATGAGTGACGAAGCTATACATAAAACCAGAGAAAGTGTGAAATATGTGAGGGTCTCAGAAGGGAGGTTAAGGGATTTCCAAAAATGTATTAAAGAAGTATACTTAACTAATGTCGATGGTTTCTTAAGGTTAGATGTGGCAATAAAATGGAATGATACATATTTGATGATTCAAAGTGATATAAAGTATTCACATGCATTCACTTTTCTGGAATATAATGATAAAAATTACAAATATTACCCAATAGATGAGAAGTGGGAAAGAGCAAGGAGTATTTGTGAATTTTCGACTCCTTTTAATCAAATAACTAACTTGATGTCTAGGTCTTCTTACCCCACTTCTAACTTATATTTCATCCAAGTTGCACTTGCAAAAACAAGGTTGAATACAAATCTTTATAGTGAACATGAGGTGATTAAAAACATGACAGTAAATATCAAGGTGAAATTTGATAAACATTGGCGTGAATATTGTAAGACTCTTGTTTTTGGAAGTGTTCTTGACCCTAAATCTAAGTTAGGATTTATAAACTTTTGTCATTAAAAACTTTATCCCTTGGAATATGAAAAAAGGGTGAATATGGTGAAGGTAAGTTTATATAAACTCTTTTGGTGAATATGTAAGCCAAGGAACTACATCATTTTCTTAATCATATCTACTTAAAAGTTCAGCAAAAGACATCCTTAAAATTCATCCAATGTGAAGGGAAGATTTTTCATTAGTCATCTTGGATGTAAGTTTAATTAATATATTTTCTATTTTCAATCATTATATTCGATATAGTTTGTATTTAAATTTACTATTTATACTTTGCACCTTATTATATGCATACCATAAAGAATTAATATAATAAATTTCAAATCATGAAAAATCTAAACATTTACTTGGAAAAATTATATATGCATTGTTGGTGATGCCCTTTGACTATTGGAGGTTGAATAAACAACAATACTCTCACCTTACACTCATGACATGTGACATTTTAAGTATTCTAATCACAATAATAGCTTCAGAAATCTTCTTTTAGTATTAAAGGTTGCATCCTAAATCAATGCAGAAACTCTCTAATCTCTAAAATTATGTAAGCTCTCATTTGCACCCATAATTGGAAACACAATTATAAAAACATTTGAATTTTCTAGAAATAATAAATTATAATATATTTTATTCCTTCAATTATAAATTTTAATTTTCTTTTTATTTTTGTAATTTCTCTAAATAAGAGTATAATGCATTATGGACATAAAAAAATAGAGGATATACAATTATTTATAATGGAAAATCATTAAGGAGAAACTCCACTAACAACTTAATTTTTGTTTATGGCTATATTTATTTATAAATTATAAATTAATAGATTTATGAATTTGTAATTTGAATTTCTCTCATGTATTCGTATATGGAAAGATTGGAAGTGAATTAATTCTCTTATGGATGATGAAGTATTATGTGTTTATGTTTTTGTTATAATGTAAGAGATTGAATAGCTCTTGTTTAAAAGTTATAAAATACTTTTTCCCTTGTATTTATCTTTTTTATTAAACAACTCTTTCTTATTGACAAATTCTTTTATTTCGTATTCTTTTTTACTGTACTTAATATGATAATTATAGATAAAAAAATATGTGATTAACTAATAAGGGTGAGCAACAATTGAATTTTTGAAAATTTAAATTATATCTATTTTTATAAAATGGATTTAAAATTCATATCTAAATTTTCTTTTTTAAAATAATTTGGATTTTTTAGAACTAGTTTTAAAACTAGTTCAAAAATCAATTTATAGTTTAAAGTCAATTTTGAAACAAAAATAAAAAATAATTTAAAATATCATTTTTAATAGAGAATTTAACATTCATGAATCCAACATAAATTCTTATCTCCATATTTTATAATAAAAATTTAATTTTTTTTATTCTTACATTTTATATATGATTAATTATGATTAGTCTCGTTTATTCTACACATATTTGACACATATATTATATTAGTAAAAAATACAAAACTATTTTAAGTTTAGAGTTTTTTATTTAGACTTTTGAGATGGGAAAATCTATAACATATGCAACAATCCGTTCATAAAATATGCTTGCATTTGTATATATACTTTTACGTATTTATAAAGGAAAAGAAAGGAAAAAAGAAAGAAAATAAATAAAAAATAAAGATGATTTTTTAATTATTTATAAAAAAAGAAAAATAAATAACACATTTTTAAAATTAATAAATAGTATTTTATTAATATTAAATATTAAAAAAAATAGTTAGTATTTTGTCCATTAATATAACTTTAAAATTTAGATACCACATCTTATTTTTCATTCTTGCCATTTTTTATCACAATTATTTTAAAATTAATTTCTACTCCAAATCTATTTTTCAACAAAGAAATAAATACTGATTCTATATATAAATATGGACAAGTTAAAAAAATTCACTAAAATGAATTTAAGTTTAAAATAAAATAGATATGGACAAGTTTGTTTTAAATGGATATTTTGATGACCACATTTTTTTATGAAAAGGTGCAGATCCTCGTGTTAAGAACAAGGTGAGGAAACATTCTGAATAGGATAGTTAGACTGCAGATTTCATCATTAGTCAGCTTTTGGTTTTTGAATGTTATGTTATTGCCAAATTAGAAATTATCATTAGTCCTCATTTCTAATAATTGAAAGGAGCTTTCCTAGTTGAATATGTCTATGCAACTGTAAGGGTTTTGTATGTTCTATTAGATTGGTTATTTTAAAGCAATTATTTTCTAGCAAATTTTAATAGGCATGTGATGTTTGTGTTGCTTTAACTAATATTTTTTTTTGTTGTTGTTATAATATAATATGGACTTTGCTTCTATTTCTTTTTTTCTTTTTTTAATTTTAGATATATTCTTTAGAGACTTGTGATAATATGCTACTATTATTGGTTTAATGAGTTTTGGATTTTGAATTTTGTGGTAGTTTGGTTTATAAACAGTTTTAGTGAAGGGGTTTGTAATTCTCAATATTATTTTAATTCTTAAAAAACAACTATTATCATTTTAAATTTTAAATTATATCATTTATCTTGATTTTAATTTTTAATTTAAGAAAACAAAATAATAATAATAATAATAATAATAATAATAATAATAATAATAATAATAATAATAATAAGTAACTAAATTTATGAACCAAAATATAATAATGAGGAACTATTTTAAAATTAGTCAATCTCGGACCAAAATAATTATTTATGTAAAAGCAAAATATTGAGAATTAATTGACTAAAGCGAGCAAGAGGATAAGATTAAATATCGAAATTCAAAACCAACATAATGCATATTAGAAGAGATAAGTTGATTTGCGTCTTGGGTTTGAATATCCAAATACATCATTGCCACCCCTAAAAGACTGACAACAAACTTATTTTTGGATGGTATAATTTGTTAAATTTTTAGTAAAACGTAAACACGACTAATTAAAATTTCAATAAGTTTATGATAATTTAAGGAATATAAAAAAATTATATTTAAAACTTAATACAATTTTTTGGATTTGAATTCTGTGAGTAAATTCGAAATCGAACAGTTCAAGAAATGAACAAACACTAGCGTTAATTAAGTTTAGATTAGATAATTGAATAAGAAACATGAGTTATGTTATAAATGTGTATTCAATTTTCATGAATAAAAAAACGTTAACTTCAATCAGTGTTGGGCATGAAAACTACACGAGTAGCTTCAAGAAAAATCCACAATAGAGATTAAGTGGAAGTGAAACCAAAAATGATCATTTTAAATCCACACTTGAGACGTACAAACGTGAAATCAAACATAATAAAAATAAATAACAAATTAAGATTAAATATTTTTAATTCGTAAATATTGATTATAATAAAAATTAAAAATATTAATGTAACAAATATTTAAGAATATTAAAGTTGATTAAAATTTGTTTATAAATTAAGACTCAAATATTAAATAAAATTAGAAATCAAAAACTTATTTAACCTATCAAATATCAAATTGCTGATAAGTGATAAGTAATATTGATCATTTTAGGTACATTGTTATGTCCAAGTTTTAGCATAACATTATGTAAGTCCATTTTATTTTTGATATACGTTAAGTAAAAATATTTTAATAAAATGACAGAATAATGTATTATATATGCAGTGCATGGAGCCAATTATGTGGTTAAAGATTTAGCATAAATTCTTGCCTTCCCTATGGGTATAGGTTTGAGTTCTGAATTAAATTGCTTTATAAAATGAATTTGTTAAGTTTTATAATAATAATAATAATAATAATAATAATAATAATAATAATAATAATAATAATAAATACTGAATTAGTACGTGTCTCAATATGACATATTCACAGATAAGGAGGGTTATAGTTCATGTGCTAAAATTTAAATAAAAACTACTAATTATTATAATACAATATTTTCTCACTGTAAGTCATCGTAAAAATAACTTAAAAAAGTTTATATACAGATCTTGTAAATATACCATGATATAAATCATATTAAAAAATTTTAAACATATCTTTATAATTATATTTGAAAAAACAGGTCGGTTAATTAGATTATAAACTACAGATGTGATCAGATAGGAAAAAAACAATCCATTATGCATAACATATTAAACTCAAACTAATAAAATAGAAAATAAATATGAAATATGAAATATTAATTTTATCCCTGACATGATCTCAGCCATGGTTAGAACATCGTATCTTTACCTCAGTTTAGATAATTAGCGTATAAAACAAAATCACAAAAGTAATAATAGACACTTTGTAATGCAAATCCTCCGTAAAAGATGGACCACACAAACTTAGCCACCTTGTTATTATTATATTTTTAAAAAAAAATAGAATAAAAAACTATTTAGGATAATGTTTTTGGATAAGAACATAGAACCTATTGCGAGACAGCAACTTAACAAGCTGAGCCTTCGAATCAGTAGCCCACATAACATGGCAGTGTCCTTTCAAAAATAAAGATCGTAATGGGTATTGTGACCAATTCCTGATGCAAATTTGAGGGAAGAAGATTATGACACTTCGTTACTCTACTAATTAGATACAAGTTAATTAAAAATTTTGGCTTATTTTATAGGATCTTCTTGGTTCTTTTGTATTTTATTAGTATGTGGATATGTATATTTATTGTGTTGTTAAATTTAATTAAGTAACATGCCATGAACTGAAACATGCCATGTACATCAACTTTATGCGCATCCATTGTCCATGGACGTAAACCCAAACATGCCATGAACTGAAACAGCATATGAGGTGCTGCCATTGAATACTGCCTAGTGACACCAGTTCATTACAATAATAATAATAATAAAAATAAAAAATGTTCAGATCAAACATCATGTTCATTTAGGTATAAATATTTATTGAGCCGTTGATCATTGAATTATTGTTGTCAAACGAGGACATGCTGATGCGCCTACACGAATGCTACGTGTAAAGTCAGGCCAAAGTTGTCTGCTGAATCATCATTACTTATATTCCTAACACTTGATTCGATGTGATAATTATCTGTTGTCTAACACTGAACCTCCCAGTATCAAAGACTATTTTAAAATAATAATCAATTATTTTAAAACTGATAAAGTATGTAACTATTTTCTAAAAAATACTCATGTAACATACACTAATGTGACGAGATTATAAGCAATAAATATAAGTGTTTATTTGTCATGATTAATATCATTTTGTAAAGTACTTTACACTTTAGTCGAAAGAAAAAAGAAGAAAGGAAAAAGTAGAAAAACTGAAGGATTTTAATATAAATAATATTTTTTTTTCATTTCTTTCCAGAAATTTGAAGAAAAAGTAGGGGAGAAAACGAAAATCTCTTCTTATTGTAAAATTATTTCTTGTTAGTATGTATATTTTTATTATAGTTGTTAATATTTTAAATAAACTATGTAACAAGACAAGTTCTTTTATTCCTTGTTAAGTATCAATTCAAATGTATTTTTATTAGGTTCCTTTTCTTTTAAAGTAATTCCACTTTCATACAAATATATATACATTTTTTTTCCATAAATTTAAACTCGTTCGTTCTAGATAAATTATAACAAATTGGCTTTAAAAGTTACAGAATAAAGCAAATTCGTATTAGGAATTTAGGATACATTAACATTTATCATGTTTTAACTTCATCTAGCACTTGTAGAACATTAACCAATCTCTCTACATCCCAAATATTAGTAGTTTTTTAAGATTATAGCAAACAATAAAGAAATACTTAATTGATTTAAATTTAATAAAATATTTTCAGGTTTCCAGTACTTTTATCATAAATTATTCTATAAATTATTCTATAAATTTTATTTTTATTATTATCACGATAATTAATATAATTAATAGATCATTATAAAGGTTAAAAAACATTAAAATCTTATAAAAGAAACAAAATATTTTAAAAGATTATTATTTTAAACTAAAGAAGCATATATATTAAGCTTTAAATTTTTTCTCCTTCATTTGTGTCTTAATTTTTTTTATTGTATTTTTTAATAAATACTTTATTTCTCTCTTAATATGAGGTTTTCTCTCGTTCTTTCTTTAATTCTTTAATTCATTTGTTTGTTTCTTTATTCATAGTATTTTCATTTGTTTATTTCTCTTCCCATCTTCTTTTTCTGTTTTATGTCAGATAATATTTGTCTTTTCTTGATCTCATGCAAGTATGCAATTATCATCATTTTGAATTGCAAATCATAGTCTACTAAGCTAGTATGTAAAAAATCCTTAAACAATTCAAACTTGTCGAGATAAATTGATGAATAACTGAAAGTGTAACAAAAAACAATGTAGTCTATTTTATTATCAGGGATAAAGAAGATGAAAGAATTATGATCATTAATGGTATTTAAAAAAAAATATGTCTATGTCTTTGCCCAATGATCCTAGTCAAGATATTTGTACAAGAAGATAGTTGTGCCTTACTTCTTTGGTGCAACTCATAGTCGACAAGAACTCGACAATATTGGGCTCATAAGAGAGAGCAGGAACTACGAGAGTTTGATCGACATGTCTCCCAGAGTAGGAGGTGATTTCTTCGAGTCCTTTAATATTTTTGGTTGAAAGATTTTCTTAAGGTAGACTAGTTAGCCAACTTTCTTGCATCTCCTTGTTGTAGTGATCATTAAAAGGAATGACACTTTGCTTCAAGATATGATAAAAATGCATGGGTGAGGAGTACATTTAACTTGAAAATAAGGAAGCGTGTGAAGTTGAATGAGAGTGCGTCAGATATAAAAGGATAATGATCTTTTTGAGGAGAAGGATTAATAAGAAGCCAATCAAGCTTTATTGGTTTCTTTGCACATGTATATACAAGTACAAAATCTAGAGATGAATCTAAAGCAAATGGAGAGGAAGAAGAATACACAATAAAGGGAAATACAACTTGAGAATGTTCAAGTTCATAAAACACCTTGCATCCAAAGGTAAACTTGTGATAGCAGATACCATTTGGGCATCACAATTAGTCTATATACGAGTAGAATGAGAAGTGGCACTCTCCACCAAATTGAAAGCATCTTCTACTTGTCTCTCAGACGAAGTAAAGACATTTTGACCTACATACTTAGTTAAGGCATCTTTGATTCAAACCCATGAAGCTTTAGATGTGGTCTCCACGGAATTCACAAAATGAATGCCCAATCTTCATTCACCAAGTGATCCTTCACTCAAGAACATGTGTAGCTTGCGGAAACATGAAGCAAAGTGCCACAGTTAAAGGAAGCATTCACGGATAAGTATCCAAAGAAGAAGAAATGGAAAAATGGAAGAGTTAGGAATGGTGAAGCATCATGAATTCAAGGGAATTCAATAAGCTTAGTGGGGAATCGCCACTTGGATCATGGATCCATGATAAGATTCAAGGTTCTTAGAAGAAACCCTAGGAGAGCTCTCTCATTTTCTCAAGACACAAGTCTTAGAAATTCTCTAATTTCATTCAATTTAAAAGTGACTACAAAATGAAGTGTTGACTTACTTATAGGCCTATTCCTTGCTCATGATCGTGGGACTTATAGTGACCATTTGATCCTTGATGGATTGATCAAGTGATGCAAGGAACCCCTCACTTGATCAATTCAAGAAGGATCTAGAAATTAAATGATCAAGAGGCTCATAATCATTTTAAGTGTGATGATCATGAATTTAGTAAGATGGAATTTTATGCCTTAGATTAGAAGTAATCTTAAGGCTAGAATTCCTTCTTAGATGAGAGTCAACTATTTAAAAACTTGACTTAAATTTACAACCTTGATTATGATATGATCAAATGGTAGAAATTTAAATTAAGTTAATGGAAATTTCATTCATTCTCTCTCCTAATCCATCCACTCTCTTTTAGGAGAATGTAATACACTTGCTTAGTTGGATCATAAGACACTTAAGCTCACATAAGAGGCTTTGACCAACAAAATAAGAAGTCAACATGTCCAATAAGATGCTTGGCCGAAATCACTAACCATCTATGGTCCAAGCTTTACACAAAAATAAGCTAAAACTATTTCATAATACTTAGAAAATTACAAGGCTTCATTAGTCCATTTTGTTGACTTTCAAGAGTTGACCATTGACTTTGACTTAGTCAAATCTTCTTCAACTTGAGCTTCAATTCTTTTTTGCATTGCCCTTGTAATCCTCATGCTTGGAGATGGTCCTCCATCAATCTTGCTTACCAGATGTAAGTAAGGCATCCACATTTTTAGAAATGTGGGCATCATGCAAGTAAAAAAAATCAAGAGGTTCCTCATTGAGTATGTGGTATTTAGCTGCTTAGCCAAAATTGGTTTTTGAGCATATGTAGCAGGCAGCAGCTACAAGTGTAGGAGTTGGAGCAGTTATAGACAATGTAACTTTAGACGCAACTTCTTCCCTTCATCTTAGTTGGTCTTCATGAGATGCTTGTGAAACTTGTTGACCTCTTAATAACTCCTTAGTTTCATACTCTTGAATTTTCTAGGCAGCCTCAATTTCATGTGAGACTTTGGCCTTCCTAGATGAAATTTCATCTTCAAGTTCCTTTCTTCTAAGCATAGTTTCCTCAGCTTTATTAGGCCCAACTTTTTTGGCCTCATTAGTTACAATCTGCAAACATTTGGGTTGAGAGGCAATTTCTTAAGGAACTTGGGCTTTATGTGTAGCAAAGATTTTCTCCCTCTCCCATATAGGATTGTCTGCACATCACAATCTTTTTTTCTTTTTGGTTTTAGACGAGAGTGATGTGCTTTTTCTACATTGCTTTTTGGGAGCATAAGGAAGAACAAGAGTTGCTAGAGCCTACAAAATAGACTCAGGTACTTGAGTAGTCGGATTAGTAGAGACGAAGGGAGTCGAAATAGGATCTACACCACCAAAGAGTTCTTCTAAGGATAGGGGCTTGTAAACTCGTCGCTTTATGACAAACTTAGAATTTTTTTTCTAGAGGAAATGGAAAAGGTTAATGTGGTTTAGGTTCGTCTGATGATGGTGTTTGAGATAGAGGTTGTGATGATGGTCTTCTAGTGATTTTTGTGGGTTGAGAAGGTGGTTATGTTTGTGTGGTTTGTTTTCGTGGAGAAGATATGGGTGTTGTTTGGGATGGAAGAGTTTGGTTTATTTAATGTGACCCTGTGTTGTAAAGGTGGTTAAGATTTGGAAGTCTATGTTTGAGTCTGAGGTGATGATTATTTAAATAGTGGTTTGGGTGGTTGAACAAGTGAGTTTGTGAAGTGTACTCTTCTAAAAGTGGAAGACTCAGGGTTATAGGGTTGAAATTAGGATCAAGAGCCCACAACACAGGCATCTCCTATGATGTATTCCAATGGTTCAAGCTTTACCACTGGACCTTCTTGTATAGTCTCCTTCCATTCCTGAAAGAACAAAGGCCTATGGATAGGAGACAAAGTCTTTGTCTTGACAGACTTTCTTGGAGAAGAGACGTATGGTCCTTTCTTCTACTTGTCAGACCCAGGTAAAAGATGACTTAACTTCATTTTGAATGTGTGCATTTTCAACTTAAGACCAGGGTTATATCCTTCAACTCCTTTTAGGTCGAACCCATAATTCTATATTATTTAGGAGAAGAGAGAAGTATAGGGAATGTTTGATTTCTTCCTCTAGTTTTGTTCCTCATAGCACTGATCTAGTGATCCATGATGACAGATGAAAAAATTATCTTTGCCTTCCTTATCAGATGATAGAGGCAGAACTTGTCCCTATTTCTTACATTATCTTTGGACCCACTCCATAGGGTGAAGATGTTTAACAACAGATTGTGGAGAACTCTGCAAAAGGGATGGATGTTCCTTGACCTAAAGAACTTGATGACCTCCTTTGTCTCTCTTAGCCGTAGAGACCCATACAAAGTGATGTTAACTATCCTTTCTTTGATGTAAGCATCTTAGAGTATAGAGAACTTGACTCCTTCGTCTTTACATCCAGACGTTGTAGAAATTATCTTTATTGAGACCAAAAACATTGTGTCACCAATGTTGCCACTGATGACATTGTGGTCTTCTAAGATATTCTCCTAGAACTCAACATATGCCTCCATGAACCATTCCTCATTCAACTTTGCAAAAGCTGACCATCCAATAGTGGTGAGAGTTCTCAATAATCTTCTATGCGCTTGGAAAAGTTGGAAAGCTTCATCCACTTTCCAAGGGCGAACATATCTTCGTTAGAGAAGGTAGCAAATACAATCTTGGTATCCATTGTTTTCACTTGATGGGAAAATACTCAAAAAGTGTGATAGAATCTAAGATTAAAAATTTGAGAGTGGAAGTTAGCAGTAGAAGGTAAAAGGATTTTTCATTCTAAGTTTGGCTTTTATGGAGAAAAGGTTAGGTAACAGTCCATGTAAAATCGCACCCATTATTACGATTTTGAATTTTGAAATGATGTAGGATAGGTAGTTGCGATGACACATGTTTCTTCTAAAAATGACTTGCTATAAATGCTTAGACACACCTAATGCTTGCATTAAATGCACAGATTCTGCACACTTGAATAAACAAATGAAATGCAGTTTGTGATTCGTATAAGTGGCTTGAATCAGATGAATCTTCGTCTAATACAAATTATTAAAAATCTATCTGATGATATTATTTGTTTGTTCTCTTTAGACGAAGTTGTGTCTATAAAATGAACTTGTCCATTTAGGTTATCAGTCCCAGTTTTTCTTTAATAAAATTAAAACATTCTTAAACTAAAGCTTTAATAAAGATACCAGGTCATTGATAATCAGTATCAACAAATTTTATATCAAAAACTACTTTTTGTATATAATCTATAATGAAGTGATATTAGCCCATTGAAATGAAGGATATTGGTCCTCCTAGTGTTATTTTAGGCATTAAGTTAATAAAGAATCATGATGGTATTTTTTTGACACAATCACATTATATTGAAAAAATGCTCAAAAAGTTAATTATTTCAATGTGAAACTTGTTTCTACTCCATATGATTCTAATATGAAATTGAAGAAAAATATTTGTGAAGGTGTCTGCCTTCTTGAATACTCTCAGATTATAAGTTTCCTGACGCATTTGTCTAACTATTTTAAACAATACATTGCATATGTTGTTAGCAAATTAGGAAGATATACTCATAATCCTAATCATTCAGCTTTAGAAAGAGTATTTAAATATCTTAAATGAACTATTTATTATGGCATTCACTATGCGTGTTATCATGCTATAATTGAAAATTTTTGTGGTGCAAATTGGGTTTCAGTGAAACTAAATCTACAAGTGGTTATTCTTTACTTTAGTTGTAGGTGCATTAGCTTGGAAATATGCAAAAGAAACTATTATATCTCATTATACTCTAAAAACTAAAATCATTGCCTTAGATACTACAAGTAGTGAGACTAAATTTCTTAAAAATTTATTGTGATTTGCCTTTATTAAATAAACCTATATTTCCAATTTCAATGCATTGTGATAGTCAAGTTGTTATCGCCAAAGTTACTAACAAAAACTTCAATGAAAAAGAAGGCACTTAAGGATAAGATACAAGTCTATTAGAAGTTTGAAATCTCACGGTGTTATTTCTGTTGACCTTACATCAAAAAATAATCTTGTAAGTCCTCTCACAAAAAGATTGACGTGTCAACCAGTACTTGATTCATCGAAGAGAATGGGTTTAAAGCTCATCAATTAGTTACAACAATAGACACTTATCTCCAAACAAATGACGATCACATAAATAGAATTCAACGGATAATAATAAAATTGTTTGTTAATAAAAATATACCATTATAATTTGTTTGATAACTAAAATACATCCTTATAATCTGTTAACTAAAGTACACCATTATAATTTGTAAAGTTATTGTATATTCCATTCATACAATGATGAGTAATTTTGATGTGTGCTCTAAATTAAACTTCAAATATTTATATTTATTGTGTTAAAATTAAAAATACTTTTCAATGGACTCAATGACATTGTCGTAGGGGTGGGTGTCACATACTACCCTTGCAAGGATTCAGCTAGTGGGTGTGGTGGTGAGGCCGCTACTCTGTGAGTTGGGCAATTCTGTAAGTAACACTTATGAAACAAGATACCCGGTTAAGGTCCTAATGCGCACCAGATCTGGCTAAAGAGATATGATACAAAACAATAGTGTCTCCATACTTATGGAAGTCTACATGACTCAAATCCGGAAGGTTCCTTATCTTGAAAATATAATATACCATATTCTATTAAAAATTGTTTTAAAGTTTCACATATATATATATATATATATATATATATATATATATATATATATTAATATTCTATTAATTTCTTTGTTTAAATTTTAAACGAGTGGAGAATTGTTGCAATAATTTTATTTATAATTTAAATTTTAAAATAAATGTTTGTTTACGTCTCAAAAAAAATGGAATTTCCTCTTTTTTCTCTACTGATTCTATGAAGGTTTGGCCTTTTACTTCTATTTTATTTATATTATATTAACATAAGTTGTTTTGTCCCATTTGTGATTTTACGAGAAGATTGATTGCCCACATCTCAAGTTGGTCAGGATATTTTGCTTCCAATGGATAAGAATATTTTCATATAGACTCATTTTATTTAATTATAAAAACTAGTGTTGGAAAAGGAAAAAGATACGTCATTTTACTCATCTCTCTCCTTTAAAATTTTCTCTTACAACTAAAATACATGGGAGTGGTGTTCTTTGATTCGCAACGATGAAAACTTTTAATTTCTATGCTCTTTTTCTTTAGGAGTTTTAATATTTATGATGAAAAATATTTTACAAGTTTTCTACTCCTGTTAATTTCCTCTCACCAAATTGAGTAAAAAATAAAGTAATCAAGTGCCCCAAAACAAGGAAAAGCGTAGATTGAAGAAATACTAGTCTATATTATCCTAGAAAAGGTTGAGTTGAAAGAAAATATATCCAATGAATTCGCATTGTCTTTTTCCATGAGCAAATATATTGTGGTACCTGCTTGTATAGAAACAAATTTGCATTGTATTTTTTTATATTGTGAGGTGCAAAAATATATATTGTATATTGTGGTGCAAATGTAAGGAGTATACACTTTCTATTTTATAGACCATTTTCCAAGCGACACGCTAGCAGAATATTGGTTAACAGTATACCAGAAAAAAGAATGTTGCTTAACAAGATATCTTTATAAAGAATCTGTCGTCAGGCATAGGTTTTCTTGTATTTGCAGTCACCATTAAATGGAATATTAGGTTTTCTAATCCGCAAAGGTAAAAAAAATAGCTAAATTTTATAATATTATTCTTAAATAGATGATCCTGTAGGTGATCATATAAATTAATTAATCAATTATATTATTATTATTATATAAATCAATTAATTAATAATGAATATGTGAAATATTTTGTATTTTAAAATCTTAAAATCATATAAAAAAATACAAGTTAAAATGGTACAATAATGTTAGACAATACTGTAAAAAAGATAGGAAGAAACTGAATGTTAAAAAGAAAGTAAAAGATCCATAAAAAACAAAATGAAAAGTAAAAGACAAAACAAGGTTTAGTGTGATTGCTAGCAAGCAATTTATTGGTTACTTGTGTCGTCCCAAAATATAAACCTAAAATGAATTTAGGCAAAAGTTTTCAAACAGTGCTTGTCTTGGAGTTAGTTATCGAACCATTAATGCACTTAACTTTGACGTATTTAATGAAGCAAACCTAAGATTATGTTTGGTAATTGGTATGTCAAATAATTAAAATTTAAACTTAATTTTTTTATTAATATTTAATTTTGTTCATTTTAATTAACATTGAATCAAAAAATTTTTTTTAGTAGTTTACATTTATGCATAAATATTATAATGATAACATCACTTTTCTTCTTCATGTTTTAATGGTCCATTTGAATGGTTAAAATTTAAAAATAATTTTTTTTAACATTTAATTTGAAAAATTATGCAATAATATAAATTCAATAAATTATAATATAAAATTTTAATTTGTTTTTAGTTGAAAAATTGTCGAACAAAAATTTGTACATTGTACAAAGTGTTTAAAAAACACATTTATACTCACTTATCTTTTAAATTTAAATTATTCTATTTAAATTTAAATTATTAAAAAAATTTATCATTTAATTATTTTAAATTTAAATTATCTATAAATTACAATAACTTTATCAAATCATTTATATCCAATTATCATTATTCATTAATTAATTTACTTACATATATTTTGAATTTTGAATTCAAATAATATGCAATAATATTATAAATTACATAAAGATAATATCATTAAATAAGATATTTTAGTAAATTTTATATTATTTTATTTGTATTATCTATTATTTGTCAAATATTTAATAAAATAAAAAAAAATATCTTGTAACTTTATTATTTGTGTTGTACATTCTTCTTATTTTATTAAGTGTCATAATTTTTAATAAATCAAAAACGGACCCTAAAAATATTCTATCTCATAACTAAACTTATAAAATAAATCACTATTATATTTATATCCTATTTTATACATAAACTACTACACAGCCTATCTATAAAATTCAATTTCAAAATAACTGCACCTTCATCTTCTCTTCATAAATGTAAGTGCAGAAATTGTGCAGAATTTATATAAATAATTATCATATTCCATTTTAATGTTATGAATTACACCAATAATTAATTTATTAAATGTATTAAAAATTCAACAAGCTTTTAAGATCATAAACTAAGAACTTATAAGTTACAAAAGTCAGTTTGGTTCAAAGGAAGGAAGGGGAGAATTTTAATGCAAGAGTGGAGGAATAGCTTTACTTTTTTGTTTGATTTATGAGAGTAAATAAAAGATTTTAAAATTAATTTAATTTTATATTATTATAATTTTAATTTCAAACATATATTTTAAATATTTTAATCAATTCACATATTAAGTTCGTTCTCTTTAAAATCCTCCCAACAGTGGAGGGGAGTTAAAAATTAAATTAGCAGAAATTTCACGCCCATCCCTTTTCCTCCCTCTTGAAAATTTGATCA
Organism: Hylodesmum podocarpum; assembly: GCA_026586105.1. NCBI lineage: Eukaryota > Viridiplantae > Streptophyta > Magnoliopsida > Fabales > Fabaceae > Hylodesmum > Hylodesmum podocarpum. The sequence continues at coordinate 1,671,625 of JALJEV010000549.1, read as the reverse complement.
TATAATAAAACTTAACAGTATATATAAAGATTTAATTTAGTTGATTATGAAAATATATAAATTATTATAAATTTTCTTAAAACTATTTTTGATGATATGCAGTAATAATATTTAAAAACAAGAAAGAGAAAATATAAATATTGAATGATAAATATAAATTAATATTTTTGTATTTTATATATGAGATAAAAAAATTTCTATTATTTATTAATTAATAACAAATCGTGTTTTTAATGTATTTAATGTATTATATATAATTATTTTTATCCAATCAAATATCACGACTTTTCCGTTGTTCCTTGATTTTTATGTCAAATGTTGGATAATAATTTGTATTCTCCTGTAACTGATTTTTTAGCGCAATTATATATTAAAAGTAATATAATTATATAATTATAATATATTTCATATATTAAAAATACTTATTTATCATAAATTTAATTATGTAGAATTAAAAAAATAATTATGCGAAACTAAAGTTTTAATATAATTTCTTTTAACAATTTTCAAAATCAATTGTACCCATTTTACTGGAACTTCAACGTTAGTAGTAATCAACCTAATATTTAGAATATTCTCGGTTACAAGCGTGTCTCCTTCGTGTACCAGAATCAGCCACCCATTCTAATAAATATTATTTTCTAAAAATTTTAAAAATAATAATAATTTTATTATTTTTAAATTTATTAATTATTTTAATCTTTACATCAAGATAACAATTAAAATGTTATTAAGTTATAAAATGTTAAAAACAAAAATAATAATGAGATCTAAATATTTAAAATTAAAAGCTATAATAAAAATAAATTTTCATTTATTATCTTTTGAATTTCGAAATTAATATGACCATACACTTTAAAGTCGTGGAACAGCTACAAAAGTCATATTTTATTTTATTTTTCGAATCTAATAAACGACCTGGCTCACTTTTTCTTTTTCTTTTTTTTTATTTTTGAATCTGAAGTTTGGCTTTCCTACTGGTAAAGCAAAAAGAAAGGAATATCCGCATATATGGGATTGTTCGATTTGACCCTCATTTATGAATCACTTAACTAACACTCCAACTCCGTTCCCACTTCTATTTTTTTTTGTTTTCATAGTTTTATAATTTCTACTAGTTACTTCCTTACAAAGGTAGAATATGAAGCAAATTTACGTGGATCTTGATAAAATTACTTTATATTATTTCTTTTCATTATAAATATTTTTTTCTTAAATTATTTTTATAAAATTTTATACTAAAAAAATATTATAAACATATCTCAAATAAATAAAAGATATTATAAAAATGTTATTATTTTAATAAGAGTATCTATTAACTATCCATTTTTTTTTCAAAACCTTGATATTCTCCGGTTTTTTTCTTGAAAAAAAATATATCCTCTATTAAGTTGGAAATCAATCCTTGATTTCTCTCGATAGATATAACACATTAGTTAAGAAATAATACGAAAAATATTTAAGAAAAAATCTATTATAATGAATTTTTTTCTGAGAAAGTATTGGTAGACCAAAATAATTAGAAGCTTTTTTTATAAGAGTGTTTTCAGAATTTTTTCTAAAAATTTCTATCAATTTTAATATATTGTTTCTATATTTATATATTAATATTTTTTAAAATAAATTACCAATAAATGTCAAAAATATTATTCATAAATAAAATTTATTTTATACTGAATTATTTATCGTAAATTTAAATATAATATTTATGTCGGAAAGCTTTATAAATAAATATAATATTAATCTTAATTATATGAAATACTAATATATGAATGCCCCTATTATTGCTTCATTAGTAGAAAAGTAATGAGAACGCGTGGCCTGTTCTTGGAATTGAGCCTATAAATAAACCTCAAAGGGACTGCCCAGAGTTTTCAAGCCCTAAGCCTCCAACGCCGGAGGAGCGAAAAATATTCCTAAGTTCCCTCTTCACTTTTCTCCCTTTCTAGAATCTTCCAATTCCAATCTTCTTCTTCTCCTTCCACACAACACAACTAACTCACTGAGTAACCAGAACGAGTCATGGACTCCAAACCCTCCCAAACTATTAAGCTCCTTTGTAGCTACGGCGGCAAAATACTCCCACGCGCCACCGACGGCGAACTCCGTTACGTCGGCGGTCACACCAGAGTCCTCACCGTCGACCGTTCCGTCTCCTTTTCAGGTTCGTTGCTTAACTCCGTTACGCTCTTGGTTTTTTTTCTTTGACGTATTTTTCAGTTCCTTCGTTCGGTGAATTTAACGATTCCTTGCGTGGTTGTGCAGAATTGATGGTGAAATTAGGCGAGTTTTGTGGTTCGTCAGTGATCTTGCGGTGTCAATTGCCCAAGGGAGACTTAGAGACCTTGATTTCCGTCACAAACGACGAAGATCTCGCTAACGTAATCGAAGAATACGATCGCGCCTCGTCCAAACTCGCACATGCGTTGAAGATCAAAGCCGTTCTGTCGCCGCCGAAATCAATGAAGAAGGTTTCATCTGCTCCGTCGTCGTCAGCGTCTTCTAGCGCCAGTCAATCTCCGTCTAGATCGCCGCACACTTCCGCCGAATCGCTGCTCTACGCGACGGCGTACCGAATCGGCCGCCACAATCGGACACCACCGGTTGCGTACGGTGGTGGCGTCCGTAACGGCTCGGGGAAAGCGTGTTGCTACACGCAGTTCGATGGAAGCCCTAGGTTTCTGTACCGTGGACCTCACTTCAATTATTACTGCCACTGAGGGAAACAATTTATTATTCACAGTAAATACAAATTACAAGAGAATCGAATCGATACTTATGATGACGAAAAATACCAAAGTACAAAAAAAAAAAAAAAAAATAGTATAAAGAAAATCAGAGAGGCGTGGATTGTGAAATACGATAAATTTTGATAAAATTTTAGATTATGGTTGAGTTGAGGTTCTAATTTTTTGAATTGAGCCTGAAAATTTGTTGTTGGACATGGTGGCTATCTGGACTCTTGTTTTTTTAACCGTTAGGGTTCCGTTATTCGTCCACATTTCCGTGACGTGTCCTATTTCCGCCGTTTCCGAGGGTTTAGATTCCGTTAAGTCAAGCGCGTGTGGCTCCATTCCTTCGTTTACTCTGATTTGGTTATATTAAGTGGGTACGTATACGTATTTTTAATATTTTTTTTTCCTAAAATTGATGCTATTATTCTTGTTGATTTATATTATTTTTATACTAATGTTTCTGTGACCCAGTGTATTATTTTTTTGGTTCAATTTGCAGGTCAATAAAGGGGGAAGAGTCATCGTACCGTGAATTGTGGGAATTGGGGAAGAGGACAAAAGTCTTGAACCTTCTTGAGATTGTGGGGTGGATGAGGAAATTGAATGTGTATGATGACGAAAGATACACGGACACGGCATGAATTTGAATGATTGAAAATGAATGTGGTGGCCAGCACAGGAGAACTAAATGCCATGAACTTAAAATTGAACCAAAAATATTACTTTCAAATACTTATCCTAAAAAACAAATGGTCCAATAATAAATAACATAAAATATAATGGATCATATATTAAAAAAGAAAATCGAATGATGATAAAATTGAGAAGAGGACCCAAAGATAGGCGCAAGTCGGCAAATTGGTTAGTTGAGAAGGACATGATTGAGGCATATTTCTGGTAGCCTTTTGATGTGTTCAACAGCTCAACGTTATCTGATTGGGTGCGGTTTAGGAATAAATAGTAATATATACGCAAGTTTGAAGTAAGAATGTGACCCCACTACTGGAATTCAGGAAGAGGTCAATTTTGACAGAATAATATGCATAAAATAAATAAATAAATACCATCCAGAGCCCAATAATCCATGAAGGTGTGACTGTTGAATTTAGGCATAGTCATAGGTTGCATAACTAAAAATTTGATATTTTGATAATACTACATAGATGGCTAATTCACCAAACTATAACACTTTTATATTGGACAAACTCAAAAGTGAGTGAGGTACAAAACAAAATTTGAATGGAATATCCCTAATAATATATAAGTTTTTTAATACACATGTTTTTTATATTATAAAACTAATAACATATAAATTTTTCTGTTTTTGTTAGCAGACTTAACACTTAAATAAATTTTGAAAGGAAATTTTATAGTACTATATTTAATTTCTAGAGATTTTTTAAACGAACAGATGAGTTTTTTATATTATAAAAGCAAATGACACATAACTTTTCCTTTTTGTTAGTAGCTTTGTCTGTATTTATATTAGTTTACATTTTTATTTTAAAAAATCTTAAAATTTTTAGAAATTAAATATTAAAATGGTGTTATTTAAAATATATTATCTGCACTTTAGTATTTTAAATGGTCATTTGAGACATTCTTGAAAACACACATTAACTAAAAACATTAAACTATTTCTACTAATTAAGACCAAGCAACTTGTTGAAGTGATGTTTGAGAAACACCATGGTTTGCTTACACAGTTACATGACACTTGATGCAAAATGGAATCACACACATTCGCAGTTTGATGAAATGAGGATGCCCTTTTTTAAAAGATTTTAAGAAATGCATATATGAATTTGACGTCAAGATTGAGTTTGAGGAGGTTTGGAACAAGTTGATCGCAAACTATAGTGTTCGAGAAAACAACTAAATTAATTTAATTTATGTCATAAAATCAAAATAAGCCTACGAAGGAAGAGTTTACGTTTAGGGTGTGAATTTCTGATACTAAGTTAAGATAACCGAGAACTTCAATAGCATGTAATCCCCTCTTATAGGAAACTATGATGAAATTGTTAATCACTAAATCAACCCCATAATATCATCACATTTATCATCTATTTATTTTTTCTTTCAGAAAAACCATGTTATTTACTCATAACAATATAAAAAATTTATGAACACAGATTGCTTATTACATAGTTGGACATGTATATGGTAACATAATCAAGAGGCATAAGGTGAAAGACGTAAAAAACCTACCATAGCAAATGTTCCATTAGAGAAAACATGCATATAAAAGTCGCCAAAATGAAATCAATTGTGTTTATAACTGTTATAGTACAAGTTCAAGTGTGAAACCAAATTTGAAAGTGGGATGAAATTAGGGTGAGAAGCAATTTTACTGAAACAATGGTTTTACCAAATTAATCTCAAGCTTTAAATTGTATTTAACAGTTTTTGTTAACTTAACTTGTTAATTTAACTAATTAATTTGACGTCACATTTTTTATAAATAAAAATTAAAATTGATTAACTTACACATCAATTCATATGAGACTCACTTGTTAGATTTACGCATAACATACTATATAATTATTTTTATTTATTAGAAAAATAACAAATAATTAAATAATATAATAAAAAATTGTTAAAAAATTTTAAATTTATTAAAAATTAAAATAATTAAACTTTAGACATAACATGTCTCAAGGGTTATACATGCAAAAACATAAGAAGGAATTAAATTAAATTATGTTTTATAAAGATTTAGCTAGTTTTTTTTATAAATTTCATCTAATAGGTCAAAAATTATGTTCAATATTTTAAGTTTTTTTCATAACTAGATAATAAACATAATTTAAATATTAATCTAAGTAAATAAGAGAACATAATTGATTTATATCAATTTATTTTAATCTCGAAATTACCTCTAGTTCCTTAGCGATCACTAATGTTCTATTGTAACTCAAAATTTACTTAAAGGATTTGCACATTTAAGGAATATTAATATGATTGCAAATCATACTAAGAAAGGGAGGTTGAATTGGTGTTGTAAAATTTTTCGCAATTATTAGAGTTTGGATCGTATCAAATCAATTGAAGAAAATCCTCATCTTACTTTCTTGGTTTATCAAAATTGTTTTGAGACCTCAATGCTTTTGAACTTGAATACTTACAATCTTAAATGCACATATTTTATAAAATACACCCAATAAAGCTTGTTAGTGACAAGGGAATCAATAATCAGACAATTAATAAGTAAATGAGAGTAAGGGATCAAGGGAAAGTGCACATGATTTATAGCGTTCACTTGTTAACATATGTTACATCTATTTTAACAATTACCTAATAGGTAATAGAACCAACACTATAGAAACAATAGTTTTACGTACAAATTTCAACTATTCCTCTCAAACCTAGAAAATAAGACTTCTAAATCTTATAGAATCTCCTAATGGTCCAAGTTACAAGAAATCAACAATTCCCTTAACCTTCTAGACTAGGAACACTTATCCTAATTTTGTATGAACAAAATCAAGCTAGGCTTACTATAGAATCAAATCAAAAAGATTATTAAAGAATTAGAGAGATAACACCTTTAGCATGTTATGAATGCAGAAAGTATGAAATGTTATCTCTTAAAATAAAAAAAAACCCTTCAAGACCATGATCCAATGGGTGATTAATGCATGAGGATTATGATGAAGGACCATCTCCAAACATGAGAATTATAAGAGCAATGTAAAAAAGAATTGAAGCTCAAAGTAGAAGAAGAATTTACCAAGTCAAAGTCAAAGACAAAGTCAAAGTCAAAGTCAAAGTCAAAAGTCAATTCTTCGTGACTCAAAACTTGGGCTAATGAAACCTTGTAATTTTCTTAGTATTTTGTAAAGTAATTTTAGCTTTAAATTTGTAAAGCTTTAGACCTTTGCTTGCATGCATATTTTCGGCGAAGGCAAAAGAATAATGGACCTTGAGTTAACTTCTTAATTTTTGGTTAAGGATCTTTTATTACGGGCTTAAGTGTTTTATGATCCAATTAAGCAAATGGATTACACTCTCTTAAAGCAGAGTGGATAGGAAAAGAAGGGAGTTAGTGAAATTTCCACTAACTTGATTTAAATATCCACCACTTGATCATTTCTTAATCAAGGGTGCAAATTCAAATCAACCTTCTAAGTTCCGATCAAACATTCAAGACTAAATTCTAGCCTTAAGATTGTTTCTAATCCAAGACATAGAATTTGATATCATTTTCCATGATCATCACACTTGTTTAAGCATCATAAACCATGTGATCACTCATTCTAGATCCTTCTTGTGATTGATCCATGATGAAGGGTGCCTTGCGTCATTAATTGATCAATTAAGGGATCAATGGATGAGAACATTCACGGCCCACATTGCATGGAAATGCCTTGATACTTAAATGGGTCAACCCTTCTCATTGTAGATACTCTTAGTCAAAATTTTGAATGAATTGAAAATTGTTTCTCTTGAAAGGAGTAGAGTTCTCCAAGAGTTTTTTTCTTGAAATCTTGAATCTTATCTTTGATCCTAACATCCAAATGACAATTTTTCCTAAGAGCTTATTGAATTTTAATTCATGACGCTCCCATTCCTTATCTAATCCATTTTCCATTTTCTTCTTCCTTTGTTCTTGGTTCCATGAGCTTAAACACTTGGTCGTGAGTCTTTATTATTATTCCATGAATTCCAAGCTAGTTTGAGAGTAATTGAAGGTTGGTGAATGAAGATTGGGGTAACATTTGTGAATCCGTGAAGAATCATATCCATCTCCTTATAGGTTTGTACCAGATAATGAAACGTACTTAAAGGATATTTAACTTGGATAAGTGTGTTAATTCTCACAAAGGAATTTATTAGAAAATTATTCTTTCACTTCTTTGAATGTTTCTTGTAAAAATACGAATATATACGAATATATGAATATGTTGAGTTCAAGTTAATTTGAAAAAAGAAGAGTTTCCCTTTTATATTATATAATTTTAATTGCTTGTAGTCGATTATTTTACATTGTAAAAATTTTACTCATATAATTGATTATAATATTTATGTAGTTCATTAAATTATTTTTTAGCTTTTTGAGTTTTAAATAATAATCTATATAATTGATTACGCTACACCTATAATTAATTATTTTAAATTTTTACTTTTACTAATTGATTACGTATTTCTTGTAATCAATTATTCCAAGAGCTTCTCTTCAATTTTGGAACCCATGACTTCAATAATTGATTACTAACTAATTGTAACAATTAGTTTAATTACTTGTCAAAACTTTTTTCGTCTTACTTGATAAGAGTTTAAGGTTATCAAGAAAGGTTTGTATTGGTCAGGTCATAAAATAAATTGAATTTAAATTTAAAATATATAAAAAAGAATAAAAAATAAAATAAATAAGATATATAAAAAAGAATAAAAAATAAAATAAATAAGATATATAATTTAATAACATAATAAAACGATAGTAAATTTTAGGATGCAGACACCATAATATTATCGTATAAATCAATCAATTTTTATAATTATGTATAATTTTTTATATTTTAAAAAATCTTAAAATTTTGAAAATATAATTAAAAAATATTACATTAACAGTGTCATACCTGTAATACGTTGTAAAATTTTGATGATAGTATTAATTTCAGTTTTCAACCCTTTTCTCCCGCCATAAAATTATATATAATTTTTTCACTTTTTAATACTATTAATTATCATAAAAGAAGTATAAGAAAATTATAATATCATCAAAACTAAAATTCAACCATTAAACTTTAGCCAAAACTAGGAGTTTGATTGGACTTCAGCTACACTCAAAGATCAATTGTTTTCGCTTATATGAGATATATTCAAAATGTACTATTTTTTGGAGAAAAATTAGTTTTATAATTAATATTTTAGGATATATATATATATATATATATATATATTATAAAAGACGGATTAAAATCATTATAAAATTGATTTGTATCATTAAAGCATGTAAACATAAATATTCTTTAAACAAGAAATCGAATCTGTCAAGATCATAAATAATATTTAATATCTGACAATACATGAAACAGGGTGGTTTCCAATATTGACTTGTTCATGAATTTAGAAAAAAATAAATTATTAAGTGGTGGATTTAATTAGTTGAGTCAAAAGTGCAAACATGGAAGATGGTTGTTGAAATCGAATGGATATCATATATTGATCTTGAGGCTATTGATTTAAGGGGTGGGGATATCATTTGTGAGGAGATGAATATTTAGAGTTGCATGTGAATGGGAATTTTCTAAATTGATATTTGATGGAATGGCAAGTCCTTGAGAAGAAAAAATCAATAACGTGCCATTTAAGGAACTCCAATTGCTTCATGTTCAAGTTTAAGGAATGTGTGTTCATAAAATAGAGTTTAGAGTTCCCACTTGTGACACGTGTTCATCGTGTCAAAATTGGCTGAAATGGGATTCAATTTAGTTCACAATTTTATAGTTTTCAAGAAATTCCGTGTCCTTATAAATTAGTTAATCATCCTTGGTACACGAAAAGTTCAAATTTAGGAAGTGATGATGAGACTTCTTAATTAAATAAAAGGGAGAAAAAACAAGTAGTGTTTGATATGAAGAATTATTTTCTATTTTTATTTTTAAGTTTTATTTTTGGAAATATATGAGAACAGAGTCACACTATTTCAAATTTTTGGTGTTTTCTGTTTTATATTTTAATTTTTAATTTCTGAAAACAGTTTTATGAAAATTGTGGAAACGGAGTCATACTATTTTCTTGTATTTACCTAATTTATTTAAAAAAATTATGAATAAATTTTAAAAAAATTAACGAAATATATTTTCTATTTTCAGTAAAAATGAAAACAGAAAATACTTAAACTAAATATCTTATATTCTTTTTCATTGCATATGTTTTGGACAAGACATGTGATATCTTATTTTAATACTCCTTCTCACCCATTATAATTATTATCCTAGGATATTTTGTACATATTAAGAAAAACTAATAAATAGATAAAAAATAGTAATTTTATAAAATCAACATTATATTTTTAAGGGAATTAATTATTTTACTGAAAATGATGTGATATCAGGGGCGTAAAATAGAAAAGGAGTAATTGATATTATATTTAGAACTAAAATAACAAATATTTTGAGACTAAAACTTTTTCACACCTGACAATTATAATAAAATGATGGAGTAGTTTATTTTGTTATAGTAAGTATAATAAATGTGTTCACCGTGTTATTATATTAGCAACAAGTTTTTCACATATTATACTAGTATTTTTATGTTTAAGCAAAATTTAGATTATAATTAAATCATTTATCTGAAATAATGAGGTTAAATTAATCTACAAGTTCATATAACATCGAGTTTTCAATGAAGACCATATAGCTATAAACAGTTTAAAAAAAATTATTTATAGTTGAAAAAATTTATATTTAAATCCCTATGCATTAACTTCATACAAGTTATTATATTTTTTTTTAAATTTTTATTCAAAGGACTTACTCTTATTCTAGTAGTATTAGAAAAGTTCATTTCAGCTCGTAATTGATGATTATTAGAGTTATTGAGTTAAACTTAAAGCAGGCAAAATGGATCAAATTTGTTGAGTAAAATTATACGATTTGGGTTCTAAATTTTAAATCCTAATAAAATTTTAGTCTTATTAACATACTACAGTAAAGCTAGTTTATAGACAGAAACGGATTCGGGTCATGAGTTACTTGCTATATAGAAAATTTTCATAAAATTTTATAAGATTTAAATATCATTTAATCCTTTAGCAATTTTAAATTCAAATAATAAGAGTAATATTTTTATCTTTTATCAATAATATACTAAAACAAATTGATATGTTAAAATTTTAATAACATCTTAAATGATTAATAATAATATTTTATAATTTAACTAATTATTCTTTTTAAACTCAATATATTAAAGTATATTCTTTATAAATGCAATTATCATATTAAATAAACCATTTTTTCTTTAAATTTTTTTCTCTAACATCGAATTTAATATTTGATACAAGTTTTTTTTTATTGTATTTTGTCTTTCTTGAGTTACATGTACTTGTTATATAATAATGTTTGTAACTTTTATAAAGTTATAAGCACCAATAGTTATATATAATGGTATTCTTTTTGTTATTATTCTAATAGAAATAATGAATGATATTTGTATATACTATATAAGTATATTTCATATTAAAAACAACCCCAAAAATGACCACAGTAATAATTTTAATCTTTTTCCTAAAATAATATATGATAAAATTGATTAAAATAAATATATCAACAAAAATAATTATAAAATTTTAGAAAGAAAAAGAAAACCAATCAAAAGATTAAAAAAATGTCAAACCAACCCGAAAAACTTGCAACTCATACAGGGCTGGGCTTGAGTTTCAATTTAAAAGACCAAAATAATTTTAAATTTTTTAACTTAGCCGTTATACACTTAGACCCTATGATACAGTTATGTTACAGTGAATGAATATCTTAATGAGATAATCGTCTTTATATTTTCATTTTTTATTTTCCAAGTTTTTAAGAAAACATGAAAGATGAAGATAAAATAGGATGATTATCTTATTAGGAAATCATGTTAGCATAATAAAAATAATTTCATTGCCATGTCACGAGATTAAGACTGTCATGACATACACTACTTTTACCGGCTCATCAAAACAACATTTTAGGTAATAATTTGCAAAGCAATGTCGCGTGAAAGTAGAAGGCCTACGGGTCATGAACTTCTTTTTTCGGAGAAGAAGCAATGACGGTATCCGGGGAATAAGCATTGACTAACTTTGTACCAGCAGCCGCGGTAAGACAGAGGATGCAAGCGTTATCCGGAATGATTGGACATAAAGCGTCCGTAGGTGGCTTTTTAAGTTCGCCGTCAAATCCCATAAAAGTACTTTTTAGATAGGAAAAATGTTATTATACACAGAGAAAGTAGAAAAAAGAAAAAGAAAATATAGATATAACATATATAAGTTTACACGAGAAATATCAAGCATTAATGGAATGTTTAAATTTAAAAGTATCTAAGTATTATTATCATTGTTCAGTGATTACTTAATAGGCTAGTTAACAATCTTATGAACTACGTAATCATATTCTTGCGCAAAACACACTTCATGATAGCAAGAATAACAGAACAATAGCGCCTCCTTTGGTATACTTGTGTTTTAAACTGAAATCATGTAGGATGAAAATCTTCTATCTCAAAAACCTGTTTCCATTCCCATCCTTCAATCAAAACATGGCACATCAATTAAAAATGCCAACTAACCCCAGTTAAAAAATTATGAGTTCAACTCTAGAAACAACTTTGAGTATGAAATATGGCTGAGTTAAAAGCTTGTCCCTAAAACCACAATACAAGATGCAGATAAGCTTGGTGTGGCTAGCCAACTCTTGAAGGGGTTGGAGATGACCATGTGAGAGTCTGACCTGAATCTTGGTTTTGGTCGCTGAATGATTCGGAAAAAATCAGCAATGATAAAGGTAGATATAAAACAGGATCAACAGAGGGCTAACAAGGTAAAACTTAAAAAGGTTTGGAAGGGATCATTAGTGTAGTTAAATTAAGAAGCTTGGAACAGGAATCACTGGTACTCGATTCAGTTTTTCTCCAAAGAAAGGCAAAAAATAAGTATTTTTTCTTGTGTTTGTTTCAACTCGTTAACCGTTTGGAGTTTAATGCTCTTCCTTTTACATAGGCCAAAATGGGGTAAAAGCTCAGAAAAGGGAAAAGGGAATTAAATTCCTTAGTTTCAGCTCTATCTCATCTGAATTTAACTCATGCTATTGTTAAGTATCGGTTATGCTACTCTAAGGTTATATAACTTATAATTATTTAATTAAGCACAAAAAAGACCATATGTAATCTATAGTTCGATAATAATAATATAAGAAAAACTCAATACAAGGATTTGGCCTGGCAGTCCAAAATCAGACAAACAGAATATAACCGGCTGCGTAGTGTGCAACTTCCTCAACCAGTTTCTTGCTCAAATTCTTCACCCTCAGATTCCTCTGCATTGTCAGCATCATTGTCATCAGCCTCATTGTCAAAGTCTTCCTTATCATTTTCGTTACTGGTTTTTCCTATCACAACCAGGTTGCTGTTCATCTTCCTGATTTCATTGCACTGCAATGATTCATGAAAACATTGACAGGTATGAGTATGAGGCAAGGAAACAACAAGAAAGAGGGATTCAAAGAACACACCCACTTGCACTTTGAAGCCCATTATCCTCTGAATCGGGCACTACCTTACTTCATGGACAATTCAAGCATATTTTAATACTACAAAGCATATGTGAATGACTACTTTACAAATCTGACAACTAGATCAAAATAATCAAAGCCATGAAGCAAAGTTCAAGCAAACAACTAGATGCTAATGTGGCAAAATGATAGCTTCTCCTTTGAGTAAATTTTATTCATGCTGTGTGTGTATTTATGTAAACATACAAGATATCCACCAACACTAAGTCCAAAATTAATTCCTTTAAAACATAGCAATCATTAAAGTAGAGTTTGTATCTCTTTACAAAGCTTGTTTCAATACAAAACTAAGAATCAAATAAGCGTCAAGGATCCAACTATCTCTGAACCAAGCTTTGTTGGTAGACCATATTCTTACGGGAAAGATGCTAGCAACGAATGAATTATGAAAATTTCTGAAACTTCGATTGTCCAAAAGACATGAACACAAAAAGATGCTCACAACATACATATGAACACATAATAAAGAAAAAAAAATCCACTTAGTACCTATCCAGGGGAAAAAAAGAATTTTTTCATAAATTTCAGATACGTGTGTTCAGATTCGCTTATTTCCAAAATTGCACAACTCACACGTTATAAATGTAACATCTCTCATTTGTGAATTCCCAGTTGCTTCCACAACTATTATTCATCATCATCAAATAATCTAAAAGAAATTAATTGAAATATTAAGCATCGTAAGTTCCATATCACTGAATCCCTACATCCCAAATCCCCAATCATTTGATACTAGACAAATAAACGTGTGCAAAAAAGGGTAGAAACTGAACAAGGTTTACTTTGATTCAATTTGCGAATTCAATCATAATTGAATGAGAAAAAAGCTAAACGACACCGTTTTGAATGAATGAATGAATGAAGAAAGAGAAGATAAAGAGGGAAGAGAAAAAGACCTTCTCTTCGAAATCAGCCTCGTCCATGGCGAGAAGGAGTTCTTCGTTTTGAGGTTGAGGCCACTGAGAGGGAAGCAAAAACGACGTCGGAATGGTCCTGGTCGACAACGGGTACTGCGTCATATACGCCGGAAACTGTAACATCTTTTCTTCTCCTTTACTCACTCGTACTTCAGGCTCCAACGCTCCAACGTTCACATTTATAATCTATAAAATATTATTTTAAATTAACTGTTATAAAATAAATAAATTTATTCCACATTTTAAATTATAAATCTATTACTTTTATGATCAAATACATTTTTCTAACTGATTTTAGTTTACACAGCTGCTTTTAATTTCCACATTATTCTCAATCAAAATATTTTAAGTATATGATCAATAAAAAGCTATAAAGATAAACCGTTCAACACTGTATTAAACATTCAAATTTACATTATATTTATAATCTAACCATATAAAAAGAGATAACATGCGCAATAATATAACGTGTGATTTTATACTGATTTTAATAAATTTGTGTTTGATAAAAACTTGTCATAATATAATGTTACCTTTTAACTTGTTATCTATTATCACCTAAACAAAATTATATTCTTAATTAAAACATCATTTTATGTTTATTATATGAGAAATATTTAATAAATAACTCTAATATACATATAATTAAATAATTATTTGTAAAATATGAAAAAAAATTAATAAAAAATATGTAAATATATATTTTTAAATTAGTTAGCTGGTTAACTATATTAGAGTAAAAAAAAGATTTCATTGAAGTGGTTTATAAAAATAAAATATGCATCAACAACCAAAATTTATGTTTTAGGGAATTATCAAACCAATGACAGTTACCGAATAGCTTATGGAATAGCATAAATAAAGAAGGTAAGTATTTCTAAGTGAAATATCAACCATATATATAAAAGATAATAACCTAGACAGGATGAAGTCCAAGGCATCACAAATGCAACTTTTGAAACCAGGAAAACATATATACAATCAAATCTTTTAAGTCGTGTAAGTTTTATTGGACCCTAAATTTACTAATAAACATAAAGATACTTCAACTGAAATGTCACGTGGACTAATAAGATGTTAGACATCACGACCTGCTGCGTCTTTCAGTGTAATAATTACTTCTGTTAGTTACTAATGAAAAATTTGACCGTTACAAGAGGTGTAGTAGGTGATGGCGCCTCCCACTGCTGGTTCCCCCTATAAATATGTCCCACTGTAAAAAAAAAACTCATTTTTACTCTCCCGTAAATATATCTCTCCCCTTTTCCAATTTGATTTCCTCCTTCCTTTCTACTGTGCAGTGCAAACAAAGGGTCAACCTTTCTGCTTCACACTCCCCCCTATTTAGGTTAGTAACTGCATAATGATTTTTCTTTTCCAGTATTAGTGTAGTGTAGGATTTGTTTAATACAGTTAAAATTAATATTTTGTAGAATATGTTAGGTTAGAAAAATAGTTTAGAAAATAATGATAGAAAAAGGTTAGTGATTTAAGTATAGATTCAGGTAAATTTTCGTCAAAGTCTTCTTGCTCAGATAACGATTCAACATATAAATTATAAACTAAATAATCTTCATCACTATCGCTAGAATCTAATCTTGTTGAAAATCCTTGGTATGAAGTACCAATATTTGCATCATTTATAACCTCATTATACACTAAAGAAGTTCCACATGCAATAACTACTTTTACACTTAACTCTATACAACATATACCCCTTCGATCAAAAGTATGAATCATAAGATTAATATCATCATCATTAAATAGTTGTAGTGACACATATTTATTATCAACATTAAATTTCGTCATCATCGACCCGATAACTTCATTGTCCTTTAATTTAAAATTATTATGAATTTTTTCTTTTAATGAAGCAAAACTTATTCCACTTTTTATTTGTATTTCCCTTTTAGACTCTATAAATGAAACAACTTTGTCTCCCTCAACAATTCTATCATTAATATATACCACAACAATAATTGCAGAACCATCCCTTAAGTTTACCTAAAAATAAATTAAATAAATCAATATAACATCATAAAACTAAATAAAATAAAATAAATAATTTCATTATAATTATTTTACCTCACAATTAAAATCTTCAAACAATATTATTTGGTACCTGAAAAAAAAACATAAAACGAAAATTTAAATAAAAAACACATAAAAAACACAAATTTTAAAAATGAAACATATAAAACACAAATTAAAAAAAAACACATAAAACGAAAATAAAAAAAAAAAAACACATTGTTAGATCAAGATGTTTAACACGTCTAAGGTTTTGACTTTTACAAGACAGATGAAACTTTCTCAGATGGAACATCAGCAAGCAAGTCAGACGGAACTAGCACAGACGGAAGATGACTCCTCAGACTGAAGTCATTCATCTGTTTCAAGCTAAAGACATCAGACGATAGGATAAGACGAAACATTTTAAAGACTGAAGAAGTATATCGTCTGTCCAAGAAGTGAAGCAAAGTTTGAGTCACTCGCGCCAAGATTTCAAATCTAAAGAAGTACTCATTAGAAGCATACAAGATCAGTATAGGGATTTGTGCTTACACATGCAACTCAAAAAGGTCTTCACCTTTTTGTCAAAGTCTCTGTATGAGTCAGAAAAGGTACTGTGCACGTAATCTAAATCCGCTGCACACGCTATCAATCATTCAAGTACTGTCTGACACCTTTTGGAAAGCTCTCAAAGAAATATTTAACGGCATTCTCATGTGTCTAACGGTCATCCGAAGATGGTGCCTATTTAAAGACTTCACTTCATCAGAATTTAGTTGGCGAAAACGCTTCTATCATTCTATCCTCTGTGATTTCACTCATCTGATAGTTCTTCATAGTAAAACCCTCTATGCGTAGAGGAAACTATCTGTTTTTAAAAACATCTTCTTAAAAATCTACTTGTGTGGTAGTTTAGCCTGAGGAGACTGGTTGTTCAAAGAATACCTCTGTTGTTTAGCCTTAGAAGGTTGTGTTCAAAGAATATCTTGTTATAGCCAAAAGTGGCTGGGTGCAAATAATACTTGTAAACCATTTCACGGTTGGTAGTGAAAACTCAGTGGTTGCTGGGTAACTGGACGTAGTCTTGTATAGACGAACCAGTATAAAAATAGCTGTGTACTTATCTTGTTATTTGTTTGACTAACGAGGATAATCAAGCTATAACGTTTCTTACTTAAAAACAATCCTTGAAGATTAAGTAGTATTTCGTCTGACCATATTTAAACCCACAGACGAAAGGAGAAAATTTTTATTTATAACACAATTCAACCCCCCTTCTTGTGTTCTATCTTTTACAGTTTGGTATCAGAGCTCAGCCTCTAAGGGTTGAGCGCTTTACAGCTGCTAGAGGAAAAGATCCTAGATGGAGTCTCAAGGACCTTCGTTCTTATCTGGAGGGTCATCCATGAACAAGCCACCGGCGTTCTCTGGTGATGACTATCCTTACCGGGCGGATCGGATGGAGATGTACATCAAATCCACACAGTACAGACTGTGGAACATCATAACCCAAGGAAACATCCCTATTGTCAAACCTGAGGTTGAATGGGGAAATGAAGAATTCTCGCTTATGGAACTCAACAACAAAGCTAGATATGCCATCATGTGTGCATTATCTAGAACAGAATACAACAGATTCTGTGCATATAAAACAACTAAAGAACTCTGGGATGCCCTCAAAATTTCCTATGAAGGAACTGAGGATGTGCGAATGAGGAAAGCTGCTACACTTCAAAGAGAATATGAGATGTTCTCTATGAAGAAAGGAGAATCTATCGATATGATGTTTGGTAGATTCCAAACTATATTGAATGGACTCACTGCGCTGGATATTACCTTCACCAAAGCTCAAAACAACATGAAGATATTGGATAGCCTTCCTCCTCCATGGGAAGCTATGTCCATTGCCATCTCAGTCGGGCGTGATATGAAAACATTAACTCTTGAGGAGTTAATAGGAGCTTTAAGAGTACATGAGGTACTCTTGTGCAAAAGAGACAAGATCAAGGTTCAAGAACCAATAGCTCTTCCGTCTGTCAATAACACAACAAATGAGGAAACTCCTAAGAAAGAAAGAAAGAAGAAGCACAGAGTGTTGAAAGCCGACACCACTGAATCTGATTCGTCTGATGAATCGTCTGATGATAAGATTTCTCTCATGGCCAGACGCTTTAAGAAGATGATGATGAAAAAAGGGAGAGGTCAATGCTTCTTCAAGAAGAAGAAGAGAAAGCTCCCTGAAAAATCATCAAGCAAGGAGGAGAGCTCAGAAGTTATCTGCTATGAATGCAGAAAACCTGGACACTTGAGATCAGAGTGTCCAAGACTAAAGAAAAGATGGAATCCTCGCAAAGACAAGGGTAAGAAAAGTCTAGTGACTTGGAAAGACCTTGATAGCGAAAGCTCAGAGGAATCCACCGAAGAAGAAGAAACTGCGAATATCTGCCTCATGGCTGGAGACACCGTCTCATCAGAGGTAACTAAATTTGAAACTTCTTCATCCTCCTCATCTGAGTCTGAGTCAGAATCAGAAGAAATTTCATACGATACACTTTTGGCCAACTCACATTTTATTGCTAAGCAATACAAAGTATGCAAAGCCAAGTTAAAACAAACTTTGGAAGAAAATGCTACTTTGAGAACTGAAAATAAGTTGCTGCAATAAAAGGTATCAGATGAAAAATCATCTGAGTCTGAAAAGGATAATTTTATTTCTGAAATTGAAAGATTGAAGAAAGAAAATGAATCCTTACTCAAAGACTTAACAAAGTTCACTAAGGGATCCTCCATGCTAGAAAATATTTTGAAATATTGGAGATCTCCATCTGACAAAAGTGGACTTGGTTATGTTGAAGAGTCAGACAAAGTGAAAAACAATTTTGTTCCGTCTGCTCATAAAATGAAGATCAAAAATTATAATAAGGTTCCAAATAATTATAGAAAAAGAACCTTAAACAAGAAGAAATCTTCTTTCACTAACAAAGAAGGACCCAAAAAGATTTGGGTACCAAAGTCACTCATTATTCTCAAGTGTATATCCTTAATAGGAAAAGAAAGGACTTGGTCGGTACTTTTTGACAAAGGGTGCTCACGACACATGACGAGACCTGTCTATGTTCCAAGATCTCAGACCAAGTAAAGGATCTGTATCATATGGTTCAGGGAAAGGTAAAATCTTAGGCATTGGGACTGTTGGTAAGACACCCAATCCTCTTATCCAAAATGTGTATTATGTTAAAGGTCTTAACTTCAATCTACTTAGCATAAGTCAATTTTGTGACAGTGGATATGAAGTATCTTTTAACTCAGATGAATGTATAGTCAAAAATAAAGACAAATCCATTCTATTTATTGGAAAAAGAAGGAATAATCTTTATGAGGTTTGCCTTTCTGACCTTAGTGATCAGAATGTAACATGTTTGATTTCAGCAGATGATGAACGAGATATTTGGCACAAAAAGCTTGGACATTTAAGTCTCAAGTATATTTCGGAAATTTCTAAAAAGGATCTTGTAAAAAGTTTGCCAAAAATATCTTGGAAATCCAATCGTCTGTGTGAATCTTGTCAGCATGGGAAACAACTCAAAGCTTCTTTTGAATCAAAAAATGTTGTTTCCACGACAAGACCGCTAGAACTGTTACATATTGATCTCTTTGGACCTACTCAGACTGAAAGTCTTGGAGGAAAGAGATATGGATATGCAATTGTAGATGATTATACTAGATTCACATGTGTATACTTCCTAGCACATAAACATGAGTCATTCAGTGTTTTTGAAATATTCCGCAAACGGGTTCAAAAAGAAAAAGGAATATGTATTAAGGTCTGTTAGGAGAGCGATCATGGAAAACAATTTGAAAATTCTCGAGTTCAATGCCTTTTGTTTTGAAAATGGTATCTTTCACAATTTTTCATCTCCAAGAACTCCTCAGCAAAATGGAGTTGTGGAAAGGAAAAATCGTACCTTACAAGAAATGACTAGAACTTTGTTGCATGAAAGCTCTCTTCCAAAATATTATTGGACAGAGGCAATTAATACTTCCTGTTATATTCAAAATAGAATATTGATAAGACCAATATTGAATAAGACTCCATATGAACTATAGAAAGGAAGAAGACCCAACATTTCTTACTTCCATCCTTTTGGATGTGAATGTTACATCTTAAACACCAAAAATCAACTTGGTAAATTTGATTCAAAAGTGGTGAAGGGATTCTTACTTGGATATTCCAATACGTCTAAGGCCTATAGAGTATTTAACTCTAAGACGCAAGTTGTAGATGAATCAATTCATGTAAAATTCCAAGATAACTCAAAGTCTGATAAGGAAATATCAGACCTAGAAAATCTATTTGATAATTTGCAGATTAACCTTTCTGGTCAAAGTTCAAGTCAAAATGATAAACCTGAGTCAGACGAAAGAACAGTCACAAGAGCAGACGATAGAAGCACAGACGAACCCTCTTCGTCTGATACTCATCAACATAAAGATCATGTCCTTGTAAGAACATGGAAGTTTGTATCAAACCACACAGAAGATCTTATCATTAGAGATAGACATCAATGTGTTCAAACTAGATCCAAGCTAAAAGAATCGTCTGGATATGCTCTCGTGTCAAACATAGAGCCCAAGAATGTTGAGGAAGCTCTACAAGATAATGACTGGATTTTAGCTATGGAAGAAGAGCTAAACCAGTTTACCAGAAATGATGTTTGGATTTTGGTAGAGAAACCAAGAAGCAAAAGTATCATTGGAACCAAATGGGTATTCAGAAATAAACTTGATAAAGACGGAAAAGTGGTAAGAAACAAAGCAAGATTAGTAGCTCAAGGTTATAATCAACAAGAAGGTATAGATTTCACTGAAACCTTTGCTCCTGTAGCTAGATTGGAAGTAATTAGAATCTTACTTGCCTTTGCTGCTCATAAGAATATCATCCTATATCAAATGGACGTAAAAAGTGCTTTTCTAAACGGTTTTATTGAAGAGGAAGTATATGTAAGACAACCTCCTGGATTTGAGAGCTCATCTCAACCAGATCATGTTTTCAAACTGAAAAAGGCACTATATGGTCTTAAACAGGCTCCTTAATGAAGTGTCTGTTAATCTCTCCACGTTCTTAGTTCTATCATGGTGATCCGGGTTCTTTGCAATGCTTATAGCAGCCTTGTTGTCACACAATATTCTCATAGTGTAGTTAGTGGGAATTTCGATCTCATCCAGCATTTCGTTTAAGGCAAATCCTTCACAAATTCCTTGTGCTATAGCTCTGAATTCAGCTTCTGCACTACTTCTAGCAACCACAAATTGTTTCTTACTTCTCCAAGTTACCAAGTTTCCCCATACAAATGTGCAATGGCCTGTAGTGGATTTCCTGTCAGATAAACTCCTCGCCCAATTTGAGTCAGTGTAGACTTCAATTCCTTAGTTTAAGCTCTTTCGAAAGTGAAGGCCGCGACCAGGTGTACCCTTTAGGTATTGTAGGATTCTAGTTAAAGTCTTCATGTGAGTCTTAGTTGGGTTGGACATGTAGCGACTAGCCAAGCTTACAGCAAAACCAATGTCTGGTCTCGTGTGAGTTAGATAGATTAATTTTCCAACTAGGCTTTGATATCTATCCTTATCAGCCGATACAATTTCCTCTTCGCTCTGTTTCACGGGTTCTATAGGAGTATTGGAATTTTATCTTTTCTCACTTTCTTTCCCGATTCAATTTTATCTATGTTACAAATAACAGTTCGAGATTTAGCAAGCGGACGTAGAAAGAAATTGTAAAGCGAGAAATACAGAGAAAGATAAGAGATAAGGTAGAGAGAAAGCTTGGACAGAGATTTATCCTGGTTCGGCGTTCGGCCTACGTCCAGTCCCAACCCAACAATTGTTGCGATCGGTTTTTCCACTATAATGATTCCTTGTGTCTAATACAAACACTGCACAAACACAAACAAAATCAAAATAACCAAAACATATGTTCTTCTCCTAAGAACATATCTCTCTAATTCTTGAATCCTTCAAGAATCACCTTTGAGAGCACCTCTCTCAAATTCCTTAACTCTTCTTCTAGAGAACAACTTTCTCTTAAGAGTCTTGAACAAAAACGAAATACAAAAACAAGATAAAGATCAGTAAAGATTACACCTGTTGTGTATGATCTGATCAAGATTATAACCAATGTATTCAATCCTTCACACACTCTTCATCTCTAGAGAAAATCTTTTGAAATCTTGAAGAGAATTCTTAGAACTTGTGTTCTTTGTAAAAACAGTTTTTCGCTCTTTCTTTCTTCTTGAAAAAACTCAAAGATTTCTCTTGTTGAAAATCAATTCAAAGAGGTTTCAATTTAAAGCAGTTCAAAAGCTTTTTGAGATGAATTCTGGTGTGGTAATCGATTACTAGAATGTGGTAATCGATTACTCTGAGAGATTTTGCCTTCTCTCGTTATCTCAAAGCACTAAGTAATCGATTACTAGGATGTGGTAATCGATTACTCCAGAGTGTTTTCGGCTTCCCTGATTTCTCAAACTGTTGGTAGTCGATTATTGATATATGGTAATCGATTACTTCAGCTTAAAAACATTTTAAACAACAGTTTTCAACTTTTCAAATCAAAATAGGGTTCCCAAACTTGCTCTAGCTTGATTCTCAGAGTAGATTCAACTTCTCTGTGAAGTGAGATTGAATAAAAACCACACTCAAAGCCTATTCTAAAACAATCAATACAATTAAGCTCCTATTTACAATCTATCATTAAAATCAAGATTACAAGTAGATCAAAACTAAAAACAAGAGACGACTTCTTCAGCTTCAAGTCTAACAATCTCTCCCTTTTTAGTTTTGATATACCAAATCATAGTGTAGTCGAGAATCTAATGAAGGAAAACGGCTTTGATGTATCCTGCAATGTTAGTATCTCTTTTTTTTTTCATACAGCTTATAGATAATATACAATCCATATCACTTTTCAATTTACAGAAATATTATGGCATCTAAGTAATCAATTGCAAAGAAATTAAATCTAGTGCTATTACAAAGAATCCATAATTGTTCAAATTTTAATGATCTCGCTCCCCTAAGTGAAATACTTAAGAAATTACAGATTCAAACAATAAAAGATAATTCAAATAACATCAAATGAAAACATGAATGAAAACATATAATAATAACTACACTTCTACTACTCCCCCTATTTGGTATATCAAATAAGATTATGAGAGGTAGAGTTGAAGTTACTAATCTGAGTCATCTTGGTTGAGTCTTTCCGTAATTGTCTCCATCAGATCCTTCATCTCTAGGAAGTGTAAGTCTTGACGCTTTCTTAGATCATCTATCCTTTTGTTGACAGTTTCTTCTAATTCATCCAATCTGTCAATCATGATGGATTCAAATCGAGATTTTGGAATGTACTCTCCAGATGCAAGTTTTCTTCATCTTCATTTTCATTTTGTGCTCCTTCTGGATCTTCTTGTGGATTTGCTTGTTGTTCTTCTCTGGTGATCCATCCTGCATCAGTTTTGATCAGCCTCATCATCTTCAAGGCTCTGTCACTGATCATGTGGACATCTTTGACTAATTCTCTGGATTCATCAGTTGTATCAATCTGAAAAATTTCAATTAGTCTAGAAATAAACAGAGAATATGGACATTTATTATCTAAAAGTCTTCTAGTCTTCATCATGTTGTCCATTATGATGTGAGTCCAATCCACTTGAATTCCATTCTTCAGTGCTGCCATGAGTATCATGTCATCTTTACTGATTTGTGCATGATTTGCTCCTGTTGCGGCTAAGATCCAGCAAATGGTGTAATGTAGTAGCCTATCATCAGCATTTAGGCCTCCTATGTTGTATGTTACCTTTTTGCCTTGTGATCTCCTTGAATTCCTTTCGTCTTCCCAATTTTGTGGGTTCCTCAGTATGCTCATTGTAAGCATCAAACGGTGGCTACAGAGGTAACCTCAGACGCAAGTTTCACGTCTCGCCTCTCGACGACGACAACCCTATAGGGTGGCAAGCCCCTGGGCCATGTCAGGGTAAGAGCCAGTGCTTCGCCACACTTCACACAGTGAGAACCCCCGATCATGGTTTCGAATTCGCCATCTGTCATTTCAACCTGCTCTGATACCAACTGAAACGCCCCGCCGTTTTTCATTGCTAAAATATTTTTATTTATTATTATTATTTGAAATTGTTTCCCTTCATTTAGATTTCTTTAAATAAAATCTTAAAATAATTTTCCTTGCTAACAAAAACGTCACCAAAATAAAACACATCACATAAATCACATCATAATCATACATCAAAGGTTATTTACAAAATGTCACATAGGTACGTAATATTGTGACAATTATAATATACACATTATTATGAAATCTTCATGATAGATAACATTCTTTGACATCTTCCACACATGATTACTGAATCTACCTCATCAACTGCTCCTCCGAATAAAATTCAGGATCATCACAGTGTCAAACCACGACACAAACACGCAGGGTGAGCTTTCCATTAATAGCATATAAAATATTAATATGATATATTTCAAAATCAAATAAATAAATAATGAATTATGACTTAAATGAAATTTCTATATGATGCATGCTCCAACCTCAACTCCCAAAAATATGCAATGTGGTACCATAATAGATAATACGATATAATCATCGAATAACTTTACCGACTAGTTGATTTCCCGTGGTGCACGAATCTCATAAACAATCATGTGATCATCATGAATTAAATGAATTCTCACCGTAAAAATCCCCCAAGTCCGGCATCCCACCAAGACGCACGGCTTAAGTTTATTATCTGTCCTCTAACCGAGGCCACCTCTTTTGAGGCATGTATGCATGAATGAAAATTTTACCTCCTTTCTAGAATATCATTTAAAATCATTCATATTTCAAAATACCAAAAACAATCAATAACCACCAATAAAAAATCAAGAAACACCCATAAACATCATATACGTGAACAAGACATCGTATACGTGAACAAGATCGTATATCGTGAATAGTACCGTATCGTGAACAGAACGTATACGTGAATAGTAACGTATAAGTGACCGTAGTCCGTGAATAGTACACCAGGTAAGTTCCCAGGAAAGAGTGGTGAAATCACAAATGGATTCCCTTAATAACCAGGTCTTTCCTTAGCGAACTTTCCTAGACATGCACTTCCACACTACCACCCTTTTCCTAACAACAAGAATAGTTCTCTTGATGTGGAAGATCGGACAAAACCGCAACCACAGAGCATACTAAGAATATTCTTAACACTTTAGCATAACAACAATAATAATTCTGCTTCGATGTGGAAGATCGGACAAAACCGCAACCCGAGAGCATACTAAGAATACATGAATAGTACCATATACATGAATAGTAAAATACGGTATACATGAATAGTAAAATACGATATACATAAATAGTAAAGTAAGATAAGGACAAACTCCCCTTACTGTTTCTCCTAGCTTCTATTCCTTCCCCTACTTACTTGCTCCTATCTAATTTGGAGAGATTTCTAAGAGAGAGTTTAAGAGAATGTTCTTGATTTTGTAATTATAACTGAAACCCTTAGGCCCTATTTATAGGATTTCAAAAGTTACTATTTGCACAGTAAAAGTTACTATTTGCACAGTGATTTCATTATAATAATAAACGCGTGTAACTCGTTTATTATTATTTTTTTTTTTTACTATTTGCACAGTAATTTACTATTTGCACAGTAATTAACTATTTGCACAGTATTTTACTATTTACACAGTAATTAACTATTTGCACAGTATTTTACTATTTACACAGTAATTTACTATTTGCACAGTAATTTACTATTTACACAGTAATTACTATTTGCATAGTAATTTAATCTTCTTCAAATTATATTTAAATTTCTGGAGTGTTACACTCATGTAGAAGGTGTCCT
Source organism: Hylodesmum podocarpum (assembly GCA_026586105.1). NCBI lineage: Eukaryota > Viridiplantae > Streptophyta > Magnoliopsida > Fabales > Fabaceae > Hylodesmum > Hylodesmum podocarpum. Next base: position 1,645,757 of record JALJEV010000549.1, on the reverse strand, counting down.
TTTGCAGATCAAATCCTTTCTCTCGGAGTTTGTCTACATGTGCCACGATTCCTTCTTTCCTGATACCAACAATTTGAAGAAAATGTGCAAGGGTTAAGGTTATTTTAATACCCTTAATTTCAGAACTTACAGTCATTCGTTCCATGTTTGGTTTGAGATTTGAATAGAAGACTCGAACCAAATCCGGGTAGATAAAGCCTTTCATTCCCACAAATCTCTCCAAATGTTGTTGCCTCAGGTAGGTTTGGAAAGTAAAACTCTGGCTATCTAGCCATTGTAGGTCTAGAATCTTTGGCGGAACAAGACCTTTATTTGCGAAATCAAGATTGAATCTTGTTTCTTGTCCTTTGGTAGTGAACCAACGGTTGACCGCAGATTCAGGTGGAGGAGGTTGAGCTCTTTTCGGTTGAGCCGGTGAAGTAGGTTTCTTCCTTTTGGAGGATTCTCCTACCTTCTTCTTGCCTTTTATCTCTTCTTGAGAGTATCTATTGGCTCTCATCTTAATTCTTTTTCCCTTTCCTTGTTCTTCCATGGTTGCTGAGAGAGAGAGAGAGAGAGGGAGTGATTTCTTAGGGTTTTGGAGGAAGAAGATGAATAGTGAAATCGTAGGGTTTCACCTGCACTTCTTATAAGAGAGAAAAAGCCCAAGAAATTAGTCCAAGAACGAGGTAATAGATTACCAGCAGTTGGAAATCGATTATCTCAGTTCCTTATATAGAGAGAAGAAGAAAATCAAGAAAAACAGTCATGGTAATCGATTACTTCATTCTGGTAATCGATTACTCCAGAGGAATTTTCAAAAACTTTAAAATCTGGTTTCTGTGGTAATCGATTACGGGATCGTGGTAATCGACTACTACAGTGCCAAATCCTTCTCAGAATAGTAATCGATTATATTTCTTTGGTAATCGATTATTTCTATCAGAAAAAGGTTTTCTTTGAAAAATTTTCACAAAAACAATTTTATGGATGAGTGTAATCAAGTAGAAGGGTTTAGTTTAGATGTTCCTCACTCAAAATGCCGCATTTCAAGGGATTTTCTTGTGATACTTATAGCGCTTGTGTTGTCGCATTTCAAGGGAATGTGATCTATCTTTAGCCCGAAATCTTCTAGTTGGTGCTTCAACCAAATTGCTTGAGCACAATAGCTTCCCGCAGCTACATATTCAGCTTTTGCAGTTGACAGTGCTACACAGGCTTGTTTCCTGTTATGCTAAGATATTAAGCATTCTCCAAAAATGTGACATGTGCCACTAGTGCTTTTCCTATCTGTTTTGCTACCTGCAAAATCAGAGTCACTGAAACCAACAAGTAATGGTGAGGTTCCTTTTGGATACCACAACCCACAACTTATAGTTCCTTTTAGGTATTTAAGAATCTTCTTTACTGTTAGCCAATGAGATTGTTTAGGTGTAGATTGAAATCTAGCACATAAACATACAGCGTACATAATATCAGGTCTACTGGTTGTAAGATATAGTAAAGATCCTATAACACCTCTGTATAAGGTAGTATCAACTTCATGACCTGCTTCATCAATCTCAAGATAAGTGTTAGTAGAAATAGGTATATTTGACACTTTACAGTTAATCATATCATATTTCCTAAGTAGTTCTTTAGTGTACTTAGCCTGGTGAATGAAAGTGCCACCATCCATTTGTTTGATCTGGAGTCCTAGAGAGAAACTTAGTTCTCCTATCATGGACATGTCAAATTCTTCCTGTATATTGCTCACAAACTCTTCACAAAGTTGTTGGTTAGATGATCCAAAGATAATGTCATCAACATAAATTTGAACCAATAGAATGTAGTTAGATTTGTTCTTAATAAACAAAGTCTTGTCTACTTTACCTCTGTGGAATCCTTTTGATATGAGAAACTTACTCAATCTATCATACCATTGCCTGGGGGCTTGCTTCAACCCATATAAGGCTTTATGAAGTTTGTAAACATGTGTAGGCCAAGTAGTGTCTGTGAAACCTGGTGGTTGTGCTACATAGATTTCTTCATTTATGTACCCATTTAGGAATGCACTATTTACATCCATTTGGAATAACTTGAAATTGTTGATGCATGCATAAGCTAGGAGTAGTCTTACTGCTTCAAGTCTTGCAATAGGGGCAAAGGTTTCCTCAAAGTCAATTCCTTCCTGTTGATTGTAGCCTTTTGCCACAAGCCTTGCTTTGTTTCTGACCACAACTCCATCTTCACTCAGTTTATTCTTGAATACCCATTTTGTGCCAATTATATTCATGTTGCCTTTGTCTGGAACAAGTTCCCAAACTCCATTTCTTCTGAACTGGTTAAGTTCTTCTTACATAGCCATGATCCAAAATTCATTGCTCAAGGCTTCTTCTATGCTGGAGGGTTCAACCTGTGATACAAAAGCAGTATTATAGCAAAATAGATTCTGTGAGGATCTGGTAGTTACCCCCTTGTGAATGTCACCAATGACATTGTCAAGTGATAGGTTCCTAGGTGTCATTCATTCTTTTGCTTGATCAGACACTGGGGTTGTTTGAGTTTGCTAATGCATATGATCAACTTCTATTCTTTCTTCACCTGTTTCATCATCATTACGTAGCAAGCTTTCCTTTTGGAAAGTGTTAGTTTCACCAAATCTAATATGGACAGATTCTTCAATGCACATTGTTCTTTTGTTAAAGATCCTATATGCTTTACTTGTATTTGAATAACTAAGGAAAATGGCTTCATCAGCCTTTGTATCAAACTTTCCAATAGGGTCCTTGCCATTGTTTAAAACGTAGCATTTGCATCCAAAAACTTTAAAGTAAGAAATGTTTGGTTTTCTGCCATAGAAAAGCTCATAAGGGGTTTTCAACAAAATGGGTCTTATAGAGACTCTATTGAGAACATAACATGCAGTGTTCACAACATCAGCCCAAAAGTGTTTAAGCATCCTATGCTCATTCAGCATAGTTCTCCCTAGTTCTATAAGTGACCTGTTTTTCCTCTCCACTACTCCATTTTGCTGAGGAGTTCTAGGAGCTGAAAAGCAGTGTGATATCCCATGTTTTTCACAAAAGCTTTCAAAATAGCTATTTTTAAATTCAGTACCATTGTCACTTCTTAAAGCTTTAATTTTCAAATCCTTTTTGTTTTGAATTTTCTTGGCAAGTACCTTGAAAACTCCAAAGGCCTGATCCTTTTTCTTGATAAACAAAACCCAAGTAAATCTTGAGTAGTCATCTACAATGACTAGCCCATACAGATTACCTCCGAAACTAGCTATCCTAGATGGACCAAATAAGTCTAAATGCAAGAGTTCAAGCGGCTGAGTTGTAGAAACATGTTTAATATTTTTGAAAGATGGTTTTGCCTGGCTTGACTTTTGACAAGCCTCACAAAATCCTTCTTTGGAAAACTTCAGTTTAGGTAGTCCAAAATCTAGCTCTTTAGATATAAGTTTATTTAAGTGCAGTATGTCAATATGTGCTATTATCCTATGCCATAGCCAAGACAGATTATCATTAGAAGTTAAGCATGTAGAGTAAGGAGATGAGTGATCTACTTCCAATATGTAGATGTTGTTTGATCTTTTGCCAACCATGAGAAGTTCATCTGAGTCTTTGTTGCTGATAAGACAATGTTCATCATCAAATGCAATTCTGTAGTTCTTGTCACACAGTTGACTAATACTCAGTAAGTTGAACTTCAATCCATCAACTAGCAATACATCTTCTATCACTGTATTAGCTTTGTATCTAATGTACCGTAGCCTAGTATTTTTCCTTTGTTGTTGTCTCCATATACAACTGATCCAGTTTCTCTTGGTGTGAAGGTGCTAAGATTTCTTCTATCACCTGTCATATGCCTTGAACAACCACTGTCTAAGTACCATATTGAGTTTCTGCTGTTTAGGCTTTCCTGCAAGAGAAAAAGAACTTATTTTGCGATTGGTACCCAACTTCTCTTAGGTCCATGCAAGTTAGTGCTACAGTTTTCTTTCTTAACCCATCTATATTTACCACTGGAAATACCTTTCTTTCTAATCATGCAATTAAAAGATTTATGTCCAGATTTCATGTAGTAGGTGCAATTGAAATTAGCATGTTTAGAGTTTCCGGATTTCATGTTATCATGCCTTCTTATGTGAACACAGTTTGTAGGGGTGTTGAGTTCTTTTCTTAGATTTGAAATATCATTTTCTAAATAACATACTTTCTGTTTTAACAAGGATATTTGCTTTTTCAAAACTATATTTTCTTTTTCAAATGTTTCAGCTTGATTGTAAAGCTCACAAAAAGCAGAATGTAGTTCATCATATTCATCCATGGTAGAGTTTGTATCACTTACCTCACTGGATGATTTGACCATTAAGCACAGATTTGCTTCCTCATTTTCACTCTCAGATGTTGAGGATGTGTAGCCTTCATCCCAAGCTATGTAGGCTTTCTTTTTCTTCTTTTCTTTTCTGACATTTCTTTCACTTTCAGATTTTTTTACTTCAGTGTTGTTGCTTCTTTTCAGGCTTGGACAATCTGATCTATAGTGCCCAATCTTTCCACATTCATAGCATTTTACTTTGACTAAAGTGTTGTCTTGCTTCTTGACTCCTTTTCTTGGTTGACCAAATTTCTTCTTAGAATTGTTCTTCATGAATTTTCTGAACTTCTTCACCAACAAGTTCACTTGGTCTTCCTGTGAGTCATTTCCGTCTTCAGAGGATTCAGATTCTGTTTTAGTATGCTCCATTTTGAGAGCAATTCCTTTGGCTCTTTTGTCCTTCTGTTCCTCATCTTCCATGCGAGTCATATCCAATTCATACTCTCTAAGTTTGCCAAACAGTTCAAAGACTGGTAATAGCAGAAGGTTCTTTGATTCGATTATGGGTATCATGGCCACAAAGAGGTTGCCACTTTCTATTCAGCGATTTCAGAATCTTGACATTCACTTCTTCTTCAATGAAGTTCTTGCCAAGTCCTTTGAGATGGTTGATGATGTGTGTGAATCTCTTCTGCATTTCCATTATTGATTCTCCTTAGGACATTCTGAATGTTTCATATTCTTGAATGAGTGTGTTCTTTCTGGCTCTACTGACTTCCGCAGTACCTTCATGAGTTACCATGATAAGCTCTCATACTTCTTTTGCTGTAGTACAGACAGAAATTCTAAAAAACTCATCAGAATTCAGGGCAGAGTGTATAATGTTCAAAGCTTTAGCATCGTTTTCAGCCCTCTTAATCTCATCTATATCCCAATCCTCAAAAGGTTTTTCTATTTCATTTCCATTTACTATTTTCATTGGAACTCTGTACTCATTTACCACAGCCTACTAGATGCTTCTGTGAATAGATTCCATAAAGATTTTCATGCGAACTTTCCAGAATGGATAGTTATCACCGCAGAACAATGGAAGTCTATTTATAGAAGCTCCTTCAGCGAAGGGTAAAAGATTACAAGCCATCACATGGAACTATGTAGGATTACTAGATTGATTTACTAGTTAAAGCTTTTGATACCAATTGTTGGTCCCTATGTTGAATCTAGAGGGGGGGTGAATAGATTCTAGTTCCTTATGTTCAATTTTATCTTTTCTCACTTTCTTTCCCGATTCAATTTTATCTATGTTATAAATAACAGTTCAGAGATTTAGCAGCGGACATAGAAAGAAATTGTAAAGCGAGAAATACAGAGAAATATAACAGATAAGGTAGAGAGAAAGCTTGGACAGAGATTTATCCTGGTTCGGCGTTCGGCCTACGTCCAGTCCCAACCCAACAACTTTTGCGATCGGTTTTTCCACTATAATGATTCCTTGTGTCTAATACAAACACACTGCACAAACACAAACAAAATCAAAATAACCAAAACATATGTTCTTCTCCTAAGATCATATCTCTCTAATTCTTGAATCCTTCAAGAATCACCTTTGAGAGCACCTCTCTCAAATTCCTTAACTCTTCTTCTAGAGAACAACTTTCTCTTAAGAGTCTTAAACAAAAACGAAATACAAAAATAAGATAAAGATCAGTAAAGATTACACCTGTTGTGGATGATCTGATCAAGATTATAACCAATGTATTCAATCCTTCACACACTTTTCATCTCTAGAGAAAATCTTTTGAAATCTTGAAGAGAATTCTTAGAACTTGTGTTCTTTGTAAAAACATTTTTTCGCTCTTCCTTTCTTCTTGAAAAAACTCAAAGATTTCTCTTGTTGAAAATACAATCAAAGAGGTTTCAATTTAAAGCAGTTCAAAAGCTTTTTGAGATGAATTCTGGTGTGGTAACCGATTAGTAGAATGTGGTAATCGATTACTCCAGAGAGATTTTGCCTTCTCTGTTATCTCAAGCACGAAGTAATCGATTACTAGGATGTGGTAATCGATTACTCCAGAGTGTTTTCGGCTTCCCTGATTTCTCAAACTGTTGGTAATCGATTATTGATATATGGTAATCGATTACTTCAGCTTAAAAACATTTTAAACAACAATTTTCAACTTTTCAAATCAAAATAGGGTTCCCAAACTTGCTCTAGCTTGATTCTCAGAGTAGATTCAACTTCTCTGTGTAGTGAGATTGAATAAAAACCACACTCAAAGCCTATTCTAAAGCAATCAATACAATTAAGCTCATATTTACAATCTATCATTAAAATCAAGATTACAAGTAGATCAAAACTAAAAACAAGAGACGACTTCTTCAGCTTCAAGTCCAACAGGTTGATACTACTCTCTTCAAGAAAAGCGTTTCAAAGGATTTTATTATTGTTCAAATATATGTAGATGATATAGTCTTTGGAGCAACTAACGAATCCTTGTGCAAGGATTTCTCTAAGTTAATGTAGGAAGAATTCGAGATGAGTATGATGGGAGAACTGAAGTTTTTCTTAGGACTTCAAATCAAACAGACTAAACAAGGCATATATATTCATCAACGGAAGTATACAAAGGAACTTCTAAAGAGATTCAAAATGGAAAATGCCAAACCAATGAAAACTCCCATGCATTCGTCTGGAGCCAGTCTCAACAAAGATGAATCAGGTAAGACCGTTGATCAGACGGTATACAGAGGTATGATTGGATCTCTTCTCTATCTCACTGCTAGTAGACCTAACATTATGTTTAGTGTCTGTCGATGTGCACGCTTTCAATCTGATCCTAGAGAATCACATTTACAAGCTGTTAAACGCATTTTAAGATATCTTATTGGAACTACTAATCTCTCTCTCTTTTATAAGAAAAATAGTGATTTCAATTTAAGTGGTTATTGTGATGCTGATTATGCTGGAGATAAAGTGGAGAGAAAAAGCACAAGTGGTGGATGCCAGTTTCTTGGTTCATCACTAATCTCTTGGTCAAGCAAGAAGCAAAACTCCATTGTGTTGGTCCCTATGTTGAATCTAGAGGGGGTGAATAGATTCTAGTTCCCTATGTTCAATTTTATCTTTTCTCACTTTCTTTCCCGATTCAATTTTATCTATGTTACAAATAACAGTTCAGAGATTTAGCAGCGGACATAGAAAGAAATTGTAAAACGAGAAATACAGAGAAAGATAAGAGATAAGGTAGAGAGAAAGCTTGGACAGAGATTTATTCTGGTTCGACGTTCGGCCTACGTCCAGTCCCTACCCAACAACTGTTGCGATCAGTTTTTCCACTATAATGATTCCTTGTGTCTAATACAAACACACTGCATAAACACAAACAAAATCAAAATAACCAAAACATATGTTCTTCTCCTAAGAACATATCTCTCTAATTCTTGAATCCTTCAAGAATCACCTTTAAGAGCACCTCTCTCAAATTCCTTAACTCTTCTTCTAGAGAACAACTTTCTCTTAAGAGTCTTGAACAAAAACGAAATACAAAAACAAGATAAAGATCAGTAAAGATTACAACTGTTATGTATAATCTGATCAAGATTATAACCAATGTATTCAATCCTTCACACACTCTTCATCTCTAGAGAAAATCTTTTGAAATCTTGAAGAGAATTCTTAAAACTTGTGTTCTTTGTAAAAACAGTTTTTCGCTCTTCCTTTCTTCTTGAAAAAACTCAAAGATTTCTCTTGTTTTAAAATCAATTCAAAGAGGTTTCAATTTAAAGCAGTTCAAAAGCTTTTTGAGATGAATTCTGGTGTGGTAATCGATTACTAGAATGTGGTAATCGATTACTCCAGAGAGATTTTGCCTTCTCTGTTATCTCAAGCACGAAGTAATCGATTACTAGGATGTGGTAATCGATTACTCCAGAGTGTTTTGGGCTTCCCTGATTTCTCAAACTGTTGGTAGTCGATTACTGATATATGGTAATCGATTCCTTAACTCTTCTTAACTCTTCTCAAATTCCTTAACTCTTCTTCTAGAGAACAACTTTCTCTTAAGAGTCTTGAACAAAAACGAAATACAAAAACAAGATAAAGATCAGTAAAGATTACAACTGTTGTGTATAATCTGATCAAGATTATAACCAATGTATTCAATCCTTCACACACTCTTCATCTCTAGAGAAAATCTTTTGAAATCTTGAAGAGAATTCTTAAAACTTGTGTTCTTTGTAAAAACAGTTTTTCGCTCTTCCTTTCTTCTTGAAAAAACTCAAAGATTTCTCTTGTTTTAAAATCAATTCAAAGAGGTTTCAATTTAAAGCAGTTCAAAAGCTTTTTGAGATGAATTCTGGTGTGGTAATCGATTACTAGAATGTGGTAATCGATTACTCCAGAGAGATTTTGCCTTCTCTGTTATCTCAAGCACGAAGTAATCGATTACTAGGATGTGGTAATCGATTACTCCAGAGTGTTTTGGGCTTCCCTGATTTCTCAAACTGTTGGTAGTCGATTACTGATATATGGTAATCGATTACTTCAGCTTAAAAACATTTTAAACAACAGTTTTCAACTTTTCAAATCAAAATAGGGTTCCCATACTTGCTCTAGCTTGATTCTCAGAGTAGATTCAACTTCTCTGTGAAGTGAGATTGAATAAAAACCACACTCAAAGCCTATTCTAAAACAATCAATACAATTAAGCTCATATTTACAATCTATCATTAAAATCAAGATTACAAGTAGATCAAAACTAAAAACAAAGAGACGACTTCTTCAGCTTCAAGTACAACACATTGCACTCTCAACCACCTAAGCAGAATATATTGTTGCGGCTGGGTGTTGCTCACAACTACTTTGGGTAAAACATCAACTTGAGGATTATTCCAGGTTTGAAACTCAAATACCAGTATTTTGTGATAACACAAGTGCAATAAATCTCAACAAAAACCCTATTTAACATTCAAAAGCCAAGAATATTGAAATCAAATTTCATTTTATAAGAGATTATGTTCAAAAAGGTATTTTCAATGTACAGTTTGTTCAAACTGATTTTCAATGGGCAGATATCTTTACAAAAGCTTTAGACGAAACTCGCTTTAATTTTATTAAAGAAAATTTGGGAATTATTTCTTTAATTGATTAAGTTTTCTCTTTCATCTGAGCATTTCATTTCATCTGTACCCTCGTATATGTTTTCGTGTTAAGACGAAACTTTGCGTCTGATCAAGTTGAATTAGTCTGAGGAAATTCAACAGACGCAAGGATATTATTTAAATATTTTAAAGTTAAGTGTGCAGGGACAAATTAAAAGTAGCAATAAATGTGTCTGTTATTTATTGCACTATTCTAGGACTTTGAGAAGCATGCGTTGTGAATTGCAGAAGTCAAATCAATCATTAAAAAGGCAATGATGGAGACACGTCAAATCAGGGGCGGTTTAAAATTCTTTCGTCTGATGAATTACAACCGTTTTAGTTTTGACTATAAATACTCTTAAAGTTCACATTTTTATTCTTTACTGCATTCACACTTTCTCTGAATACTCTACTCACAAAACTTAACTCTCTCTTTTTCAAAACCTAACAATGGCCGCCAAGAATACCAAGGCAACCGAAGCAACCTTCTTCGCTCAAGATCTCTTCTTGCCCAGCAAGTGGATTTCGAGAGAGACTGTTGAGAGCATCTCCGAAAGAGTTGCAAAGATGCTGGTAACATAACGATGGATGGAGTTCGCAGAGATGAGAGGACCATGGCTGATGGAGGCCTATGTTGAGTTCTGGAGTGACGCAAAGGAGTTTGATGATGGTATCGTAGGTACCATTGACAACAAGGAGTATATTATCACAATAGACTCCATTGCTGAAGCCGGGAACTACAAGGAAGAAGGGCGCTTTTACAGCGCAGACTGGATGAAACTTGAGTCTGAAGAGCACGTGGACAAGATTATCTACGGGGAAGATCCGTAACTCTGAAGATTCCAAGTTTTTGAGATCAGGGAATCTTTGTCCCACTGCAAGAATCATCCACAACCTCCTTTACAACATCTTCACCCCAGAACTGGCTCACGAGACAATGTGAGTACTCGAGACAGGTTTTGCATCTTCTACTGTCTGAGGAAAGCGAGAATGAGTCTCCCTCACATCATTCTTGACCACTGGATAAGTGCGTTAAAGAATAGGAACATCCGTAGGAAGAACAGTATTCCCTACGCCACTCTCTTCACCAAAATTATCATCAACCAAGGCTTTGATGTCACTGGCGTCGTTTGGCACAAAGAAGGCAAGGAAATCAAAGGAAGCACCTTTGCCAAGATGTATCTAAACCCTAGCTTCCTTCAACATACTGCGAGTGAAGAACATGTTCCCCTTTCACCAATCACCAAAGACCCCCTACACAGAGCTCGCATCAAACGCGCCAGAACCCAAACACAATCCCAAACACATGACCAAACACAAAAACAAACACCCTTACCTCTTCCACCAGTGGTTATATCTGAAGTCCCTTTTGAAGATGCTCTAGAGGAGCCTCTTAAGAAGAAGAAAAGGACTATCAGAATAAAGCACGTTGTTGCTAAGACGCAAGAAAAGACGATATCCCCAAGTGAAGATGAAGGGGCTAGACTATCGTCTGAAGGTGTTTCATCTGTTAGAATTCTTTCAGACGAAGAAAAGCAGAAGAAAGCAGCCGAAGAAAAAGCAAGAGCCAGAGAGATAGCTCTTCAAAAGGCTGTCAAAGGCAAAGAAAAGATGAAACAGAAGCTTGCGTCTGTGATTGTTGGAGAAACAGACAAAGCAAAACAACTGAAAGAGGCTATGAGGGTCTCTATGCTGCTTCAAGCTGAACAAGAAAGAATCTTTTTTGAAAGCGTTAAGGGCATTGGATCTTCTGAAGGTGCGTCACTCCAAAGAACTTCGAGAGGGCATGAATGATGAAGAAACCGCCCATCCGAAGTATAATGCCCAGTTAGCAGAGGAATTAGAGACCATGCTTAATGATGAGGTCTCTACTATGGAAGTTTCTACATCAACACTCCAAGAAGAACATAAGGCAACTGTGTCTGATCCTATTGTTGCGTCTCCTCTCAACGCTGCCTTTGAACAGACGATACCTGCTGCGTCTGAAGAAGCATCCCACCAACAGACGATGGTGATTCCGTCTGAAGAAATTCTTATTGAAGACATAAGTTCTTCGTCTGATGAAGAACATATGGAGGTAATAAAGGTGGATGCATCATGGGTGAGATCTCACTCCGAAGTCATCAATCCTGAAGATCTACCACCCAAGCACAAGACGGACTATTCGTTCCTCAATGAATTAGTCATGAGACGCTTTGCTGAAAGCTCTTGTGCTGAAAAACCAGTCAAGCCTGACTGGATTTTTGGAGAGAAGATTGGAGATATCTCCAACGATGGTGAACCGTCTGAGTCTGCTGAAGATGGTCACTTGGAAGACGATGAAGACTACTTTATAAAGGACACTCCCTACATTGAGTTGAGAAACCCCTATCGGTACAGAGGCAAAAAGGGATTTCAACTTGGGAGATTTGTCAATCCCATCGTCTATCACAAATCCCTGAAGCCAGTAGATTTTAAAGAAGATTTCATCTACACTCCCGAAGAGCAACGCGAATGGCTGAAGAGTCTGCCTTGGGACATACTGGACTCCTTAGACATCAAGGGTTTAGAAGGAATAAAAAGGTACAAGAATCATCTAGCTGAGTCGGTGATTAAAGGACCAGCTCTCGGCTATGAACCCCACATTCCTTTCAAGGAAAACATCAAGTGGAAGGTTCAACATGAAATCAATGCTCTTGCATTTCACCACTGCAAATATGGAGATTCTAGCTCCACCATCTATGAGCCGAAGGACTGCTCACATTGGCATCTGGACGCCATTGACCGTCATGATCCTGTACCCTTCACAATTCTCATGAATCAAACAGAGTATGTAGGTCTAGGACATACTTTGGGAATTGTTCTTCCCTGGACAAGACCTCACTATTCAGGCATCTGCCCCCGCTACTCCATTCTTCTCGACGAATTTGAAGACCCTGAAGAGTTTGCTCACGCTCTTCCTGAAGATTACAACTTGGCTTTCAAACTGATGGCCGGTGCCTATAGAAGGGAAGCAAAAGCTACATCAACTTCCTTCTATCACATTGAAAGAAGAGTAAAGAAGGAGAGAAGAGACTGTCCGTTCTTGGTAGGATCCCAATTCTCGTCTCTGGTTTCAGACGAAACAAAGTTCTCAATCGTCTTAGACCGAAAACGACCTTGCTTGGTCAAGTTTTTGGCTAAAGGAAAAGAGAAAACGACTCCGTCTATCTCCAGATCCTTCAAATTCGCAAGGCACATCCCCCGGCGACTTCCGTCTGCTGCATACTCGCATCTCAAATCTCTTCAAACTCATTTCTCAAGACCTATCAATCCTAAGATTCAAAGGATGATAGAAGATCATGAAGCCACCTCTGCATTCTATTCTGGAACTTCTTTTGATGAAGATTTCACAATCTGTGGCAAGGTGTTTCCTGGAGAAGCCTTTGCTTATACATATCCATCACAGGAGCATCTAGATCTTAAGCTCTCTATTCCCTCAAAGATGTACTCTTGGCAATGGGAAAGAGACTTCACTGCATACCTCACACTTCCACTCTTCACTCTGCGTCTGAAGAGGACACCAACAGTGTTCATCATAGATGACACTATACCTATAGTGGAAGAGCCTCAAACACCGCTAGTGGAGATTGATGATAGGGTGGAGGTTGATGATAAGGTGGAGGTTACTGAGGCTGACGCAAAGGACGCTGATGAGTATAATACTCTAAAGCGTAAATATGATGCCTTAGAAGAGGATTGCGAGCATCTGAAGCTAAAGAATAAAGAGCTTCAGGACAATCAAGCCTCTCTCACATCTGAGGTGCAGCAGCTGAAGGACATTGTCATGAGCCTTCTTCAAAAGAAGCCTAAACCTTCTTCTTGATCATGTTTTTGATGATTCTCAGCCCAAGGGGGAGAGTATCTTAGAAAGGAAGAAGGGGGAATGCATCGTCTGAGGGGGAGCAAGCAAGCGAGCAAATGCATCGTCTGAGGGGGAGCAAGCAAGCGAGCAAGTGCATCGTCTGAGGGGGAACAAATTTTTTTGTATTGTATTGTATTAATTCTTTATTATTTTGTAAAGCATATACATGTATTTTATGTAGAACGTTGGTTTTCTGTATACCTTTGTAACATTGTATAAGGTTTACATCGCTTTTATGTAACAATTCATTTTATAAAGAGGTATTATTTCAGAAAACATCGTCTTGATGTAAATCTGACTTGCGTTTTATCTGTGATCACTAACCTTATCTTATGCAGATGTCTTCTTGAGAAAAGTTATCAGTATGGTCTGTAATCATCAAAAAGGGGGAGATTGTTAGATCAAGATGTTTAACACATCTAAGGTTTTGAATTTTACAAAACAGACGAAACTTTCTTAGATGGAACATCAGTAAGCAAGTCAGACGGAAGATGACTCCTCAGACTGAAGTCATTCGTCTGTTTCAAGCTAAAGACATCAGACGATAGGATAAGACGAAACATTTTAAAGACTGAAGAAGTATATCGTTTGTCCAAGAAGTGAAGCAAAGTTTGAGTTACTCGTGCCAAGATTTCAAATCTAAAGAAGTACTCATTAGAAGCATCCAAGATCAGTATAGGGATTCGTGCTTACACATGCAACTCAAAAATGTCTACACCTTTTTGTAAAAGTCTCTGTATGAGTCAGAAAAGGTACTGCGCACACAATCTAAATCCGCTGCACACGCTATCAATCAATCAAGTATTGTCTGACACCTCTTGGAAAACTCTCAAAGAAATATTCAACGACATTCTCATGTGTCTAACGGTCATCCGAAGATGGTGCCTATTTAAAGACTTCACTTCATCAGAATTCAGTTGGCGAAAACGCTTCTATCATTCTATCTTCTGTGGATTTTACTCATCGATAGTTCTTCATAGTAAAACCCTCTCTGCGTAGAGGAAACTATCTGTTTTTAGAAACATCTTCTTAAAAATCTACTTGTGTGGTAGTTTAGCCTGAGGAGGCTGGTTGTTCAAAGAATACCTCTGTTGTTTAGCCTGAAAAGGCTGTGTTCAAAGAATATCTTGTTATTGCCAGAAGTGGCTGGGTGCAAATAATACTTGTAAACTATTTCACGGTTGGTAATGAAAACTCAGTGGTTGCTGGGTAACTAGACGTAGTCTTGTATAGACGAACCAGTATAAAAATAGTTGTGTACTTATCTTGTTATTTGTTTGACTAACGGGATAATCAAGCTATATCGTTTCTTACTTAAAAACAATCCTTGAAGATTAAGTAGTGTTTCGTCTGACCATATTTAAACTCACAGACGAAAGGAGAAAATTTTTATTTATAACACAATTCATCCCCCCTTCTTGTGTTCTATCTTTTACACATAAAACAAAAAATTAAAGAAAAAACACATAAAACGAAAATGTTAAAAAAAACAAAAAACGAAAATTAAAAAAAAAACACATAAAACAAATATTAAAAAAAAACACATAAACGAAATTTTTTAAAATAAATACATTAAAAAAAAATTTTTAAAAAAAAACACATAAAACGAAAAAAAACACATCAAATGAAAATTTTAAAAAAGAAACACATAAAACGAAAATTAAAAAGAAAATTAAAAAAAAACAACACATAAAACGAAAATTAAAAATAAAACACATAAACGAATTTTTTTTAAAAAAAATACATTAAACAAATTTTTTTAAAAAAACGCATAAAACAAAATTTTTAAAAATAAAACACATAAAACGAAAATAATAAAAAACACATCAAATGAATATTTTAAAAAAGAAACACATAAAACGAAAATTAAAAAAATAATTACAACACAACAATGAGAAACAATGAGAGAAGCAGATTACCTATGCTTGCTTGGTGCGCTGAATGCAGGAGGGAAAGGATGTATATATAATGTTTGAAAGGCGCGGCAAGAAATATAACCTTTGTGGTCCCATCATTGCAAAATGAAAGCATCGCAGGTGTAGCAATCTCAGTGGGTCTCGCTTCTCCCAGCTTTTTAGGAGGCGTCATGCATAGTGTAACCTTTGTGGGGACCACTTTGCATAGCTTTTTAGGTGGCGTCACAGGTAGTGTAACCTCTATGGGGACCACTTCATAGCTTTTTAGGAGGCCATAGGTTTTGTTACCTTCGTGGACCCCACGACTTAACTTTCTCGGAAGCTTGTTGGGAATTCATCTTGCTTCAAAACATAATAAGGGAGAAAGAAAAAAAACACACAAAAATATTACCGTGGTTCGGTGCCTCAAGACCTAGTCCACGGAAACAAAATTCACTGTGTAATTTTTGAACGGAAAAATTACAAACCTTCCTTACATGTAATTTTTCTGGCAAAAATTATAAACACTTCAATGTGTAATTTTTTTCGTTGAAAATTACAAACCCTCCAATGTGTAATTTTTCTGGCGAAAATTACAAACCCTCTAATGTGTAATTTTTTTGGCAAAAATTACAAACACTCCAATGTGTAATTTTTCTGGCGAAAATTACAAACCCTTCAACGTGTAATTTAAGTGAAAAACCTATTACTCTAACATATATATAGTCCTTCACCCTTCTCTCTTTTCTAATACTCTCCGATGTGGGAATTTGAATTAACACAAGACTCAATAAATCTCCCCTTAATTTAAAGTCATGCACTTGTATAATAATCCTTCTTTACATCAAAACTAACAAAACTTTTCTAAAACGATCTTCTCTTGCAACAGTAGAATCTTTTGACTTCTGGAGCAATCTTTCCTTGCAACAAAATCTTCTGACTTCTGAAGCAATCCTCCCTTGCAACAGAATCTATCCTCCCTTGCAACAGAATCTTCTGACTTTTGGAGCAATCATCCCTTGCAGCAAAAATCTTCTAATTGACAAAATTCTTCTTCTCCTTCAAGCTTTGCATCTTCTGATGTGAGGCTTTGATTGTATCCCAACAATCCTCCCTTCAAACAAATGACCACTATACTTTCTTCCTTCCCGTAGCAGAAGACTTCAACAAAGGAAATCATCTCAAGATAGGTCCACCTGACCTTCATGGATCCACCATTCATCTCTCGCCAAATCGAACCATCAGCTCTGATACCACTTGTTGGGAATTCATCCTGCTCAAAACATAATAAGGGAGAAAAAAAAAAAAAGCACACAAAAAGATTAACATGGTTCAGTGCCTCAAGACCTAATCCACGGGAACAAAATTCACTATGTGTAATTTTTGAACGGAAAAATTACAAACCCTCCTTACATGTAATTTTTCTGGGGAAAATTACAAACACTCCAATATGTAATTTTTTCCGGCGAAAATTACAAACCCTCCAATGTGTAATTTTTCTAGCGAAAATTACAAACTCAACAAATCTCTCCTTCATTTAAAGTCCTACACTTGTACAATAATTCTTCTTTACATCAAACTAACAAAAATTTTCTAGAACGATCTTCTCTTGCAACAGTAGAATCTTTTGACTTTTGAAGCAATCTTTCCTTACAACAAAATCTTCTGACTTCTAGAGCAATCCTCCCTTGCAACAGAATCTTCTGACTTTTGGAGCAATCATCCCTTGCAGCAAAAATCTTCTAACTGACAAAATTCTTCTTCTCCTTCAAATTTTGCATCTTCTAATGTGGGACTTTGATTGTATCTCAACACGCCGTATTTTGTGTAACCTTCAAAGGCGCCTCTCACTGTTAGTCGATCTTTTAGCGACGCTGCGAATCTTAGACACTTACTTGTATGGAGGCGCCAGCTGTCGTGGCGCCTCTTTAACAAAGAACCCCTAGCTGTAAATTATTTATCGCCGCTACCATATCCATAATTTATTTGCAAAACTGCAGGTTTTTTTTCCCAATAGGTGAAGAGGGTCATATAAATAGAGACAATAGGCAGAATCAAACACAAATTACAGAACACTATGTCCTATTTTCTATAAACACTTCAAAGAGAAATAAATTAAATGACGATAAGTTCAATTGTATCACTTTACTTAAACCTATTAGACCGTTGTAGAACCAATATCCCGTCACACCACAACATCAATAATAATAATTGCAAGGAACTCCTAGATGAACATCCCACACTCAAATACAAAATAATAATAATAATAATAATAATAATAATAATAATAATAATAAATAAATAAATAAATACAAAAAATCATAGAAAACAAAGTGCTTAGGATACGATGCAAATATTCAAAATAACACACCAAAGAACTTAAACAACATCATTAAGGGATAAAACTGACTATATGAAAATGGAGACTAAGATAGTTATCAAAAGGGGAATTCCCTTTATAATAGTTATAGATCACAAAAAAAATATTTTCAAACTTGTTACCTTGGGTATATAATGCATCATCATATTTTCAATGGATTTGAGAGTCATCCATGAACTTGGGCAGCTACGCATGCCCATTACATTACTATTCCAATATCTCTAAGAAAACCACAATATAAAATATAACTTAGTCAAAATATCAATTAGATAATTAACCCACATACTAACAATTAGTTGCAAGCATAAAATAAATAATATTAATTTAGTTATACGACCGTAAGTGTTTTATTTATACTTGAATTAATTTATTAAATAAAAATATATGATTTTAATAAAAGTACTCCACTAATTATATTCAAATATTCTACACTTTCTTTATTTCCTTTTGAATGTCGTAAGAAATAATTTTACAGACTAGTGCTATTTTTTTAAGTTAGTTTTATTTAAGAAGTGAAATGTTAGTTACTAAAATATTTAGTATTTAAAAATCACATATTAAATAGAATCAATAATACTATGTTAATACAAAGGTTGCATTATTATTTAATCACAAAACATAATGTATATTAAACTTGACGCCAATATATAACATTACAAGGAAATAAAAATAGTTTTTAATCGATGTGTAATATATTTTTTTTTATATTAATACTATATTCCTCTTTTACTCTATTCAATTTTAAGGATATAGGTAAAAAAAAAAGAGTATTTAATTAGATATTGATATTCAAAATGATGTTTAATTTAAGAAAAACGACATGTACTTTGTTTTATCACATATAAGTTTTAATGAAAGACTAATGTGATCTGGAAAAGATGTGATTGATTTAAGATTACACCAGGGAATTGAAAAATATATACAACAAACTCTCCCATTTATAGAAACCTCATTTGTCTCAAAATATCATTTTTTTTCTTCTTTTATGATACTGCCAAGAGTCACATAAAAATCTTATTACACTTAAAAATTGAAATATTAGAAGTTGGTTTACTTGTTGAAAGGTCAAACGAGAAACATTCAAAACCTTCATTCTTGCTGGCCCGGCAAAAGTTATCAGAAATTCGTATACTTTTAGATTAGACACACATTCAGCGGCAATAGTTATCCTAAAGTGCCCGCTACTACTACCTAATTTCCTCAACCGTTTTGACATCACTAACACGAAACACAGACAAACCCCACACGACAACACACTTTTAAGGAAACTTCTACCCCAAAATAACAACCACCGAACCCGACACATTCACAACATGAATCATCATTTCCTAGGAACAACAAAAAAAACACGCACATTCTATTCAGCCACCCAGGCACACACATGCACTCACACCACGTGTCACTTTCCTGTGTTCCTGTAACACGTGACTTCCCTCTCTTCATTCCACCGAATGAATCAAAACAAAAAAAGAAGACAACCCTTTTTTTACTTTCACATTAACATGTTACGCTGCTTTTGCTTTATGCGTAAGTTGCGTTACGAGTTGTAACTTGTAACCTTATAAACTATGTTGAGGATTTACGTGTGTGTATTGGAAGCCAAAGACCTACCCGTTAAAGATACCTACGTGAAGCTTAGGCTCAACAAGGTTAAATCTAAGACAAGGATATTGAGGAACACGTGTAACCCCGTTTGGAACGAAGAGTTTTGTTTCAAGGTACATGATGCAGAGGACGTGCTTGTTATTTCTGTTATTAGCCATGATAATAGTGAGTGCATAGTAGCCAATGGTTATGTGGGTTTCTTGGGTGAGGTTCGGATTCGTGTAGGTTCGGTTGCTTACGAGGACAAGCAAACGTTGCTTCCCACGTGGTTCTCTCTTGAAAGCCCCAAGAGTGGAAAGTTTTTCAATAAATATTGTGGTTTGTTTCCCCTTATTGTTACTTGCATATACTAATACACTAGTTCTTATGCTAACTTTATATGCGTACTATGCAATTGAAATATGTTGACACAACTTGTAGCTTATACCTCTTAATTAAGTGGTTTAGGATCGACTTAACCCTTATCATTTCACTCGTGAGATCTGAGCAATCTAGGCAACTATCAGTGGCTGGTCTGAGTGGATAATTAGGTACAGAATAAACTATGTTGAAAGGAATATTTATTCTCATGAAATTTTGTGACCTCATCCTTCATGGTTATTGTACAAAATTTTTTGTGAAAATTTGGAAATTATGAACTGCATAAGTTAGTTTTAATATTTAATAAATCTAGTTGTTCCTACTTTTTGTAGCATGTCTAGAATTTATGTATCTGCAGGACAATACATGCTAAAGAATTCAATTGAAAAAGTGATCAAAAAATGAGTCCACAGGACAAAATCATGAGCCAAGGTTGCATATTGTGTTCTAATCATTTATACATTGTTTACCTTATATATACGTTGTTTTGTAATTTTGAAACTGTTATCCAACTTATGGAACTGATATTTAGCTCAATGTCTTCATAATCAGGGAAAATTCTTCTTAACCTTTCTCTTCATGGTAAAGGCCGTGGTTGTTTAATCAATCACAAGAATTCTCCAAATTCAACCATTACAGTTGAGGAATCAAGAGAGTTGGAGGGTCAGCTTTTTTCATCTCAGGCACCTTCTGATAAAATGGGTGTAGGGAAACAATTGTTCAAAGTTGTTTCTAATCGTTTGCATAGGATTGTTAGCAAGAAAGAAGGAAGCTCAAAACCTGGGGATTCTTCTGAACAATCCACTTCATTCTCTGATTATGAAGATAGTATACAGGAAAATTCATCTCCTTGTAGCTTTGAAGAAGCCATGGCACAAATGGAATCAGGAGATAACAAACCAGAAATGCCTGAAAATTTGCGCGGCGGTATTCTACTAGATCAAATTTATTTAGTCTCTCCGAACGACCTTAATCTGTTTCTTTTTGCTCCGAATTCACAGTTTAGGAAAGATTTGGCTGAACTGCAGGGAACAACAAATGTGCAAGAGGGGCCATGGACATGGAAAAATGGAGACAAGTCATGTTTAACACGAGTTGTTTCATATACAAAAGCGGCTACAAAATTGGTCAAGGCTGTTACTGCTACCGAGGAACAAACCTACACTAGAGTAAGCAGAAAGGAATTTGCTATATTTGTTAGTGTAAGCACTCCTGAGGTCCCATATGGGAATTCATTTAAGATTGAATTGCTTTACAAGATAATACCTGGTGAAAAGGTATCTTCTGGAGAGGAATCTTCCCACCTTGTTGTGTCTTGGCACGTTGCTTTCCTCCAAAGCACAATGATGAAAGGCATGATAGAAAATGGAGCAAGACAGGGATTGAAGGAGAGTTTTAACCAGTTTGCTGACTTACTCGCGCAGAATTTTAAGGTCACAGGTAGCACAGATTTTCCAGACAAGGAACATTTGTTGGCAACTATGCAAACAGAAGACCAGTTGAATTGGTGGCAGGCAATTACATACTTTTGGAACTTCACTGTGGTTTCCACCTTTTTTATGTTTGTGTACGTATTGGTGCATATTTTAAAGTGCGGTCCAAGTCTACCTCAGGGCTTGGAATTTAGGGGGCTTGAATTGCCAGATAGTTTTGGAGAGTTCATTACAAGTGGAATTTTATTCATCCAGTTGCAGCGTGTTTGTAATATGGTGTCTCGCTTTGTGCAAGCTAGATTTCAAATGGGTAAGATTATTATTTTATGTTTTAACATACTATTATGGTTGTTATCATTGTCAAGTTACTTCATCTAAGGTTTCAACTTTTACGTCTTTTTCCAATAGGAACTGACCATGGCCTAAAAGCTCAAGGTGATGGTTGGGTTCTTACTGTGGCTTTAATTGAGGGGGTAGATTTGGCCTCCTTGGAGTCACAAGGGTTGTCAGATCCATATGTGGTTTTCAACTGCAATGCAAAAACAAGATCAAGCTCTGTCAAGCTTCAAACATCCAATCCTCAATGGCATGGTATGGCCTTCTAGCTTGTTAATACTTAGTAGTATCTTATCTTCAATAACTATGCTTGATATTGATGTATCTTCACTGTATTCTGTATTGGTATTTATTTTATACTAATATGCAGAGATATTAGAGTTTGATGCAATGGAAGAACCACCATCGGTTTTAGATGTGGAAGTTTTTGATTTTGATGGTCCATTTGACCAGGATGTTTCACTTGGACATGCTGAGATCAATTTCCTAAAGCACACATCAACAGAGTTGGCAGACATTTGGGTCGTGCTCGAAGGAAAGCTTGCTCAATCTTCTCAGTCAAAGTTGCATTTGAGAATTTTCTTAGACAATAACAACGGAGTTGAAACAATCAAGGAATATTTGGAGAAGATGGAAAAAGAAGTGGGCAAAAAAGTAAGCATTAGGAATCTGACTCGCTCCTTTTCCCTTGTCTCATGGCCATGTACATGCATTCTTTACATATATCCTATGTTATGAAATTATGCAGTTCAATCAACTGATCATTTTTCTGTTTGTGTCATAGAACATTAAGAATTATTTATTGTACATGACCATAAATAGCTGAATCGCAGTTGAATCTTAGATCACCTCAAAGGAATTCCACATTCCAGAAATTGTTTGGGTTGCCTCCGGAAGAATTTCTCGTAAAAGATTTCACTTGTCACTTGAAGAGAAAAATGCCTTTACAGGTACTACATGTGATTGACATACTTAAAAGTTAAAACACAGTTTTTATTATATTGGCTGACTATATATGACATCAAATTAGAGCTTTGTTCAAATAATATGTGATGTTGAACTAATGTATAATAATTTACCTGGTGATGTTTATTTCAAGTAATGAGCTCCATAAACTAAATAAAGGATGCCTTTCTGCTGTAGGGTCGTATGTTTCTTTCAGCAAGAATTCTGGGGTTTTATGCCAATTTTTTTGGACATAAAACCAAATTTTTCTTCCTTTGGGAAGATATTGAAGAGATACAAGTGCTTCCTCCAACATTGGCAACAGTAGGAAGCCCTACATTGGTCATAATTCTTCGTAGAGGTCGAGGTCTTGATGCAAAGCATGGTGCAAAGACTCAAGATGAAGAAGGGAGACTTAGGTTTCATTTTCAATCATTTGTTTCATTTAGTGCTGCCTCCAGGTATGAGTCCGGCATGCTTGTATGGGCTGTTTTTGTTTTAAGATATGTAAAATGATTTTTGGGAGAGTGAATATTACATGTCAATTTTCATTACAAGTTTTGGAAAAATGAATAGTTAAAAAATATTCCAAGGAATGGTTGATTCCAGAAAATATAAAATAATCTTATTTGTTCTTCTTCTTATAGAAGGTGGGTATCTTGTATTTGTATGGCATGATATTTCAAGAAACATGATTCTTGGGTATATAATTTCATGCTCCAAAGCAAATGCCCCCTAAGCTTATCAAATAAGTTGATTCTACTTTTTCAATATTCAATTAACATCACATTTTGTCTCCATAAAAGAACGATAAAGGCCTTGTGGAGAACAAGAATACTGCACCCCTATCAGAAAGAACAAATTGATGAAGATCAAGAAGGCTTTGTAATTCCAGAAGACTCTGCATCTATCTTAGAGGATGAAGAAAAAATGTCCAGAATTTTCTCAGCAGAACTTCCAATCAAGGTAAAGCAATCAAGTACTTGTACCCCAATAAAACTAAAGATAGAATTAGCCTTTTTAATTTAATAAGTTGTGTTACTCTTGCTTAGATGAGATCAGTGATGGGAATCTTTGAAGGAGGAAACCTGGAGCATAAAATTATGCAGAGAACAGGATGCATGAACTATGAAACTACATCATGGGAATTGGTAAAACCTGATGTCTTTGAGAGGCGTGTTTCTTACCAATTCAATCGACACGTGTCAGTTTTTGGTGGTGAAGTCACGTGCACACAACAAAAATTTACAAATGCAAACACTGGAGGCTGGACACTGGTTGAAGTTATGGCTCTTCACGGTGTCCCATTTGCTGATCACTTCCATGTATGTTAAACTTGAAACTCAATCTTACTCTTTCTGTGATCAATTAGCTACATTAGCAAGGTAGTAATGTTAAGCAATTAACTCTAATACTCGATAAACTAGTTAATTAACCAGTAAAATATATATATATATATATATATATATGTCATCTAAGTATATATAGTTATTAAATTGTTTTTGTATTGGAATTGTTTATCAAATATTTCTCTTTCCAAATATTTCTCGTCTTATTAACATTAAGAAGTACAAAATAACAACAGAATCATTAAAAAGAAGTGAAATTCACAACAAAAATTGTGATTTTTTAATAAATTCTACCTGATAGTAAAGATGTATTGTTGATATTTTTCAATTAATTTAGTTGATCTTGTTCAATGGAAGGGATCTGATCTTCTATGTTTGCAGATTCATCTTAGGTATGAAATTGAGAAATCGTCTCCTGGTGACTGTGCTTGCAAGTGTGATGCTTACATTGGTATTATGTGGCTTAAGAGCTCTAAGTTTCAGCAGAGGATAAACCGGAACATAACAGCCAAGTTTAGCCTTCGGTTGAAAGAAATATTTGAACTGGTTCAGAAAGAGATTTTGTTAATGTCTCAGAACTCACATGGATAAGGATTATGTTAGGCTAATAAAATGTATTAGCAGGCAAAAGAAAAATGAGTTTTCGGCATAGCATTTAGCGTTCTGAAATTGTTCAAAGAGATAACAGTTCTTTGTCAAAAATTAAATTTAATCTTGTACCCCAAAGGAAAGAGCTGTGTGTAGAGAAAAAAAGTGTTAAATTTAACCTATAGTAATTTTTTGTGCGTTATCTTATCACGACTCATATTAGTTGCATTATACTTATTATTGGGTTTATGCTACATATGCAATTTTAGGTCTACTTTTGGCTCCGGTTTTTGTTACAAAATATTTCACAAGGAAAAGCACCTCTTTTTGATCCAGAAATTACTAAGATAATTGTCAGTAACATCTTTACTGTTTCCTGTTCTTTAAACTATGAGGAAGTTTGGCTTGAAGGAGGAAATTTGAGAAAAACGAGCATCATTAATTTCTTAAAAATTAAATTATTCACATATTTTAGGTAAGCTAGTGAAATAAAGTCATTTATTAAATTTGTTGTTGGTCCAAATAGATTTCAATTTGTATATTTTAAGTAAGATTTTAAATTCGAATGTTGTGAATCAAAAAATTATAATTGGAAAAGAATAAATTTATATGATTAAGCTATTTTTTAAGTGAAATAGTTGTTTAAAAATAAATCGGAAAAATAAGTTAAATTTGTAAACAATTCTTTTCTTCTGAAATTAAGCTGTTTTCTAAATATAAAAATTTGAGATTATGATTATTCTGCAATAACGTATTTTCTTCTCTCAATTATTTTTACACTTTTTACTATTTAAATTACCTATACTTTTTATTATTACATCCAAATAATATTAATTATTTTCAAATCAATTTTTAAGAAGTTTAAATTATAATTATAACTAATTATAATAAAAATCAATTATACAAATAATTAGTTATTAAAATAATTTATCTTTTTCAATTGCCATGAATATACCTCTGAAAAGTTTTATTTAAGAATTACTTGAAATTTTTTTTTTTTAAGAATTACCTGTAGATAAAATGAATGAACAATTGATAACAATATTTATATAATTAAATTAAGAGCAACAAAAACTCGTGTTCAATCTGCTAAATGGTGGCAATGCAGGCTATACAATCGTAAATGACAGATAGGAGAAAAGTTATGTAATGGAGTGAATCAGGAGAAAAGTTATGTAATGGAGTGAATCTTATTTAAATGTTAATTTGATTCAAGACTATTAAAATTTCAATTTAAATTTGATTCGTATTTACATTTTGGTAAGTAAAATTATTTTATTAATATTATAATTTATTGGCTAAATAATTAGAGTAAATTATAAGTCTTATTTAACATGTTTTAACTAATTAATAGGCATGACCAAGGAAGTTTCGTCCATAAAAATTAGATTGGTCCAAAAGAGAATTATAGGTATATTTAATTATCAAATGTCCTAAAAAATACATGGTTAGCTAAATAAAATGTAAATATCATGGTGTGTGGTAACTTGAAGAGTATGCTCAACTTCTTGTTTGACTTAAATACATGTAAATTCACTCGCGATTTCTTATTATCAAATGTATGACGATGATTATTTTGTTAAAACACTTTGGTTTATGAATTTTGGCAATTTCATTCTATGTTTTGGACTTTCGAGCAATGTGATGACGCTTTCAATTTTCTTTAGCCAATAATACAGGTAGGCGATGTAACATCCCAAAAATTTAAATATAGTTTAAGAGAGGTTTTTATAACAGAGAGAAATATAAAAATAATTAAAAATTCTGAATTTTTGAAATTACTGTGCAAATAGTAAATTACTGTAGTAAATAGTAAATTACTGTGTAAATAGTAATTTACTGTGTAAATAGTAATTTACTGTGTAAATAGTAATTTACTGTGCAAATAGTAAACTATTGTGCAAATAGTAAAATACTGTGCAAATAGTAAAATACTGTTCAAATAGTAAATTACTGTGCAAATAGTAAAAAATAAAATATTAATTAACGGGTTACACGAGTTTTTTTATATTCAAATTACTGTGCAAATAGTAAAAATTACTGTGCAAATAGTAACTTTTGAAATTCTATAAATAGGGCCTAGAATTTCAATTATAATCACAAATTCAAGAACATTCTTTCATTCTCTCAAAATCTCTTAGGAAGAAATCTCTTCAAGAGAGAAGTAAGTAGGTAGAGGAAGATAGGAAGCTAGGAGAAATTGGTAAGGGGAGCTATCCTTATCTTACTATTCTTTGTTGTTATTATCTTTATTTTATCTGATACTAAGGTGCTAAGAAAATTCTTAGTATGCTCTGTGGTTGCGGTTTTGTCCGATCTTCCACATCAGAACAGAATTATTCTTGTTGTTAGGAAAAGGGTGGTAGTGTGAAAGTGCATGTCTAGGAAAGTTCTGGCTAAGGAAAGACTTGGTACTTAAGTGTGTCCATTAGTGACCCACCTCTCTTTCCTAGGAACTTACTATTCACGGACTACGGTCACTTATACGTTACTGTTCACGTATACGGTACTGTTCACGTATACGGTACTGTTCACGTATACATTATTTTTGATGGGTGTTTTCTTGGTGTTTCTTGATTTCCTGGTTTCATAATGTTTATTAGTATTCTTGGTATTTAATGATTATAAATGATATTCTAGAAAGGGAGGTAAAATATTCATTCATGCATACATGCCTCAAAAGAGGTGGCCTCGGTTAGAGGGACAGATAATAAACTTAAAACGTGCGTGAGTGACCCGATGGACAGTGGGCTCACAAAGCGGATAATCGTATTATCTATTATGGTACCACATTGCATATTTTTGGAGTTGAGGTTGGAGCATTCATCATATAGAAATTTCATTTAAGTCATAATTCATCCTTTATTGATTTGATTATGACGTGTATCATATTGATATTTTTATATGATATGTATTTTTATTAAGATATTGGAACTTACCCTTGCGTGTTTGTGTCTGTGGTTTGACACCTGTGATGATCTCGGATAATGTCCGGGGGAGCAGATTGACAGGATTGAGAAGATTGTCACTGTTTGCTCTGGTTGTTACTACTATCTGGTTGTGAAGATGCTTGCTATGTAGAAGGGTTGGGTAAATGTTTTAAGGTAGTAGAAAGGTATTTATGTAAAATAATAATATGACATAGTTATGCAATCAAGTTGTAATGAACTTTAAATTTTATGAAATAAAAGTATTGTTTCCTAAATTTCTCTTTTATTTACTACAAATTACTAATTAAAATACAAGTAACATAAGTAATTATAACGGGGCGTTACAGGCGATACATACTTATATAGGAGATATCACAGAATACTATTAATAGCAACAACATAAGATGAGAATGAAAACATTTTACCTCTTGCATTTGTTGTTGTTGAATGTGAGACTTTACTTGCTTGGTTATGGTTTCTATCTCATTTATGTTTACACATCAAAGATAAATCAGAGATATGTCTAATCTATTATCGACATCAGAGTATCAAGTTAGTGATTGGTAATGAAGTAATTGAATAGAATCGACCACATGCTTACCATGTCTATTGCATCAGACACATTACTAATAATTTTAACCATCGATTTAAGAACGTTGGTGAAGTTAGTAAGTATTCCATTATTATTATTTTATTGTGTTTGATGGTAATAACGTTTTCATTCCCCTCCATCAATAAAATGAGTAACTACTTGTATTTTTTATCTTTTTTTCGTAAGCTTTGCTCCGAGCACACATTTTTTTATAGGAATCTTGAATAATTATGTGAATTGAGTCCTGCGATTGCAACATGAATTTAAGGAATTTCTAAAGAAAAATCGAGTATGACATACGATAAGGAAGGACATCGACATGGACATATGATTACAAATCTTTGTGAGTGTATAAATAAAGTTTTAAAAAGTTGTAGAAATCTTTCAATTGCAACTTTGGTCAAGTCAACGTACAATCGTCGTTGTCGTGAGTATTTTGTGGAACAAGGTCGCCGGATCAAGAGTTAAAAAATGGTCATATTTATTGTTAAAAAATAATGCAAATTATACAGAAAAATCAAGAACAAGCATGTCCCCACATTGTTTGTCTTAATAGAAATTTATTAATGATGACAATTATAATAATACATTTAAATACTTGTGTCCAAGTGGTGTCTGGTCAAGATGTTGAGTGATGACGCATGGTGCTAAGCAAGTAAGTCATTCACATGCCTTTAACTACACCAACATTGTCATGCTATTAATTGAAATTACATCCATGTTTGTGGCATTACATAATTCTCGGTATATATACCCCAGCACAACACTACCCTTGGCATAATTTTTTTGCTACCGTCAAATCCACCTAAAGTTGGAGATATCTTAATGACACTTGGAAAGGGTTTTTGTTCACAAGCATTACTCCTCCAATAAAGCACAAAATCTATACACATATAAATCGTCATAATGCCTCGACGTCCCTATAAAAGAAGTCACATCATCAAAATGATATGTCAGCCAACTCAATTTGATGTACGACACCTTTAATTCTTGTTGTGTTAGCCTAACACCCAATAAACCCTTCGCAAGATCAGCCCACTCTCCTCGTGTGAGACTAATGATGGGATTATCATCAACTGGTAAACCTACCAACAGAGCAACATTCTCCAGAGTAATAGTACACTCCCCACACCAAGAGTCCACCTCTCAATGAATGCATGTAGCAAACCTGCATCAACCTTCATATAAACAAGCTTGCACATTCAATAAAACCCGGCCTCATGGAGGAGCTCAACAATGACATACAGAATAATTTGTTATCCAATATATGTGAGAACAACTCATCCGATGTACAATTTATGAAACTCTCCATTGTTCCACACATGCTCGAATACATGATATTTTTACATCCACGAGAGATTACTCTCGATAGGGCTTGACTCAATCCTCTGGCTATTAATGAAGATGATAATGCCATTATAAGTTGTCAAACCTGACATTTAATAAAATAAATCAATCATTCTTATTAAACAAAATTATTCAAATTAACAACCTACAAAGTCTATTAAATGGGTTCCAAACATTAACAAAATTAGTTTTTTATTAATATAATAAATTTCCTATACTAACAAAATTATTTAACATAAAAATATTAACAATAAACAATTTATTTGTAATTTTCGTAACCTAAAACCTATTACATAACAATAAATATATTTACTAATCATTTTTTCCATTTGAAAATTAATAATAAAATATTTAACTACTTATTTCTATATTTACTATTTTTTTATACAAAGTGAACACAAATTTTAAAATTTTAAAATATTTCTAAACTAGTCCCAATAAATTAATATACTAATAATATTAAAATTATAACAACCTACAAAGCCTATTAAATAGGTTTTTACCATTAAAAAAATTATTTTTTTCAGACAAATGAATTTCCTACTCTAACAAAATTATTTCTATTATTATTATTAATTATTTTAAATAGATTTCCTACACTAATAAAAAAATTTCTTTTATCATTATTAACTACTACTAATAGTTTTCTATATTAACAAAACTAATAACTAAAAAAATTAAAATAAAACACTAATAAATACATACAAATATTATGAAAGTGAAACAAAGATTGATAATTAAAGACTCTACGGATGAAAAGAGAGTGACTCCGCACTTACAAATAAAAGCAGAATGACTCTTCAACTGTAAGTGAAAAGAGACTGATTCTACAAGTGAAAAGATAGTGAAAGTAAGGGAAAGTTAAAGGTAAGAAAGAAGTTGAAAAGGAGAGATACACCGAGTATAAGAAAGGAGACAAAAAATAGGGAATATAATGTTGAGAAAAGAAAAAGACAAGAGTTTAAAAAAATTTATCAATGTCCACTTTTATAAGAGGGATTACAATCACATTGGAGACACTACACCATTTGCACCTTCAACCTGATTAGACCACTTGGCTCAATCAGGTTGAAGGCGCCCTAAGATAGGGCGCATGAAAACAAGGCAGGATGAAAGTACTATATAGAGCAGAGTGTGAATAGAGGTTGAAATTGAAGGCCCTCCAACCGGGTCTATGTTATCAGTACAAATACATTCGGTCCCACCTGCGTCTACATCCAACCATGTCATAACATATTAATCAATTACGTTGAATGTGTTTATGACACCTTCATTTTGATTGACCACGTGTTAACTCCTTAGCGAAGACATTTCTAACATGGTGTTTTCACTTTTGAACATGCCCTAGAGTTGGGACCAAATAAACCCTTTCTGATAACTAGATTGTAAGTAGAGTTTATCAGAATTGTCTAGTTACTCTTACTAGTAGGACACCCAAATATATGGTCACAGTTAATACACTCGTATGCCCCAACATCATGCAGATTTATATGATAAATTTATTACACCATCGATCGACTTATGAGACATTACATAAGAAAGCAAAAACAGACCCAGATAATTTGTTATCAAACTCACATTAGAAACAAGTCAAAACCTAAAGAAACCACCTAAAATTCAATTATACATGTAATTAATTATTAAAATAATTTATCTTTTTCAATTATCATGAATACACCTCTAAAACATTTTTTTTTTTTAAGAATTACTTATAGATAAAGTGAATGAATAACTCATAACAATGTTTACCAAAACAATATAATTAAATCAAGAGTTGCAAAACCAGCATTCAGATTTGCCAACTGGTGGCAATTCCCTTATAACACATGATGGTTTTTGGTATTTGGGCAACACACATTAAATAACATTAATTCAATTCTACCTGTTCATAGGACTAGGACACCCCAAATATAGGGTCACAGATAATACACTCCTCATATGCCGTAATAACATGCAAATTTGTATGATAAATTCATTGCACCAATTGATCGACAGACATACGACACACTACATAGGAAAGCAAAGACACTGTAGAAACAAGTCAAAACCCAAAGAAACCACCTATTTTAAGGTCGAGGACAGCACCAAATATCACACAATACAAGTATTTGGATAACTGTTCAAGTTTATGATAAATGGGGTTCCTAGTTTGTCAAGTAAAAATGCCTTGAAACAATTCTACTAAATATAATTAATATAATATTTTTTTAATACATTTTAAGATAACTATAATTATATTTATCAAATTTGAACCCCTCTTAGAACTTGGGTCACTAGAAATGAATGAAGTCACCATACTTGATAATTTCTTAAATTTCACTGTACTTGCAAGTTGCAACTATTACCACCACCCTAATGTCACAATCAAAAATCTCTTTCTAGTAACTAGACAAACAAAAATATCAAAGGTGATATTATCAACTTTTGATTCCAATTTATCACAAGACAGAATTCCCAACTCGTCTGTTTCACGCCATGGATCCAAACCCTGGAAACTTTCCGCTCCTTTCCTACATCATGTCGCGCCTCCCTACACTCACTCAACGCTCCACCTCCGATTCCGAAAATTCCGACATCGAGCAGCCCAAAATCGTGGACCAAATGCCATACCTGGCGGACCCGGACCTTGTGGCCTCGATGGGCCGGGCCGTGTCGCAGGTAGCCCAGGCCCGATCGGTCCTCAACCTCATCGGGAAACGCCCCACGCACGAGGAGGTGGACAATGCCCGGGCAAAGCTGGCCGAGATCGAGGCCCAGCTCTCCCACGACCTGGAAGAAATTGTCCTGGAGGCCCGGCCCGCTGAGTTAGAGATCCACGGGTGGCGGGCCCAGCAGGCGGAGAAGGAGAGAGAGAAGAGAGAGTGGGCGGACAAAGAGAAACACGTGTGGAAATCGGTTGTGCAGTTGGACGAGATGCACGAGGCTTACGAGAAGCTTCTCAAAGACGCTGAAAAACGGTTGGTTAAAATGTATGAGTCCAAGGAAGACGGTAACGGTGACGGTAACGGTAACGGCGGTGAGGAAGTGAATGAAGAGATTGTGGGGATTCTGCAAGAAGCTTATGGAAGAGGAATGGAACGAGTCAATCTCTCTGGACGACAATTGAAACTCTTGCCTGAAGCGTTTGGTCGAATTCCTGGTTTGGTCTTGCTCGATCTTTCAGCAAATCAACTCTCGGTATTCCTCTTTTTTTTTTTTTTTTTTTTTTTTTTTTTACTACTTTTTTTTCCAAAAATAGTAGACATTATTTTATTAATTTTTATCTTTTATAAATTAAATTGTTCGATTAGCTTATAGGAGAAAATTATTAAACTTATGAATATGCTAATTTTAGATTAGCTTATAGGAGAAAATTATTTCATTTATTGTTTCATATGTATACTGATATATGCTGTGCATTGCAATAGGCGATTCCTGATTCAATAGCTGGATTGCAAAACCTTGAGGAGCTTAATCTCTCTTCAAATCTTTTGGAATCGCTGCCAGATTCAATTGGATTGTTACAGAAGTTGAAATTGCTCAATGTCTCTGGAAACAAGCTCACTGCCCTTCCTGATCCTATCTGTCAGTGCAGGTGAGTGAGAAATTCGTAAGAGCAATAATTTTTATATTGTTGTTATGGTCACCAATTCGGGTAATGACTTTCTTGTGATTTGTGATCCCTGCGAAATTCATTTTGAATGCAAGAACAAAATTTGGATTTTTAAATCTTTCTTAGTGGGTCCTTGCTTTAAGAACATCAGTACAACGCTAATTTTCACTTCAATAGTAGAACTCAACCTTAGTTCTGAATGTATTTTTAGTGGGTTCCATTCTTTTTCTCCACTTGCACAAGGATTCTGTTAGGATACATGGAGAAAGAGAGTTTAGAATATTAATTAGTTAGAAGTTTAATTGATTTAAACAGGGAAAGGTTAGCAGGATAGAAGTTTAATTGATTTATCATTTTGTAAACTGAGCATTAGTTTTTTGTGAAAGAAGCAATCCTATGTGAAGAGAAAACTCTTTTGAGGAGAGCTTTCTCTTCTATACCTTGATTTTTTCATCCTATTTAATAAAATCTCTCTTTACTACCTTACTTCAATTCTGGGTTTATAACAGATTCCCGTTTTGATTTGCAAATTGTTTTCTTGGTATAAAAATGTTTAGGTGAGTCCATCAGTAACTTTGGATATAGTTGCTTATATAAGCAATTTCTACAATATGTGATGTTCTATCATTTTATTCCTATGTCTTGCACCCCTTTAAGTCCATATTAAGTGTTCAAACATTGTAAAGTATCTCACTGAGAATTCCATTTTCTGTTTATGCATATATCATCTCATTTTGTTAACCTTGACAGGAAATCATTTTCAAGTCATTTAGGATTTGTTTGAATTTGAACTATAAATGCTTCAATTATGATTGATTGAACGCCTGTTATATTGAAAGATCAGGTCATTGGTGGAGTTGGATGTAAGCTTTAACAATCTATCGTACTTGCCAACAAACATTGGATATGAATTACCGAACTTGCAGAAGCTTATGATTCAGTTAAACAAGATTCGATCTTTTCCTTCATCTCTCTGTGAGTTGAAGTCCTTGCGCTATTTGGATGCTCACTTTAATGAGCTACATGGGCTTCCCATTGCAATTGGGAGACTGACTAGTCTTGAAGTTCTCAACTTGAGCAGTAACTTCAGTGACCTCAAAGAACTTCCTGAGACATTTGGTGATTTGACTAACCTCAGGGAACTGGATCTCAGCAATAATCAGATTCATGCACTTCCTGATACATTTGGTCGCCTTGATAACTTGACCAAGCTAAACTTGGAACAGAATCCTCTTGAATTGCCACCAGTGGAGATTGTAAATCAAGGGGTTGAAGCCATAAAGACTTTTATGGCCAAGAGGTGGCTTGATATATTGTTGGAGGAAGAAAGGAAAAGCAACCAAGAAATGCAAGAACAAGAACAGGGTAGTTGGTTGACACGAAGCACCTCCTGGTTGAAGAATGTTTCTGGAAATGTACTTGGGTATATTGGAACCACCGTTGGATCTCCTATGACACCAAAATCTCCCAGAGATGCATATCTTGATCAGCAGCTCTGAGGTGATATCCGACCCATTGGAACTGTTTAACTTGTATTTTAGAGAAATAATGTAGATACTACGTGCAGTGTGCTGTTAAGCAACAATTCCCTGCTATTCTCTCTTTTGGTTCTCTGCCCCACCCAAAATAGCGTGGGTTGCTTTGCTAACGGATATTTTTGTTTTGCTTAGGCAACATCCGGATGAGAAATGTTAGGAATATACAAACACTTTCTTTTCCACGCTCTTTTGTATTAGTTGAAATCAATATAGATTTTATCTGAAATTTGTGAGAATTACATGAATTTGAACTATAAACATTTTTGAAAGATATGGTACTCCGGTTTGAATTGATAGAAAGAGATGAAATAAAGTGAAAATGAAATGATGTGATATTTAGATTCCATTTCTTTTGGTAAAGGCGAAGTTTTAAAAGCCAAGTGAGATTAGGCAATAGATACAAAATTATTTAAGAATTTACACTAATTTAGGCAATAGATACATTTACCTCTTAACAGTGAAAATGAAATGATGTGATATTTAGATTCCATTTCTCTTGGTAAAGGCGAAGCTTTAAAAGCCAAGTGAGATTTAGGCAATGGATACAAAATTATTTAAGAATTTATACTAATTTAGGCAATAGATACATTTACCTCTTAATATATATATATATATATATATATATATATATATATATATATATATATATATATATATATATATATATATATATATATTCCAATTTTTCTTTTGGAAATAAGATAAAAGTTATAATTATGATTCTTTAAACTTGTTAACTTCTGTTTATAGAAAATAAATAGATATAAGTTAGAAAATGTTTATAGAATTTACTAACTAAATCTTAACAAATTTTTATCCACCAATTTTTTGTTTTTGGAGGAAGTTGACAAGTTATATCTATGATTGTCTTGATATTGATATATATATATATATATATATATATATATATATATATATATATATATGAGGAAATCACTTATTCTAAAAAAAATTGAGAGATTTACTTTTTATCTTAATTATTTATTTTCTCTTAATCTATTAATTGTAATAAATGGTTATTTTTAACCTTTAGATTAACAGAAAATAAATTACTAAGACGAAGAAAAAGATTTTTAAAGTATTCTCTTTTAGAGTATCTTTTTCCCTTCTCTCTTTTGGAGTTAGTTTCCTCACAGGTTCTTTTGGCAACTCAGTAGGTGCAGTGCTATTTACTCATTCATGATCTCTCTCCTTCTGTGTACCCAAAGCAAATCTGTGTGGAATTGTTGCAGTTGGTGATGCCACAAAAGTCTATCCAGTCCCATTATTTGACTAAAATTTATCACCAAAGCCACGTCCTCGAGTCTAGTGATAACTACTCTGGCTAATTGTGTTTCCAAAATGCACAATCTGTTCTAAATTTATATTGTCAGCCTTAGGTTGCAGCTTGTGCAAGCACAAAAAATATTTGCATAAGGAACCTGTCAATGATCAGGGAATGGTTCCGTGGTTTTCATCACAGCATGTATGGAATTGAAGTACCAATGGTCAAGGATAAAGTTTAGTTGAATTCCAAATGAGTTTTCACTATCTTTCACCTTCAGATGAACCAAAAATCAAATAAGACCAAGATAATTTTGTTTACAAATTCTCTTAGTTTTATCTCCCTATCTTAAGTTAAAAAAAAAAAGTAAATATACATTACTTCCGATGATAATAATTCGTATCAATACTATAGCTATTCAAAAGAAAAAAACAGTAAATGTCCAGTACATATCACATTATATTTGCCTATATTTTACTTGTCACACTAAGGAACAAGAGCTCCCCTGCCACTCATTGACCTTGTAACATACAAAACATCTTTTATAAATGCATCTAGGTTCATACTGGAGGATCCACCTTCTGCAACTGCTCGGTCACACATGCCCTTAAGTTCTAGGGCCCTGTCTCGGATTTCTTTACCTTTTCGACTTCCATTATCCATAAACTCTCGTATCACTTTCAATATTTCTTCTTGTGTTACTAACTGTCCACTTCCCAACTCTGATCTTTTTAACTCCCACCCATTCTTCCACTCCTCCAAAATTTGCCTACTATTTGGGACTTGGTCAAGGAAAAGAGGGAATGTGAGCATTGGAATACCAGCAAAAATAGCTTCTAGAGTGGAATTCCACCCACAATGGCTCCAAAACCCACCTACAGAAGGATGTGACAAGACCTTCAATTGGTCACACCAAGGCACTACTAAACCCTTATCCCCACATTTCTCTTTTAACCAGGAAACTTCTCCACGAACCACCCATAAGTAACAAACACCACTCGTGTTTAAAGCTGAAACAATTTCATTCATTTGGGCACAAGATACAGAAAGGAAACTACCAAGAGAAATGTACAACACTGACATAGTTGGCTGAGAATCTAACCAATTCAAGTAATCAACGGTGTAATCCTTATTTGCAACTAAATGACTTGTTTCGGGTTTGAAGTAAGGAAATGCAATGGGATAAATTGGAAGGTTGAACATATTTCTCAAAGAATCAATTACTTCAGCTTCCAACTCTTGAACAGTATTAACTATAAGACTATCTGCTTTGGACACTGTTGAAATGCATTCCAACTCAATCTGCATAAACCTCAAGTCATTTTCTCGAAGAACTATTCGAAGATCAGCTAATTGTGCCGAGGAAATTCCTGGTATATGCTCTTCACAATCATCTACACCATTGAAAACCACAAAATTCAAACACTTTAACAATAATAATGCGTTGTATATTATCTGCTTCAATTCGACTAACATTGCTAAAAGAAAAAAAAAAACATACACTTGAAGAAAGGATTTTAGACTTTGAAAACAAAATTATTAAAATTATCAAAATTATTTTGGTTTACTATTTTCTGTTTTTCCAGAGATAAAAGTTGATATTTTTTAAGATATTTTGTAAAAATATTTTTAGAATGGGATAATAACAAAGAAACACGGTTGTCCTATTTTCATAATTGTTCTGGTAATATTATCAAAAATAAAAACAAAAACAATTCTTCAAATCATTATAAAAACAATTAATTAGTTTTCTTACAAGATATTTATAAAAAACAAATCTTCACTAATAAAAAAAATTATACATATAATTGTAGTAAACTTAGAAACTTTAATTACCTAAAAGATCATCCTTCAAAGAGTGGTTACGAACCAAGCTTTCTAGTCGATGTAAGCTGAGGAAAAAGGAAGCCGACATGGTCCAAAGCAACGCCACCGGAATATTTCTGCGGCGAGCAACGGTGACCGGAAAGTGCAACTCAACGTCGGCAATGAGGGCGGTGACGGGAGGGTGAAAGCTGCGGAGGAGGTGGTCAAAGGGAGCTTCCATATTGGTAACGACGGCTTTGAAGAAAGCAGGGATATCAGAGGATATGTGAGAATTGGGAGGAATAACATTGGGGATGGTGGCGAAACGAACGTTGCTCGGCTTCGGCTCCGAGCCGATTAAGCCGAGCCACTCTTGTGTAACGACCAAGGTTATTTTGAAGAGACTAGTTTCCGTTTCAGTTGTTGAAGATGTTGCGAGTTGCTTGCAGAGGTTCATCATGGAATTGACGTGTCCTCGACTTGGGAATGGTATGGCCACCACGTGTCCTCTTGATGTAAGAGATTCTGCAATTTGAATTTCCATGTTTATCACACTCACAATGATGCTTAGCTTTGATTCTTATTCTGCGTTTTTAAGTCATGTCTTTAGGTTCTCATTAATAGCTGCTTTGGTCCCCACTTTAATAAATCATCAATTTCCTAAACAATTATTTTGTGATAAAATATCTAGTTGGATAACTACAATTGAATGTTACTTTGCAATGTAGACCTATATAATTTTTTTTAGGCAGGTCTCTGTACAAACATGTGAAAACTCGTGTTTCTTCGTTCAACTACTATTTGTTCATTAGAGAAAACAAAAGTATGTTTTGTGAGGACACATTTTCGTTGTCAAGCATTTTGCTGCCTTTGTACTTTCTTGGTCACTGCCTCGTGGAAAGAATATTTATTAAAGTAATTTTCAATTATATAAATAAAAATTGAGAAATTTTCGGTTGACAACACTAATACATAATCAATAACTATTCATAAAATAAGAAGAAAAGAGAAAAAAAAGAGAAAAAATTATGAGTTAGTTAGTTGGTTGATTACATGTTGTAGTCATTTATCAAATATTTCTTATGAAATTTTCTTAGAAAATATTCTTGATTGAGGGTTTTCAATTGATTAAACTCTTCAATCTTTTTGGTCTTTAATATGAATGAGCGCTTATATACCTGCACAAACACTATAGAGTTAGGATCGAGTTCAATGTAATTTTAAGTATTTAAAGAAGAAATTTTTTTTATTTATTTGTAGGTTTAAGCTCCCTTTTAGGTTGGTATCACCATGCTTATTTTATTTAGGGATAATCACATTTTATTAGCAGCATAATCATAAGACTTAATCTCTAATTCATCTGGCCAAGGAACTTCATAGGCATTATTAGTCTTGGCCATTCTACCTTAAGTTTGTCCTTTAGAAGGTCAGTGGTGCTTGTGGCCTCGTCCTCTCCGACTTCGACCCCTAGGATTGGTTTGGATACGAGATCAGTTGGTTCTATTACGAGTTGATGATGTTCATGGGACCAGTCGATTTCAGATTATATCCAATACAAGAACATTAGAAAATTAAATTCAATATCTGTAGTATACAACGAATTAGGAATTATCTAACAACTTAGCTATCTAAATCTATTGAAAAAAATAGCATATTCTATTAAGTAGATTGTTTAAAATATGCCAAGAAACAAAATCATGCATAGTTATATTGAACGAATTGTGGAAGTGGTGGGATAAACATTACTCTTAAAAGAATGGTATCTGTTTGTTGTATGGGGTTGAAGAATCCGATTGACAACGTTGTATTAGCGTAAATAAATATTTTACGCACAACTCTAACACGTAAATAATTAGACAATAATTTATAAAATCTAACATGTAAATAAATTTAATATATAAATAATCAGACAATAATTTATAAAATTTAATATGTAAATAATCAGACAATAATTTATAAAATGTTAAAAAAAAAAGAAAAATTAATAAAATAATACATAAATATTTACTAGATGATTGATTGTATAACATCACTCGTGAATATATATCGTATACTTATGTTTTCATTAAAAATTGAATAGGATGTGATTTGAGATATTCATTATTTGATTTATTAAAAGCATAAGATTTTCATGCATGAGCACCTAACCCAATAAATATTATTACATAAATGTTAATTAAAAGTCTAATCCAAATTAATTAAATCAATTTATATTACAAGAATTATCTCCTATTTATATATACTAAGTTAATTGTATTATTTATTAATACAGAATTCCAACAATTATAAGAATAATTTCTCATCAATATAATATATTTATCAACTAAAAATGATTTAACATGTATAAATATCATATAGTAACAAATGATACCTCTTATGTTGCAGTGCACTGCATTAATCAACGTTGAGAATAGAAGAAAGAATCAACATAGATGAAAGATTGAGAAGTGAGAGCGTAAAAAGTAGAAGGCAAAAGTTAAAAAAAAAAAAAAAAAAAAAAAAAAAAAAAAAAAAGGAAAAAAAAGAGTGCACTAATATTTACTCCCTCGAAGATGGGTTCAATACGGCTTTTCTAGTTCGATAGGCAAGAGATGATGGTTGGTCCTTTTCTCGAACTAAGAAAATGTGGAACCTAACTTATAAAGTTATAAATTTTGTCATCATGTTAATGTTAGCCTAATAATTAACACGTTATTGATATTTATTGTGATTAGAATGAATCAATTCATTAAAAAAATGTGGTTTTTTCATTTTTAAAAAAATGAAACTATAAATGAGGTTATTGTTTTCTCACACATTTTACACTAGAATTTTAAATAATAAATTTGGTGGAGATTGATTTCGTAAAATTTGATAAATTTCTTTTATTGGATTCGTAAAGAAAGAAAATAGTGAAACCTCCATAAATCATATAAGCATATTGTTAACAA
Organism: Hylodesmum podocarpum; assembly: GCA_026586105.1. Classification (NCBI taxonomy): domain Eukaryota; kingdom Viridiplantae; phylum Streptophyta; class Magnoliopsida; order Fabales; family Fabaceae; genus Hylodesmum; species Hylodesmum podocarpum. Next base: position 1,605,555 of record JALJEV010000549.1, on the reverse strand, counting down.
TTAATTACATCTAAGAGAATAAAGAATAACAAATTTGTAATTTAGGAGGATTTTATACCAATTTTTATAAATATAAAGTTTGATAATTCGCCGAAATATTAAAATTAATTAAGTCTAATTAATTCTAGAGAAATTAAGAAATCAGAAAGGAGAGGCCCATTGTTTTTGGGCCGATTCTTACATAGTCAAATAATGGACCGTGGCGACAAACAAGCTGGTCATTGAAATGAATTCTATGTGTATTTTTCTGTTTCTTCTATTTACATATACAATAAATTGCTTAGATAAAGTACTCAAAATTAAAAGTTTTAAATATATCAATTTATACATTTATTTTATTTTTATTTTTATTTTTTAAATATGTTTTTCAACCAAATCAATATATATAGTTTTTTTTTTTTTTACAAATATATTGTTTAGTTGGACTAGAATCTCAAGATAAATAATTTTGAATAAACATTAATGTTTTTTAAAATTTTTAATTATGCACGTGATGAAAAATCAACCCCTAGATTCCCATGTATATTGTTCGAGAAAAATATATTTGGACACTTAAATGCTAGTAGCCAGAGATGTTTATGGGATAATTTGATTCAGATTTAGGACAAACTAAAATTGGTTCAGATTTAGTTAAAATTTTTATAATTTAACCTAACTGTGATTAGGTTAGATTTGTTCAGTTCTATTGGATATGCAATAAAAACCTAATCAAAATTATTTGAAAAAAAAAACATTATTCTTATAAACTTTTTTTTAGCATAATCTTATTATAAAAATCAAGGGGTTAAGGATTTAAAGTCAGCAAAAGGGTTAGGATGAGAAACAAAACCTTTAGCATGGAAATATGATTTGAACTAACCAACAATCACACACAACAAACTAACAAGGTAGGCATATGAATCATGCAAAGAAGGAAAGTTGGAAACATTTAGAAGGAAATAAATCATCTTAGTCAAGTTAAAAATAACTGAAAATAATATATAATTATTTAAATAATTTTATGTATAATATTTAGTTTGTTGTTTAAATTACTTTAGACTTGAAAAGTATTTACCCAGGACCTAAAACGACTATTATTGGATTTTCATTAACTCAACGTGGAATGAACCTGGATAAAGTAAAAAATTTAATTCAATTTAATCGATTCGGTTTGAACGATAGAGTTTATTGGATTAGTTCTATCTAATGAATAATCCTACTAGTAGACACCCGATTCCAAGGACAAAAAGAAAAAATAGATTTGATAGAAGATACAGTATAATAGGACGAGAGAAAAATAAAAAATATTGATGAAATGTTTAAAATGAAATGATATTCAAATATCATTTTTATATTTTTTTTATATACTATAATAATTTAGTTAAATGATTCTTAAGTTTGATTATTTATTCTAAATTTGCAGGGTAGATGAGTGATATGCATAACTCACATATAATATAGATGTGATTCTTTTACATACATTTAAATTTTTAACTCAACCATTTAACTCTGGTATTAAACTTATTGATCACAGGTAAATAAATTGCAAATGAATTTTTTTAAAAGAAAAAACATAATTTTAGTACTTTAATAAAATTAAATGTAAAAAAAATAGAATTTTAGAACAAAAACTGAATAAAAGTGATATTTAGTTTAATCTTTTTTTCTTTTACTTTAAACAATGGTTATCTCTTTTTTATTTACTATGGTTGTCTCTTTGTAATATTTGTATTGCTTTTTTTATTTTTCTTTTATTTTTAATATAACTTTCATAATAAGTACGATATTTAATAATTGTTTTTAAAAAATATTTTAAAATTTGGTTAAATTTTAGACTTTTAAAATTTAATTTTTCTTTTATCTTTTTATCGTAGGTGTAGACCAGCCTGTTTAATCTATAGGATTTATAAAATGAGTTTGTTAAAAAATGTGGGATAAAAGACAAATTATACAGATTAAAAATTTTACATGCAATCAGCTTACACTTACGATATGCTCCCAAACTTTTTTAACTTAGATTCTTTGCAATTCAACCAACCAAGTGGAGAAGAAAGAATTGATCATCTAAATTCAACTAATATTGATTTTGTATTTTATGTCAAACATCTCACATCGTTTAACCTTTCATGATATAATTTTAGAGTGTATCATAATATTATTGGCAGATGTTAGACACCCGTCATCAAACTGATATTGAATCACTCGTTTGAATAGTCTCTACGCTCGAGAAGTTTAATCCTCTTGGCGGCGTAAGGAAATATGTTAAAAATCTCACATTGCCAAAAGATATAAACTATTGCATATATAAGTGGGGAGTCATCCTCACCTTACAAGCTAATTTTATAAGATTGAATTAAACTCATAATCTAAAATGTATAAATCGATATAATCTTTTCATCAATATAATATTTACAATCCGGGACATCAATTATTAAATGTCAGTTTATGATATTATGTTATGCCAAAGAGGGTGTAGAAGAAAGTGACTAATTCAACAAGCAAATTGGAGTTGCCAACTTGGTATCTTGGTGGACAAAACCTGCTAAGTTTCAAAATTTTACCCACCCAATAGTACCTCTTTGATGGTTCTACATGACTAAATAATTTAAATCTAACCTTTGATGTAAAATCCCCTCCAATCTGAAGGCTCATAGTTTCCAATGCACTCGTGTACTTATTCTTAAGTGGTGCATGGCATTGTTGTCCTTGAATTAGAGTCACATTTGGAAGAACACCCAAGTTGGTCCCTAATAAATTTTTTCAATGTCCACTTCCTTGTGCTTATTGTACATATGATAAGTAGTTAGGAGTTAGGACCATTAACCCACGAGTGCTTAGAAAAAATCCAAATATATGGCCAAAATGTCTGTAGGAAACATTATGTATTGTTTGGTCTCTACTAGAAAATTACCAAACTTTTAGCAGGTGAAGATTCAAGTTTATTATTATAAACACTTGAATACATGAATGATGCGGGACAACACTTGATTTGAACAATACTTGTTAAATCCAATTGATCTTATCTTTGTACAATTTGGCTCATCTTTCTATTAAGGGTATATTGGTGTAAGTCAATTTTTTTTTTTTTTTTTGGAAGGCTGAATTTTACTTGAAAATTTATATAAATTTAACCATCCTTTCCACTTTTTAAAGGATTTAATAGGTTAATTATTAGTTAGGCTGAATTTTAGGATAAAAATTCCGAGTAAGTTCAAAACTATCATTTATAATGGTGTGTATTTTGAGTTTTTTATCATTTGATTTTGAGTTAAATTAAAAGTCATTTTATTTAAATTGGGTGCAATCTAAAGAGTGATTTTCTATATAGACTACTTCTATATCAATTTGATAATCAATATAAAAAATCTATTTTAATCAAAAGTGTTTTAATCAAAAGTATTTTGAGTTTTTTATACCATATATGTAGCTAGCATGTTTTCGTAAGGCTCTCTCCCTGAATGAACTAATTACAAAGAGTATAGCTAGCAGTTCCTCTTTCCCGGTCAAAGAGGGTATCTTAATCAAGTTTTTCACATTTTAAATTTCAATTTTTAGTTTTTTTTTTCTAAATTTTTTTATCCATTTTTATTTTATATTTATTTTAAAAAAAAATTTAGTCTATACTTATATTAAACTATGAAATGTTTTCAAAGTGTTAAGTGATTCTTTCATGCGTGATTATGTTAACATTTAATATTTATAATCTAATAATAAGAATTACAAATGTGAAAGATTAAAAATTGACAAATTTTTTAAAAGAAATTGAAACCCACAAAAATGAAACAGTTGAAAAATGAAAAACTTAATAATTTAATTATTTATTTAATGTAATATTAAATAATTGTACATTAGTTGAGAAATTAAAAAATGTAAAATTTAATTTTTGTTTAAATTCACCTCTACAGTAAAGATGGAAGATTGTTAAAGGAAAAAAAATCAATCACCATTTGGGGTGTGAATTGAACAATTTAAATTTTAAAGGATAAAAAATTAGTAAAATAATTTTTAAAAATATAATATATTTAGTATTTTAATTTATAAAAAAAATTATTATCATTTTAATTCATAAATTATATCATTCATTATCAATTAACACCTAATTTAAAAGATTAAAATAAGAGTATGTAATTAAATTTAATAATTAAATTGAGAATAAATAATTATATATAAATAATAAAATTTCAGTCAATATCTTGTAATAAATAAATAATAAATATTTTATATTTTAAAATTATTTCATTATTTTTAATTTTTTTTAAATTAAAAATCTCCCTCCATTAATGCGTGATTTGGGGTCAATGCATATGATTGAGAACGTGATTACTAAGTATAAAGACTTAGATTACATTGGTCTACTAAGATGTTAATGTCATGCCATTCATGAAATTCGGGGTAAATACAAATCCACTTGACTGGACTTGAAGTATGGATGGTTATAATAACTTCTCAATTTTTGGATTAATTAAAGAAAATTGAAAAAAAAATAAAAATAAAAATAATGAGGTGGAATGAGATATAGTAAAATAAATTATTGGTTAAATATTTTTATAATGAACTCTCGTCCTATTATTTGAATAAAAAGTAGAATAAATTATAAAATTTTATTGTTTTGTTATATATATCTTAAAGATTTAATATTCTATTTTTATATTTTTAATAAGATGAATATGTGATCTCTGTAATCGGTGTCTCCTTTCTCCTTTAATAGAAAAAAGTGTAAAATTTTTTCAAATCGTAAATTTCAATTCTAATATAAAAGCAAGAGACAATACTAAAAAGAAAGTGTGGGAGAGAATTTTGGCTTTATTAAGATAACGATACATTTTATTCTCTAATAATATTTAAAATCGTGTTATTTTAATTTTTAAAAATAAAAAATCATTAAAAATACAATTTATTCATTAAAAATAACCATTTATCGCGTTTTAAAATTATTCATGTCATTTTAATTTATAATTCAACTAATATATCAATATTTATTGATCATCTTAGAATAATTTTTAATTTCTTTTCTTAAAGAACTCATAAACTTCCTTCAAATTATGATTTTTTTTTTTTAATAAGATTTGACAAACTTTGTTATAAATTTTCTCCCGTAACAACAATTTTTTTTTTGTAAAATTCTCTTTTAAATGGTTTTTCTTATTAAGAATTTCTATATAACATTCTCTAAAAACCTTAAAAGAGAAAATAAATTCTGAAAATAAAATTAGTATTTTAAAATATTAGATGCAACCAAATTAAGTCTTCAACTTTGAAGTCTGCTTCCTTGTGGTGTTTAGCATGTTTAGCAAGTTATTCACTCCTTTGCTCAATCCTAACTCTTATTTTAGTGATGAGTCATTATTTTGATTATTTTTTCTGTATATTTTATATCTTAATATAGTATGATTAATGGTCAATTAACATGATTTTATGCATTTATAAGTTTGGATTTTAAGTGCTTAATTTGATCTAATTCATTATATTTTTTCATATTTGAGCAGTTTCACTAAAACAGACATAACTCCCTCTATAGATCTCCGTTTGAGCTCCGGTTTTTCTCAAATTAAAGAGGATTGACAGGGCTACAAAAGTCATGAAGACATGAAAAGCCAATTCAGACCGCATTTGGAGTGAAAAATTTCCTTGAAAGTGATGCACGAAATTGATGCGGCAATTCCAGCGTGAAGAATTAGTGTAGACCCATTTCAAATCATGTAATTGGACTATTTAAATGTGTGCATTGGGTGGGTTTCGAACCCTGCACCCTGGACCACTTAAAAGTCATGTGACTAGCACATGACTTGACCCCTATATATACTCCAAAATCCAAAACCGAATACAACTTCTCACATTGCAATTTTATTTTCGTTTTTGACAGCATTTAGGTTTTTCCTTCTTCTCTCCTCTACTAGGGTTTTGAGTTTCAATTGCAATTTTCATTTTCCTCTCCTTCTTGCAATTTAATTGTTTTGTTATGCAATTCTAATTTATGTTTAGTCTAATTTCAATTATGCGCAACTAATTTCATCAATCAATTCGATCTCAATAGGATCCCTAATTTTCTTAGGTTCTCCATTTTCAATTACATGAGTACTCGTTTTAGATTCTATAATTTTGATTTCATTATGTTGATTAATATTTTGGGTTGAGATTGTTGATTCTGTCGTTGTTGATTGATAATGAATTCAAAGAACTAATTATATGATTCAAAACCAAGTTATGTGCTCTCATGTGATTGTGTGAGTTTAAAGACCACCAAGTGTTCGATGATAATTCTCTAAGATCTTAAAGCGTTAGTTTAGTGTTGGCATGTAGAGATCTCGGTTCCAATGCACTGCATAGATGAGTTTCTTTATTTTGTTGAACCGATGAGGATATTTAGATTGGTGCATTTTAATCATCTATTAATTGTTTTTTTAATTGTTGTTTAATTATTGTCATTGGTTAATTGTTACTGTTTATTGCCTTTAATTTTCCCTCTGCACAAAAACCCCCAAAATTTTGTTTAATTTTCGGCTACAGAGAAGTAACAAAGTAATCCATAGGGAAACGATCTGAGTCCACTATTACTGCAAAGTAGTAACCAAATTCAGTTTTATTTGACACACGTTCGACGCGTGTGTCACTTAGCATGTATGACTTTAATCTTCTCGGCTCTATCTACTCCATCCCTATTAAGAACACCCTCAAGGGGTAGAGTACACAAATCAAGAGGAATCATAGGATTAAAGTTATAAACAATTTGAAAAAGTGATAACAAAGTAATAGAATTCAACACTCTATTGTAGGCAAACTCCACATGTGGTAGACAATCTTCCTATGACTTCATGTTACTCTTTACAAAACTCCGTAAGATTTGTTTTAAGATTCTATTCACCACTTCCGTTTAGCTATCCGTTTGGGGGTGACAAGTAATGGTGAATAGGAGCTTGGTGTCAAGTCTTCCCCATAAAGACCTCCAAAAATGATTAAGGAACTCAGAGTCCTTATCACTCACAATGTTTTGAGGTACTTCATGCAATCTCACCACATCTTTGAATAATAGACTTGCTATGTGTGAGGCGTCATCACTTTTATGGCAAGGAATGAAATGTGTCATCTTTGAAAACCTACAAATAATCACATAAATAGAATTCACACCCCTTTGACTTAGGTAAACCTAGGACAAAGTCCATTGATATGTTCAGCCAGTGTGAGGTGGGAATAGGTAAAGACATGTATAGGTCGTGATTAGATAGTTTAGATTTAGCCCTATGACATGTAACACACTTGTTTATAAACTTGGCTACTTGAGCTCTCATTTTTGCCAAAAAAAAATGTTCATGCAATATGACTAGAGTCTTATCTATTCTGACTCATGATTCCTCCCTCATGAGCTCCGTATATTAAAAACTCTCTCAAGGAAGTCTTAGGCACACACAAATATTTTCCTTTTAAAAAGATAATCATTGTGTCCATATAATTCATTGTGAGCACCCTTAATACATGAGTTATACTCTTGGCCGAAGTTGTCATCATTACTATACAAGGCCTTAATGTGTTCAAACCAAGTAAGGAAAAAAGTGTATATCTTCTACTAAGTGCATCGACCTCAATGTTACTTGCTCCTTTTTTGAGTTTAATGATGTAGGGGAATGTCTCAATGTACTCCATCTACCTAGCATGCCTCTTGTTGAACTTTCCTTGAGACCTCAAGTGTTTCAAGACCAATCCATGATAGCTTTCACCTTGCTTTTATCAACATGCACACCCTTAGAACTTACCACAAAATTGAGGAACACCACTTGATCCATGACAAATGTGTACTTCCCTTTATTTTCATATAACTTCTCCTTCCTAAGTACTTATAATACATATCTCAAATGTGTTAGGTGATCATGAAAAGACTTGATATAGATAAGTATATCATCAAAGTACACTACAACAAATTTTCCAATGAAATCCCTAAGCACATGATTCATAAGCCTCATAAAAGTACCAAACTTGGTCTTAAAGGTTTTCCACTCATCTCCCTCTTTCATTGTTATTTGGTGATAGCTGATTTTTGTTAGGGTAACCCGGGGAGGACTTCACACACACATTTCTCCACATTGGTAAGTGTTGGGTCAAACACTTACCACTAGACCAAAAGCTATAGCTGTTAGTCAGGGCACAACTCTTTCTATTTAAGAGTGTAATAGCCCAAGCGCCATGAATCGACTATGACTTGGCTTACCCTGACCTCCACCATGGGACAATTGATATATACCCACAACAATCTCCCCCTTAGCAATTACACCCGCTAGGAATCGACTTCGTGACCTTAGCTCTGATACCACCACGAGAGTAAACATATGTGTTAGAAATTCCATCATACAATGCATGCTTATCATATTCCCAAGGCCTACCTAGTAAAATATGAGATGTCCCCATAGGAACTATGTCACATGAAACCTTACCATGATATCTTCCTATAGTAAAAGCAATTAAAACTTGTTTATTCACTACTAGTTCACCTTGTTCACTTAGTCATTGTAATTTATATGGTTTAGCATGTAAAGTTGTCTTAAAACCTAATTTATGTACTAGTCTAGCACTCACTACATTTGTATAATTACCACTATCAATGATTAAGAAGAAAACTTTCCCTTCAGTGGTGCATCTAGTGTGAAAGATGTTCTCCCTTTGAGTATCTTCAAGCTCCACACATGCATTTTCAAGCATCCTCCTAACCATCAAGAGGCCACTATCCTCAGGTTGCTCCACACTTGTGTGATCACTAACACTAGCTTCCTCTTCTTCACTTAAGGAGTGACTTGGTTCTTCATTTGCGATTTCTCCATCTACTCTAATCATCATAGTCTTCTTGTTTGCACATTGAGAAACTATGTGTTCATGACTTAAACACTTGAAACATTTGATGTTACTAGGTTTTAAAAAAGGTTTAGGAACATCTTTATCCTTGGAGTCATCTCGATTAGGCTTGGAAAATGTCCTTGAGGTGCTCTCCTTCATATGATTCTCCTTTCAATTTGTAGATTTGGATGTAGTTGCTCCACACTTGAGTGATATCACTAGCACTAGCTTCCTCTTCTTCACTTGAGGAGTGACTTGGTTCTTCATTTGCGATTTCTCCATCCACTTTAATCATCATGGTCTTCTTGTTTGGACATTGAGAAGCTATGTGTCCATGACCTAAACACTTGAAACATTTGATGTTACTAGGTTTTAAAGAAGGTTTGAGAATATCTTTACCTTTTGAGTCATCTCGGCTAGGCTTGGAAAATGTCTTTGAGGTGCTCTCCTTCTTATGATTCTCCTTCCCATTTGTAGATGTGGATGTAGTAGCTCTCCTCAATGTTTGCTTTCTCTTCAATTGGGCTTTAATCGTTTTGGCTTTATGTATTGTATCCTCCAAAGTTGTGTAATTTTAAAGCTCCAATATGTTTTGTATGTCACGGTACAAGCCATAGGTGAATCTTACTATGGTTGCCTCCCTTTCCTCTTGGTAATCCGCCCATAGCATAGTAAGCTCAAGATCCTTGTAGTAGTCTTGAATACTTCTTGTGCCTTGAGTGGGTCTTTTAAGCTTCACATGCAAATCTCTAGTGTATGAGCTTGGTATAAACCTCTCCTTGAGTTCCTCCTTCAATTGGGTTCAAAAGGTAATGTGTTGCCTCCTCCTCCTCATAGCATCTCCTAAGACTTGGTTCCACCAAACCAAAACATAGACTTCAAATTCCAAGATTGCAAGGTTCAAATTTTTCTCCTCACTCAATAAGAGATAGAATGAAAACACTTGGTCCACCTTCATCACCCACTCTAAGTAGTTTTCGGCTTCACTCCCCCAAGAACTTAGGTAGCTTAATCTTAATGTTCACTCCACCTTGCTCTGCCCCTTTATCTTGGTATTCTCTCCCAAAGTCTCAGTCAAAACCCCTAGCACTTGTTCTTCCTCTATTTCTTCCCCCATAGGTATAATCTTCCTCAGAATACTCTTTATCATCACTTCCCTTAGATGAAGCTACCTCCCTCCTATGGTGATCCCTTTTGGCTCCCTCTCTTGCCTCATTCTCTTATCTATCTTTTCTCTCATGATTTTCTCTCAAGGTTCTTTCCCTTCTCTCATGCTTGTCATGGTTTCTACTATTTTCTTCAAGGATTATTTTCTCATTGTCCTTCCTAATCTTACTTTCCTCCTTTTCTATCATCTCTTGCTCAAACCTCTCATCCAAACTAGTGTGAATCATGGTTCTTATCAAGTCCACCATTTTCTTAGTCCTCAGTGAGAGATCATTACCTACATTTTGAGAGTTTTCCATGATTGCAAAGAAAGGTTAGACAAGCAAAAAATATACATAGTAAAGATCCTTGCCACTCACTAAGTGTTTTCTCTCAAGTAGCAGCTTGTGTATCACTCTTTAGAATAATTTTTCTATGATAATTCACTCTTGCCTTTTACCACTCAAGTCTCATTTATAGTTTCTTAATTGAACCTCTTTAATCAATTATCACGGATGATGTCCTTGTGAAAAGGAAACAATTCCAAACTTGACTTAAGAATTCCAAGGAAATACACAACTCAAGACAAAACCAAAGGAGTTCAAAATCAAGACAAGCAATAAAGGAAAAATGAAGCAAGTTAGGCTACTCCAATAAGGAATGGAATTAATGTGACAATGACACTTAAACTGGACAACATTGGTACAAAATATTCCTGGTTCAATCACTAATCAAAATAATTCAAAAGAAGTACAAATATTAGAGACTGGTTTTGTGACTACTTTTAGAGACCAATTTTACTTAGCAACCGAATTTCACAAACAGCCAAGATACAAAACAAATATTCCAGCCAAGATATGATGGAGATAAAATACTGCACAACAAGTTCCAATACAAGAATATTGAGATCAAAGCAAGTCAAATATAATACACACTCTAGGTCTAAATGATGTCTCACTCAATTTTCTTTCTACTTCTTTGTTTCTTTTCTTTCAAAGTCTTTTGTTGAATGTATTTTCACTTTTTCTCTTTTCCAAATCGAAACGCAAATTTTTTCAAGTTTCTACTACACAAATTTTCTACTAAACCTTTCTTTTGATTTTTCTCACTTTTCCTTTTCTAGTTTTGTTTTCCTTTCACTTCTTTTTCCTTGTACACTTGTTTTCTTTTCTTTTCTATATTTTTCTCTATTGGACCGAAGCAAATTATTCACTCTAAAACATGCACTCAAAAGTTCCACTACTAAAACAAGGCTAACATCATGATGTAGGTAAAATTTAGACTTAAATTGAGCATTAAACTAGCAAGTTATGATGTCTAGACCTCAACCTAGCATTAGGAACTTTAGAACACAAATTTAAGATGATAAGTGTGCAACCAAGATAGAACCAAAAACAGAGTATATGTCACGGATACACACAACTATAATAATTTAGAATAAAAATTAGCACTAAAATTAGGAAACAAGTACTAATTGAACAAGTAACTCAAAATTTAGTTACTAATTCAAGATACAAGTGAATTTCACCGAACAAACTAAGCATACTTTAACATATTTTCCAAATTTGAAGACATTACATCGAAGTAAATTTTGAAAACAACACAAAACAATAAGAAAACTTGACAACTCAATGAATCACTAAAATGACCTAAGCACAAACTAAAGAAATTTAGAAGAGGTTGGAAAAATCAAAAGAAGATCGAATAGAACACTAACCACATAGATAGAGATTCCAATCTTGAAGAAGAACAAGCTCTAGATACCACTCATTACAAGCTTGATTGCAAACTTGAGTGATTTTGTCCCAATCTTCATTCTTCAATTAGTAATCTCCACGACACAAAGATACATGATGCGGAAGCCGACTCAAAACTCAAGAATAAAAAGCAAAATAAAAAATGGAGTAGAGTAGAAGATGATAGGCGTCATGCTAATGCAATAAGCAAGTGAAGAATCGCCACAAGGAGTCATCTCCATGAATAAGATTATAAGGTTCTAAAAAGAAACTTAAAGAGAAGACTCTCTTAAGAAATAACACAAGGTATATTCAACTTCTGAAAAATTGCTAAAAATCCTTACACATTGAATTTCTACCTATTTATACTAGTAAATAGTGTCAATCCTTACCTAAGGTACAAGTAAGCATGTGACGGACTGTATTTGGAGCCAATAAATTGAGATGCATCTTGGATCCTAGGATTAGACACTAATCAAGGATGACAAACTTGATCCTATCTTTGAGGTGAGGATCACTATCACAGTTTAATGTTAACCACAAAACCAAGATGTAAATTGGATGAACAAAACTCAAATCAAATAGGTGTCAAAAATGTGACTGGCTAGTTTAAATTCTAACCATGTGATAAGATCTCATCTTATGGATAGAATTTAAATTAGTTAGTGGAATTAAGTTTAAACTTGAGCCATTAAGATCTAGATCTCATCCTATGGTCAAGTTTAAACTTAGTAAGTGGAAATTTCACTTACATGGCATGCACATGACTCACTCTCACCTTTGGCAAGTAGCGCACACTCTCTTCTCATTCACTCAAGAATTTTCGGTCCAATAACTATGCCTAGGCCGTGAGCTTCGAGCTCTTACACATTGGCCGAAATACAATTTTAAAAAGTATTAAGTAATTACAAATTACAAATTAAAAAGAAAATTATAAGGTCTTGAATTTAGAGACTAATTTTCAAATGTTGACTTTAACCTAATCAACTCTTCTTCTACTTCTTCCTACATCATTTTATGCATTAGTCTTGTCACTCTTATACTTAGATCTTGGTGTTGTTAAGCCATTGTGATGATATTCCATTAAAATATAAATCAATGTGATGACATAGTATTTGAACGGAAATGTACGATAATTCCATGCAAAGTCTATCCCATTCTTTTAAGATTTTTAGAATCATAATCAAATTAAATTTAAATTGACATCTCTTTTTTAGTCGACAATTTATTTCACGTATTATACAACAATTTTATTGAAATCATTATTAAAAATCTATATTTCAACTATATAAGATAAAACAATTAATCAAAACAAAATAAAAAAATCATTTTACACAAACAAAATTGAATCAATATCTATTCATTATGTATAGATTCTATTCTAATATAAAACTAAAATAGTAACTAATTTTAAAATATACTTCAAAATATTTTTTTGAAATAATGAGATTGTACACTAGCAAATTAAAAAGTTACATGCCAAATTAATTGAATGGTGACTATATCATAGTAACTGTGTGAAAAGAAAATCTAAATATCCTTTAAAAAATGAAAGCATAAGATTTTTTTTATAAAAAAAAACCCTAATCTTACACATTTATACGCAATTATGAAAATAATTAAATTTTCTAATATTATTTTAGATTTATTTTGATGAAAATAATAAATAATAATATTTTTTATTAAATTGTTTATTAATAGACATGGACAACCAAATTTAAAAACTTACATTTTAAATGGATTAAAAAAATCTTCTACTAATATTATATTGCTTACAAGTTACATAATCAATTATCAACTCAAGCCCGTCCAAACAAACATTATATAGAAATTAATTAAAACATTAAAGACAATATAATAATTTCTCTAATACGATGTAACACCAAAATGAACAGTAAAAGTACAATAATGTTAGAAGTCTTAACCACATAGGGATAATACTATGCAGGAATAATCGTACAATGTAAACTTTTTTAACCTGACAATCTTATACAAAGAAAAAATAAATAAAAATTCATTAGTCAAATCGGGTCCTAGTTATTTGTGTTTTTAGCCAGATTTCTCTCTACAATTGACGAAAAAATAATAAGAAAAATTCAATCCTTTTAACATTTGTCCGATGTGGGTTGAGCTTGTGTTACGGGTCGTCCCATGTTGATTAGGTCAGTCTCCATGTGCTCTTGATTGGTTAATGGCTCCCACATTCTTTATTGCATCACTCACTTCTTTCTTCTCTTCAAAATAAAATAATAATAATAATAATTAATAATAATATTAGTAATAATTAATAATATTAATGATAATAATAATAATAAAAACTTCTCTAATCTTCCTTCCCATTGTTAAATTTAATTAGTACATAATGCATACTCTCAATCCTTTTCTGGGATCATGATTCTGTCTGATCAGCATATCAAGAACACCATTCTGTGCCCACACTGCTTATTATTAAATAAACCAAAGCCCCATTAAACCATTATCATCCACTGCCTTATAAACATTGTACAATAGTATTTAAGGATAAAAACAACAATAGCATTTAATCTGTAATGTTTTTATTATTATTTATACAGTGTTAAAACTGTAGTTAAATTGTCATATCATTGAATAGGTAGACAGAATAATGTGAGATTATTTTAGTTTAATATATTGCTACAAATTTAAATTTAAATATATAATCATATTAAATATTTTACAGAAAAAGTATGTTATTTAAGGTTTAAGTGATATCTTAAATATGTAGATAAATTGTAAAATTATTTCAACCATCTTTAATGGAATATCTCATTTTTTTTTGCATTTTTTATATTTATAAAAATTTGAAATTATGATTTTAAGTGATAAATCTATGTTTAATTTTATTCGGATCAACAAAAATAGATGAATTTTAAATATATAATTAGATTAAATATTTATAAAAGAAATTTATGACCAATAATTATTTTTAGAATAAATAACCTTTTTAATCCTTTAATAAGGTAGATATTTTTATTTTTATTTTTATTTTAAAAGAAGTAAAATTAAAAAAAAAAATTCTAAATTAGAATTTTATTATTCATTTTAGTATTACTAAAATTTACTTTAAAATTATACTCAACAATTTGCCTAATTTATACTAATTCAAATGAATTGGAAAGTTAATTATCACTTCAAATTCTTAATTATATATTAATTCATATCTTAGTTATTATTTTATGTATTTTCTATTAATTAATCTATTTTATCAACTAATATGTCTGATTAGATGTGAAATAAGATTAAAATAAATTAAACGAAATTAAAAATTAATCAATATCTAAATACATAGAATACTAATATATTTATCCTTTATCTAAATAAAAAATAAAAAAATATTAATTTAAGTTTATATTATAATTTTGTCCCTTTAATTCAGGCATTATTTGTTTTAACCAAAGAGCAAAACAAAAATTGTGGTCTTATGCCTTCATGTAAAAAAAAAAAAAAACACTGAATTTTCATAGCTATAGAGACAGAGAGATTAGTTTTACTGAAGGGCATGGTGATTGGTTCTTTTCAATGTTTCCCTTTCCATGGATTCTTCTTCTCTTTTCCCCATGAATTTTCAAAATATCTTTTTGGGCTTTGGGCTTTGCTTTCTTTTGTGGTCACTCTCTTTCTTTCTTTCTCTCTCTCTTTCTTTTTTTCAAGCATGTGGGTTCCATACTTTTGCCTCTGAAAGGAAATGTAAAACATCATCAATCACCCTGCTGCTGAGTTTTTGATCTCCGGGCCTCACTTTTTGAGATGTGGTTCTGAGCCTGAGAATACACTGCAGAGTATGTTTAGTTTAGTTCTCTGTTTCATGTCAGCACCATATCCATTTCTTTTGCCAAATCATTCTTCTCTTCTACTAGGGTTCTATTCCACTTGATTTCACTTTGCCAAGGTGGAGTCACTTGAGACCTTTTTTTTGTTATCATTGTTACAGTATATAACAAACTTAAAGAATGGAATCTGGAGGTAGGTTCTACTCAGTTGATGAGTTCAGATTGGACCCCAAATGGCTCATTGATCCTAATCATCTCTTTGTTGGGCCACAGATTGGAGAGGGAGCTCATGCAAAAGTCTATGAGGGAAAGTAAGTTCTTTTCTCACACCCCATTTCCTATTTCCTCCCTACAAGGTTAAATTTTCTATCTTTACTTGTTGGGGGCCAGTTGCATGTGTGATATTTGATTATTGATTTTGTGTGTGATTTACTAATTTGTAAATCATCATGCTTGATAGCTTAATGAGCTGATTTGGGGTAATGTTACATCTTATAGTGTGAATTTTGGTTGGACTTTAGCTTCATTTCCTGCAACAATCACTAATGGACCTGAATTATGCTTCCCTGATTTGAGTACTTGTTTTTGAATTTCTTTTGTGAATTTTGCAGTGTTGTTAATCAGCTTCTAATTCTTTTGCCGGGTTGTTTTCAGATATAAAAACCAAACTGTTGCTATTAAAATTGTACATAAAGGAGAAACTGCAGATGATATTGCCAAGAGAGAAGGGCGCTTTGCAAGGGAGGTGGCAATGTTGTCTAGAGTGCAACATAAGAACTTGGTGAAGGTGAGGATTTGGTCTAGGATTTCCCTGATTCTTGTACTATACATGTGTGTGCTGTATGTTGTTGAAGCTAAGATAGTATAGTGTAACAAGGAGTCAAGGGCTACTTGTTATATGCCAAGATTTGAACATTGCCATTCTGTTTCTCAACAGTTCATTGGTGCTTGTAATGAGCCAGTAATGGTGGTAGTTACTGAGCTGTTATTGGGAGGAACATTGCGGAAGTATTTGCTTAACATGCGCCCCAGATGCTTGGATAGACATGTTGCCATTGGTTTTGCGCTTGATATTGCACGTGCTATGGAGTGCCTGCATTCTCATGGGATTATCCATCGTGATCTTAAACCTGGTAATAATTTGGTTTGCTTTCTTTCCAATAAACTGAAGTTGGATCCTCTAGGGTTGTCGGCTTGTGTACTCTGTAGTTTAGGTTAATTTGCAATCTTGTGAAAAATCATGAATAGTGTTGTGACAGTATTCCATATGACAAGATTTTTTCACTCAAATATCTGCTTTATGACTTCTCTTCAACATAAATTACATGCTCAAATATGTTCTTTGTTTATATGCAACTGGCCTCAAATGTCTTCCCTTTTAATCTATCTTTATTTAGGTGTATATTTATAGGTTACTTAACCTTTTTATTAGTAGAAGTTAACTTCAAAAGAATATCCCATTGTGGTTTCAAATTTCTATCTTCCTGAACATGGTTGTCACTTGTTACATACACTTACGTGCCTGCCATTTTATGGAACTAGATGCCACTATCTAATTCTTGTGCAGTTGTTCATAATACTGTGAGTCAGATATTTTTTGTTGGAAGAAAAATTAACCCAGTCAGATAACTGGTTCGGAATATATCTCAATCAGTTTTAAGATTACTAAGTATGTTCATCATGAGATATAGCATTTAGGTCTTTAATGAGTACTGAAATGAGTATTCTTAGGTTATCATTTCATATTATGGAACACTCAAGTAAACACGAAATGACTTTGAAGACTCATCGTGTATGTCTGTGTTTTATTGGTACCAAATTGACCAGTTACAATTGTTTGGAATCTTCACTGGGACTCAAGATTTAATTAAGTTACAATTGTTTCAACAGTACAAAATATTATATATGATGATGACCTTTTGGAATTATTCAATTTTCTTCTCATCATTATAATGTCATGTTTATCTACGAGCTGTATCCTCATTTTCAATTCTCCCACCTCTTTGAACACTGCCATATGTCCTCTGATTGAGTTTGTTCGTATTATCACAAAAATTTACCCTTGAATGAACAATCTTGTAATGGTTATTTGCTTATGAACACTTTCTTTCTCAGTGTTTTCTTTCTTCTTCTTCTTCTTCTTTTTGTGTGTGTGTCTGTGTTTTTTTGTGTCTACATGACTAGCTCATTCTTTGATAGTAATATAATTGACCTAGGGGAAAAAGTTACTTATGACAGCACTGTTCTTGTAGTTTTGTGGAAAAACTTCTTGATTTCCATGGATACAAAATAAGTATTTTTATTCATGTATTGCTATTAGTCGTACAGTAATTGAGCTTTCTTTTCTCAGTTGTGTAACTTACTTAAGTGACATCTACATAAAGAATATGAACATCCTTTTCTTTTCCAATAATACAGATAACTTGCTATTGACTGAAGACCAGAAAACAGTCAAGCTAGCAGATTTTGGTTTAGCAAGAGAAGAATCATTAACTGAGATGATGACTGCTGAAACAGGAACTTACCGTTGGATGGCTCCAGAGGTATATTGATGAATATGTGTGCTTTCTCTGTCTTCTCTCCATATTTATGAGCATTTATGGACTGATTACAATGACAAAAATTGTAGTTGTACAGTACTGTCACTCTGAGGCAAGGGGAGAAGAAGCATTACAACCATAAAGTTGATGCTTATAGTTTTGCAATTGTGTTGTGGGAGCTCTTACACAACAAAGTTCCTTTTGAAGGCATGTCAAACCTTCAGGCAGCATATGCTGCAGCCTTTAAGGTAAAAAGATCATGCCTATTATACATCTTGTTTTTTAATGACCAATTTTGTTTTGTAAGTCAATCAGTCTAACACTGTTACATAAATGCTTCTTGTGGTTTCAGAATGTAAGGCCAAGTGCGGAGAATCTTCCTGAGGAATTGGCTGAAATCCTTACTTCATGCTGGCAAGAGGACCCAAATGCCCGACCCAACTTCACCCAGATAATCCAAATGCTCTTAAATTATCTTTACACTGTTGCGCCGCCTGAACCCATGATTCCTTCAAGAATATTCAGTTCCAAGAACACAGTCTTGCCACCAGAGTCCCCCGGTACTAGCTCCTTAATGGCGAAACGTGGTGACACTGGTGATACACCCAGAGCAAAAGATGAAATCAAGCCTAACAGTTTTCTTTGCTGCTTCAGTCAGTGCTATTAACTCCTGAAATCAAGTTTGAGTTAAAAATGGCATAAAAAATGTTAGATAGAATCTAGTCCAAAGTGATCCTTTTGAAAATTCAGTAAATGTTCAGATTAATACCTTTGCAATTCTAGTAAAATTTAGTTCTTTTTTCTGCAATCCCACCTACCGAGTTTTTTCATCTGATATAGATTTATGCATCATTGAATGTTATTCTGGTGAAGCTGACTAATCATCCTGCATAATTCGGATTTGCACCTTGAGTTTCTTGAACATTGGATTATATCTTGAATTCGGTTCATGCTAATCGAAAGGCACATATTGGATAGAAATGGACAAGTTGAGTAGTAACGTATAAGTGAGAAAGACCAAGCTAATTGTCTTAAGATTGAGTTGGATGTGATGTCAAGTTTACTTGTGTAGTTGGATGGTGATCCATTGATAGAGATCTCCCTTGTATGTGATTAGATATGTTTGATTAGGATATATAGTGGACACATGAAATTAGAAGCCTTTGTTGTTGCTATCATATTGCAACCAGTGTCTCAAGTATGAAGAAGCCAAGGTAAGCAAATGCCAGATAAAATGGTCAAAACCTCGGTACTTCAATAGTCTTTCGTTCATGTGTTTGATGATTTCTATTTTCTCATGTATATGAAAAAGAAGAAGGGTGTCTAACATTTTTTCTCAAGTGGATCTGAGAGTCATAGTGCTTTGGACTTTATTTTATAGATAAATGGGCACACAACATCATTCTTCTTGTACAATGTAAAGCTTGGGTTTACCGGTAACATTGAAAGAACATTACCCATTTCCTTTGTGAATTCTACAGGAATTCAAAGAATTGTGAATTCTCATATTTTATGGCATGTTTTTTGTTTTGTCTTTTTAAAATGATGGCATCAAAGATTGAAATTAAGATCTTGTGCATACTATTTTTTCCTTCCTACTACTAGGTCAATCCTAGTGGTTTATATTACATGGCATGTTTGTGGTAGCGTAAAGTAGAGAAATTGTGACAAGAATCGGTTAAAAGAAGGATTTAGAAATAAAAATTAACAAAAATGGAGCCTTTTAACAAAAAAGAAGAAGAAAGAGTTAAGAAAAGGGCAAGAAAATTTAGACAAAAAAAACATTTTTTATACGAAATAGTGAAAATAATTTATCGTTATTATGTTACTATTTTCCATTTTCATTCTTTTGTTTTCACTTTTTTTTTCTTGTACAAACAATAGAAAATAGAAGAAAAAAGAGTGAAAATAGAAATTATTTTCTCAAACTCTTTAGATTGAGAGTAAAATAGTAGAAAATTAGAAATGTATGAATGTAAACTGACAAATAAGGATTAGCAAGGGAAGTAAATCAACTGAAAAATAAAGACTTCGTTCAGGTGGCATTTATAAAATTATTTTTGTAAATTCTAACGTACAATAGTGAATTTCAATGAAAAATGAAGAAGCTAAAACACGGTACTTTTAAACTTTTTCAAACAAAAATCTAAATACACACGTGGTGTAGGTATAAGATTTATTAACTTATATTTTTTAATAGCTATTTTATAAACTAAATTCAAGTAGTCCACCTTTAATTTGATGTTCTTATCAATGATATTATATACATAAAATTTTACACAATTTTAAAATTATTTAGTATTCATCAAACCATTTTATTTTAATATAAAACATGATATTAAATATATACTCATAGTAATTGTTCAAAAATATATTTAGGAAAATCCAAATTGTATGAAAATTTATATATATGTTTTTGGCAATAAGAACATCAAATTAAATGGTTAGATCTATCAAATTTAAGAAGTTATTAAAAAGATTATGTCAATGAGTCTTATACTTGTTATCAATGGATCTGCCTTTTTATATATATATATATATATATATATATATATATATATATATATATATATATATATATATATATATATATATATTTCAATAACTAGATTAAAGCTATAGAAAAAATTAAAATTGTGGTTATTAGGATTAAATTTATTATCTGTTTTATTTGCTTTGAAAAAGTATTTTTTTATTAATTTTTTTAATTATATATATATATATATATACATATTTCATTTTTTAAACTATATAATTTTCACCGTTATTTTTATAACTATCATTATTACTTTCAATACCTTTTGTAACTACTATTATTATTAGTGATTTTTTGTTATTTTCACCATTATTATTATAATATTTAGTAATTAGGATAACTATATAAAAAAGTGATAGTGGTAGAAGTAACAGTAATGATAATATTAACTATGACAACTATTACTAATAATAATGTAGTAATAAGAGGAAGAAGACATCATAAAATAATAGTAATGATAAAATGTATTAATTTGAAAATAAAATAAAAAATATTTCTAAAAAAGAAGATATAATAAAATATATAAGTTGAACCACAATTTGTTTTCAGATATAATTCAATGGTCATGATTAAAAAAAATTCATTTCTTAATTGAAAATTTTTCATATATATATATATGAAATGTAAGTAAATAGAAAAGTTAAAGTCGAATGGACGTGAAAAAATTTAAAGAAAGTAAACAACAACATGCACAAAGATGGGTGGAAAGTAAATTTTGCAAGAAAAACAAAGCATTTTTTATTCAAAGAAACAAGAAAATAAATTACAATACTTGATAAACCTGCAAAATGGTAAGTTGATGAAAATAAACTAGAATGGGAAGTTCAAATGAAGAAAAATATATAGAAATTAGTAGAGAAATAAAGGTGCAGGAACGGTACCTTGAAAAGTGCATGAATGGCAAAGTATAGATGATAATAAATGGCAGAAATCATAAAAAGGTGGACAACAACCTTAAATGGAATTGTAGTCTCTGTTAACTATAATTTTGGTTGTTTCTGAGAGGTGTCAATACCAAAAACAAATTAGAATGTATTGATTATAATAAAAGAAACATAACAACTTGAGAAACTAATTAATTGGTTCATAACCCATTGATGGAGATTTGCACAGTGAATTAATTGACACAAAAATCTTAACATCAACAACAAGTCAGTTATTAGGTATTAATAGTTTTCAGGGAGAGAACTGGTTAGTTCAAAGTGTAATCTATATCTATTTATTTCTCTCTCATTTTACACATTTCAATTTTCAAGTGTGTTAGGCTTAATTTCTTTATAAAATTTCCATTAAAATGGAATTTTATGATCTTAGGAGAGTATTACATAACGACCAACCTCAATTAGTTTCTTTCAAGGTTTGTTTAGTAATTAATGAACAAAAAATATTTCGACTAGTCATTGAAATTTTTAAATTTCTTTTCGCACAATCTATAATGACACTTGCAAAAAGAGTCTCCTCCTCACAAAGGTTTATTTGTTTATTTACATAAATTTGGAATTCGAATTTTCATTATTCAGACCAACTATAAATGTTTGTTTAGATAATTAAGATCAAAGTTGCATTTCTAAAACAAAGATAAAGTTTCATGCTAGTTTATAAATTTTATGAATTATGTTATTTTAATCTATAATTTTCAGAAATAAACAAATGAATTTTTTATATTTACATTGATTATTTAATCTGGTTCTTAAATTGGTACAGATAATACTTATTAATAACTTAAGAATCAATTAAATAATAATTATGAAGATAATTAAGAGATGTATTTTATTAATTTCTAAAAATCAAGATTAAAACAATACCTATCTAAAAGTCTAGAATAATTAAATCAACAAAGACATGGAATCAGAATTTTAAATTGAGTATGGGAGATGGATGAGTGGAGGATGTGTTGTGGAGTGGTGATTGGAAGATGCCAAAGGAGACAATGATAGAAGAAGATGCCAATGGTGACATGACTAAAAGACAAAATATGACTCTGATTTGAAGACACCACACAATAGTGGTTGGATGATGCCAATGAAATCATTGATAGAAAGATAGGCCAAAGGCAGCAATGGTTAGAAGAAATTAACAGCAACATAGACAAAGGTCACTGGCTGTTATATATCAACTATGAATGATGCTACACAATAATCATGCTAGTAATAATATTATAATTTATGATAATGATTCCACATCACTAACTGAGATTAATTAACTGATGTGAAATTGGTGATTCTAAATTCAACACTTTGAAATATGTGATTATATTAAATATTTAAAAAATAAGTGTTATTATTTATAACAATTCAATCCAACTCAAATAAAATATATTATAAATGATTTTTTTTTTGTTACTTAACCATGCTATTTATTAGTAGCTTAATTCTAATTTTGTTCATAAATATATCATTTTAGTTTTAATTTTCTTGATTTCAATTGCTTAAATTAGATCTTGAATGTTTTTGTAATTATATAATTTTTATTCTGTATATTGTAGTTAGATTTAATTTATAAATTATACAATAATTAGTCATAGTAAAATATATGAAAAATATTTATATTATATAATTTTAAAAAATAAATATAATATATTAAAGAATACTGTGTAACGATATACTAAAATAAATAAATAAATGTAATATGATATATTTTTATTTATTGAACAATATTTTCTAAAAAATTTCTTTGTCTAAATTTTTTTCACTAAAGTATTTTTTATTTTTAATTATCAAATAATTAAAATAAATTCATTAATTAAATATATAAAAATAATAGAAAACATGTATAAACAGATTTGTGTGTATTGGACATTGCAAACTGATAATAATTTTTTGTTGAGTTAGTGGTGGAATTTGTTTAACATGTAGGTTAAGTGGATAAGTTTAAAAATCTATAATTTAAATTATGAGTCTTAAAAAAATTAAAACTCACGTGTTTACAAGTTATGCGAATCCAGCACATGCTCAAATACATGTATCCAGAACATTTGATATGGTAACACCTACATAGACTTTAAATTATAAGAACTTGTGGTGTTAATAATATTAGTATAAAGGTTACCATGTTTACCTTAGATAAGGTTTTTGTTTAGGATCCAAGAAGACAAAAAATAATTGTCACCTTGAAGGATCCATGGCTATGGAGTGTCTGAGAACTTTTGTAATCATGAAATGTTATCCATGAGAGTTTAGTTATTGCATTTTCTAAGAGGTGATGCACCTTCCAAATAAAATGAAATGTTTCAACATTCTTGCTTTATCAAACTGTACACAAGTGTAGAAAGGGAACTTCAAGA
Organism: Hylodesmum podocarpum; assembly: GCA_026586105.1. Classification (NCBI taxonomy): domain Eukaryota; kingdom Viridiplantae; phylum Streptophyta; class Magnoliopsida; order Fabales; family Fabaceae; genus Hylodesmum; species Hylodesmum podocarpum. Next base: position 1,581,727 of record JALJEV010000549.1, on the reverse strand, counting down.
ATTATATGATGTTTTTTTTGGTGTGAGTTTGTCCTATTGATTTGAAGGGTCTCCTAAGTTACCCTCTTCATTTGAAGAGTTGTTTAAATTATATATTTCCTTTTCTTTTAAAATATACACTTCTCTCTTGACATCAATATAAGTTAATACTTTAATTCTTTTCGATGTTAATAACCTCTCAAAAAGAGTGAATAATTTTATAGTGTCTTTCAATGCTATTTTATTTTATTGTTTATAACTTTAAATGCTACAAATAGTTAATTTTGAATGTCTTATTTTTTATTTTAGTATTTGAAATTGTAAAATAAACTTTTAAGTATCTTTATTATTGACTACAAAATATTAAAATTGTATAGTAAATATTTAAAATAAAATAATAATCATATTGAAATTAATCACCATCCAAACAAATTATCTAAATTACTTATTTAATTACAACAATAAATATATAAAACATATTAATTAACCTTATCAAGAAAAGAATAAGAAAAGAATAGGGATAAAGTAAGAAAAGAATAAAGTGTAATTAAATATCTTTGAAAGAATAGGGATATATTTTATCCCAAAGACAGTTATTGACAACAACAGTAACATTGCTGCTAACAATATAATCACTGGAATAAGAGATGGACTAAGGGTGGAAAAAACAAACGTTACTTTAAAACATAGCCGTATATATTTAAGTTTTTTTTTTTAAATAAGATAATCAATTTTATAATTTATTTACGTAAGTTATCAATCCTCATATACTGAATATGTGTCTTGACTCTCCACTACATTTTTAGTACTTTACATAATGTCTTTATATATATATATATATATATATATATATATATATATATATATATATATATATGTGTATGAATTAAGTCTTATCTTTTATTATTTTCAATTTTATATTATTTAAGTTTTGACTACAAGGTTAGATTTATATTCACATAATTTACTTTTGTAATTAAGGTATTGACTTAAAAATAATTATTATTTTTTAATTTATTTTCACATAGTCAACACAACATAATCTTCATTGTTTACAATTATAATATATCCTTTTATATGTTAATAATTTTAATAACATATTTTAATAATTTTTATATAAATTAAATTTAATTAATCTAACCATTTAGCTTTATATTTGATTAATTAGATCACCTATATAAAAATTTATACCATTTCAAAATTAAAATTTGATTCTTTTATATCCAATTAAATTAATTATCTTCCAATTTTTTTTTCCAACAAACTTACCCAAACCAAAATTGATTTCACTATATTCGATTATAATAATAAATTTTATTATATAATATTTTTGTTGCACCTAATTATCTTCAAAATACTTTCCACAAAACTTAAAATAAGCTAATTTTTTTAATCTAAAAATTTGAAATTTATGATTATTTTTTAATACTTTTTCAGCTATTTTATACTTTTTTATTATGTAAAAGCTAATTTTTTTTATTACACACAAATAAAATTAGTTGTCTTTCAACTAATTTCAGTAAACTTACCTAAATATAAAATAGTTTTAGTTATTATCTTTTATAACAATAATCAATTCTATATATATATATATTATATAATCAATTATTAGAATAATTTAACTTTCATACCTATGTCAACCTCGTTACAACTTGCAAGCAATATGCAAGAGTTTGGAAAGAATTTGTATACTGCCATATAAAGAGAATAAAGTTTGATTCAATCTTTTGGTAATGCGGCAAATAATTGTACCTCTATCATTCAAGAAAAATTCCTAAATAGATAATACTTCTACGATAAATTTTCTCATTTTTAATTATGTTAAAGCTAACAAATTTATCTCTGTAAAAAAATAATTTATAGATCAATTTTTATTTGGAGCTTTTTTAATGCTGTTCTTTAGGAATCACGTCTCTACTACTTCCTTTGTAGAACTATTCACGTTTCAATTAAAAATTTGAACAATTATTAGCAAAGCTTCACTCTAAATGACATCCAATATCAATATGGAGCCATATAATCAATAAATAATAATATTTTTTAAAGTACGTATTTAACTGTTTGATTTTCAAATTTATATATAAAAAATCATCTATTATTAGTAGTGAATATAGATATATAAATTCTTTAAAAGAATTTTAGTAATCCGAAAAATTAGTTACTGCTTTCCAACTACAAGATACCACTAGTTTAGAAAAAAAAATAAGAAACAAATTGACACTAGGTAAAAGAAGAATGAAAGAAATATAAATATAACATAGTTGATGGTAGATAGTTTGATTAATCTTTAAATATATAACGATATCGTTATATTTATTTATATTTTTTATTAAATTTTTTTCTTTTTTTCTTCTTTATATCTTATAAATAATTGCCTAATTATTTATATATTGAAGTTATTTACCTGATATGCCTCTTAGTTAATAATCCAATTCTTAGTCATATAAAGTATAGAAAAATTTATGTTGCAGAGAGAGTTCTCACTTTGAATAATCTTTATATCTCTTAACAGAAGAATTAATAAAACTTTACTTTGAGAAAAGAATTAATGTGTGACTATCAGCTGTCCCCCAATCATAATTCCTAACTATTTTGGACGAATTTACTTTTGTGATTTGAAGTTAAGGAATTAGATTCAACTTTGATGAACTTTATAATGTTGAGAATAAAGAAGAGCATGATAATAAGAATATATATATCCCACCTAGCTACCAATTCCAAACTCGTGCTTGTACCACATTACTTGTGAGTGTATACCCATCACAAAGAGCAATATTCAATATGGACTTATACAGGCACGTTTCAGAAGTTGAGAGGGATCCTGTTATAATGCCAAACCACCACCATCACCACCACCCCACTGAAAAAATTATTTATGAGGAAAATGTGACTGAGGTACCCCACCACTACCACCACAACCACAACAGGCACCCCTACCCTGAGACTATCCATGAGACACGTAGGGTTGTTGAGTATGAGCAAGTGCCTGAGAGGCGTATTGGTGAAGTTGTGTACCAAGAGCAAGTCGATTATGGAACCAACCGCTACTACTCTCCTCCAAGGAGTACTAGAACACCAGGGTGGTACTAATTCCATAAATGCAACATACATGATGTTTATATCATCATGTGGCTAGTTTTAGGCAGGGTACCTAGTATATCATAAGCACCACTGTGCTTCTATTAAATAATTTCCTGCAAATTAGCTAGCCCTGCATTATATTGTGATTGATCTAAATAAAGCTATGTTAATTAATATATATGTTGTGTGATTTGTGTTTGTGTTTGTGAAATTTAAGTTTGCATGTGGTCGTTTTTGTTTATTCAAACTTTACCTTTTTATGAAATAAGGATAAGACCAAATGGATCTCAAATTAAATAACACAATCAAGATTTAAGTGTCTCCCTAGACGATAAAAACTACGACTGATTTCTCATAGGTCGTTGAAGTTTGGACACTGTTGTGCAATCTCGAGTACTGATAACACGTAATTGAACCATGAAAACTACCAAAAAAAAATTTCCATAGAATTGTCATTAATTAATTTAATTTTTGAATATAGTTTCAAATGAAGTAGAATGCACTGTGGAAACTCTTAGACAAACTTAAACCCTCTCCCCATATTTATTGACTTTATCATTTGCTCAAGCGAATACAATTACACATGAAATTGGGTTAAGTGAATGATAAGTCAGTTAGTTACCATTTTGCATTCTCTTGAGTGAATTTGACTCATTAACTTGAGTGAATGGATCTAGTTTCACCTCTTTGATTTGCTTCATTCACTTTAGCAAATTCTCACCTCACAAATCACTAAATAATGAGTTTTAAGTTTGAAAAATTAACAAACTTAAACACCTACGATAAATCTAATTAAATAAATAATTCAAGACTCAAAATTTTAAGATGTTATATTACTCTGCCAAATAGGATTCAAGTTCAAAAAAATAACAGGAGAGAAAGGTGTTTTTAATTATAAAGTTCATAAAAATTGATTCCAACCGGTAAGTTTCATGGAACTTGTATTAATTTGGCAAAAATGTACAAAGACGTGGTTACCCCATTTTGTTTGTCTCTGCAACTTTTCCATGTTGGTAGGAAATAGTTATTGCTGAAAATTGACTTCTTTTAGGATTACAAAGAAATCTCTTACGATGAAAAAGTTTGTAAACCTGATGCACCTTTTTCTTTCCTATCTGCACGAATACTCATCTAAACACTTCTTTGCTAGGTCAGTTTCTTTGTGTTAGAACAAATTGAAGAAGATGATCAATGGTAATGTATGTTTTAAGGAAGAAGAAGAAAAAAGGCCTTGTTCTTGGCTAGAAATGATGAAATGACAAGTGTGTAAATGTATTAAAATATGATTCTACTATACAACATGACTCCATTTATAGAGTATAAATCATACTTGATAGTAAGTTATAACTACCACTCTCAGCATTCTAATTACACCAAGCTATTTAGTTGTATTTTATTACATTTCAACACTCCCTGTCAATCTAAACAGCTCACAAGTCCTAATTTATCCTTAATCTTCAAAAACTGATCCACTTCGATTAATACATTAGCTGTTTGATCTTGAGTGGGGCAATGAATCACTTTAATTATCCCTTTCTTCACTTGTTCCCTTAGGTAATGGAACCTTGTTTCTATGTGTTTACTTCTCTCATGTGCAATAGAACTTTTAGCAAGATTGATTGCAAATTTGTTATCAATCATAAGGTTTATAGGTCTTTTAACTTCAAATTTGACCTCCTTTAGCAAAGAATCAAGCCAAATTATTTGACATCATGCATAAGTTCCAGCAACGTATCCTGCTTCAGAGCTTTACAATGCCACCACTGATTGTTTCTTGGAACACCATGAAATTGAGGCTCGAACAAATTTAAATAAATATCCAGTAGTACTCCTTTTGTTAGATTTGTCACCACACCAATCCGAGTTAGAATATCCTATCAATTCATCCATCTTTTCATTTGTGTTATTAGGAAATAGAATTCCTAAGCCTTTTGTACCCTTCAAATATCTAAGGATCCTTTTGATTGTTGTGAGGTGTGACTTTGTTGGTTTATGCTTATGCTTGCTAGCTACTTCTACTCCAAAACTAATGCTAGGTCTTGAGTTGTAGAGGTACCTTAATGAACTGATGATTAGCTTGTAGTGAGTGGGATCTACTTTCTCTTTTCTCTTTATCTTTAATGTCTTCCTTCCTAGAGTTTATCTTAGAAAGAATGATTGCTCGATTACAATCCTTCATTTTAAACCACCTGAACACATTAGTGATGTACTTCCTTTGACGCATAATGATCTCTTCATCAACATACAAAAGTTCCATGCCAAGGAAATAGGTCAATTTCTCAAGGTCTGACAATTTAAACTCACTTTTCATCAAATCCTTGAATCTTCCAACCTCATTGGAGTAATTTCAAGTCATCAATAAGTGATCTACATAAAGGCAAATCAACACTTGACATGATTAAGACATTTATTTCCTTACAGTACATTCCATATTCAACTGGGCACTAAAAGTTATAAAATATCTAAAATTAAAAGATGTTACACAGCTTGGACACCAAATATTAGAATGAATGATTGAGGAAATTGAGTTACATATTTTTTCAATTTGTTTGGGAAAGGGTGATCTAACATGTTTGCCTAATTGACATGATTCACAACTTAACATCTCTAACATTTTGAAGTCAAGAACTAAAAGTTTTAACTTAGACAGACTCGAGTAACCCAAACGATCATGTAAAAGCTTGGGTGACGAAACAACAATACAAGATACAAGTGGTTGCATTCCAAAATAGAAGAGACCACTGGATTTATGTCTTGCACCAATCTTTTGACCTATACCATGTTCCTGAATAACAAAGGATTCAGTGTTAAAAGTTACTAAACATTTTAAGGATTTGGTTAACTGACTTAAGGAGATTAGATTGAAAAGACAATTAGAAAAAAATAAATTAGAATTTAAGTTTAATGAGAGAAAGAGAAACTTGACTAATTCCTTCAAGAGCAATTTTGGACCCATTTACTAAGTTGAAGTCATTTAAGAGGGGACACAGATGAGAACATAGATTCATTATTAGTTATATGACCAGAGGCTCTTGAATTAATGATCCATTGACTATGACTTGCAGGTGAATGAGAAACGTAAGCACAATAGTGGTACAGAAGATAGAGCTTCAAGTCATGGATTTCCATTGAAGATATTCTTGATAATTATCTTCTACAATCTTCATATCAGATTTTCCTAATTTTTCTAACTTAGACAAATTTGTTGTCTCCTCTAAAAAACCATGAAAAGAATAACAATTCTCTCAAGTATGATCCATTTTCTTATAGTATGAGCATTGCGAGGACGACTATTTCTACCTCCTCTTCTTCAGTTTCCATGACCACCTTTTCCCTAACTAGAAATCATTGCAGAAGCTTCATTGATTTCACCTATATATTCATTTTCACACTTCTGTGGGGACAAAAAGAAGTTTGGTTATTAAGATGTAAATTGAGGGAATCTCATGGCCGATCAAAATTTGGTTACAAACATGATTAAAATCTAAATGCAACCTTCTCAAGATTAGCACTATATAGAGCCTTCAAGTTTCTTATTTATTTTTTCTATAGAATCATCAATTATGAACATTTTTAGTTCTTCTACAACAACTTTAGCTTCAACAATGTAAGACGTCATTTCATGATTAATCTATTTCAAGAATGCTATCCTTTGAACAAAACATACAACATCTGAAAATCATTTGCATTAATATTTTAAGCCTTTTTCCAAAAATAACAAGAGATTTTGAATGCCCCGAGTGTTCACAAAATGTTAGGTTCAACACGCTACCATAACACAACACATAGCTGAAAATAAAGCTTCTTCCATTTAGCCCAACTTTCATGCAAACCTTCAATGTCTATCATTTCTAAGTGGTCATGGTACCTTGACCAAGGAGCCATAGTTCCATAGAGGTAGTACATGATAAAAAAAAATTTACTATTAACTTTTTCTGTTGTAATGGTCATGATACCATAAATAGGTAAAACAGGGCTTGAAAATGCAATAGAAAGCGACCGTGCAAAGGATATTAGAGAGCGAAAGAAGAACACCAAACCATAATCCTAATAACAACCAAAATAAGAAAACAAGTCCAAAAATGGACTCAGAAGACTCTAATGAGCAAAACGGTGATGTGAATGACAAGTTTCAATGGAAAGAAGTAGCATGTGAACAATACACGCCAAACAGAAGATGAAACAGAGGTAACGTCTAGGGCGCGTGACACTCCGGATGACGCTGGAATTAATGGGGTGGGTCGCACTTGATGAGGCACACCAAACCCTTAGTTTGTTGGAGAAGAAGACTGGTGGTGGATGGCAAAAGGCCACAAATGATAGCAGAAGACAACGAAGAATATCGGAGGACAATGGGAAGAGACGATGAAGCAGTGTAGAATCATATATGTTTTGATACCAATATAACTTTTGGAGAAAAAAATAAAGAATAGTGAGTCATCGCACACCAATATTCTCTTTTCAATATGTAAAATAGAGTAAGTCTTAAATAATTAAATTTAGATTCAACCTAATATAACCTTAAACTACCACGTCAAACCAGAAATACAATATTAAACTAAAAATTTCCTTAACAAGCTATTTAAATAAATATAAATCATAAAATTAAATAAAGCAGAGAAATAAAGACTTATCGATAACTGCTATATTGGATGTGGTTAGAATTATTACATTTGGAGATGATTTTAACTTGGCCATCCATCTAAGTTAGGAATGCATTAATAACCTGATATGTTATATTAAGATTGATAACTCTGAATTACATTTTTGTAATTTTGTCAGCTTTTGCAACATAAAATTTTTTTATTGATTATAATAACAAGACTGCGAAAATCTTATAAAATTTAATACATAACCTATTCAAAATTTACACCATTATTATATAGTTTTATGACTCTAAAGTGAAGTTTTTAAATAATTAAAACAAATTTTAATAAAAAGATAACAGATTAAAAAATGTAACGCTTTCAAGATATTATGTTGGTTTAAATGTAACAAGACCCGAAACTTTAAAATAAAGTTTATGTTACCTAGCTAAGGCAAAAAAAAAAAAAAAAAATTAACAGAGAGAGGATTTGATAATTAGTCTTTAGTTTTAATATATTTCCCATATACAATAAGATATAAATAAAATATATTTTCTATATAGTTTTATATAAAACAAATTTTAAAACAATAACCACAGCCGCATTGTTTGTTATTTGGACACCGATTTGTGAAGTTGATTTCGAAAGTAGCATTAGCGTAGTTAGAATTAGGTTTTTCCCGCCCATAACCCTGACTGGTTCCATTTCGCATCTTCTCTCTCATTTTGCGACCAACAAAATGAGTGCTCCCATGGAGACCGAGCTCACAACCCACGAAAATGGCACTGCTTCCCAACACTCTCTTCCCGTGGACAAAGTTCTCGTCCCTGGTACTCTCTCTCTCTCTCTCTCTCTCTCTCTCTACTCTGCACATTCTCATTTCTCATTTTACTCTTTCTTAATTCACTCTAAATTTCCTTTTAGTCGAGGTATCCCTAAAACCTTCAAGCACAGCTAAAATCGACGATGTCCGTTCCGCCGTTGAGGGGTAATCCCCTTCTCTTCTTCGCTGAAACTGTTGTTTTTTTTTCTTTTGACTCAAATTGTGATTGTCGCTATCCTCGATTATGTTTTTCCGAAATTACCTAATTGGATTTCGTTACTTTTTTTATCGTGTATTTATTGTCGTTTCAATTTTTTAGGATGCTTGAAAAGAGGAGTTTGAGCTATATCGATGGACCAATTCCAGTGCCTCTTGATGACGCGTTTCTCGTTGATAATGTGCAAAGAATTTGCGTTTGTGGATGTGATACTGGTTTGTGTTTTGTTGGTTTAGGGTTTAGGAATGGTTAGAAATGAAACATTGTTCTTTTTGATTTATTTTACTAATCTTTTTTTAAAAAAAATCTGAAATTGGATAAAGACTCTTGGTCTCAGCGAGTTGAATTGAGTATTTTAGCAATTAGCGTGATAAAATAGCAGTTTGGTGTTGATTTGGATCTGTTTGTTTCTCTGATTCTGATTCTGGTGAAATGTTTTTCTTTTGTAGATGAAAGGATGCACAATGATAATGTTCTTTTGTTCTGGCAAGTCAAGCCTGTTGTACATGTCTTTCAGGTGTGATACTGCTGACTTGATTTTATTTGGTCTCTGTCTCAGTTTTTCTTGGTTGCCATATCTTTTTTTGACTAATATATTCATTGAATATATGATCTTATGAGTATGAAAAAAGATAAACTTAGCGGTGCACTTTAGAAATAACAGTTATAACTATTCTGTGGAAACTGTAGCTCTGATGTGAATATTTCTTTGTCTGAATTTTGCGTTGTCAGCTTAGTGAGGAAGGACCATGTGAGGATATAAGCTCTGATGGCCAGTCTTCCAGCTTCAATGAATGGATTCTTCCTGCAAAGGAATTTGATGGCATGTGGGAAAGGTTATCACTTTTTTAGTAGTTTATGGTTTTCCTCAACTGATTCTATTCTATACTATTATTATTTATTTTATGATTAATTATAAAATTGTAAATCATTTACCCTACACTGTCAACCATTGCAATTGCAGCTTAATATATGAATCTGGTCTAAAGCAACGGTTATTACGTTATGCAGCAAGTGCTTTGCTCTTTACTGAAAAAGGGGTTGATCCACTCCTTGTTTCATGGAATCGGTAAGAACTGGAAATAATTATTTAGGAATGGTCTTCAATTCTTAAACTTTGTTTTACATTGCATGCATTATCTGATGTTCATGTCCATGATCTTGCTTGGCTGACAATATGCATAATGATTCTTCTTCATGACATACTAAGTAAAATTGCTTGGATAAGCAATAATGGGAAGCTGATCTATAAAATTAAGTGTGATGATCAAACTATTGACATATCTTGATATTTTTGAGACTTGTAAATATTTGCAGCATAATTCTGTTACATGGACCGCCTGGGACTGGAAAGACATCTTTATGTAAAGCATTAGCTCAGAAATTATCAATTCGATTCAATTCGAGGTGCACTGATCTATTATCAATACTTTTAAATACTCTATGGATGTTTCCGAATGAAAACAAGTAAGTAGAGGGAACAAAGTTTAATTTGCTCGCTTTTCCCCATTCAGATATCCTCAGTCCCAGCTTGTTGAAGTGAATGCACATTCTTTGTTCAGTAAATGGTTCTCTGAAAGTGGCAAGCTGGTATACATATCTGACACTTTCTATCTGTCATAGATTTGCTTATTGATTTCTCTATAATTCATACATCGTACTCTTTATGTTTGAATCAAGGAGATTAGTTAGTCAAATTATGAAATTGCAAATTAAAACAATGCTGTATACTTTACATTAAATGTTTTTGTATGGTTATCAAATGTGTAATTGTGTTTCTTTTCTAATTTCTACTAGGTAGCAAAACTTTTCCAAAAGATTCAGGAAATGGTAGAGGAAGAAAGCAATCTAGTGTTTGTATTGATTGGTGAGGCATAACAGGATAAAACTCAACTTATTGCTCTTGTAGTATCATGTATGTCTGCTTGAGTTTGTGCTTATGAATTACGATCCTGCAGATGAAGTCGAAAGCCTTGCTGCTGCTAGAAAAGCTGCTTTATCTGGTTCTGAACCTTCAGATTCTATTCGGGTATAATCCTCCTTTCCATCCTATCTGCTGGAATTAACTATCTTCTTCCCCATTTTTGTGAAAATTTTTTAGGTTGCGAAAAAAGATGCAAAAATGTAATTCAGAGTTATTCACTTATCTTCTTTTTGGATGTTTGTGTTAATACAAATTCAATTTGAATATGGCATTTCAGGTTGTCAATGCATTACTAACTCAGATGGACAAGTTAAAATCATCTCCAAATGTGATAATTCTAACCACATCCAACATAACTGCTGCTATTGGTGAGCCTTTATTTCTCATTTATTCAGTTTTGTGGTTTATTCCTGTTAGAATAGCTCGCTAAGGAAGCTTCTATATAGTTTAAAATTGTATTTCTCTATTGACTCTATTCAACATCCACTTCCTCTATAAATTTCATTTAAAACGAATGATTTCACATATTGCAGAAGGTTTATCAATTTTTTATTTACATTTTTTTGGCAGATATTGCCTTTGTTGATCGAGCTGATATCAAAGCATATGTTGGTCCCCCAACTCTTCAAGCACGGTATGAAATATTAAGGTCCTGCTTGCAGGAATTGATGCGTACAGGGATCTTGACTAGTTTACAGGTGCCGAGAGTTCTTAATCTTTTCCTGCTATCTTTACAAACAAGGCATTAATATTCTAATCTTTAGTTGGATTCAGTAAAAAAATAAATAAAAATTTCTTTATCCGGATTCAGACATTTTGGCCTGTTAGTCTTATTGCTCATCATTCTGTCTTGGTTAGGATTGTAAGAATGTCACGCTTCCTAATTACGCCAGTGCAAAGGAAAGATTGAACGCTCCAGATTTTCATGACAGTGTTACATACATGCAACTGTGTAAGCATCTACTAGAAACTGCGGAGGCCTGTGAGGTAGGAAAAAATATTTCTTGTGGATGTTCAACATCAATCTTTTGGTTGACCTTTAATCTTAAATAATATGTTTGATCTGTTGACAGGGAATGAGTGGAAGGTCTTTGAGAAAACTTCCATTTTTGGCACATGCTGCTCTTGCAAATCATTTTGATTGCGATCCTATTAAGTTCCTGTGTACAATGATTGAAACAGCAAAAAGGGAGCGTTCTGAGCTTCCTGACTAAAAAGTAACTGAAATTTCAATTTAAAATGTGCAAATGAAGAGTGTAACGCTTGCGTCTACTGCATTTTAGTACTATAAATGTTGATGCAGCGGTGATGTATATTTATTATAAGCAATTATCAGGGGCTAGTACATAGTAGCACTATCATATAACTGATCCTAGAAGAATAGCAACCTATCTGGAACGGCAATAGATAACTTCAAAAAATCATGACTTGTATGTAGGGAAACTATAATTCTGTAAAAAAAGAAAGGAACATATAATTAAATCAATTAATTCATTTTGATTCAAGAAATATAATTTAATCATCACTGATGCGCCGAAAAGAAACTCGGAGATCTGTTGGTTACAGTACATAGAACATGCCATCATCATGAATTACGAATTGTTATAATTCTGACACGCCCTCATTCGTGAGGGCAAGGGTTACCCTAGTATTTAAACCAATGCCAATTTTGTCATTTCTTAATGCTTGGGGCCTTAAGTTGAAATCGACAAACTACCTTCTCATCTCACTCGGAGCAACAGTAGAGACTACTCGAGGGTTTGAAGAATTTGGGAGATAGGTATATTTTTGTCCTGAAAAATTGTAACAATTCATGTTCTTACAAGACGTATATGAGGGTGTCTTTCATAGTTTCATCCCATTTTGATACGTTAGTTTTCAAGCACTCTTATATTCCAGTTGAAGGGTGAGGTACCTTGAAAAGATCGTCCAATACTTAAGTGACTTCTCGGTAGTAATATCAAAATATTAAATAATATGAATTTGGTCCTGATTTATATATTTATTGTTCGCCCTTAGGTTATGGGCTTTATTCAACTATTATCTTTTGTCAATTCACCTGTTAATGATGTATTAGTCATCTTTTATCACATACCTTATCTTAAATAAGGAGATTATTGGGCTATATGGACTTTGCTTGAGGGTGTTCGGTTTGTCTGAACACTCCTCATCATATAGTTCAACATGAAGATTTGGCAGTTATTTTAATCGAGTACCCTTCAAATATGGAATTTGATTGTGCTGAAATGGGTGTATTATGTAGGAGGGAACAAGATAAGTGAGAAATAGATGAAATTATGTAAACGAGAAACAAGTACAAGAATATAGTTAAAAAATAAAGCAAAAATAGTTGTATTTGATTTAAAAGAAATAGAAATGAAATATTTTTTTATATTATCAATCATATTAGAACATAATTGACTAATTGATTTTGTGGATTTCAATTGATATCGATGATTTTTAAACCATTGTATAACACAAAATTGTCTTAAATACTATTCTGACAGTTTTAAACTTTCATAAAACCAACCTCTTAGATGTCAAACTCATCACCTTCCACTTCCATTTTTGTTAGATTTTGCGGTGAAATAAATTGGTGTGCTCACCAATTTTTTTCTCTACAAAGTAACTTTTTTTTTTTTTTTTAATATACTTGTCTTCCTTCCATTTCTTATTTAATTTACCTCTAATAGAACCCCAATTTAAGTCATGTAAAATCTTAGCGTGTAGCGTAAGTATCTTCATTATATCTGTTGTGACGCAATAGTAATGATAAGAGTTAAATATATTAACAAATAACAAATTCAATTTGTAATGTACGAAAAAAAAATTTGCACACTGATCTGTAATAATGTCAGCTCTTATATTTATATTTTCTGGTCAGTTCAATAGTTTATGTTGAATCTTCGTAATTTTTATGTATATAGAGTAATTAGAGTATCCTTGCACTCACTCTAATAAACTTAAATTTGTTTCAAAAGAAAGTACGACAATAATAATGAGTTCAATTGTTTTTATAAATATTTTCCACGATAATTTTCTATATTTATTTTTTTTATTTATCTCTTCCTATTACAACAATTATTTTACGTTATAAAAAATTATACAGAAAATATTGCACAAATAATTATTTTCAATAGAAATATCCAATAAATGTTTGAGTGCTCGAACATTCTCCGCTCTTCTTTTACTTTATGTTCGTTGAACATCCGAAGCAAAGTGTATAAGATTCTTGTTGAACAAACCTTCAAACCGAACAGTGTGAACGTTAGGCGGTGGCTTTGTCTTGTTGTGCCACCCAAAAGAGAAAGTGAAAGCACACCTTGCGTGGTTGCTGATGCCGTGGCCACAACTGGGGTTTCAATTTGTAGTTTGTGCCTCCAAAATGAGAATTGTCTTTCACGCTAAGTTTTGATATGATAGCCATTTCCCGTGAAAAGGACACGGAGTTGTGGCAAGCTACGGCAGTAGCAACCCGTGGTTTACTGAAATTAATGTATGTAAGCTGAATAGTAAATAGAATGAAAGTCTCTCATTTCTAAGTACTAAACTGAGATCAAGTAGGTGATTTAAAATTTAGAGAAAATTACATAAATAACCGGTGTTTTTAAATCTGGAGTAAATTACACAAGTTTCTACATTTTGAGGAGATTATTTTTGAGCTCTTTGCTTTAGTGGGTATCTTGTTTAGGAGCTTTCTTTCTTTATTTTTATAGATTAACCTTTTTTTTTTGTGGAAAACATTTTATATTCTTATTAAAGGATTAGTTTTCTTTTTAAATTTGACATCTTCAGTTCTTTCATAAAATATCTTGAGAGTATCCTAAAACTCTTTTACTGATTTGTATGAGAGCTTGTTATACTATGTCCTTGAAATGACATAGGTAATAGTATAATATATCCTTGAAATGACATAGTTAATAACATAATGAGCTTTGTTATTTAACTCTATGATGAAGTATTCTCCGTTTCCCAATTCTGACTCTCGTTTTGTCTTTAGTAATAATTCTTCAGAGTCTGGAATTGATATATATCTCTGTTCTATATACCTAGTAGAGGTTGTCATCTCAAGATAATGCTAGAGGTTTATTCATATAGGATCCTTTCGTAATGAATATTGTTGATGAGCTTGTCATCCTCGATTTTTTCTTCTAGTAGCAATGATGCGCTCAACCCTTAGAGGCTGAACTCTAATACCAAACTATAAATACAAAAACACAGGAAGGGGGTTAAATTGTGCTTTAAAATGTTTTTGCAAGTTTTTTATTTTATATTTAAAGATGAGTCTGATTAAATTTTCGACGCAGAGTTTTACAGATGATATATAACATTTTTTAAACAAAGTTAAGAGATACAACACAACTCCAATGCGTTAATATAATAGTTAAGAGATACAACACAACCCCAATGCGTTAATAATTTTTTATACTAGTTCATCTTATAAAATCTATGTCCACTTCCTTAGTAACAACTAAGATTCATTATATCAGAGTGAATATAAGTATTATTTGACCCTAGTCACTTCTAGTTATCCCAAGTATTCTTTGCCCACAACTTTTTCAGGCTAATAAAACTCAAGTATTGTTTAAACCAATCTTCTTCAGGTTAACAACTCCAACTATTATTTGGTCGCCTCTCCAGGCTAACAACAATAAGTATTGTTTGATCTCAACTTCTTCAAGTTAAACTACCACTAAGGTGTGGATTGACAAATAGTTGCCTAACATAGAGAAATCAACCTCTAAACACAAAGAGGGATATACTATGAGGTGTATGAGAAAAGACTTTTTATAAAAATACAAAGTTATACAGAGCGAGTATTGTTTTTTTTTTTTTTTTCTGCAACTTCAATTCTTCGTTCTTTATCCTTTATATGGATGAAGATCTTGAAGTATTCATTAGACTTAGCAGCTTCAAAATCTTCCGTCCATCTAACGAAATAATGCTTAACATTTTTTTGCATTAAATACGCTCTTGAACTATCAACTTCAGAGTTACAAAGTGTTTCCACAGTCTGAGGATTTCGTTCGTAAAGATTGAACTTCTTTCTGTAACAAGTGTTCGTGTAGAAAACATCCTCCTTAACCCTGTTAAGATATGCCTTTAAATAAAGATGTAGTTGACTTGATTAAAACGTGTATTTGTATGACAAGACTCTACGTGAAAGAACATTCTAATTAGAGTCTATGTGTGTAAAAGTAATAGACATTATTTTAAATTTTGACGTTCGTCTAACACTTCGTTAATCTAACTTGAATTTTGTCTTAGATTCACAATAAATTGAGTACTCACTTCGTCTTTTAATTACTTTAAAATTTGAAAGCTTCAATCATTTTATAAATTAAAATTTTTATATTAATAATTTATAATTATTAAAATTAAAAATTAAAAAATATTATCTATAGTTACTCATATTTATTACAATGTATAACGGAGTATTGGTTGTCAAAACGATTTTCACTCAACTATCCCTTTATTTCTCCTATTTATCGAGGGTCTGCATGACTAATGGAGTGACTTTTGATGGATTTGTATCATAAACATTTTTGGCGCTCGACAATGAATATTACTCAAGTTAATTATTGGAGCTAGAAAAAATGGCACAATAATAAATAAAGCATGTAATACTTGTTTTAAAGCATATAAAACTAGGGACAAATTTCTTTCGAGTGAATAAAAAGCTAATGGTACTTTAAAACTGATCCATTGTGATATGTGGGGAGCATATATGGCCCCTTCAACATGTGGTACGTGCTTCCTATTTTTAACTTGTGTAGATGATTACCCGTGCCATGTGGATATATTTGTTCTTTGATAAAAGAGAAGTGGCAGAAGCACTTAAAGTATTTTCTTTTGCTTTTTTTTTTTTTCCTTAGTTGAAAAGCAATTTCAGAAATTTGTAGTAATAGCAAGACCGATCGAGTTCACATGCATGAAGAAATTGTTTTTTTATCATCGAATCATTTTTCAATAATATATATATTGCAACCTCCCAAAAAAAAAAAAATTGGAGAGTGAATTGTATTGTATAGTTCACTAATAAATTGTGTATTATACATGATTACACTTCAAGGATGTCGATTGTTGCGGGTTGAACACAGATGATAGCTCTATTTTTTCAAAGGGATTTAGAGTGTAACTACGTGTCAGGATGAATAGCTGACACTGTATTATATGAAAGATATTTCATAAATAACTGTATTATACACGGATAATAATTTCACAGACAATAAATAATGAATAATTAGTTATAAAATATATGAATATATATATATATATATATATATTATAAATGAATTGACTGTGTATTATAGTTGATTGTGTATTATAATTAATTGTGAAATAAAGTTAATTTTATATAGATGTCATTACAGTAAATATTAATAATGAAAAGATGTATTGTTTCCTCCCAATCATATTTAACTTTCCCATAAATCTTACTTTTCCTACTATTGATAGATGCATAACATATACCTACAATGAGAAATCACCGGTAAAGTGATAAAATCTAAGCTTAATTGTCAAGAGAAGTTGTTTATAGATCTAGCTGAACTATACCCTTTTATCTAGAATTAGTCCAGTGCTAATTTTTTACTTCTAATAGCTATAAGTACTAAATATCTCGTAAAAATTAAGATAAAATCCACACCACCAAATGTAGATAAGTAGTACAAATAATCGGATCAGATTACTAAGTATTCACTATGGCACATGAATTAAGATCCATCTTATTGATCGACACTATTTCCGTTTTCATTCTTAATTAAAAAAGAAAACTCTATAGTTTAATCGATGCATCAAGCTAAATTAATTTGCGTGCGGATACGTAACATAAATCAAATTTGGAACTGGGCCACTCAAGTTGTAAAGAGTTCACAAAAGCATAAGGTTGGGGCAAATAATTCTTGAATACTTAGAAAATACAATTATTTAACTGGAAGACAATACTTAAAAAAATGTTCTAGTTATTAATTATTGACTTGCTCCATGTGAAGGTACTTCCCTTTTCTCAATCGTTTGTGTTTTTTTTTTACATCTGCACAAGAGGGCTATCACTGACATGTGCAGGGACATCATTCTCCCCCACAAAGTATTCACCAATTCCATATACAGAGCAGGTTGGTGAAGATCACTATGTGCAAAAATCTCTTTAAAAAGTTTTCAGACAAGCCCCACATGCTGCAGGAAGCACTTACTTATATATATATAAAAAATTATAATACTTTTTTTAACACTACCGACCAAAAGAAAAAGGAGAGAAAAGCCAAAAACTTGAACCACACCATAGACAAAGACCCATTCGTAGAAGGGGTGCAGGCCTTTAAGACAACTTGTTAACTTTGCCAACAAAAAGAATGCTTCAATCTTCAACACCCTTCACTGTCCATAGCCCCCGTTTTCCTTTTTTTCTCTTGTGGAAACGTGCCATCACTGTACACTAAAGAGAAAACGTTTGCATGCGGGAATATAACTATAACATAACATAACACACCCTCTCTCTCTCTCTTTCTCTCTCTCTACAACACTATGCGTGCATCAAAATATTTCAGTACTCTCTGCCTCATATAGCCGCTTTTCTTGAATCTAATATATATATATAGATTTATACACAACAACAAACAACTTCATCTTTGTCTTGTTATTTAATATTCTTTGTGTGTTCACAGAAATATATCAAGCATGTTTCTCTATTCTATCAGTTTCCACCACTTGGCTCTTTCTCTTTTCTTCCTTTTTGTTAGCCAATTTGTTTTGTTAAAGTTCAATCATGTCTTCTATATACTCTCTCAACATCGTCTTCCTCTTCACCTTCACCTCTGTGAGAATAACTCACATGATATTCATCTTTCTCTTGAGCATGATATTATAAAGTGTCACTGCATGTTTGTTCAACATGGGAAAAGTCAGCTGAAGACTCTTTTAGGTCACAAAGCATGAAATGGAAGACCTAAAATCCATCCATGGGGAATTAAGCATTCCTGGTCCGAATGGTGTTTTCACTTCTTAGTATATTGGTTTCATCTTTCTCTACTTTTTCTTTTCATGGTGTTTTGAAGAGTGCGTAACCATGCATATACAACTATATAGCTAGTGCTATAGGTAGCTTAGCTGCCATGCATGTCGTCAAGTTCAATCAGAATTTTTTTTTGTAGATGATGAGTGAATAGATGACTAGTTCTGAATAATTGTTGTGTTGACTGTTGAGTTGTAGTGTCATACCATACCTTGAGTAAGGTATGAGAATGTAAAAGCACCGCTTGCTACTGATTTTCCTCAATAACATTTCTATATTTGTCGTAGTTCCTTCTTTCTTCTTGCTGTTGATCTTTTTGTGTGTTAATTCAAATATTTCATAATGTGATAAATATTTTTCATGAGTTTTCAGTAAATTATGACTACAGTCTACAACTATTAATACCTGATGCCGTTTGCTCGTACCACTGAATAAAATTACATGTTTATATATATATACACACACATATATATGATTTTAATTACTTTTTGGCATGGCTATGGATAGTTGTTTATATCCATAATAACTGATAATAAAAATGAGTAACTCCTCTACAAGCTATGTAGATCGCAATTTGTGAATACAAATTAAATAAAATCTTCAGGTTACGCAGTGCAAATTATTAGAAAATACATGAAAACTTCAATCTACTTTTGAGATGTATAGTGTACTACAGACTTCAGGTTATTATATCCAGGAGAATATGATTTCTAAAACAAAGAGGCAAAGTTACCTACCTTAAAGGCCACATATATATGATTTTTTTTTTTAATGAAAATATGCATGGGAATTGAGGAAGTGAGAACTTCATCTTTCGTTGTTTCTATGGTGAAGAAACAGCAGGGATATGCATGTTTACCATTTTGACACTATTTTTTTAACAGCAAATATTAATTGCTAATTTGTTAATCTTTTATCCTAGGTTGAAATCCACGACTTTTACCTTTCTTCTTCACCCTTAAAACTATGTTTAAATAGCCGTTCAATTCAACTCAATGGAGAAACAATTTTTTTTTTCTCTTCCACGATGAAGAGTTGGAAAACAAGAGCAAGTGTATTGAAAAGTGTAAATGAAGGTTTCCAGTGGATAATCAAACACTCAATCATGTTCCAATGCAAAATTTCAAAAGCTTCAAATTCTAGCTTTAATTTAAAAGCAAGTTGGTGTTAAACTCAACCGCAAACCAAACAAACACTAAATCTCCTTCCCCGAATAGACTACTCTTATTACTCATTCACACTCAATGTTGTGAGCAAAGAAAAATATATACTCAACTAAACCATTATTAAGTTAATGGTACTATATGCGAGCTAATTAAGCTTGAGGAAATTAGAAACCAAAGAAAAACAAACAATAAGTTGCTATAGTGTACGAAATTAAAGCAGTTTGACATATCAAAGTTAGAGAATATGGCAGATTCCTTGCTGATTAATTTTGCCTTCTTTTGTAGCCTTGTAGCTGGCTAGGCATTGATCCCAATAGAGATGCATCATGATCTGTGTTGACTCTTGTTCTAATTAATCAACTTACCAAACAATTAATTTTGAAAAAGTTCAAGTAGCTAGAGCTGGCTTTTCAGTTGATGGTGGACAATCACATAGAAAATAAGTTTAAAGAAACATTCACTTTCCTTTTGCTTTTCTTTAATCATGAAACATTTTGGTTAGTTGACTATGGTTATGTGTGCCGAATGTGCCTACTGATTCCTGGGCAGGCTCCACCTAGGAGATGCATACAAGCCTATACTCAACATGATAAAGTTATTTTTTAACATTGTAATCATTTTTCTCTTTAGTTTTTGTTCTTTTATGCTTTTCAATTACCTTAAGAAAATAAAGTGTCAATTTTGGCAGGGGTTTCAAAATAAATGGGAAATATGTCTCCACATTTGGCGCACCATTTTCATGCTTTATTATATACTAGCTAGTGTTTTATAGAATGATGATTGTTAAAAGAAAAAATTAACATGTTTACTTTCGGAAGAATTTTTTATGAAATTCTTACATATCTCATTTTACATAAATACATCAATATTTATAAATGTTTTTTTTTCATTTCGAATGATATTTTTTATTCTTCTGTAATTATGGCTCGGATGAAAGTTATTGAAATTCTTATTTCCTTCCTACAATGTCCGGGCATAAGTGAAAAAATAGAATAGAAAATTTAGATTAATTTCTTTCTGCTGTGTTTGAATAGGTCTACACCAAGGTTGTGTTTAGATGGAATGAAAGAAAAAGTGTGAAAAGAATGGAAGAAAATGGTATAGAATATAAAGGAAATAGAGTTGAAATTAAAGTTATTTGAATAGAGGGAAATAGGATAAAATGAAAGAGAAATATTATTAGAATATGTGTATGAAAAGAAGTAAAAGATACAATTTAAAATCGGATAAATTTATTAATTACATTTTTATCTTTCTCAAAATTATACTAAAGTCTTTTCGATTAAACGTAACTTCATCGACACAATCAATTAAAAAGTTACGTATTGTATGGAGTATATATACGTAATCGATTATATATTAAAACTAATAAATTATATTAGTTGAATAGATAAAAACACATAGAATACAATATATTAATAAATTTAATTGATTAATAATCTTAATTAGTTAATAATGTATTATAATATTAAATATATTAATATAATATAATATAATATAATATGATTATTAACATATATATAATATTATTAATATTAAATTGTAATATTGTATATATTATTCATAAGATATCATTAGGAATTAAAATTTTTAATTGCAATTATAAACATAATTTGTGAATTTTTTTATTAATATTGATATTTTAAAAGTTAATATTAACCTTAATTAAATATATTGAATATATTTTTTTAATTAGAATTCGCATAAAATTTAACTGTTTCAATTAAATTAAATATAATGATCAGTAATAAAATTTAAATTGTTTTGTATAAATATTTTAGTAAAAGATTATTTACAAATAATTTAATGTATATTTTATTTCATTAATAACTAAATGTAATTAAATACAAAAGTATATAGGAATCAATAAACTAAATTGATTAAAAGTATAATGTTTTAATAAAATTTAAATCAATAATATACAAACTAATATTGTTAGTAAGTAGATTAACTTAATTAATGGATGGTCTAACATGGTTACACTCACAAATATGCACATAATAAATCAACAATAGTAAACATAACAAGTCAATAAACATGTACATATACAATGAACTCATTAGTGACAATGCTCTGCATAGTTTACTAAAAAGGTGTCCGTGGAAGGTTTTGTTAGTATTGGTGTTATAATTTTTTAAACTTGTTCTTGTCAAACCTTTTACTAATCATATGCACAAAGCTTAAACAAGTCTTATTTAAGCTCCTTCAAACCTATTATTAACATTTTTAATAAAATTAATAAATCTATCATCAACTTTATAAGAACTATTTGTGACAGTAATTGATAGGTTATTAATTCCATTTTATAATCCTTGAATACTAGAGTAAATATGTTGCAACATGTTTATTTGAGAACTAAATGATGAATCAATGATTCAACGATTGGAGTAGGAAGGAAGGGTTTAAGGTCAGCTTTATTTTCAATACTGTGAACATGTTCGTGATGGTCTTCATTTTCACCTTCATGACCATATTGCCAAAATTTTCAATTTGAAAAATTTTCATTTTCTTTAATCTGACCTCATCAACAACATTTGACCAATTATATCTTATTTCCAACTCTCCTCCTTGATCAATTCACATAAAGTCCAAGATTTTTGTCATGAGAATGCATATGCTAGAGACATAGCATGAGTTTCCTTGCAATTTAGCTTGTGTTGACATATATGAAAAGGCCAATTAATTGAAATCCTTTGTTTAATTGCCCAAATCACAAAAATGTCTTTACCCAATAATTAGGCATAGTTACTTCATCGAGGCTTCAATATATTTACATAAATGTAATGCAAAATTCGATCCTAAACATTAATTACCTGTGTTCTTATCATCCCAGCCATTGTTTCATTCTTATCATATTCAAGGAACCCTGAAATGTTAAGGTACTTGAACGTAACACCTTTATATTTCAAATGACAAATACTTAACCAATTACATGGCCTGACACATATCTTACTTTGCTTCACACCAAAACATAAATCACCATTATATAATAATTTTGAATTGGCATAGAAAACTCTAACAAATCAGGATAATACATAAATGGTAAACTAACAAACTCCTGAAGACCTTGAGCATTTAATAATTGAATAAATTCCATACCAATTGTTTGAAAGAACTCAAAGTCTAGTATTATTGGATGAACAAATTATCTCATTGATATATTCTTTGAAAATTCCAACATATGTTCCTCCTTGCTGAAATATCTATAGTGATTCAAGACTTCTTTCACATTGTAATTGGGTGGAGATTCAGGGGTTTTGGCCACTAGACAATTTCGTATGTTAATTGAACAAGTAACTTTTTTATATTATTTAAAATCTTGATATAATACTAAAAAAATAATAAAAAAATCTTACAATAAATTTTTTAAAATACTTTAAAATTCTAATATAATACACTCCTTAAATTAAACATCACTAACATACATCATGACCATCGATTTTAATAATTACATATGATTAAAAACAAGTTTTATTTGATATGTATAAGTCTGCATGTAAAGATCAGATGAATTATGACAACATATGAATCACATACTCTAGAACAAACTAATAAGCTATCAGACGAAACATCATTGCACTAAGATAAATATCTTTTCAAATAATCTTGCTCATGTTGATTGACTTTTACATTCAAGTTTTTGTATTTTGCAGAATCTAATTTTAAGCTCAAATTAAAGTCAAAGTATGAGGATACTACCTAATCCTCATATAAAAAATGAGCAAAAATCAGAACAAAGAGGAAGTTATTTGTCATACAGATATGCTATAGAAAGGAAAACACATTTATTAACATTTATCCTTCCTTTTTGTAAAAAGATGCCTTATCTGATAAGACCGTCTAAATAGATGTATTTAATGCATACGGTTGTACAACTTGCTTCCAATAGCTAGATTGAAGATGTTAAATCTCAGTCTTAGTGCTCTTTATGTATATTCCTTTTTATACAGAAGTTGATATTTATTAAATAAAAACCGGTTGATATTTATTAAACAAAAACCCTTCTATAAATCATGTTCCCTTACTGGTAGGTATTTTCCCTGAAAATGATATATTCAAAGAATAATTAAAGTGTTTAGCATGAAGAAATTAAATTTAAAAAAAACTTATCTTTGAGATAAAATAAATTAATATAAAAACTTTCATCTATTTCTAAAATTTTATATCTGATTCATCAAATAATATAGAGTAATGATTTCTAAAAGCTTATGATATTTTTTTTTAACGCAATTCAACCCTCTTCTTATATTTTTCACATTTACAGTTATACAGGTAATGATGATGATAATAATAATATATATAATCAAAGATTAATAATATTATAACAACTCATAGTGAGAGAATTATGGACAATAAAAAAAATAAAAAAGTCTAACAAAATTTTTAAGAATGGGTTAGAATAATTACCCTAATTTGACATTTTATATATATATATATATATATATATATATATATATTTATTTATTTAGTAAAAAGTCTTATACGATATATAATATCAAATAATTCATTAAAATTTATATACTTTTAAATATTAAAAGAATACTTTTAAGATATGTAAATTTTTAATTAAATACTATAAAATTTTAATAACTTGTTAAAATAATTATAATTATTTTAATAAGCCTTACTAGGTGATTAACCCTTATAACTATCACCTAGTCAATTATGTATATGTACATCTTCGTAATATTAAATTATTGTATATTTTTTTAAAAAAAAAACTTTATATTTATATAACAACAGCCTAATAACTTTGTAGTATTAGTATTTATAAACCTAATAACTTCGCAGTATACGATAGTCTTCCAAAAAAATTTAAAACATTAAAAAAAATATATGACTACTTTAAAAAGTACATCAGTATTTTTACAACGGTGACTAGTTAGCTAGTACTAGGACTCGACTCAGTTAATATGTTAATTGAAGAATAAGTAATATTTTTATATTATTTAAAAGTCTTGATATAATATTAAAAAAATTAATTTCTTACAATAACTTTTTTTAAAATACTTTGAAATTCTAATATAATAGACTCATTTAATTAAACATCGCCAAAATTTTATAACTTATTGAAAAATCATAATTATTTTAATTAAATATAATATGAATTTTTTATATCATTTAAAATATTTATTGAATATTATTTAAACATTTTTCATAAAAAAATTCTTTTAAAATCATTTAAAATACTTATAAATACCGTGTGAGATTGCATTGGAACTTGCGATTGCATTGGACTTTCTGGTCAAATCAGTTAACAAAGATCTCTTTGACTGTTTTATTTTTCTTGTCACAAAATCACAAATGCCTCCACTTGAAAATATTAATATTTTATGAGAAACTGATGAGTTTGAACAGTTTTATTGCTTTGAATGTTTATTTTTCCATTATTTGCCAGTAAAATTTTTTGTTTGGACTGGGCAGTCCACGATTGATTTGATTGAAGGGACAGCTAAGATATATTTTGGCTTTAATGTGTTCAAATTTGACTTCTTATAATTCAAACATTAATTATTTCTTCAGGTTCTTTTTGTGGAAAATAATAATAAAAAAATTGGTCTTGCTACACGTTGGTCTTACCATAAAAAACTTCTGAGTGAGACCATTTTGTATATAATAGCACTGATCAAAGCCATAGGAAAAGAAAAGTATTTTGATAGAAAAGGTTGAGTGAATTGGAGAATGATGATGAAGAATGAGAGGGTGCCAAAGAAGGGAAGGCCTCAAAGTGTTGCCTTAAGGAGGAACCTGGAAAACCTCAATTTGGATTTGTCCAATGTTAATCAGACATTCAATGGAAATTGGGGGCCTCCAAGATATGGTATTGAGGACGAATTTCAATCTCAGCTTGATGCAGGTAAACTATGCTAAACACAAATTTTTCATCCATACAAAATTTGAGATTTCAAGTTTTAATTACTTTTTATAATTTTTTCCCATTTTTTTTTCACTCTTTTATTTCTATTGCTCATCGTTAGTTTTGTATTTTTTTGTTATCTATTTTAATCTCTTTTAATAACGGCTCATCAACAATAAAAATAAACAAGAGAATAAAGTTTGATTTATGATCAAATAATTTTTTTAAAACATACTTTTTAAACTTTAATAATATTTAGAAAAAATACCCTAAAATCTGATATTTTAGGGAAACCAAAAATTTATAGAAAAAAAAATTATACTCTTTTTATGTGAAAGTTTTATTCTCATTACCAAAAGTAATTGAAAATAGTTTTAGACATGAAGCCTGATAAGAAGGTTCACTTTGGTGTTTTTGGTGGATATTTCAATTGACTATTCTATAAAAGGTTTAATTTTGCCAAGGGCTAGTAAATCATTTTTCTTTCAACTTTTTTTTTCTCTCACATACTTTTTTCTCCCAACTTTATTCTTTAATACTTTTTTTTCTTTTTAAGTTTTTCCTTTCACCAAAACATTTATCCACCTTTATTTCGAAAATATAATAATTTATAATATAGGAGTAAATTAATTTTAAAAGAAAATAAAGAAAATAATTTAAAATAATTTTTTAATATAGATCTTAAAAAAATAGTTTTATACAAATGATAAATATGACTATATTTAAATAAAGATATATGTCTTTTATTTTTTACATTTCTATGCTAAAATATGTACTCATTAACAAAAGTAAGAATTAATATATTTATATTAAATAATTTGATTAATTGTAACTTTTTTATGCGTGTGAATTAATAACGGTAAATTAATTTCTCTGAATGATGTTGGCTCTCGTATTTATTTATTTATATATTTTCTTACACCATAATAAAT
This sequence comes from Hylodesmum podocarpum, assembly GCA_026586105.1. Lineage (NCBI taxonomy): Eukaryota > Viridiplantae > Streptophyta > Magnoliopsida > Fabales > Fabaceae > Hylodesmum > Hylodesmum podocarpum. Next base: position 1,555,148 of record JALJEV010000549.1, on the reverse strand, counting down.
AATTGAGAATGTAAAAAAGAATATATTTAATATTTCATTAATGTTGTAAAGGACAAATAATTTAGAAAACATTTGTTTTTTAAAAAATCATATTAAATAATAGTGGAAGTATTTTGTAAGCTTGTGCAGTTGTAGGAGTGAATAACATAGAACCCATTTATTTTTTCTATGATTCTCTTTTCTTTTGAGATGTATCTTAATTTTATGGCATGAAAAATGGAGTTCTTATGCCAGAAACATCTTATTGATGTAAATTCCTTTTTAACTATGCAGGAAATTATCTGGTGTTCAAGTACACAGACCACCATGCTCAATCTCTCTTTGGATGTAGTTCATGTGATTTTGAGATTGATATTTCTCTGGTTCTTACCCGTTTGGATGATGTGCACTGCTTTGTCCCCAAAAATATGGTACTCAAATGTTAAATGTCTTTTTCTTTTTTATATTTAAGTCTTTTTATGTTTTGAATATCTTCTATTTTATTCTTTTAATTTTAAATGATTTTACTTTCTATCTTTAATATTTTTAAAATTCATAATTTTAATATTTTAATTTTTTTATTAATTTTTTTCAGTAGTTATTTGAAATTTAAAATAATTAATATAAAATGGTTATAACTTTTAGTAGTGACGACTATGTAAAAGAAAACGAGAAAACCGTATATTAGGACAATAGAATTATGTACGTTACACTGTAGCATTTAAAATTTAATATTATTTTAAATTAATTATTCTAAAATTTTAATTAATATAAAATTAATATTTCTAAAAATACTTAAGAGAGAGAGAGAGATTTTTTCAAACTTTTTATTTTCCTACTTTGCCTGGTAAATTGGTATTGTCCAGTGACTTCGTTATAATTTACAAACTTTCTTCTGAATTGCATTTTTATATGATACTATATGTATAAACTTTATGCATGTATCAGCTTAATTGATATGGTGCACTGCTCTGATATGAATAAAAAGGAAAAAAACAAACCATTTTAATTAAAATGAAATGATGTTTCTGAACATTTCACTAGTGTAATTAAGTTATAATTGAAATTTGAAATCTGACTTCTACTTGCCTTAATGTTCCTACATTAGCTTTGTCCCGTGTGTGATGGGAAACTAGTTCTGGATGATACCAAGGTTGCACAAAATTCAAGCCCAAAAAAGGTATATGTTGTTTATCTTGGAATATTTTCGTTTTAAATGTAATCTTGATCACTTTTGGTTTTGGAAGAACTTGATTCTTGCACAACTCAAGTCAAACTGTTAATATATATAATGATCTACGTATTTTGTAGAGAAACTCTGAGCCTGAGAAAGGGTATGATCCTTGTGAAAGTTCCTGCAACAATGCCTCAAACATTTCCATTGAAAAAGGGTATGATCCTTGTTTCAATTGCTAATCTAATTAAGCATCGGGTAATCATAAAATTGGATGGTTACCTCATTTTACTGTCGAACGTTATTGAACATTTTAACTTATTTATTTATATATGGTATATTTTGCATCTATATGTAGGGTTGAAGGGCCCAAGTGAAGTTGCAGTGGGTGCATCAAGAAGAAACTCGAATAATCTTTGATTGTTTGAGAATTAGCTTGATGAGATAGAGAAGATCGATTCATGATGATGATCATTATTTGGCTTCGGTTTCTATGTTTTTGTTAATGTAGTTTCGATGTTGTTTGAACAATATGAGGCTACATGATACTTTTTTATGTTTAATTTTCATGATTGTTCCGAATATCGGATAATGATACTGTTTTAAGATATATCTTGTTTGAATGGTTGAATACACCTTGTTTGAAATTTGGTATATTGAGTGGATTTCCTATAGTATTCAAATTATCTAGGCAAAAGAATGGAAAATTTTGCGAGCTGTTAAGTCTCTTTCTAACAAAATACACATCATATTTGTTTTTTTTTTTTTTTACTATTTATTATATAATTGTATAGTGTATTCTTTTTTTATACATATAACAAAATACACATCATATGCTTGTTTTTTAACATTAAAAATATTATTTGTTAAAAAATAAACATTTAAATAGTTTTCAACTAAAAACCATTGACGCTTCACTTTAGTTTTAGATCAATTTCCGCATACTATCCTTTTTATGTTTCTCTTAAATACATTAAATTTTTTACATACGAACTTTTAAAGAACTTTTTTTCTACATTCTTATTCACATTGTTACTTTATTCAATTATATATATGTATGTATGTATGTATGTATGTTTATATATATACTTATTTTAAAACGGCTAATGTGTGTGGTTAATGCACAACTAGTTTTGGTTTTTAATTAGTTTATTGTTTAAGGTTTGTTTGGTTTTTATAGTTTTCTTTTATATAGTTATTAACAACAATACTTTCACATTTTATTCTATAGTAAGCAAAAAAAATCCTTTATATTTTCAGTTTTTTGTGATTCATCAACAAAATTTATAATTTTATTTGTGGAACAATAATATTTTGCCAACAAATTATTTTTATGAGAAAAATTAATATAATTAAAATAAAAACACATTTTCTTGTAAAAATTTGATAAAAAAGATAAGAATATATTTATTATTAGTTTTAAAAAGGATAAAAAAATAACAATGATAAATATTAAAAGAGATTAAGTAAAATCACAAAAAGATAAAATTATTTAAGAGAAAAAATATTTTTAATACAAGGAAACAATTTCCACACTTTATTTGAAAAGACTATTCAAATAAAAATAAATACGAGAGAGAATTAGGAGAGTAGAACATTTTGAACAAAAAAAAAAATACTTAAAATTTTTCTTTTTGGATTTTGATTCTTTTATTAAATTTGATGGTCAAACCTAATCAATAGATTTGATAGGCCAGCCTCTCAGTTTATATTAAAATCAAACAAAAAGATATTATAGTCACCAAGTCAAAGAAAAAGAATCAACACCGAACACACTATAGAGGAATTACAAATTTGTTTAAATCTTTTAATATTTGTAATGATAAAAATGAATTATGATTTATAAATATTTGCAAGTTTTTTCTCGGATAAGAAAACCTTATCACATGGAAGTTTTCACGTAAGCTTTTGTAAGTAATTAAGAAAATATATATTCAAACGTTAGTAGCTATAGATAAAGATAAACACAATTAGTTTATATTTATTTGTCTTCGATTCAACTTTACATCCAGTTTTACATTGACCATTAAGATTTTATTATAATCATATATTTAATTATTAATGTAAATATTTAGATAAAATAAAAGTTATCAAATACGGTATGGTTGAAAAAAATATAAAATTTACCCATATTTAGTAAATTTGAAATTTTGAATGATGAGGAGAAGATTTTAAATAAAATATATTTTTTTAAAAAAATAATTTTATAAAATAAGAGTTAAATAATCTAAAAAAACATTTGTTTGATATTAGAAAATCGAAAAGGATTAAAAATTTTTGAATGAGAGTAAATGTAAAAGATATAATACTTAATTGAAAACTCTTAAATAAAATAATAATTAAAGAGGTTTATTTCCGGTAAAACAAGGTAAAAGTTTTGTATCATACTTTTTTTTCTAGAGGATAATTGATGAATTTCTAATTAAATTATTAAAACTAATTTTATAATAAAGACATTCAGATTAAGATATAACAATTAATTTATATTGGAAAATATAAGGTTGTGGGAATCTCAATACCAAAAAAAGTATCATTATTATTTACCAAAAGAGAATTTTAAGATAGGAATGAATAAAGTAGAAATAATAAATTATTCTTAGCACAAATAAATTTTCCGATTTATATATAGAGTAACTATAAAAATTAATTAAAATAAATAATAAATATATTCATTTCATATAATTTTTTATAGTAATAAATTAGCATTATTCTATATTTTTATGCATTTAACATCATTTTTATTTTAACTATTATTAAAGAGTTATAAATAAATAAATATTTTAGAAAAAAATTTAGACAAAAAAAAGCTGTCATTACAAGAAAAAAATATCAATACAAAAATTAAATTATTAAATTTTATGTAGGTTATAAGATATTTTTTCCACAAATGTTGTTAAAATATTTTATCGTATATAAAATTTATTTATCCTAATTACATAATACATGAATGTTTATTTTTTCATATTTCTAATGATAATAATAAATTTAATACATTAAATCAGATCAGTGTAATGCACGAAATAACAATATATTCTTATTTTCTTAATTAATTTTTTAAGAGAATTTTTTATTGTTTTGATTTTAATTGCATATTCAATTGATTTTTTATTTCATAAAATAATTTTTCAAGAAAAAATGTTGTCACACAAATCAAATTATAAAATTTTATGTAAGTTTTTTATTTGTCACAATTCTTTTTAGCAAATGATACTTATTTATTTTAAATATATAGTGTACATATATATATATATATATATATATATAATATTTTTTATGATTAAATGAAATAAATAAAGTATTTATTTATATAATTTTCTTAAAAGAATAGGCATTTGACTACTACAACCACACATCTTATTTTTTTTTATGTCAAAATTAAATAACTTACTAGCATAGATTATTTTATTGAATAAATTCCATAAACACCTCTTATATTAATTTTTGTATTCTTAAACAAATTTTCTTATTGTTTGAAAAAATATTATTCTGTCATCTTTTATATGCATTACACTGGTTCTTCTTAATTTTAAAAAAATTATGATGACACCCTACAGAAGGAAATAAAAATTATATTGAGAAATATAATGATACTAAATATAATTTCAAAAACATTTACTCTATTTTATCTTAACTTTTGGATTTAATGGTTAAATGAATTTAATGTAAATATGAATAAAAACTATTTAAATTATTTTGGTGGTCATTGTAATTTTATTGAATTTTTTTATTAAGTCCTTGTAATTAAAAAAAATTAAAACTTTTATAACTAAATCTTTTACATAGATCGAACATCATATTGCTCTGATAGTTTAAATATAAATACTTGTAAACTATCAATTCCATCCTAATTTTCTACTATTACATTATATTTAAAATTAAAAAATAATATATAAATTTCTCATTTACAGTTTTTTTTTAGTTATTTTAGTTTTATTGTCAACTAAATATCAATAAATTTGACAATAAATAGTAAAAATTAAGGATTATAATAAAATGTACATTTATAAATGTTAAGGATTAAAATAATAGTAAATTAAAAAAATTAACTATCATAATAAAATAATAGAATTATTTATTATTTTCAATATAAATAAATAATATGAAAATATTTATAAAATTAGGGGCTAATTTAATAATTTACACCAAAAACTTGATGATTTCAGTCAACAGTTGAATTTCATCAATAGCCCTAGGCTCAATAATTCTAATGAATTTATTTAATGCACAAATAAAAAATATACCATATAAACTTGTATTGAAGACCAAAACTAATGTATATCTTTTTTTATTGTTAATAAATTAAATTATTTTAAATACTATATTGACTAAAAATATTAAAATTAATTATAATAAATATAAATATTAAATATTTATTAGATATTAAAAATATTAAATTAAATATAAATTAATAATATATAATTATTATAATGAATAAGGTTTGAACTTTGTATCCCACACTCATGTATCCAGAGAGAAAAAAAGTATCCTCAAAGTTAACTAATAAAATGTAAATTAGTATACACTAAAAAGATTTAGAAATATAAATATATTAAATATGATATATATATATATATATAGTGAAATATATAATTTTTACATAAAAATAATAATATCTTATTTTACTCTCTAAAATATTTTAAAAACATTACAGTGTTTTATAGAAGAGAAAATGATTTAAAATATCAGAAATAAGTTATAATTAAGATATATAATATTTTAAAAAATAAGTTATTGTTGGCTTGATTTTATTATATTATATTGTTTAATTTTTAGTAGTAACTGTGATTGAATTTTGGTCGTGGGTATTTATTATAATTTATTAATATTAGTATTTATTAATGTATGCATATTTTTATTGATATTACCAATATTAATATATTATATTATTAATATGTTTGAAGAATTTATTAATATTAATAAATATATGAGTACTTTAAATTTGTAATAAATATTATTAATTTATATTTACTATATAATTCTAATAATGTTATTAATATATAGTTTAAATTTACTATTTTATATTTATTAATATTGACTATATAATGTTAATTTACATTATTATTACCGGCCTTAATATATATATATATATATATATATATATATATATATATATATATATATAATATGTAATTTCCATTTGCATATCAGATAAAATTATTGATTTTTTAAAATGTGGGTGATAGTTTGTTTTGCTCTTAAAGTTATTAGCTCAGGTTATTAAAATGTTTTTGATTTGTTCAAAAATAAAATAAGATAATTATTTATTATTATTATTGTTGTCATTACAATTTTTACTATCATCATCGATATTATCAATATTATAATTATTATCAACATTATTATAATGTTTCTAGTTATTTCGTGAATTTTGATTCTTATATTTTTGTTTAAAAACATTATAAAAATACTTTTTTTCAAGTTAGTCCAATTTTACATGAAAATTAAAACTTTTTAAATCGTTACTAATTGTGATAATTCATAATATAATTATTAAGCTAATTACGACACATTCATTTATTGATTATTAATTAAGCTTTCAAAGTTTAAGATAAATGAGATTAAAAAAAAAGAAAATAATAAAAACCATAAGTTGAACCTGCACAACCATACATAAAAATATACAATACTATATTATGTGTGATAAAGCATAACAAAATAAATATACATGCAATCAGCATGGCCAAACTAACAAACTTCCCAAGAGATTAAAAACACTCATACAAAAGATCCATGTGTATAAAAGGAACCAAATCTATTATATTTGATCCAAAGATTGAATCTAGGTGATCACTACCTATACAACTTACCATCATAGGATCAAAGTAGACAAAAGAAAAAAGTGATATCATTAGTCACAAAAACAGAAGAAGATCTTATATGTATTATCTGATGATAAGGAGGCTGACAAAATCACCATCGAAACATTCATATTTGTCTGTCATAATCATGTTTTAAGGTTATGTGGCACATCTGAGCAATCTCATCCTCCTCCTCTGTTCTCGTCCTTATTGCTAGAATTTATTATCATTAGATAAGTGTATCATTAGAGTCTCCAATGTTTTCCTCGCTCCTAAAGTCTAGCATGTTAACATCTCGTCCCTCATTTGGAGTGAGGATTGCATCATGAGGTGGAGAAAGGATTAACTCTAGCAACGGGGTCAAGGGTGGGCCATACTTCTAACTCTCAAAGGTAGAGAGGAGAACTACGTCTACTAGGTCAACCATCATATAATACGAAGGTGTCTGCTCATATACGTGTTTTAAACCAAAAATAAATGCTAAAAGATATTCTTTTAAAGGTTTACCAAGGATATCAAAGGCACCTACACATTCTAGAAAGAAATTCTTTTAAAGGTTTACCAAAGATATCAAAGCTTTGGCAAGTGAGTGTTGGAAACTTGCATAGTACTCCACCACCTCTAAAGAGCTTGAAGTTGCACTTCCATGGGTACACAAACTCAAAGGATAATGACTAGGCTCCTCACACCCAAGAGCACTGAAACCACTAAAGAAATGCAAAACAGAACTCTCAAGGTGGGTTTGAAAGCTCTAAGGGAGGGTCTCGAGATAGAAAGCTCGAAATGAGCTTTTGTCTCACACACATCGGTTTTTAAAATCTGATATACTCGTCTGGGCGAGACATTTGATCGCTTGGGTGAGAAGACCAGGAAAACACTCGCCTAAGCGACTCCAACATTCACCTGACACAAGAACTTAGCCCAAAACTCTAGTTTTAACCCATAGGCTTACTTGGGTAAAAACAAACTTCGCTTGAGTAAAAATACTTTTCCAAAAAGAGTTCAAAATTAAGATCAACCTTCCTACCAAAAGAATAGAATCTTTCACAGAAACATGACACAAATACAAAGTCTACACCAAACACAAGTCACACACTAACACAAAAGAAACACCTAATCTGAAGGGCTTGAAACTCTATGGTGTTGCAACTACCACCATAGTGGTTACCATCACTTCACTAACTTTGTTACCAATATTATTACCATTATCTTATGATTATTATTATCTTTATCACTATTACCATCGTTACCTGTGCCGCCACCTTTATAATTATTGTTGTCACTACAATCATTATTATTATTGTCATTATTACTAATAACACCACCGTTGCAACCACTGCCACCTTCATGATCTTCATAATAATTACCACTACTAGTCTACCTCTACCACTATCATCAATATCATTGTCACTTTTATCATTGTAGTTGCTATCATTATTTCTTATTATTGTTAGTTCATATTTTAATATGCATATGAAGGTGATTAAGCTTTATCCTATTCTTATCTGGTCTATATATCTTATACTATTTTATTTTATCCTATCTTATATTGCCCACTAAATGATTATTTTAAAGTTAAACTTATTCTTATTTTCAACTTAAATAAAAAATTTAACAAAATTAAATATAAATTGACAAAATTATAACAATATAACATACTTTATAAATCAGACATAATACTATTTCTGTTGAATAAATTAAAAAAAAACAATAATATGCAAGGATTTAACAATAAATTTTCATCATATCTTAAATTTTTTAAATATTTTTAACTATAAAGTATAAAAACTCAATTAAAATCTTTTTAAAGAAGTAATGTAACTAAGTAAATTAAATAACTATCTTAATAAATAAAAATTAGATAAAAAGTCTGGTATTCGATGGAAGTGGAGCTATTATATGATTATGCATATTTTGTTATCGTAATTAACTCAATGCATGGAAAAGCTATGGTAAACGTGGTTTAATCTGGTAAATTTTTGGTGAAGAATAAGGAGCAAGAGCGGCACGTGTGAGTGATGAATAATCAATCTTATTTTTTTTTTCAATATAAATAAATAATATGAAAATGTTTATAAAATTAAGGGCCAATTTAATAATTTACACCAAAGACTTGATGATTTCAATCTATCATATCCCATCTAAAAGACCCGTTAAAATACGAAGTGGGATCCTCACCGTTGAATTTCGTCAACAGCCCTAGGCTCAATAATTCTAATGAAATTTATTTAACGCACAAATAAATATTATACCATATAAACTTATATTGGAGACCAAAATTATGTATATATTTTTATTGCTAATAAATTAAATGATTTTAAATACTATATAGACTAACAATATTAAAATCAATTATAATAAATATAAATTAGTATATATTTATTAGATATTAACAATATTAAATTAAATATAAATTAATAATATATAATTATTATAATGATTGAGGTTTGAACTTTGAATCCCACCCTCATGTATCCAGAGAAAAAAAAGTACCCTCAAAGTTCACTAATAAATGTAAATTAGTATACACTAAAAGATTTTGAAATATAAATATATTAAATATGATATATATATATATATATATATATATATATATATATATATATATAGTGAAATATATTTTACATAAAAAATAATAATATCTTATTTTACTCTCTAAAATATTTTTAAAACATTACAGTGTTTTATAGAAGAGAAAATGATTTAAAATATCAGAAATAAGTTATAATTTAAGATATATAATATTTTTAAAAAATAAGTTATTATTCGTTTGGTTTTATAATATTATATTGTTTACTTATCAGTAGTAAGTGTGAGTGAATTTTGGTCATGGGTATTTATTATAATTTATTAATATATATATATATATATATATATTAATATTACCAATATTAATATATTATATTATTAATATGTTTCAAACATTTATTAATATTAATAAATATATGAGTACTTTGAATTTGTAATCAATATTATTAATTTATATTTACTATATCAATACCAATGTTATTAATAAATATATTGTAGTTTAAATTTACTATTTTATATTTGTTAATATTGATTTAATTCTACTAATGTATGTAATGTTAATTTACATTATTATTACCCGGCCTTAATTGATATATATGTATAATGTAATTTCCATTTACACATCAAATAAAATTATTGTTGTTTTTTTTGGCATTGTGGGTGGTTGTTTGTTTTGCTCTTAAAGTTATTAGCCTGGTAAGGCTAAGGTTACCAGAGTTCTTTTAGTTTAGTTAAAGATAAAATAAGATAATTATTTCTAATTATTACTGTACTATTTTTTTTATTATTGTTATTATTATATCATTGATTATGATTATTGTTGGTATCAATTTGTTGGTTATTATTTGAATTTTCATGTCTATATATTTTTTTAAACATTAGTGGAAATACATTTTTTAATGTTAGTTCAATTTCATATGAAAATTAGAATTTTTTTAAATTGTTATTGTGATAATTCATAATATAATGATTAAGCTAACTACAACCATCTATTTATTGGTTGTTAAATAAATTTTTAATGTTTAAGATAATTGAGATTAATAAAAAGAAGATAATAAGAATCATAAGTTGAACATGCATGGCCATACATAGAAATATACAATACTATATTATGGTGATAAAGCATAACAAAATAAATATATACACAACTAGTATAGCCAAATCAGCAAATTTCCCAAAAGATCAAAAACACTTATACACATACGTACAAGAGTAACCAAGTCTACGATATTTGACCCAAAGATTGAACCTAGGTCATAGAAACACGATCAAAAAGAGATCTAATATAAATTATCTGATGATTAGGAATATGAAAAAATCACCATCGAAACATCTATATTGTCTTCCTGCCTTAAGGTTATGTTGCACATCTGGAACGATCTCATCCTCCTCCTCTAAGGGATCTTGTGTCCTCACTGCAAGTATATATTATCACTACCTCCAGTTGAGCTACTCCCTAGGTCGATGCATCATTGGAGTCTCTATCTCCTCCTCGCTCCTAAAGCCTAGCATGTCAACATTCTGTCTCTCATTTGGCTGGGGACTGCATCATGAGGTGGAGAAAGGGTCAACTCTAGCAACAGGGTTAAAGGTGGGCTGTACTGCTAACTCCTAAAGGTAGAAAGATTAGAAGAGATGAGAACTACGTCTATTGAGTCAACCATCATATAATACGGAGGTGTCTGCTCATATACATGTTTTAAACAAAAAATAAAAATTAAAAGTTATTCTTTTAAAGGCTTACCAAGAATATCAAAAGCGCCTACATGCTCTAGAAAGTAAGAGAAAGCTACTCCAACAAGTGAGTGTTGGAAACTTGCATAATATCCCATCACCTTTAAAGAGCTTGAAGTCGCACTTCCAAGGGTACACAAACTCAAAGGATAATTACAAGGCTCCTCACACCCAAGAGCAATAAAACCACTAAAGAAAGGCAAAACAGTACTCTAAGGGGGGCTTTGGAAGCTTTTCAGGGAGGGTCTCGAGATAGAAAGCTCAAAATGAGCTTTTGTCTCACACACATTAGTTTTTAAAAGTTGATGTACTTGTCTGGGCAAGACATTTGGTCGCTTGGGTGAGAGGCCCACGACAACACTCGTCTAGGCGACTCCAACATTTGTCTGACAAGAAAACTTAGCCCAAAACTCTAATTTTAACCCATAGATTCGTTTGGGTAAAAAGAAACTTCGCTTGAGTGAATATACTTTGTCAAAAAGAGTTCAAAAAACTAAGATTCATCCTTCCAACCAAAAGAAGAATCGAATCTTTAACTTAAACATATTACGTATAAAGTCTACACCAAACACAAGACACACACTAACACACAAGAAACACCTAATCTCAAAGGTTTGAAACTTTATGGTATTGCAACTACCATCACCCTCATTACCATCTCTCCACTAACTTTGTTACTAACATTATCACTATTATTTTATGATTATTGTTATCTTTTTCACCATTACCATCATTGCTACCGCCTTGACAATTAGTTTTGTCATCACAATCATCACTATTGTTATAATCGTTGCTAATACTACCATCGATTACAACCATCATCACTGTCATAATCTTCACAATGATTACCACCATTAATATCATTATCACTTTTGTTATTTCCATTACTACCATTATTTCTTATTATTATTTAGTTCATATTTTAATATACATGGATAAAATTAAAATTTATCCTATTCTTATCTTGTTTATATATTTTATCGTATCTTATTTTATACTAACTCTTAAATGATTTTTTTTTAAAAGGTTCATTCATCCTTACTTTGAATTTTAAAAAAATTATAATAAAATTAAATATAAATTAATAAAATTATATCTGAATAAATATGAATACTATTTCTATTGAGTAAATTAATAAAATAATAAAATTTATGTATAATTAAATCTTGAATAAATATTAGTGTGACAATTATAAAAAAGAAAAAGGAAACGAAACAATATTAATATATGAGGATTTAACAATATATTTTTATCATATTTTAAAAATTTTAAAATATTTTTAACTATAAACTGTAAAATCTCAATTAAAAGTTCTAGAAATTATAGAGACATATATCCATGGGAAATGAATTATTGTATTAGGAAGGATTATTTTGATATTGAATACAAGGATTTTTATAAAAAAAAACTTTATATTCATTTTTTTATAAAACTATTTTCTATTTTTACATTAATTATAAAATACCCCTAATCATTTCATAATAAATATATTCTTTTTCTTTTATAATAAGGATCGAATAATATAATTAACATATATTGAATTAGATGAAAAATGATTAAATAAAAAGAATAAAATAATTAGTCCAAACATTTTAAGAATAGTTTAAAATATTTTTAAAGAAGTAATGTAACAAAGTAAATTAAATAACTATCTTAATAAATAAAAATTAGATAAAAAGTCTGGCATTCGATGAAAGTAGAGATATTATATGATTATGCATATTATCGTAATTAACTCAATGCATGGAAAAGCTACGGTAAACGTGGTTTAATCTGGTAAATTTTTGGCGAAGAATAAGGAGCAAGAGCGGCACGTGTGAGTGATGAATAATCAATCTTTTTGGGTGTCAGAAGTTTGAGTTGAGAGTGTCAGAAGTGAAGGAAATGAGTAAGCAAAACACGGCCACACCAATCGGAGCAGCTGATGAAGTGTTGAGTGACGATGATGTTGACGAGAAACCATGTACTGTCTTGTGTTTTGTTTCTTCACTTTGAGACTTTGACTTGAGAAACAAAATTTTCTTTTTCAGTTTGGGTCACTCTCACACCTCAACCACACCCTTCTCTTTCTTTGTTCCTAACATCATGGACTTGGTCTTCAGGGTTTCCACTATTCATTCCACTAATCACTTCTCTTCTCTCCAACGCCTTCACTCTGGTACTACTCTCTCCATTATACCCTTTTCACTTGTGCATTTTTCTGTGTGTTTTGTTTACCCCATTTTGTTGCCCTTGATCCCTGGACATGGTTTTTATGTTCATCTCTCTTTTTCATGTGAAAATGAAATCCTATGGTGGTACACGTCAGGGAAAAAAGAAAGCTTTTGTAATTTGGGTTGCATTGCATAATTTGCAATTGCACTGGACTTTTTGGTGAAGTGAATGAAGGCCCATATACCCTTTTGCTATGCTGACTTGGATGGATTAGCTCAGTGAGCAGAGTTTAATGTATGTTTTAATTTTTCTTTGTCTCTATTCACGAGTGAATTCTGCTATGAAGCATGCTTTTCAGGCTTTGCTGAGTTGTTCTTATAGTCATAGTGTTTATCAGAAACGGTTATGTTTAAAATTTGATTGTTTTGTTTTGAATGTTGATTTTTGCGATTGAGTTTGTTCCAAGTAGTCATCATTTCCATGTAACCGTTTTTGTTTGGACCCTTTGCTATTCACGGTTGATTCAAGTGACAGCGTAGTATAGTCTGGCTTTGATGGTGATCATATATTTTTCTTAAATTTAATTAGTAACGATGTCTCGGGTTCTATTTATGGGAAGTTGAGACTTGATTAGGATAATAAGACAAACTACCCTAAGCTACCATATACGCTCCTCTTGTCATACAAACTCCTTCATTCAGTGTGAGAGCATTCTGTTTATAAGTAGCACTTCCTATGCCTTCAAGGCCATAGAAAAAAAGGATTCTTTGGAGAAGAAGGTTGAGCAAATTTGAGAGTTATGACGATGGAGAACAATCCACCTAGGCAGCAGCCTCGAGCTGCTGTCTATGTAAGGAGACCGGGTAATCCCATATCTGAATTGAACAATGTTAATCAAGGATCTCAGTCTTCTTCATCCGGGCAGAGAACTAGTGGAACTTTTGGGGCTGCAAGCTATCGTCTTGTGGAGGAAGTAGGTGCCAGAACAGAAGGGGGTGGTCCTGACTCTGATTCAGGTGAAATTGAAAAAATTAATTGTTATTATGTCAAAATTTTCATTTTTTCTTTCGGCTTAATTGAGGCATACCAAAATCAATAATATATTGTTGGTGCCTCAGGCATAAGGCCTGATTCAAAGGTTCTGATCTGTCAATTTACTTGTGCATGAATGCCTTGGCATTTGGTATTTTCCAGGATAGATTTGATCCTATAGCCTAGTGCTGTCCTGAGTTTAGGATGTCCGCTGGAAGTTTCTAGTATGTTTAGATGGAGAAGAAAGAAAAAGGGTGGGCGGTTGAATAATTTAACCTACTTGTAAGAGTTTTTTAGAATGATGGAGGTTATCATGTATCCCCTAAACCCTCCCATTTTTTTTCTTTTTACAAAGAAAAAGTTACCCTAACTTAAGTGATCCTGAGCACTGTGCCTTTTCCTTTTTGCTAGTATTTTGTTTATGGCATTCAAAATGAAGTTCTTGTGCCAGAAATAGCTTACTGATATGCATCCCTTTTAAACCATACAGAATATGTGAACATTCAGACAGATGAGGAAGATGATACTGGAATTCTTATAGAATGTCCTTCCTGTGATTTTGAGATTGTTTTCCCACCGGCCAGTTGTATGAAGATTGACCCAGAAGATATGGTATGACAGTTCTTAATTTTAAAATTTTATGTTTGGCAGAAGCTATTGCTAACATCATAACATGTTTTACACTTTTGTAAGACTTTGTTTCCTTTTCCTACTTCTCTTGATTGATGGATTGGTAGACTATCCTGTGACTTTTATTATCATTTATAAACTATTCCTTGGTTAAGTGCAGTTGAACAGAAATTGTGTTTATCTGCTTGATATGGTGCACTGTTCTGATCTAATGAAAAAAAGAGAGAAAAGGATAAGGATAAAATGAACTGGCAAACATTTTAGTTAAAAGCTAAGAAAGAGTGAAACAATGATTCTGTATATTTCACTCTGGTAATAAGTTATAATTGAAATTTGAAGTCTGACTAGCTGTTTCAATATTCCTACATCAGCTTTGTCCTGTGTGTGACGAAATATTAGAGGATGCAATCAAGATGGCACATAGACTCCACTCACAAAAGGTATATGTTGGTTATCTTGGAATCTGCGTGTTCTAAATGTAACCTGGCTCACTTTTGATCTCAGGAGAACTTGATTCTTGTCCCCACTCAATTCCATATGTTAATATAATTATTTTTACTTTCTATAGAGAACTTTGAAGTCTGACGAATCTGGTGTCTCATCTGGCAATCCGGTGGTGTCTGAGAAGAAAGTTCCTTCCAGGGGAAGCAAACATGAACCAGTGCCTGAACCACTTTTGTCACCCTTTATCCACAATGTGTCCGATCCAACCTCCAGTGGTTCCAATCCTGGTGAAGATTCCTCCAGCAATACCTCAGACATTGCCAATGCAAAAGGGTATGATCCTTATTTCCATCTGTATTTTGGAATGACAGTATGTTTGTGTAAAATGAAAAAGAGAAAACATGTGAAACCGATAGTACGAAGTGCAAAGCATTAGAAGAATGTAGTTAAAAATCAAATGTTTTTTCCTTTATTGTCATTGCTAATCTTCTGTTCCAGGAAATGTTATAGAAATATAACTAATTTCACTAGTATCAGCTAAACTCGTAAGTGCAGCACTCCATCTGAATCTAATATTATGGTAACTCATTCATTTTTCTATAAATTATATAGTTTCCAAAGTATTGTATTTTATAGTACATTTATAAATTATCTGTGCCCTGTGGATTTACAAGATATATCAGGTTCATTCTTTAGTTGGTTAACAATATCTGTGATGTGACTTTACATATATGAAACAAGACAAACACTATTACTCTACTTGGGAATTTTTCCTATATTCTTTCCATTTGAAGGTTACTTTGAAAGATTAGGGAGGTGGGTGAAACAGGACAATGTACAGGAGTTTTTTAGAGTTTGTCTGACTTAGAAATGACTAGAGATAGGGGAGGGGAGCTTTGTTTTTCATTGAGATTTACCTTATTATTTCAGCAATTCTTTCTGTTTTGATGAATATGAAAACCTCTATTCTAAATCTTCAATTTGTTGAGTTGTATGATGATACCCTTTTAGCATGAATTTCCTAACTGTCTATGTGATATGACACCCTCATTAATATCTCTAGTTATTTGTTTTACAAGCATGTTCTTTTATGAAACGAATCTATCTTACTTGTCTTGTTGAATTTGGTTAGTTAAAGATTTGAGACGACTAGAAATATCTGAATAATAACTATCATTTTCCATTAAAACATTCCAGAAATTTATTAACTAAAAATAATTTTTGCATTGAATTGTGAGGGCTTTTTACACATCATAAAGATATGGTGTAGATCCTGCATTTGATGCTGCATATACTTAGCAGCAATGGCAGTATGCTGTCTTCAAAATATGGATAAAAATTAGGTATTTGCAAAATTCTCTACTCAAACTCAATGCTGAAACATTGCTGGTGGTTTTGTTTGCAGCTCTGTGACAGATGCACCCGCTGATTCCGGCAATGAGGAAGATACTGAAGGGAAAAGGCTGAAGGCATCGTTTATTCAAGAGTTGGTTATGTCAACTCTAATCTAGGAAATATGCATCCTAGAATTTATAGACAATCATGAGAACTCGTTTTGTTGTTGCGGATAAGTTTAGACTAGTTACTCTTATTGGATATTCTTGCATTATTGAACTTCTGAACTTATTTATGGTGGATTTTACATCTATATAGAAGTTTGTTTTACATTACTTTATTATCATGTCATGAATGAGCCATGATTTACATCGACAACATGGAATGTTTTGACAATCGAATTTATGTTTAAATCGCCAAGACCTCAAGATATGAGGCTTGATTTATTCTGCAGGTTAATCTGACGGTGAACTGGCCAGTATTGTTTGGTTATTCAACCAAGCTCAATTCATACAAACCAGTTCAGAGTTTAACCAGGTGAACTGGCCAGTATTGTTTGGTTCTTTGAATGAGTATTCATTGTTATCTCCGGGTTGAACAATAGCTAGGTTTAGCCGTAACTATAGAAGGTTACAGGTTATTCTTTCTATTATCGAGTTTACGAAAAAACCAGAATGAACACCGCAGTTGCAATTTTTAGTATTCATTAATCTGATATGAGAGGATAAGGCTGTTCATCCTTCTTGAAGATAGCAGACATCATTCATAAGAAGCTGACACTTGACACAACATTGGCAATGTTATTTTTTTTTACCATTTTAAGTAAGATTTACAAGGAAGAGGAGTGCTAATAAGTAATAAAACTACGTGGATTAGAGGCTTTTAAGACAACGTCAGTAATTAACATGTCCAAATTCTTTCTGTATAAGCTTGCCAAAATCTAATGATCATAGGGTTACGAGATTCCCCCGTATAAATGATGATCATCTAAGCAACGTTTTATCTGCTTCCAATGGAACTGTTTTCATAGCTTTAGCGTGTGATTTTGCAGTACAAAGACCCAGACATTGAACTAGATGCTAGAAATTTTTGCTTCTCACACTGGGCACCTTTTGAACTTTGTGTGGATGGAATACGGGTATGGCTTCAAGGTACAATTGTTTTCCAAATTCAATTTGGTGATATGTTTGTTTCACATTCACTAATTTTGCTTACCTATTTTTCAATTACAAACCAAATTTCAAATGAAAACAACATCCAAATTGCTTTCAAAACTCAAGTCTATAAAAAATGAAGTTTATTCAAACTTATATTAGCAAACATTAATCCAAACATACACTACATTGTTAAACCAAACACGCAGAAAATCTAACTAGCCTACCGAGATAACAACATAATAAACTCATCTCTATCAATTTAATTTTCAGTAGAAACCTTAGTTTAATATACAAGTTCAGGCATCACAAGAACTGTACGAGGAGTTCAATAAAGTCAACCACATTTTCAACACCTAAAAATTTTGTTCAGATTTTCAATTTTGATTTCATGATCCTAGTTCATTTTCATCTGCACACACACACACACACACACACACACACACAACCACAAACGAAAACGGCACCCACATGATCCTTGAATACAATGAGAAAGCCCATAACTGGTTGCAATTCAGGAAAGACTAATTAACAAGTAAACAACAGAGACATTTGATTTAGGACAGAAGAAAGTTAAGATCCAATATCTCCATCCTAGAAAGTATAATAAGCAAAACCGGAAAAATTGATTAATTAATTAAAAAAGAAGCTAAAACAGGAAGCAAGCAATATCATTCAATAATAGCTTGGATAACGCCAGCACCAACAGTCTTGCCTCCTTCCCTAATAGCAAACCTCATTCCCTGTTCACAAGCCACAGGCACAATAAGCTCAACCACCATCTTAACCCTATCACCAGGCATAACCATCTTTGACTCCTCATCTTTATCATTCATAATATTCACCACCTTCCCTGTAACATCAGTAGTCCTCATATAAAACTGAGGCCTATACCCATTGAAAAACGGAGAGTGCCTTCCACCTTCTTCCTTCTTCAAAACATACACAATTGCTTCAAACTTAGTATGAGGAGTAATAGTCCCAGGCTTAGCCAAAACCATCCCTCTCTGAATATCAACCTTCTGAATCCCTCTAAGCAAAAGCCCCACATTATCACCAGCCTGAGCCTCATCCAGAATCTTCTGGAACATTTCCACACCAGTAACAGTGGTGTTCCTGGTTTCTCTTAACCCAACTAAATCCACAGTCTCGCCAACTTTAATAGTACCACGTTCAACACGCCCAGTGGCCACAGTTCCACGTCCGGTGATAGAGAAAACATCTTCCACAGCAAGCAAAAATGGTAAATCAGTTTGTCTCTGTGGAATTGGGATGTAATTATCAACCTCATCCATGAGTTGGTAGATTTTATCCACCCATTCGTTATCACCACGTTTGATTGAAGGGTTAGCCATAAGAGCCTCTAAGGCTAATAAAGCGGAACCGGAAACAATGGGAATATCATCGCCGGGAAATTCATATGAAGAAAGAAGCTCACGAACTTCGAGTTCAACTAATTGAAGAAGCTCTTCATCATCAACCTGGTCTTGTTTATTCAAGAAAACAACCATGTTGGGGACTCCAACTTGTTTCGCTAAGAGGATGTGTTCTTTCGTTTGGGGCATGGGGCCGTCGGCGCCGGAGACGACTAAGATGGCGCCGTCCATTTGGGCAGCTCCGGTGATCATGTTTTTGACGTAGTCAGCGTGACCGGGGCAGTCGACGTGGGCGTAGTGGCGGTTTTCAGTTTCGTATTCGACCGTTGCGGTGTTGATGGTGATACCGCGGGCGCGTTCTTCAGGTGCGGCGTCGATTTCGTCGTATTTTTTGGGGGCGCTGTTGCCGAGGGCTGCTAGGGCCATGGTGAGGGCGGCGGTGAGGGTGGTCTTGCCGTGGTCGACGTGTCCGATGGTGCCGATGTTGACGTGGGGTTTCTTGCGCTCGAATTTGCCGCGGGCGGCACGGACGGTGAAGGAGCGGCGTGTGGTGGGGGTGGGGGTGGTGGTGGTGGTGGTGGGGGTGAGGGAGGAGGGGTGCGGCGGAGGAAGGAGGAGGAGAGAGGGGTTAGTTTGTGGGTAGTGGTAGTGGTGGAGAGGAAGGGTGTGGAGTTGTGGGAAGAGGAAGAGGAAGCTGCATGAGGGAATAGGATGAGTTTGGAAGAAGGTGTTGTTGCTGAAGAAATTGTCATGGTTGTGGAAGGATTTGGATAGAGTGGAGGGTGGGAGGAGTGAAGAGGATTGGATTGTGTGTTGTTAGTGTAATGAGTAATGTTGTTGTTGTTGTTGGTGTGTTATCTGCTTCTTGTGCTCTTTCTTGGTTTCTGTTTGTGGATGGATGGATAAAACACAGCCTCATATCTTTTCTATCCTCTTTCTGCCTCATTTTTGGAGGGACTCACCTCTTCACAATTTTTTTTTTTTTTTTTTTCTCACTCTATCGTTTTTTTTTTTTTTCCAACTCAGTGGAACTAATTGTCGACCGTGGTACCCGACGTGACTTTTATTTACCAAACATTTCATCGATTTAGAGTGAGAAATTAACTATATCAATTTTTAAAATGTTAACATTAAAATGTTTTTTTAAAAAATATAAATACTAAGACTAATATTATTCACAATTATAATCGATAAACCTAAACCTTATTTTATTATGCAAAATATTTGTACCAATTGACTTCTTTAGGTAAACCAAAACAAAAGTTGTTATTAGCTGACTATAATTTTATCTCCACGTATATAAGTTATTATGTGTATGGACACAGTTTTAATTTATTTTTTTAAAATATATATACTTCTTTTAAATGGAATTTTATTCGAGATACTATTAACTGTTAGTATTTTTCTGCGTAGAGATATAAATATTAATTCTTCATGTCATGAAAGACTAATGTTTTTTTCCTAGACTCAATCTCGCTAGTTAATTTTTCCTTTCAAAATCTTTTGCCCAGTAGGTAGTATAGAGAGTAAAAGTGTATATATATTCAACACTTTTCACTTAAATGCATTAAGTTTTCAAATATTTATTAATAGGCGTAGAATAGAAATATTTACTAATTGACAATTATATACGAATATATAAATATTGTTAAATTAATTATTAATGAATACCGATATCTCATGTTAAATAATTGGTACTTAATTATATATTATTTTAAGTTTATTTTCATCATATTAATTGGTTGATAAATAAAAAAAATTAAAATATATACTTCATTACGTATTACTCAAATTATTCATACCGATAGAATAATTTTAGAATTATTCCCGAATTATTCTCTAATTATCAGTCTTTTTTTTATTATATTTTAGACTTTATTATATTTTAAAATTATGAGCATGATAAACACATATTCATTTAGTTATTGAAATCCCGGTAAGTATCCAATTATTCGGATAAGTTTAACTACTCAGACAAATTTAACTATCCGAATAAATTTAAAAAAAAAAATTGTAAAAACGAAAGAATTACTGAACGTAAGTATTCTACCGACTCAATCTAGTATAAGAAACACCTTATAATATTAAAACTTAAAAGAAATTGTTCTTAATAATATAAGTTTACTGTGCTATTATAAAAATTAAACAAGGTAGAATATTTCTATCTAATTATTATGTCAATCCTGCGCGAAAAAGTAATATAGAAAAATACTTTAAGAAGTAAAATACAATGTCTGAAAACGTGAGGAGAAAAAAATTGAAAGGAAAAAAGGGGAAGAAAATCCTTTTTCAAAAACTAAAAACGTGAGAAAACTAATTTACACACGTACATAGAGAAGCCTAACCACAGATTTTGGTGATTTAGCTGTGATTATTTGAGGTGTTCTATGAATAATTATTTGAGAATAAGAGGGTCGACCTCCACGTGGCCTTTTCCAAGCGTTGTTCCTGAGTTATTGATGGTGACGGGTATATTTGATTCATGTCTCCACGTTAAGTAGACTTGCTGGAAGCTAGATCCACCGTAAGAACACCATTTCCTCATTATGTCTACCTTGTTTCGATTATAAGTAAAATGAATTGGAAAGAAATAAAAAAATATATAGATATAATAATTTGAATGAATAAATTATACTGTTTAAATTGATAACATTAGAAAGAAAAAATGGATAATTGTTTAAAAATAAATAAATAAATATTATTGAAAATTAAATTATTTGTAAAAACTTAACCTAAAATTATGTCTTTTTTAGTATATTATTATTAATATGAATTATTTTATTTATTTTTAGTGTTAATTAAGTTTTTATCTAATAAGAATTCTGTTTTTTTTAGTCCTTTAAATATTTTTTCCCTTATTTTTATACTTCATAAAATTATTCATTTTTTATTTCTTTCATTAACTTTTTAATTAAGTAATTAAATGAAAATTATTTATATCAGCTAAAATAAACTATATATTTATATAAGTAAGTGAAACACACTCTTTGTATATTATTTTTTAATTACTGAATTTATTTTTTTTTAAGAATTCTCTTTTTTCTTATGTTTATCACTATTATCCTCTAATTAATTACATAATATTAGAATGATATCTTTTATCATCCATTACATAACCACCTTTCAATGCATCTTTGATTGTCGTGTTATTTTTTATCAATATCTTTTATCATGGTTTACTCCATCATCTCCTATTCATGGAAGAGAGTAAAGATGAAGAAGAAGTTTTTACCTTTGTCACGACTGCTTGAACACAATATTCTTACAAATTTAGATAAAAATCATGCTTCTATAAATTACTTCGATGAAGAGAATGATCACTATGAGATTTTTTTTTAGCAATTTTGAATAAGAACTAGATCTTCTTACAAAATCTAAGGCTCAAATAATTCCAATAAAACCTTTAATTGATGGTATCACTATTAAGATGAAAGAAATTATTTATTTACTTGTTGGGAAATAGAAATCTCACAAAGAACTTAGTTAAGATTTTCACTTAGGAGGTTCAATGGTTCATTTTCTCTTCATGTAATTTAAATCATAACGATTCTATCTTGTCAAGATTTCGATTAAACCTAGTTTTGTCACCATGGATTTGTTAGCACTACCATTAATTATCTTGATTCTTCAATAGTAGGATAGTTGTGATAAAAAAACATTCACAATTGAAATTTTTGTTTGGTCTTTCAATCTCTTTTGTAGTATGCATTACTATCTTTGATTCTAGTGGATTATTTCCTCTTTGTCTACTTGCAGTCATATAAAGGAAGACTGAGCAATCCTATGCTTAGGGCGAGGGAATACATATCATCAATCTTGTCGCGAATGGTGCAGATAGAGATGGTAATGACTTGAGAAGTGAAGTCGAACTTCACCAACATCATTTGTTTGAGTTTAGAACACGTCAGTCTTTTGCTATCTCCAACAAACACACACTTCAGTTTCCAAACTATAGAATTTCATTAGTGCCCTTACATATGAGTTTAGACCTTAATCCTGTTAGGTCACATCTTTAAGGCTTCATTTTTTTTGGTACATTTGTCACAATTTTATATAAATATCTTACTTTTCTTGTTGTGTTGTTATTTTTTATTTTTTTTTAATTCAAGGTGATTAAGGTTTACCACTATCACCATCCGAGAGTATATTAGAGGTTATTAGTTATTAATTAGTGGTGATTAGTTAATTAACTAATTAGGTTTATCTAGCTTCCAATATACCGTAGATCCCTGTAAATAATTGAAAAATTTGTATATTTATTTTCTAATCAACTAGTATATTATTATCTTTAAGTATTCTCCCTCTTTAGTCTTTACCTAGATTTCCTTTCGGTCTCATCCTCTAATCACTTAGTTGGAGGTCTTAGATCACTCAGTAATATGGCTAAGTTAAATATAGAAGGGGAAGATAATTCCCATTTTACAAGTTAGTTTTGTAAGGTAAAACTATACTTTTAGCTCACATTTCTAAAATGATATGAGAATTTATATTGATAATTTTTTGTTGCTTTTTGGTCTATCACCCTAGATGTTTAGTCGTGTTCACACTCAAGAATGTCTAGACATGAGAGGACTATATTGAAGAGTCCAGATTGTCTAGTAATATAACCATATTAGTGTATGTAAGTAACAAACAACCTTCCCGTCACAAGTTGATTTTGTAAGCTTGAGTTTGACTCTTAACTCACATTTCTATGAAAAGTTATTATCATTTTCAATGTTTCTTTTTTAATTTTTCTCTACAACTCACATTTCTATGATATAAATTTTTAAAGATGAAGAACTGTTGGATTACTGATTTTAAACTAGGTTAGATAAGTGAATTAAAAAAAATGGAATTTCCACATCTATTGTAAACACAACTGATGTGGAAAATATATTTTTTTAAATTCTAAAACACCTTTTACGTCGGTTGTAAAACAATCGACGTAAAAAGTCCAGCTAATTTACGTTGATTTTTCTTAACAACCAATGCAAAATCTACTTTTTACATCGGTTCTATAATTTGACGTGAAAAGTTTTGCCTAAAAGTGCACTCCAACTTTAGCCAAGTAGGTAGCACCTCATGCCAAACGGTGAAAATCTTCATTGACGATGTGACAAGAGCCTAAGCTCAGCCACCCTAAGTGATGATGAGACATATAAGTTGACATTACGTAAAATCTATTTTTTATGCTAGTTCTATAATCGAAGTGAAAAGTTTCTCTTAAGAGTGCACACCAACTTTAACCGAATAAGTAATGCCTTGTGGCAGATGATGAAAATCATCATTGATAATGTGACAAGAGTCTGAACTCAGCCCCCTAATTGATGATGAAATATATGAATTGATATTTACTAGTAGTTAGTAGACGTGTGTCATGTCCAAATTAATCAATTAATAATTTAATATTTTAATGTGACTGGTACATTATAACGCAGTGATTATAACATTTGACCTGGAGTTACCTCACTTTTTTATTTATTCTTCAGCTTGCAAAGTTTTCTCAATTTTGTTTTAACTTTTTGACTTGGCTTATTGACAACGAAGATATCTTTAGAATATTCAACATCCATTTTATTTGCAAGCATAATCTTCGAAGCTTTCTACGTCTCATCAGAACATCAATTTTCAAGCAACAATAATTTTTGCACTAGTACTTCCTTTTCTATAAACCAGGTTGCAACATTTCATTTACAGGGTAGCAAGATAGTTCTTAAAATTTAAACAATAATAGGTACCAACGAAATATAATCTTGGGCTCAAATGGGCCACTAGAACTAAAAATTTCTTGCAACTAATTTAGGGGGCTAGGAAGAAATTTTATCGTCCTTCATTTATGCTAATCATTATGTAACTTCAACAAGATTTCAAATCAAGTTCTAGATGAGTCAATGATAAGAAGTATAATTCACTCAGCAAAAAGAAATATATGGGCATTGGAACAAGATGTTAGTGCTGCCTGACTATTTGGGGTCAAACCCCACGTGATGATTGCCAATGCAAACAATTAGACAAGAAAAATCATTTCGATTAATTGCGCAAAGGTAATAGTTCAAATTTAATGAATCCTTGATTTTTCAATATCAATCAACTTTTAATGCTCAACACATAAGTTATCAAGTCAGGGTTATTAGATACACAAAAATAAAATGATGATCTTAATAAAACATGAAAAATGCACCCATCTTCAATATATTCACCATGGTCCTTGGCAATTCTTGGGTGATTTAAATGCAATTCTTGAAAATAGATTTTGAAATAATCATTTTATCTGGATTACATAAAAGTGACATTTTATATTAAATATTATAAAGTAATAAATTATTATTGTTAGTTAATTTCATATTTAAAATAAGAAATAATTAGTTATCTATTTGCATCACTATTGATAATGTACAATAATTTTATACTATTATTCAATAAAAGCTACCGAATATAATAAATTTGTTACCTACAATATATAACTATTAAACTATTAAAATAAAAAATTGCAAAAAAGAAAATGAGAAAATAAGAAGCTCAAAATAATCGAACAACTTATAATCATAGGTTTCCAAATTGTAATTGTAATAATTGGGTTTTCTCACAATACTTTTTATATGATAATTTGTCAAATAAATCAGGACATTTTTTTAAAAAGAAAAGAAAAGAAAAGATGCTTTTTTTGAAAGGCCAAATTATTTTTATTAAAACATAAGATGTGTCTTATTTCTCATCACCCTAAGTACAAAATACAACAATCTGTATGTAACAATGTATAGAACAATGCCTCCTCCTTATATAAAATAAACGAAAATTACTTTCCAAAAAGATAAACTTCCTTTACTTTGGATAAGGTTGTTGGTATTGTATGAGTTATGTTTTACACTTTTCACACAATAATTCATGCTTGGGGATTTATTACACCAATTTATATTACTTTTTCACCTATAATTTTTATTATGTACCCTTCGTGTCAAACATATTACCGAGTTTAATATACATGATGTTAGTAAATATAGAAATCACTTCCTTCCAAACCTCAACCATATCCACATAAAACTTTCAAATATAGAATTCACTTACCTCCTAAGTTTCTTAAATTTGTGTCTTTCTACTGAAATACTATTTTATTTCTTTCCAACCTAATTGTGTAAATCCCTATAACCAAATTGTATCTCATCCTTCTTTGTCTTTGCTCATTACCCTCTAAGAAGTCCTTGCAATTGTTGCTTATGATCTCTACTATGATTCTCTAGTTTCCATTAGAGATACAAATGACTTAGCTAGGTTGGGCTTGACACACATTAAGATCAAACCCAATTAAACACGGGTTGGGTTGGGTTGTATTTTTTTTTCTTTCTAAAATACAATCCAATCATTGGATTGGGTAATTAAATTAATTGCTTAAATATAATATATTTTGAAGATTAAAAATAATTAGAAACATAAAATTAAAAGTTAAGAAAATCCCAATCAGACCACATTTAAAAATATCAAAGAAGAATTACATGTCTCGTTGCGGTTACAAAATTCTATTAATTTAATATTAATAACTACTTATCTTAAAGATGAATTATGTCTCTAGATATAATCGTCCAAATCCAACACTAATAATTACTTGGAAATAAAATAAAGTCAAACAAACTAGGTAAACATAACCAATGAATATCAAATTATTAAATAAAATTATTTTTTAAATAATCAAATGGAATAATTTTGCATTCTAAATCGATAAAGTAATAAAAATATAGATTTATATTTTTTAAAAAAAATTGAATTGTTCACTGAACTCTATACTCCTGAACTCGTTACGCGACTTAATTATAGTTTGATAAGTTATTTTAAGCTCAATTTTATCCAGTAACCCAATCTAACCTATTAAAATTAGATTGGATTGGACAAATTCGTGAATTAAGGCCATCTCGGTTACTACTACAGTTTCAATATAAATAAGTAATGAAAGAAAATTAATGGTTTATTAAAGTTGAAAAATCAAAAGAAACCAATTTAATTCTTCCTAGGATATACAACATGGTTCAGTAATATTTTGATTAAAAAATTAAATATATTTTTAATATTTATCATTATAATTAGATTTATTTTGAAATCTTAAAATGTCTAACTATTTTTTTTTCTCATAAAATTTATACATAGTTGAAAATTTTGTAATATTATTTTTCTTCTATAACGTATTTTTAAAGTTAAATTTTTAAATATAAGTCATTCCACTTCAAATTTAACTGTAGTAAAAGATAAATTTTCTAGAATATAGATAATTTAAAATCAAGCATACAAGTACTACCTAAATAACTAGGAAAAAATACATTGACGGTGTAATTAAAAAAATTATCCATAAGGAATTCCAAATTTGCAGACGTTCATGTGTGACGGGAATATATGTACAAGTATACACTTTCTATGGTCCAATGAATTGTATGAGAATATTTACAGATGGAAAATGAAATCAATATAAACCAGTGTTTATGACCTATGCAAAATAATTTCTCACTTCAACCCATGCTTCTTAGGTAAATGCAGCAATAGTTTGAGTTCTCAAAACATGACTTACCTAATTATCACCAGCTGCATTTGCTCTTAACATGTAATACCTGCCATTAGAATATTACTCTTTTGACCCAAACATGCAAGTTTCAACTCCAAGCAACAGGAAAGACACCAATTTCTAATTTTTCACCCCTAAATGAGTTTTCTGATAGCAGAAAATTTCATAAACATCACATATGGACATCTAGATCAGTGAACGTGAAGCCTCGTCCAATGTTTCATCGTCTGGCATCTGCAGGTTGCATATATTTAGGACCTTACGGCGCATTTCTGGAGAAAGTTCCATCAAAAGATCTGATACAGCTGATTTGTGTTTCCTCTTTAGTTCATCTAACTCCTCTCTTTGTTTGACCAACATATTCTCCAGTTCTGTTGCTACTTGACTGATATATTCTATTTCAGAATCTTTCAAACTTTCAGGTATTTCTTCTTGGAAAAATTTTTCACTGATTGCCTCTAATGTAATGTTTCTCTCACTGGAAGGGAAATCACCAGTTTCATCAGCTGGTATGTCACATTCCTTCTCAGCATCACCATCTTTAATATCATCAGCTGAAACATCACCATTTGCAATCGGGCTGTTGTCCTCCTTGCTTGCAGATACTTCCATACACAAGTGTGACATACCATGCCGAGACGGAGAGTTTCCACCAACTCCCTTTGGCGAGTCTGACCAGTACTTACGACCAGAAGGTAATATTTCTAGAGCAAGACTGCTGGAAGAATCGTTTTTCAAGGGAGAGGCCTCTAGCCTAGTTTCAGAGGTACAACCTGAATCTTGAGAATGGCTATCTCCAGGGGTTTCACAGGAAATCCAACTAGGAATGAGATATTGAATCTCAGAGTCAATCATCCTAGTAATTGCTGTAACATCTTGATCAGTAAGTTCCAATTCCTCAACCATTTCACTAGCAACAGAGGTTGAAGTGTCTGCTTCAATGTCAAAAGGAAAGTGGATATTGCGAATATGACCTACACAGGAGTGAACATTGAAAACAATGAAAATCAAATAGACAGACACCATCTTTGGATACAAAAAGAAAGAAAATTGAGAGATTACCTAATGAATCTGCAATTCGCAATTTTAAAAATATTGTATTATTATCTCTCCTCTGACCTTCTACAGTGAATTCCCTACTGGTCTCGATAGAATTATCCACAACATTTTCTCCAATAGCTTGATCATGAAAACTATTTCCTACATTGGATACATCAGACGGTAAAAAAATAAGATAGTTAATTGGGGAATTCAGATGCAAAGTATATTTACCTGAATACTGGGATTGAGATCTTGAAGATCGACCCACACTTTCATTATCATGATCTGACTGAAGGAAGGGATGCATCAATAGGTCCTTTGCTGACAAACGTTCAGACACATGTGCAATACATTTTTCGATAAATGCTTTAACCTCAAGATCAGTCACTTTTGCCAATGATGCTGGCTTTATTCCCTACCAGCAAAGGAACCAACAATAATAAACAACAAGAGACATTTAAGGAAACATTTACTGTTTTCAAAATGTTTCTTTGAACCAACCAACCAAGCCCTTACATACTACTATTCAACCTAAGATTTTTGGTCACTTATTTGGTTCATTGCACTGCATATCAATAAGATTATGGAGACAAAAAAATATTTTTCAATGTTTTGAATTAAAAATTTTCAGAACAACTTTCTTTCTCTACAAGCTGTACAAACCTTAAAGGATGTAACCAACTGCTTCTGAAGTCCCTTAAAAGCTCTAGATCACATCCACAAATTTCATACATAAGAAAAGTTAAAAGCCAACATGATTCTTACTGAGGAAGATATGTTAACCATTATTCCCTAGAACCAGTTAAATTCAGGTTTAGCAACTGAAGAAGAAGAAAATACCCCAATTCAGATATTCTAGGATTTATTATTCCTTATTTAAGTTTGATCCGTGCAAATTCACCAGCTTTATCTTTTCGATCCCCCTAAACTCTAAATTCTATGAAAATCCCACAACAATTAACACGTACTTAGGTCCATTAACCATCCTAATCCAAAATACTTTTCACTAGCTGTCTGGTGAAAACAAGCAATGGGGCAAAAAAGAACTATAATTTGGATAATTGAGCGGTTCAAAAAAGATTCAAGTAAATATCATGATGTTACATACAGAGTACCAGCAGAAGTGGTCTTGTGGTTTTATCAAGTTGAAAATTGTCTTACTCTTATCCAAAGGGTTTGGCAACCTCAGCCTCTAAAAATTTCAAGAGCTTCCATAGCACACTGAACACTATCTCCATGGCTAATGAAATGGAGTAAATAATTCTAATACCAATGTTGCATCACGTGTTCAGTAAAATAGTCCCAACATTTTTAAACAAAGCACTTAACTTACAGATGTCACTTTCTTGTATATTTGAGCAGCATTGGCACACTCAACATACGGATACTCAACCGTTACCAACTCTAGCAAGCACATGCCAAAAGCATATATATCAACAAGCTCATTGTATTCTTCTTCATAAAGTTCTGGGGCCATGAACTCCGGGGTACCTAGGCTCATAATAAGAATTATGGACACTTTCAGTAACAAGATTCCCACAGGTCCACACAAGAAAAGTAACAAAGCATTGTTAAATGGCAGCACCATGCCCGCCATGGCGGAATTGCATGGCAGGCTTTTGTAAACTGCCATAAGCAATTTGTCAAGGGAGGTCTGCTATGGCAGTGCTATAGGCTGCAATGGCATGTTTATATGGATGAAATGTTACCTATGAAATATAGGCTGCAATGGCATGTTTATAACACTGGTATAACAAATGTAACAATATCACATGAAATGTTACCTATGACACTGTGAGCTGAATGGGCCTGCTGAAGGATAGCCGCCAATCCTAAATCACCAATTTTCACCTCCCCTTGATTACCATTGACAAAAATGTTATCACACTTCAGGTCTCGGTGAATAACCGGTGGATTATGACTGTGAAGATATGAAAGGCCTTCCAAAATCTGCTTAGACCATTTCTTCAAAGCTCTCAAATCAACATGCTTATGTTTCTTCCGGTATCTAATTTAAGAAACTCAAACTTAAACACAAAAGGCACACCAAAGTTGCAAATAAAATCAACACAAAAGCCAAAAGAGACTCACTGGCGCAATGTCCCGGAGGTAAAAATTTCAGTAATGAAGTTGATGTTCTCATTCTTGGCGTCAACCCATGAATTGTAAAACTTAATTATATTCTTATGCTTCAAAGTCTTGAGCAAATGAACCTCTGAATAAAGTCGCTCCAAATCTTCAGAGTGACGCAACAGATCCGCCACCTTAACCTGATTCCAAGCCACTTCAATCCCTTCCAACTCATCAAACGCTCGATATCTACGTTTCAATTTCACGATTAAGGGCAACATAATATACTACAAATCCACGTTACTTATACATATTGATTAAAAGTAGAAAGAATCAAAAACAAAAAAATAAATAAAAAATAACGCATACACTTTCTTGAAAGCCCCTTTCCCTAAAACTTCTTTGTACTGCAGAATCCAGTAAACCAAATCAGATCAAGCGAACCATATCAAAATACATATCAAAATTAATCAATAATTAATAGAATAGAATTAAACAATGAGGTAAATGAAAGTGCATGTAACCGAATGCATGAAGGATCGGCATTGAGTATGAAATTTCAGAAATGGTAACGGAAGAGGAAGAAGTGAAACCAACCCGACCATAGCGACCGGTGGGATCAACCTCGACGAACTCGATGTCAGGATCGTCGAGGTCTTGTTCGGATGAATCTTGCGGCATCGGAAAACAACAAAAAAAAAAAAAAGAAACCCTAGCTAGATACGAAGTGGTTGAATAGGAACAGAATAACGAAAATGAAAAAAAAAAATGAAAAAAAAAACGAATGAAAACTGTAGAGCTATGGGAATTTCGAAGAACACGGAGGGTAACAGAATGGTGCGGCAGAAGCAGGAAATGGTTTTGTTATTCCTTCTTTGAAGGGTCAATCAAATTGTTTCCATTAAAACGCTGAGTAGGCTTTGTCGCTTTGATTTCTTAGGATTTCTTCGAACGACGACGAGGAGGGCGCGTACAGTGTATGAGGCACGACACGAGACGCAATTATCATATTATTATTATTATTATTATTTATTATTATTATTATTATTTATTATTATTATTATATTAATATTAATTATTATGGTAGGCCAAGTCAAATACTAACTTTTATGGCGTCCAAGGCAAGTTGGTCGGCTTCTACTACTCTTCGTTTATTTATTGGGTGTTAATTTTATGGGCTTCTTTTTGTTTGGAGTCTCTTCACAAATGACTCAGCCTAGTGAGGCTTTTGGTAATGAGTAAAATTTAAAAGTGGTTAATATTACAAATATTTTATAACGCGGACTTATAGGTTGACGTAAGTCTAAGTTGTTAAGTTGTTAGATTTATGTTAAATCTCAACCATTAACTTAACCCAATCTGGTGGCCTCATATTCCCCAACTGAAAAGGAATAATATAATTTATAAAAAGAATTATATTAATTCATAGATCTCTAAATTATTTCGGTATTTTTAATTGAATTCTTTAAACCCACCACAAATTATCATCTTTTTAATGGTTTTGAATGGCTATAAACTAACTTAAAGATAAAATAAATTGTATATACGTTGAAGTGATTATAAATAAATTAAGATTCTAAATTTTGATAATTATAATTTACTTTTTTAAAATTTTTTGAATGATATTTTTATATGTATCAAATAAAATTCAAATTCATAGACAAACGGAACTTAGAAGCTAAATGTATTAAATGATGAAAGAATAGTCTTGAGACAAATTAATGAATATTTTAGATGAATCTTAACATAACATTTAGATAAATATATTTTTAATGGTTATCTTTAAAAGTGAAACTCCTTATCAAATTATGTTTGCAAAAGTTGATAAATACTTGATATGTTAAAATTATGTATAAGGTATTTACCTACACTTCACTTAAAAAACGTTTGATGATTGTTAAAGGAAAAGATTTAGTATAGCAAGTTCCTCCAGCATGTTCAATCATAGAAGGTATCAAGTCAAATTTGTTTAAAGACAAATTATATCCCTCAATTTTGATAATTATTAACTAATAAAATAAAAGTCTAAACTTATAAGATGAATAAAGTTTTCAGACTAGTGAAGCAAATAAAACGCAGTGAGCTCAACAAACGAATGATGATTATTAGATGAAGTCTAAGTTAGACTAATGAAGTAATAGACGAACATTTGAAAAACAAGATAAGTATCAATTATGTCTATTATTTCATATACTTAGACTATGATCATAATATTATTTCATGCTAAGTCATCTCAAGAAAAGTAATATTCCAACAAAGCTAATGTTCAAATTAAAAGAAGTCAACTGAATCCTCATAAAAAGACGTGCCTAATAGAGTTAAAGATGATGTCTTCTGACATGAAGATATGTTGCAGAAAGAAGAACAATTTTTCACTACAAAAACCGTTGGTCCTCGGCAACGACACCAAATTTTGATAAGAGTTGTCGCACTCTATCAAAATATTGTAAATAAACGCAGTACTAGGGAATGACTCCTAGGTTGTCTCTCAAGGACCATCATTGGGTTTTCATCAAAGACAAGACACAAATGAGGGGTTGTTTGGTTGTGAAATGCAGAATTGTAAAACAGAAAATTAACAAGAACTAAAATAGGATTACCCTCTTGATCAGATTACAAATTCACTTATCCTAGGTTACAGGATTAATTAACTAAGCGAAAACTAATCACATCAAATGCTCAATTTACTCAACTCTTAGTTCAACCCGAATTAACTAACTAAGCGATAATTAACTCTAGGTTTTCCTTATGCGAATTAAGCATCCAAACACATCAATTATCCCAATTCCAATAATTTATAAATCAACCCATTAAGCATGAACAGAGATACAAATTGCTTATTAACTGAAACACTAAGCGTGAACAACAATTGAGGCTTTTAAGCACATGAATAATTGATGAAGAATCAAGCACAAAGAGAGTATATCAATACAAATTAGAAACCTCAAAGCTTCACTGCAACCCAATTCAAGAGGTTAACCCTAATTAAACTAAAGACCCATTAAATTGCATAAATGGAATTGAAAGAGCAATGAAATTAAATGACAATGAAATTGATTGTAGAAATGAAATGGTAAACGAAATTGATTGCAGCAATTAAACTTAAACAGCAGAACATAAATGTAAATTGGAAACGAAATTGTAGTGCAGGAATGTAAATTGAATTAACGAGCAGCAAAATATAAAACACAATTGATGAAAGTGCAATAAATTAAAGAAGAAGGAAACTAACTGCAATTGACTGATGAACTGAATTGTAGAAGTAGCAAAATGAAGAACAAGAAGAAAACTAAGAAGAGAGAAAACCTAACCTAACCTAAGAAAACTAAAATGTAAATTGAGTTGTGTAGAATGTGTGTGAGTAAACCCCTTAAAACCCTTAAATGAAATAATGGAATCCATGGACAAAAATGCCCCTCTCACTAATCTTCAACCCAACACTTAGGCAAAACCAAAAAAAGATTAAATGGCCTCTCAAACAAATATGGCCCAATAAAGTATATTCAAATAATAAAAAGAAAAAATAATTACAAAATAAAATAAAAGTAAAAATATGATGTGGTAACTCCTCTTCATGTCTAGAATCAATTTCCAAGCTCTATTAATCTCCAAAATTGACCTGAAAATAATAATAATGAAATTAAGCTCAAGAAAATCTGAATTAATAATAAAAATGAATTTTTGGCACAATCAAGCCCAAATAGTGAAAATGAGAAATTAATAAGCAATTAAGCACAATTCACTAATTAAAATTAAATAGGGGAAAATAATATATCATCAATTGTGGAGATCTTTTCTATAGTGATGTTGACAAGCTAAGAACACATTAAATGCAGAAGAACGTTGAACATGCTTTCATCAGACGGAGAAATGAACTTGAAGTTGTTGAGTCTAATGGATACTTTAAGACTTCCATCTATATAAAGACTCAAATTTAAAGATTTGATATTGGGGAGAACGCTCTGTTTTGAGAGATAAGAAAAGCTCTAATAGTCTTGCTCTATATAACCAAAAAAGACTTTAGTTTAAGCTTCGTTTTATATCCCTCTCTGCATAGAGGTTGGACCTTTTATAACTTAGGCACCCTTTCTATAAATGCACCTTTTGTGGTGGTTAGCTTGAAGAGACTACGATCAACTAATACTTTGTGGTGCAGCCTAAAGAGGTTGGATCCAAATAATACTTGTAGTGGTTAGCCTAAAAAGATTGTGTCCAAATAATACTTGGGTTAGCTAGAAGTGGCTAGGGTCAAATAATACTTGTATTCACTCGATAATAATGAAATCTTAGTTGTTGTTAAGAAAGTGGACTTAGTCTTCCTTAAGATGAACCAGAATGAATTCTTTTTTCTTTTATTTTACTATTTTATTATTTATTACTAATTAAGTTGTAAAACCTCTATTTGAAAAAAAAATTATTTCGTGTGATACACCTTGCGTCAGAAATTGATCAAACTTATGTTTTAAAAAGAAAAATAAAAAGCTTGCGAAAATATTTTTAATACATAATTCAACCCCTTCTTGTGTACATGTCCTTACAGTTTGATATCAGAGTACAACCTCTAAGGGTTTAGCACTTCGCTGCTGCTAGAGGAAAAGATCCAAGATGGTAAGCTCATATATAATGTTTAGCATAGAGGGGCCTTCTATGAACAAGCCCTCAACATTCTCAAGGGATGAAGATGTACATCAATTCTACTTAGAAAGACTCTAAAGAATAATTACAGTATGAGACATTTCTCTCACCAGCCCATAGTCAGAGTGGGGCAATGAAGAATACTCCATCATGGATTTATATAAAAAAGCTCGTTATGTTATCATGTGTGCTCTATCTCGGATAGAGTATAATAGGTTTTATGCATACAAACCCACAAATGAGCTTTGGGATGCTCTCATGATATCCCATGCAGGAACTGAGGACGCAAGACTCAAGAAAATTGTTATCCTTCAACGCGATATGAAATGTTCTCCATAAAGAAGGAAAAATCTATTGACACCATGTTTGGAAGGTTCCAAACAATTTTGAATGGTTTGATTACTCTTAGGACCACCTTTACTAAAGCCAAGAATAACATGAAGATTTTGTATAACCTTCCAACTACATGGGAAGTCATGTCCATTACCATTTCTGTTGGGAGAGACATGAAGACGCTGACTCTTAATGAGCTTATTGGAACTATAAGAGTTCATGAAGTTCACCTTTGAAAGAGGGAAAAGATAAAAGTGCAATAGCCTATTGGTCTACTTGCTGGAAATGAGTCATTAAAGCTTGAAGACTCCATCAAAACTGAAAAGAATAAGGTCAAGGCCTTCAAAGATGAAGTTAAATCAACTACGTCTGAGAGTTCAGATGATTCATCTGAAGATGTAGTCTCCTTGATGGCTGGGATATTTAAAAGGATGATGATGAAAAAAGGTAGAGACATTCGTTTCTACAAAAAGAAAGAAAGAAAGCCCCTAGACAAAAGAGCCACAAAAGAGGATAACTCAGAAATCTTCTACTATTAGTGTAGAAATTTTGGGCACACCTGGTCAAAGTGTCAAAAGCTCAAGAAAAGATGGAGCTCAAAGAAAGAGAAGAAGAAAATTTTGCTCACATGAGAAGACTTAGACAATGAGAATAGTGAATCATCTAAAGAAGAGACCGCAAATATTTGTTTGATGGCATATGCAAATAAATCATCTGAGGAAACTATTCTTAACTTAGAACAAAGTCTTTTCTTTTTATCTTTTTTTCTTCCTCTTCCTTTAAACCAAACTCAGAGTCGAAGGAAATGATATATGATACTTTTTTGGCTAACTTTCATTTCATAGCCAATTAATATGAAAATTGCAAAAACAAGCTGAAATTAACTTTAGATGAAATTTCAAAACTTAAAGGCTATAAATACAAGATTATCAAAGGAGGTATCATCTGATGAAGTTTGACAAGACTCATCTTTTTTCTGAGATTGAAAATTAAAGAAAGAAAATAGGAGCTTAAAGAATGACTTAATCAAGTTCACTTCTACTTCTTCCAAACTAGAAAAACTTTTAAAATATGGAAGTACTCCTTTTGATAGAAGTTGTCTTTGTTTTTATCCTATGAAAAAGGAAATAAAAAATCTTTACACAACATCTTTGCATTTATATGTAGACCATGCAACACGATGGGTCACATTGAAGTGACTTGCAAAAACAAACATGCGTCTTATATATAGACACATTTTAAAAATAACGAAATTCAACATAGAATGCCTAAGCACAAAGGACAACCAAAATTGTCCAAAGAATACTCAAAACACCTTAGTAAGAAAAAAAGGGTGACTCATAACAAGAAAATGCCCAAGAAGATTTCGGTTCAAAAATCACAAATTGTTTTTGTTGCAAATATCCAAATATGAGGACAAAAAGCTTCAAGTTGGTACTTGGATCATGGCTGCTCACGACATATGACAGGAAACATGTCTATGTTCCAAGACTTCAAACAAAGTAAAGGGTCTATTTCTTATGGGTCTGGGAAAAGTAAAATTCTCAGCATTGGAACAGTTGGTAAGACACAAATGTCCCTTATTCATAATGTTTCTTATCTTAAAGGATTAAATTTAAACCTACTTAGCATAAGTCAATTCTATGATAATAGGTATGAAGTCTCCTTTAACTCAAATGAATGCATAGTTTGAGACAAGGAAAAATTCATTCTCTTTATTGGTAGACAAAAGAATAACTTGTATGAAGTTAGTCTTTCTGACCTTAGTAAATAGAATGTAACATGTCTAACGATAGCAGATGATGAGAAGGATATTTTGCATAAGAAGTTGGAACATTTAAATTTCAAATATATTTCAAAATTATTGAAGGAGGATCTTGTGAAAGGTTTTCCTAAAATCTCATGGAAATTTAATCATCTCTGTGAATCTTGTCACCATGGTAAACAACTTAAAGCTTATTTTAAATCTAGAAATGTTGTTACCACTATAAGACCATTAGAGTTGTTGCATATTGACCTCTTGGTCCTATTCAGACACAAAATCTTGGAGGAAAAAGATATAAATTTGTCATTGTAGATAATAATTCTATATTCATATGGGTTTACTTTCTATCTCACAAAAATGAGTCTTATAAGATCTTTGAGATATTTTGTAAAAGAGTTCAAAATGATAAAAGGTTCTATATTGCGTCTGCTTAGAGTGATCGTGGAATTAAGTTTGAAATCTTAGAGCTTAAAGCATATTGCTATGAAAATGAGATATTTCACAACTTCTCTTTATTGATATTACCTCAGCAAAATGAAGTAGATGAAAGAAGGAATAAAACTCTACAAGAAATAACTAGAACTCTATTGTGTGAAAGCTCACTTCCAAAATATTGCTAGGTAGAAGCAATAAACACCTCATGTTATATCTAAAATAGAATATTGGCAAGACCTTTCATAAATAAGACCCCTTATGAATCGTGGAGAGGAAGAAAACGTAACATGTCATACTTTCATCCTTTTGGATGTGAATGTTTCATTCTTAATACTTGAAATCAACTTGGAAAGTTTGAGCAAAAGTTGATAAAGAAATTATTCTTAGATATGCTGATATGTCTAAAACATATAGAGTCTACAACTCAAACGCTGACAAAGAAATGTCAAACCTAGAAAAATCATTTGATATTTTGCAGATTAAATCATTTGATCAACCTCAAGGATAAGAACCCAATTTAGATAGAGCTATTAAGTCAGACAAAGCAACCTCCTCAAACGTATCTGAAGACTACGCGTCTGTTCCTAAACTTTACGCTTCACATTATTCATCTTAGAAAAACTACAATCACTTTAAAGACTTGATTATAGGAGATAAGAATCAGGGGTAAAGATCATATCATCCTTGAAGCATGAAGAAAACTAAGTCTTAATGTTAGAAATTAGACCAAAGAACATAAACAAAACTCTTCAAAACCATGACTAGATCATTGCTATGGAGGAAGCGCTCACCTGGTTTACACGGAATGACATGTGGATTCTTGTTCCAAGACCAGCAAACTAAAACATCATTGGAACGAAGTAGGTCTTCAAAAACTAGTTAAAAAAACTAGTAAAGTGGTAAGAAACAAAGTTAGATTAATAGCTCAAGGTTATAACCGACAAGAAAGTATTAACTTTACTTTTGCACCTATAGCTAGATTAGAAGCAATTTTAATTCCTCTTGCCTTTGCTATTCACAAAAACATTATTTTGTATCAGATGGGTGTTAAAAATGCATTTTTAAATGGATTTATTGAAGAAGTTTTTTTTCAAACAACCCCCTAATTTTGAACATCCAACTCTTACAGATCATGTTTTTAAACTGAAAAAGGCTCTTTACAGTGTAAAACATGCACCTCAAGTTAGGTATGACAGACTTAGTTCTTTCTTTTTAAATAATGGGTTTGTGTAGGCAAAGTTGATACAAATCTGTGTAGTAAAAACTTGAATAAAGACTTCACTACTGTACAAATTTATGTTGATGATATTATTTTTTGTGCTATTAATGAGTCTTTATACAAGGATTTCTCTAAGTTGATGCTCAACCAATTTGAAATGAGCATGATGAAAATGTTGAAGTTCTTCTTAGGGCTACAAGTCAAGTAGACGAGGGAGGCATTTACATCCATCTACAGAAATACATCAAGGAGCTTCTAAAGAAGTTGAAGATAGAAAATGCTAAGCCAATGAAAACCTTTATGCATTCGTCTAATGCAAATCTAAACAAAGATGCATCAAGTAAATTTGTATATAACATTGTCTATAGAGGTATGATTGACAAATTGGGAATATTATCAGAGAAGGAAAAATGAAATCCTTCTTTGAGGGAAGCTTGAAAAGAAAAAATCAAGTTTAAGGGAAACCTCTATGCGTAGAATAAGATTTTTGTTGTTGTGAATCTTATTCTCCCATTCTTTCGTATGTTGTAATTCAAACACATCATCTTGATGTGGAAGCTCCATAACACTATAAATAAATGAGGCATTCTTTTAGTTGATCTTTCATATTAAATGCTTAAACTAAAATTTCATGCAAATGGTCTAAAGTCTAAGCTACGTCTGATTATAAGTAATTTAGTCTAATAATGCATCTGATGCTTGGAAAGGACTTAAGTAAAACTTTTATTAGTAAGTTTCGTAATCATCAAAAAAAGAGGAGATTGTTAAGTTAAATTTGTCTAAAGGTAAATATATCCCTTAATTTTGATAGTTACAAGCTATTAAAATAAAAGTCTGAACTTATGAAACGAATAAAGCTTTCAAACTAATAAAGAAAATTAGACGTAGTGAGCTCAAAATACGAATGATGAATATTAGAAGAAGTCCAAGTCAGATTAATGAAGTAGTAGACGGGCTTTTGAAAAATAAGATAAGTATCAATTTTGTCATTGGTTTTCATATACTTAGACTCTGATCATAGTACTATTTCATGTAGAGTCTGCTCAAGAAAAGTAATGTTTCAACAAAGCTAATGTTCAAATCAAAGGAAGTCAATTAAATCTTCATAAAAAGACGTGCCTAACAGAATCAAAGATTATGTCTTCTAACATGAAGATCTGTTGCAAAAAGAATGACAACTTTTCAGTACTTAATCCTCATCTTATGAAGACCTTTCACTGATGTTGACAAGTCAAGAACACATTAAATACATAGGAACATTAGGAATGCTTTTGTCAAATGGAGAGAAGAATTTGAAGTTACTAAGTCTAACGGCTGCTTCAAGACCTCCATCTATATAAAGGCTCAATTTTGAATATTTGAAGTTGGCGAGAACGCCCTATTTTAAGAGATAAGAAAAGCTCTAATAATCTTGCTTTGTATAACTTCTTCGATTCTTCTTTATAAAAAGTCTTTAGTTTAAGATTCATTGTATATCTCTCTCTGCGTAGAAATTGAACCTTTTATAAGTTAGACATTATTTATGTAAATCCACCTTTCATAGTAGTTAACCTGAAGAGGTTGAGATCAAATAATACTTGGTGTAGCTTGAAGAAGTTGGGTCCAAATAATACTTGGGTTGGTTAGCTTGAAGAAGTTGTGTTCAAATAATAATTAGTTCTAGTTAGCCTGAAGATGTTTTGTCCAAATATTACTTGGGTTAATCAGAAATGGTTGTGGTCAAATAATACTTATATTGACTGAGTAATGGTGAAATCTTAGTTGTTGCTAAGAAACTTGATGTAGTCTTACTTAAGATGAACCAATATAAATTCCTTTGTGTTCTCTTTATAAATTTATTATTTTTTTTTGC
Source organism: Hylodesmum podocarpum (assembly GCA_026586105.1). Classification (NCBI taxonomy): domain Eukaryota; kingdom Viridiplantae; phylum Streptophyta; class Magnoliopsida; order Fabales; family Fabaceae; genus Hylodesmum; species Hylodesmum podocarpum. The sequence goes on along the minus strand of JALJEV010000549.1, from coordinate 1,513,932 downwards.
TAATTAGGGTTGAGTTGTAAAACCTTTATTTGAAAAAACTTTTATATCGTTTGATACATCTTGCATCTGAAATTGATCATACTTACGTTTTAAGAAGAAAAATAAAAAGCTTGTGAAAATATTTGTCCTTATAGAAAGATCGTCCATGAACAAGCAAGCAGCCCCCTCTAATGAAAATTATCCTTGCTGGGTAGATCATACAGAGATATAAACGAGTTTTATCAGTATTGTCTTTCGAAGATTATTACTAAAAGAGACATGCATATCACTAAGCCTAAGAGTGAATGGTTTGTTGAAGAGTTCAACATCTTGGAGCTTAACAACAAAGCTAGATATGTAATAATATTTTATAACAGAATAAATCATATTCTGCTCTTAAAAGATAGCAAAAGAGCTATGGGATGCTCTTAAGATTTCTCACAAAGTTACTGATGACATCATGCTAAGAAAGTTTGGTACACTCCAAAGAGAATATGAAATGTTGTCTATGAAGAAAGGAGAATTCATTGACAACATGATTAGATGCTTCCAAACTATCTTAAATGGATTGACTATTGTGAGCACAACCTTCACCTAGGCCCAGAGCAACATGAGGATCTTGGATAGTTTTTATTTTTTTTGGGAAGTCATGTCAATAGCTGATAACTCACAAAAGTGAGTTATTCCAAGCACTTTTTAATGTATAAATTGTTCATTAAACACTTTTAAGCAAGCTAAAACAATCATTAAATGCTCTAAATTATAATACTTTATTTTAAGACTTGTTGATGGTTTTTTTTAAGTGTTTCAGGGGTCAAAAATAGCCAAAAATAGGAGAAAATGTGCAAAGGAATACAACTCTCACGAGTTGGCACTTAACTCACGCGACTTAGAGCTTCAATGTAAAACCATTACTCTTTGTAACCTAAACTCGCGCAACTTGCTAATAAGCTTACGCAAGTTAGGTTCGCAAAAAGCCCAAGTCCGTTCCATAAGGCTATATAAATGCATCAAGTAACTATCAGCAAGCATTTTGAATCTTTCTAGAAACCCTAAACGGCTCTTCTGATCACTCTCGGTTCAGGCAACCTTCAGAATTCAACCCCAAGCCTAAGTGAAGGAGACACAAGAATCATCCGGTTTCCAAGGAATTCGATTACCTATGTATTCTCTTTCTTATTATTCTTTTGTTGTTTTCCCTACTAGCATGAACTAACTCCCCCTTTGATTGAGAGAACGATGTAACCCTAATTATTTATAATATAATTCTTAATGTTATTGATACATTATTATTTTGATCAATTCATCTGCATTTATTACATCCTATTAGAGCATTATTATGGTCAATTATCATGTTTTAATGCTTTTATGAGTTTGGGCTCAATTGAGCCTTAAGTGCTTATTTTTGTTCTAACTCGCTATAATTTCTAGTTTTGACTAGGTTCACTAAAATAGGAATAAATCTCACTACAGAACTCCGTTTGAGCTCCATTATATGTTGAATTAAATAAGACTCAAAGAGCTACAAAAGATATGAGACATCAAGAACTAATTTGGACTGAATTTGGGGTGAAACTAGGCTTGAAAGTGACGCACGAAAGTTGTTAGGAAATTCTAGCGTGAAGAATTAGTTTAGGCTCACTTTTAATTCATGTAATTGAACCTTTATGTAATGTATTGAGTGAGAATCGAACCTTGCACTCTGAGTCACTTAAAGTCATGTGAGTTGCACGTGACTTACACATGACTTGGGTCTTTTAAATACCCCAAACTCAAAAATCCGAACAACTTTTACATTTTATGAATCATTTTCGTTTATTTTCCAGCATTGTGTTCTTCTCTTCTCTTCTCTGCTAGGGTTTTGGGTTTCCATTTCAATTTTCGTTTTCCTTCTCCTCTTGAATTTTAATTCTTTTGTATTTCAATTCCATTTCCTTGCACTCTCAATTTGAATTTCGTTCTTAATTCCTAGCATTTGTAATTCCAACTTCCAGCACTTGTTCTTGTTTTCCATTTTTTAGCATTTTAATTTTGTTTTTGCTCTTTCTTGTTGCGTTTCTGATTACTGTTATGAAATTCTGATTCGTGTTTAGTCTAATTTCAATTATGTACAACTAATTTCATCAATCAATTCGATCTTAATAGGATCCCTAATTTCCTTAGGTTCTTCGTTTTCAATTGCATGAATACTCGTTTTGGATTCTGTAATTACGATTTCATTATGTTGATTGATGTTTCGAATTGAGATTGTTGATTTTTGGCGTTGTTGATTAACAACGAATGTAGCGAACTAATTTTAGGATTCGAAACCGAGTTGTGTGCTCTCATTCGATTGTGTGAGATTAAAGGCTACCAAGTGTTCGATGAAAATCCTCTAAAATTTTATAGCATTAGTTTGGTCTTGGAATGCAGAGATCTCGGTTCCAATACACTACATAGATGAGTGTTTTTATCTTGTTGAACCGATGAGGGAAATTAGAATCTAACAGATATCGGATTGATGCCTTTTAATCATCTGTTAATTGCGTTTTAATTGTTGTTAATTGTTACTGTTGCATTTAATTGTTGCTGTTTAATTGCTTTTAATTTTTCCTAAGCATAAAAAACCCCAAAATTGCATTCAATATTTTGGCTACAGAGAAATAAAAAAGTAATTTGTGGGAAACGATCCAAGTCCACTATTACTGCAAAGTAATAACTAAATTTGGTTTTATTTGACACACATTCGGCGTATGTGTTAGTTATTCAGTATATGATTGGACGTTTATTTCTTCTATACTTAATGTTATTCGTTAACTGGTTACTAATAAATTGATAGTAAATCTAGGAGAATTTTGAGAAAAGAAACTTAGGTGGTACTAGAGAAATAAATCATTACTGAGCAAGAGTCCTAAAGATAGGAGTAGACGATACTGTGGACATAATTTAACAGTACTGGATTCACAGAACTACAACCCTAATTAACTTAGTTTAATTTAAGAGATTAATTAATCGGGTTAATCTAGGCGGCGCAGGTGATCTTGAGAGGGACAATACGAGAGTAGGAATCTGATCCAACCAAAGACTATAATTTGATTAACATGAAGGAGAATATTAGGGTAATTAGTGATGAAATCAGGATCTCAATCACTTATTATTAAATATTTGAATTTTCTTTTGATACTGCGTTCTCAACAAACTCCCAACAACCTTCAAAATAATAGAATTAAAATAAAGATTAGATTTGATTACTTCAAAAATATTTATTATTTGACGGTTGTGATATACTTATCCTAGCTAGCGGGGTGCACTTGCGTCCCGTGTGCATCAATAGCTATCTCTATGGAAAAAAATATTAAAACTATGACTCTAGATGAACTTTTTGGAGCTCTTATAGTTCATGAACTTCATCTATATAAGAGAGACAAGATCAAGGTGCAAGAACATATAGCTCTACAAGCTGAAGAGAAGTGTTTAAAGGCCAAAACTCCAAAATCAGCATAAGGAAAATGCAAAGTCCTCAAAGTTGAAGCTAAGCCTTCATCTGATGAAATTTTAGAAGACTCATCTAAGGATGAGATATCTCTCATGGAAAAAAGATCTAATAGGATGATGATGAAGAAGAAAGAAAGATGTTTTCTTGAGGAAAAGTCATCTAAAGATGAAAACTTTAAGGTTAGTTGCTACGAGTGTAGAAAACTATGTCACATCATATTAGATTACCCCGAGCTTAGGAGAATATGGAATCCTAAGAAAGACAAGAAGAGGAAAAATTTACTCACTTGGGAAGATCTTGACAATAACAATAATGAATTGATAGACAAAAAATAATAAGCATTTGTCTAACGACAGACACTACTAAATCATCTGGGGTATAATTTCATGTACCAGATTATGTTTCTTCTTCTTCATGTTTAAAATCTAATCACGATGAGATATCATATCACACTTTTCTTGTTAATTTTCAATTTTTAGCTAATGAGTATAACAAGTGTAAAAGCAAACTGAAAGCAACTATGGTTGAAATTACTCAACTAACAACTATAAATAAAGAGTTATCTTAGAAAAGATCATCTGACCAGGATCATTAGATGCTTAAATATAAGACAACTAAGTTTCTTTTTGAAATTGAAAAATTAAAAAAGGAAAATAAATGTCTAAAGGAAGTCATATAAATTTTCTTCAAGGCCTTCCAAATTAAAAATTCTTTTAAAATATGGAAGATTGCTTTTTAACTAAAGTGGTTTTTAGATATGATCATTTGAAAGAAGAAAATAAGAACTCTTACAACTTCCCCATGTCTATATGTAAACGATGTGGTAAAGTGGTCACATTGAAATGACATGCATAAAACCATCTATGTTTGGGGTTAACGTAAAAACCAAAGAAGGTAAGAGAGCAGAATTTTGCCTAAAGAAAAAAGGCAAGCAAACTTGCCTAAAGCTCCTCGTGTTCACCCAATTTGGAAGAAAAGAGTGAAGTCTAACAAGAAATGACCCAAGAAAATTTAGGTATCAAAGTCACAAATTGTATATGTAGCAAATATCCTCAACAAAAAAGCAAAAGGCTTTCCGCTGGTACTTGGATAATGGATGCTCACGACATATGACAGGAAACATGTCTATGTTTCAAGACCTCAGAACAAGTAAAGGACGAATCTCCTGCGAGACTGGTAAAGGAGAAATTCTCGACATTGACACAATTGGTAAGTCTCCAATGCCTTCTATTTGTGAAGTCTCACATGTTAAAGAATGAAGTTTTCTTCAATAAAGATGAATGCATAGTCAAAATGAAGGAAAATTTCATTGTCTTCAGTGCAAATAGAATGAATAACCTTTATGAAGTTAATCTTTTAGATATAAGTGATTAGAATGTAACATGTTTAATGTCAGTAGATGTTGGACTTGAAGCTGAAGAAGTCGTCTCTTGTTTTTTAGTTTTGATCTACTTGTACTCTTGTATTTAATGATAGATTGTAAATAGGAGCTTAATTGTATTGATTGTTCTAGAATAGGCTTTGAGTGTGGTTTCTATTCAATTTTACTTCACAGAGAAGTTGAATCTACTCTGAGAATCAAGATAGAGCAAGTTTGGGAACCCTATTTTGATTTGACAAGTTGAAAACTATTTTTAAATGATTTTAAGCTAAAGTAATCGATTACTATATATCAGTAATCGACTACCAACAGTTTGAGAAATCATGGAATCCTAAAACTCTCTGGAGTAATCGATTACCACATTCTAGTAATCGATTACCTCGTGCTTGAGATAACAGAGGAGCCTAAAACCCTCTGGAGTAATCGATTACCACATTCTAGTAATCGATTACCCACACCAGAATTCATCTCAAAAATGTTTTTAAATTGCTTTAAATTGAAATCTCTTAGAATGGATTCAAAGAGAGAAATCTTTGAGTTTTTTCAAGAAGAAAGGAAGAGCGAAAAACTGAGTTTACAAAGAACACATGTTCTAAGAGTTCTCTTCAAGATTTCAAAAGATTTTCTCTAGAGATGAAGAGTGTGTGAAGGATTGAATGTTTAGCTATAATCTTGATCAGATCATACACATCAGGTGTAATTTTTACTTATCTTTATCTTGTTTTGTATTTGTTTTTGTTCAAAACTCTTAAGAGAAAGTTGTTCTCTAGAAGAAGAGTTAAGGAATTTGAGAGAGGTGCTCTCAAAGGTGATTCTTGAAGGATTCAAGAATTAGAGAGATATATTCTTAGGAGAAGAACATGTATTTTGGTTATTTTGATTTTGTTTATGTTTGTGCAGTGTGTTTGTATTAGACACAAGAAATCATTATAGTGGAAACCGATCGCAACAGTTGTTGGGTTTGGACTAGACGTAGGCCGAACGCCGAACGCCGAACCAGGATAAATCTTTGTCCAAACTTTCTCTCTACCTTATCTCTTATCTTTATCTGAATCTACAATTGTTTTTACTGATTCATTCTTAAAGAGTTTCGAAAAGATGTAACAATTTCTTTCTATATCCGCTGCTATCTCTCTGAACTGTTATCTCTCTTGAATCTATTCACCCCCCCTCTAGATTCAACATAGGGACCAACAATTGGTATCAAGAGTTAAAACTAGTAAATCAATCTATTAATCCTACATAGTTCCCTGTGATGGCTTGTAATCTTTTACCCTTCACTGAAGGAGCTTCTATAAATAGACCTCCATTGTTCTGCGGTGATAACTATCCATTCTGGAAAGTTCGCATGAAAATCTTTATGGAATCTATTCACAGAAGCATCTGGCAGGCTGTGGTAAATGAGTATAGAGTTCCAATGAAAATAGAAAATGGAAATGAAATAGAAAAACCATTTGAGGATTGGGATATAGATGAGATTAAGAAGGCTGAAAACGATGCTAAAGCTTTAAAAATTATACACTCTGCCCTGAATTCTGATGAGTTTTTTAGAATTTTTGCCTGTACTACAACAAAAGAGGCATGGGAGCTCATCATGGTAACACATGATGGTACTGAAGTCATCAGGAGAGTTAGGAAGAATACACTCATTCAAGAATATGAAATATTCAGAATGTCCCAAGGAGAATCAATAATGGAAATGCAGAAGAGATTCACACACATCATCAACCATCTCAAAGGACTTGGCAAGAACTTCATTGAAGAAGAAGTGAATGTCAAGATTCTGAAATCTCTAAATAGAAAGTAACAACCTACTGTGACAGCCATAACTGAATCAAAGAACCTTGCTGCTATTACCAGTGCTGAACTGTTTGGAAAACTTAAAGAGTATGAGATGGATATGACTCGCATGGCAGATGAGGAACAGAAGGACAAAATAGCCAAAGGAATTGCTCTCAAGATAGAGCATACTGAAACAGAATCTGAATCCTCTGAAGACGAAAATGACTCACAGGAAGATCAACTGAATTTGATGGTGAAGATGTTCAGAAAATTCATGAAGAACAATTCTAAAAAGAAATTTGGTCAATCAAGAAAAGGAGTCAAAAAGCAAGACAACAATTCAGCCAAAGTAACATGCTATGAATGTGGGGAAATTGGGCACTATAGATCAGATTGTCCAAGTCTGAAAAGAAGCAACATCACTGAAGTAAGAAAATCTGAAAGTGAAAGAAATTTCAGAAAAGAAAAGAAGAAAAAGAAAGCCTACATAGCTTGGGATGAAGGCTACACCTCCTCAACATCTAAAAGTGAAAATGAGGAAGCAAACTTGTGCTTGATGGTCAAATCATCCAGTGAGGTAAGTGATACAAACTCTACCATGGATGAGTATGATGAACTACATTCTGCTTTTTGTGAGCTTTACAATCAAGCTGAAACATTTGAAAAAGAAAACATAGTTTTGAAAAAGCAAATATCCTTGTTAAACCAGAAAATATGCGATTTAGAAAATGATATTTCAAAACTAAGAAAGGAACTCAACACCCCTATAAACTGTGTTCACATAAGAAGGTATGATGACATGAAATCTGGAAACTCTAAGCATGCTAACCTCACTTGTACCTACTGCATGAAAACAGAACATAAATCTTTTAATTGCATGATTAGAAAGAAAGGAATTTCCAGTGGTAAGTATAGATAGGTTAAGAAAGAAAACTGTAGCACTAACTTGCATGGACCCAAAAGAAGCTGGGTACCAATCGCAAAATAAGTTCTTTTTCTCTTGCAGGAAAACCTAAACAGCAGAAACTCAATATGGTACTTAGACAGTGGCTGTTCAAGGCATATGACAGGTGATAGAAGGAATCTTAGCACCTTCACACCAAGAGAAACTGGATCAGTTTTATATGGAGACAACAACAAAGGAAAAATACTAGGCTAGGGTACAGTTGGATACAAAGCTAATATAGTGATAGAGGATGTATTACTAGTTGATGGATTGAAGTTCAACTTGCTGAGTATTAGTCAACTGTGTGACAAGAACTACAGAATTGCATTTGATGATGAGCATTGTCTTATCAGCAACAAAGACTTAGATGAACTTCTCATGGTTGGCAAAAGGCCAAACAACATCTACATATTGGAAGTAGATCACTCATCTCCTTACTCTACATGTTTAACTTCTAATGATAATCTGTCTTGGTCATGGCATAGGAGAATAGCACATATTGACATATTGTATTTGAATAAACTTGTATCTAAAGAGCTAGTTTTTGGTCTACCAAAATTGAAGTTTTCCAAAGAAGGACTTTGTGAGGCTTGTCAAAAGTCCAAGCAGGCAAAAACATCTTTCAAAAATATTAAACATGTTTCCACATCTCAACCGCTTGAACTCTTGCATTTAAACTTATTTGGTCCATCTAGGATAGCTAGTTTCGGTGGAAATCTGTATGGGCTAGTCATTGTAGATGACTACTCAAGATTTACTTGGGTTTTTTTTATCAAGAAAAAGGATCAAGCCTTTGGAGTTTTTAAAGTACTTGCCAAGAAAATTCAAAACAAAAGGATTTGAAAATCAAAGCTTTGAGAAGTGACAATGGTACTGAATTTAAAAATAGTTATTTTGAAAACTTTTGTGAAAAACATGGGATATCACACTGTTTTTCAGCTCCTAGAACTCCTCAGCAAAATGGAGTAGTGGAGAGGAAAAACAGGTCACTTATAGAACTAGGGAGAACTATGCTGAACGAGCACAGGATGCCTAAACATTTTTGGGCTGATGCTGTGAACACTGCATGTTATGTTCTCAACAGAGTTTCTATAAGACCCATTTTGTTGAAAACCCCTTATGAGCTTTTCTATGGCAGAAATCCAAATATTTCGTACTTTAAAGTTTTTGGATGCAAATGCTATGTTTTAAACAATGGCAAGGACCCTATTGGAAAATTTGATACAAAGGCTGATGAAGCCATTTTCATTGGTTATTCAAATACAAGTAAAGCATATAGGATCTTTAACAAAAGAACAATGTGCATTGAAGAATATGTCCATATTAGATTTGATGAAACTAACACTTTCCAAAAGGAAAGCTTGCTACGTAATGATGATGAAACAGGTGAAGAAAGCATAGAAGTTGATCGTATGCATCAGCAAAATCAAACAACCCCAGTGTCTGATCAAGCAAAAGAATGGAGGACACCTAGGAACCTATCACTTGACAATGTCATTGGTGACATTCACAAGGGAGTAACTACCAGATCCTCACAGAATCTATTTTGCTATAATACTGCTTTTGTATCACAAGTTGAACCCTCCAGCATAGAAGAAGTCTTGAGCAATGAATTTTGGATCATGGCTATGGAAGAAGAACTTAACCAGTTCAGAAGAAATGGAGTATAGGAACTTGTTCCAGACAAAGGCAACATGAATATAATCAGCACAGAATGGGTATTCAAGAATAAACTGAGTGAAGATAGAGTTGTGGTCAGAAACAAAGCAAGACTTGTGGCAAAAGGCTACAATCAACAGGAAGGAATTGACTTTGAGGAAACCTTTGCCCCTGTTGCAACACTTGAAGCAGCAAGACTATTCCTAGCTTATGCATGTATCAACAACTTCAAGTTATTCTAAATGGATGTAAAGAGTGCATTCCTAAATGGATACATAAATGAAGAAGTCTATGTAGCACAACCACCAGGTTTCACAGACGCTACTTGGCCTACACATGTTTACAAACTTCATAAAGCCTTATATGGGTTGAAGCAAGCCCCCAGGCAATGGTATGATAGATTGAGTAAATTTCTCATATCAAAAGGATTCCACAGAGGTAAAGTAGATAAGACTTTGTTTATTAAGAACAAATCTAACTACATTCTATTGGTTCAAGTTTATGTTGATGACATTATCTTTGGATCATCTAACCAACGACTTTGTGAAGAGTTTGTGAGCAATATGCAGGAAGAATTTGACATGTCCATGATAGGAGAACTAAGCTTCTTTCTAGGACTCCAAGTCAAACAAATGGATGGTGGCACTTTTATTCACCAGGCTAAGTACACTAAAGAATTACTCAGGAAATATGATATGATAAACTGTAAAGTGTCAAATATACCTATTTCTACTAACACTTATCTTGAGACTGATGAAGCTGGTCATGAAGTTGATACTACCTTATACAGAGGTGTTATAGGATCTCTACTATATCTTACAATCAATAGACCTGATATTATGTATGTTGTATATTTATGTGCTAGATTTCAATCTACACCTAAGCAATCTCATTGGCTAATAGTAAAGAAGATTATTAAATACCTAAAAGGGACTATAAATTGTGGCTTGTGGTATCCAAAAGGAACCTCACCATTACTTGTTGGTTTCAGTGACTCTGATTTTGCAGGTAGCAAAACAGATAGGAAGAGCACTAGTGGCACATGTCACATTTTTGGAGAATGCTTAATATCTTGGCATAGCATGAAACAAGCTTGTGTAGCACATCACAATGCTGAATATGTAGTCATGGGAAGTCAAGTGTGCTCAAGCAATATGGTTGAAGCATCAACTAGAAGATTTCGGGCTAAAGATAGATCATATTCCCTTGAAATGCGACAACACAAGCGCTATAAGTATCACAAGAAATCTTGTATGTTGGACATAAAGCTTGAAGGTGCTTTGGTGTCTCTCTTGGTGTTTTGCTTTTGATGCTATGTAATTTTGGTTTTCTTAGATGAAATGTAATTAGGAGTTTCCTATGTATTGATTGTTTAGTTTAGGCATGTATGTGGTTGCTCTTTGTTTGAATGCCTAGGAGAGCTTGGCAATCTTGTGTGATTTCTCATGTGTCAAATGTTTGATTTCCCTCTCTAAAATATTTTGAAAATGTCTTTGGTAACCAACTGAGGTAATAGATTACCAAAAATAGTTAACTACCAACAAGAAATCAACTACCAACAAAAGATAGGTAAAGTATGGGAATGCATTCGCCATCGAGTAATCGATTACCCCCTCGGGTTAATCGATTACCATGGGCCAAAATCACCGAGGAAATCCTTGCTCAATTTAATCAATTACCGGCTAAAATCGATTACCCCTATCAGAAAGTCATTAAGTTGCCTAAATTGAGTTTTTAATTGAACCTATAAATACTCTTATTTCGAAAATCAATAACACTTCTTGGAATACAAGTTTTAGAAAAGTTCATACACTTTCATATTCTCTCTAAACTGAGTTCATCATCTTCTCCAAGAAACCCATAAAGAACTTCAAGAGTTCATCAACAAGTTTTCATAAAAAGGCAAACTTGATTCTTATTTCTGACTAGGTGGCATTCATAGAGTTGTTATTTTGTGATCAGATCTACACTTCAGTGTTCTCTAAACTGATCTTTCTGTACCCATTTTGATTTCTCCTTATTACTCTAGGAGAGAGGTCTCTCTCGATAGAGTAAGGATATTTGAGAAGTGTTTTCTCAAAGGTTTGATCTTAGGTGTGCCAAGGTCGGGGAAGAACTGTTCCTTGGGTCAAAGGACAGGTTTTTGGGTGTTTTGATTTCGTTTTTGTGTTGCTTGTTGCAGAGTGAATGTAAAAGAACACAAAAGGGATCATTTGATAGTGGAAGACCGATCGCAACAGTTGTTGGGTTGGGACTGGATGTAAGGCAAAGCCATGGATGAAGATAAATCATTGTGCACTCTTCTTCTTCCTTATACTATTTACCGTTTACCTTACATTGCTGTTATCATCTGTTTAATTTCTGCAATTTGTTCTTGGTAATTAACTCGGTAATTGACTCCTAATCAACTAAAAACTGGAACAGTTAGATACCGACATTGATTACACTGTATATTGATTACTAACGTGTTTCTGATTATTCCTTTTGGTATTTCCGCTGTGTATTTTTTATATTTCCTGTTTATCTGTCTCATCTATTGATAGGTAATCAAGAATAGTTTTGTTTGAATTAAAAGGAATTAGAAACTCGCGAAATTAGGCTATAGTGGAACTAGAATCTATTCACCCCCCTCTAGATTCACCCGTAGGGACCATCACTGTATTACACTCAAGAACAAAACACATTGAAGTCAGATATCATTTTATCAGAGACCACGTCGAAAAAGGAGATTGTGACATCGAATTCATAGATACAGAAAATCAGTTAGCGGACATTTTTACCAAAGCATTACCAAAAGAAAGGTTTTATAAACTTAGATCAAACCTCGGCATTTTGAGTGAGGAACATCTAAACTAAACCCTTCTACTTGATTACATTTATCCATAAAGTTGTTTTTGTGAAAATTTTTCAAAGAAAATCTTTTTCTGATAGAAATAATCGATTACCAGAAAAATGTAATCGATTACTTCGAATCAATTTTCATTCTTAGAAAGATTGGCATTGTAGTAGTCGATTACCATGATCCCGTAATCGATTACCACAGAAACCAGGTTATAAAGGTTTTGCAAACCCCTCTGGAGTAATCGATTACCAGAATAGGTTAATCGATTACCAAGACTGTTTTTCTTGATTTCCTTCTTCTCTCTATATAAGGAACTGAGATAATCGATTTCAACTCCTGATAATCTATTACCTCGTTCTTGGACTAATTTCTTGGGCTTTTTCTCTCTTATAAGAAGTGCAGGTGAAACCCTACAAGTTCACTATTCATCTTTTTCCTCCAAAACCCTAAGAAATCACACTCTCTCTCAGCAACTATGGAAAACAAAGGAAAGGGAAAATGAATCAAGATAAGAGCCAACAGATACACTCAAGAGGAGATAAAAGGTAAAAAGAAGATAGGAGAATCCTCCAAAAGGAAGAAATCTACTTCACCGGCTCAACCAGAAAGAGCTCAAACTCCTCCACCTGAATTTGCTGTCAACCGATGGTTCTCTACCAAAGGACAAGAAACGAGATTCAATCTGGATTTCGCTAACAAAGGTCTTGTTCCGCCAAAGATTCTAGACCTACGATGGCTAGATGACCAGAGTTTTACCTTCCAAACCTACTTGAGGCAACAACATTTGGAGAGATTTGTGGGATTAAAAGGCTTTATCTACCCAGATTTGGTTCGAGTCTTCTATTTAAATCTCAAACCAAACATGGAATGAATGACTGTAAGTTTTGAAGTTAAGGGTATTAAAATGATTTTAACCCCTGCACATTTTCTTCAAATTGCTGGTATCAGAAAAGAATGAATCATTACACATGTAGACAAACTCCGAGAGAAAGGATTTGATCTGCAAAAGGACACCTTCTATATGAGCATGCTGAGGAACCCACAGAATTGGGAAGATGAAAAGAATTCAAGGAGATTACAAGGCAAAAAGGTGACATACAACATAGGAGGCCTAAATGCTGATGATAGGCTACTTCATTACACCATTTGCTAGATCTTAGCCGCAAGAGGAGCAAACCATGCTCAAATCAGTGAAGATGACATGATACTCATGGCAGCACTGAAGAATGGAATTCAAGTGGATTGGACTCACATCATAATGGACAATATGTCAAGACTAGAAGACTTTTAGATAATAAATGTCCATATTCTCTGTTTATTTCTAGACTAATTGAAATTTTTCAGATTGATACAACTGATGAATTCAGAGAATTAGTCAAGGATGTCCACATGATCAGTGAGAGAGCCTTGAAGATGATGAGGTTGATCAAAACTGATGCAGGATGGATCTCCAGAGAAGAACAACAAGCTAATCTACTAGAAGATCCAGAAGAAGGAGCACAGAATGAAGATGAAGATGAAGACAATCTAGCATTTGGAGAGTACATTCCAAGATCTCGATTTAAATCCATCATGATTGACAGATTGGACGAATTAGAAGAGACTGTCAACAAAAGGATAGATGATCTAGGAAAACGTCAAGACTTACACTTCCTAGAGATGAAAGATTTGATGGAGACAATGATGGAAAGACTCAACCAGGATGACACAGATTAGTAACTTCAACTCTACCTCTTATAATCTTATTTGATATACCAAATAGGGGGAGTAGTAGAAGTGTAGTTATTATATGTTTTCATTTATGTTCTCATTTGATATTTTTGAATGTTATTTGATTATCTTTGAACAATTTGAATCTGTAAATTCTTAAGTATTTTACTTAGGGGGAGCATATCAAAATTTGAACAATTATGGATTACTGTAATAGCATTAGATTTAATTTCTTTGCAATTGATTACTTAGATGCTATAATATTACTGTTAATTGAAAAATGATATGAATTATATATTACCTAAAAGCTGTATGCAAAAGGATACTAACATTTCAGGACACATTAAAGCCGTTTTTCATTAGATCCTCGACTACACTATGATTTGGTACATCAAAACCAAAAAGGGGGAGATTGTTGGACTTGAAGCTGAAGAAGTCGTCTCTTGTTTTTTAGTTTTGATCTACTTGTACTCTTGAATTTAATGATAGATTGTAAATAAGAGCTTAATTGTATTGATTTTTCTAGAATAGGCTTTGAGTGTGGTTTCTATTCAATTTCACTTCACAGAGAAGTTGAATCTACTCTGAGAATCAAGCTAGAGCAAGTTTGGGAACCCTATTTTGATTTGACAAGTTGAAAACTGTTTTTAAATGATTTTAAGCTGAAGTAATCGATTACTATATATCAGTAATCGACTACCAACAGTTTGAGAAATCAGGGAATCCTAAAACTCTCTGGAGTAATCGATTACCACATTCTAGTAATCGATTACCTCGTGCTTGAGATACCAGAGGAGCCTAAAACTCTCTGGAGTAATCGATTACCACATTCTAGTAATCGATTACCCACACCAGAATTCATCTCAAAATTGTTTTTAAATTGCTTTAAATTGAAATCTCTTAGAATGGATTCAAAGAGAGAAATCTTTGAGTTTTTTCAAGAAGAAAGGAAGAGCGAAAAACTGAGTTTACAAAGAACACAAGTTCTAAGAGTTCTCTTCAAGATTTCAAAAGATTTTCTCTAGAGATGAAGAGTGTGTGAAGGATTGAATGCTTGGCTATAATCTTGATCAGATCATACACATCAGGTGTAATCTTACTGATCTTTATCTTGTTTTGTATTTTTTTTTGTTCAAAACTCTTAAGAGAAAGTTGTTCTCTAGAAGAAGAGTTAAGGAATTTGAGAGAGGTGCTCTCAAAGGTGATTCTTGAAGGATTCAAGAATTAGAGAGATATGTTCTTAGGAGAAGAACATGTATTTTGGTTATTTTGATTTTGTTTGTGTTTGTGCAGTGTGTTTGTATTAGACACAAGAAATCATTATAGTGGAAACCGATTGCAACAGTTGTTGGGTTGAGACTGGATGTATGCCGAATGCCGAACCAGGATAAATCTTTGTCCAAACTTTCTCTCTACCTTATCTCTTATCTTTATCTGAATCTACAATTGCTTTTACTGATTCATTCTTAAAGAGTTTCGAAAAGATGTATCAATTTCTTTCTATGTCCGCTGCTATCTCTCTGAACTGTTATTCTTAACATAGATAAAATTGAATTGGGAAAGAAATTGACAAAGCCTAAAATTGAACATCGGGAACTTGAATCTATTCACCCCCCCCTCTAGATTCAACATAGGGACCAACAGTAGATGATGAAAGAGATGTTTGACACAAGAAATTTGGAAATATAAGTCTCAAGTACATTTCAAAGCTATCTAAAAGAGATCTTGTTAAAGGTTTGTCAAAAATCTCTTGAAAATCTAATCGTTTATGTGAACCTTATCGAGCTTGGTAAATAACTTAAAACTTCTTTCAAATTAAAATTGTTGTTGCCACTATAAGATCATTGGAACTATTACATATTGATCTTTTTGGTTCGACACAGATAAAAAATCTTAATAGAAAGAGATATGAATTTGTCATTGTAGACAACTATTCTAGATTCACGTGGGTATACTTCCTGGCCTACAAATGAGTCTTATAGGTTTCTTGGAATATTCTGCAAGCGTGTACAAAATGAAATTTTTTTTTGCATTGCCTTTATCAGAAGTGATTGTGAAACAAAATTTGAAAATTTAGATTTCAAAGCATTCTGTTAATAGATTGATATCTTTCATAAATTCTCTTTATCAAGGACACCTTAACAAAATTAGATAGTTGAAAGAAAGAGTAAAACCTTACAAGAAATGACAAGAACTCTTATTTGGAAAAAATCTTTTCCTAATTACTTGTAAGCAGAAGCAATAAACACTGCTTGTTATACTCAGAATAGAATATTCATAAGACTCATTATAAATTCATGAATCGTGGAGAAGAAGAAGACCCAATATTTCATACTTCTACCTGTTTGAATGTAAGTGTTTTGTCCTTAATACTAGAAATCAACTTGAAAATTTTGACTAAAAAATAAACAAAGGAATTTTCCTTTAACATTCTAATACCTCAAAGGCATATAAAGTATATAACTCTAGAACCCAAGTGGTAGAAAAATCTATTCATGTAAAATTCAATGATAATACACAAACTGATAAAGATATACTAAACCTAGAAAACTCTTTCGATTTTCTACAGATACAATAGTTTGATCAACCAACCAATCAAGTACAAAGACCAAAAAAAAGTATCAAGTTAGACAAAGTAATTCCAAGATGAATCAATCAACATTTCTTTTGTTAACAATCAAATCAAAGGAACTGGAAGTTTGTAACTAATCATTCTAAAGATTTGATTATCGCAAATATAACATAAGGAGTAAAGACCATACTATCTCTAAAACATGAAGTTAGCTTGCTTCTTGTTTCAGAAATTAAACCTAATAACATAGAAGAAGCTCTTCAGGACAATGATTGGATCATTTTTATGGAGAAGAAACATAACTAGTTCACAAGAAATGATGTGCGGACTCTTGTACTAAGGTCAACTTAAAAAAACATCACTGGAACAAAATGAGTGTTTAGAAACAAGTTAGGCAAACCTAAAAAAGTGGTAAGAATCATGGAAAGCTTAGTAGCTCAAGGCTATAAGCAACAAAAATATATTGATTTCATTGAAGTCTTTGCTTTAGTAACTAGATTACAAGAAATTCGAATCTTGATCACCTTTGTTATTCATAAAAATATTATTTTATATCAAATGAATGTTTTTTAAATGGTTTTATTGATGATAAAGTCTATGTTAAACAACCTCAAGGTTTTGAACATCACAATCTTACAAGTCATGCTTTTAACTTAAGAAAACCTTATATGGTCTTAATTAAGCTCTAAGAGCTTAGTATTAAAGACTAAGCAGTTTTCTATTTAATAATGGGTTTATGAGAAGCAGAGTAGACACTACTCTTTTTAGAAAATATCTAAAGAATGATTTTATGATAGTTCAGATCTATGTTGATTATATAATCTTTGGTGCTACTATTGAATCCTTGTGTACGAAATTTTTTGATTTGATGCAGAGTGAGTTTGAAATAAGCATGATGAGATAATTGAAGTTTTTTTTCAGGCTTGCAAGTCAAGAAGACGATGGAGGGTATTTACATTCATCAACAAAAATACACAAAAGAACTTTTGAAAAAGTTCAATATGGATAATGTCAAGCCAATGAAAATCCCCATGCATTTGTCTAATGCTAAATTGAACAAAGTCGAATCAGGTAAACTTGCAGATAACACCATCTACATAGGTGTGATAGGCTCACTCATTTTCTTGTGCACCAGATTTCTAAGATATTTGTTTAGCACCACTAACCTTAGTATATTTTATTAGAAAAACCAAGATTTTAGGTTAAGTGGCTACTATGATGTGGACTGTGTTAGAGATAGAGTAGAAAAGAAGAGTACTAGTAGAGGTTGCCATTTTCTTGGAGGTGCACTCACCTCTTGGGTAAGTAAGAAGAAAAACTCAATAACTCTCTCTATAACTGAAGCAAAATATGTTTCTATAGCCAATTGTTCACAGCTCTATGGGTAGTATTAGTTAGAAAATTCCTCTAAATTTAAGCAAAATATTCAAATTCTTTTTATAACACTAGTACAATTAATCTAACTAAAATTCCAATTCAACATTCTAAATTTAAATACATCAAAATAAGATATCATTTTATTAGAGATTATGCCCAAAAGGGGTTTTTGTAGTAAAGTTTGTTAATACAAATCATCAATGGACTGATATCTTTACCGAAGTTTTACTTGAAGAACATTTTAGTTTCATAAATGAAAATGAGTTTGGTAGACTTAACAAACTATGTTAGTCTTAGAAACTCAACTTCGTCTGTCAAGTTATTAAATAAATGATTCATCTAAAGAATTTTCATCAATCTATTAAAAGATCAGGTTCATCTAATAAGAACCTCTGAAATGAAATATTTTTCACATTATACTTAATATTTTATTTAAGTATGTAGAGTTTATGCATTAATATTGGCATTAAATGTGCCTAAACATTAAAGACAAATGATTGCAAGAAGAATAAAATTGTTAATCACACGTCACCTTAATTCAAATTGCAATGATGGCATGAATTAACAAGGATAGTTATTAAACCTCTTACACTATATAAACTTACCTTTAGCGTGAAAAGTTATTTACCTTCTACTCATTTTTACTTTAGTTTTTACTCACGGATTCTCTCTCACTTTTCGCACATATCTTCATAAGGAGAATACCAATGGCTTTCCCATTTCCATTTGACATGAACGAGACTTTCTCCATTGAAGAAATTTTTTTTCCTGGGAAGTCGATGAAGCTTTCCAACTTCCTTTCATATGTTGAGGATCTCGTTGGTACCCTGGCCAATTTTGGATAGACATAGTTTGTTGAGATGAGTGACAAATGGTTCTTCAAAGCTTGTGTTGAGTCTTAGGGAACTGTAAATGAGGTCCATGGATTTATCGTTAGGGCCTTGCAAACAAGGAGTACCTTGTATCTGCCACTTTGTTGCAGCAGTGTCTAGCTGCAAAGATGAATGGCTAAAGTTCACCCCTGGATGGGACAACATAAGTGAGTTGTTGATGTTGCTATGTATAGGTCAACACACCCTAAAAAGATAAAGGAAGCCATTAAATTCCTTTGGTCTAGGACCATGCTTCCTTTCTATAGACTTGTCCACAACATTTTTTCAACATTTTCACCCATATGATAGGGTCTAGGGATAATGTGAGTCATAAAGATAGGTTGTGCTTGTACCATCTAAAGAGAAAAACACAAATCAATTTATCTTCTATCATCATAGACCATTGGCTAAGTGCTCTGAGAAGCCGTAATGTGAAGAAGAAGTCAAGCATCCATTATCCTTGTCTCTTTGCAAGGATTCTACAAAATCAAGGTTTTGACACCAAATACTTAAAAGGGTACCATCTCGAGCTGGGTTGAAGATGGATACCTTCAACAAAATGAAACTTTGTCACTTATTTCCAGAATTAGAAAATTTGAAGCAAATCTTATATATCTTCTCCCCTGTAAAACTAACACAACAATCACCTAAACACAAGCCTCTTTCTCATACTTCAAGATGGAGCTTGAACACGAGGTTCCAATGGTTAAGGCTTAACCTCTGAAAGGAGATGCACACAGGGTTAGATCTCAAGCAGATCCAAGTATCAACCCTAACTCTGAGATTTTGAAGGGATTTCCCCCAAAACACAAACCACAAATGCAAACATAACTCTCTCCACAAAAGCTTCACCATCCTCGTAAGGTTCGTATCAAACAAGCCGAAAATCGACCCATTCGTCTAGACACAAAACAATCAAAGCCTCCACAAACACAAGTCTCTCAAAAACCACCTTCATTTATCTTCACACAAATGAAGCCATCTCAACCTTCATCTGATCCACCTTAGACACAAA
Source organism: Hylodesmum podocarpum (assembly GCA_026586105.1). Lineage (NCBI taxonomy): Eukaryota > Viridiplantae > Streptophyta > Magnoliopsida > Fabales > Fabaceae > Hylodesmum > Hylodesmum podocarpum. The sequence goes on along the minus strand of JALJEV010000549.1, from coordinate 1,494,322 downwards.
CTCTTTCACCATCTTCTCCACCTACCAAAAAGCTTAAACTTATCAGTTTACAAACCAATCTTCTCTGATTGAGGAATCGCCTCAAATAAAGAAGAGATGTTTATCCCTACCTCTACTTTTTTTTTTTATTTACCTACAAATATTTATGCTCCTACTATTTCTCTCTTTAAATCATCGCTAAAGAAGCGAAGAATAAAGAGCACAAGCATATCCTCCAAAAACAAGAGAGAAGAGAAAAACTTAAGGTCTATTCTCATAAAAGGTGACCAAATCTTTGCAACACAAAAAGCCAAAAATTGAGCAAGAACTTGCATCTTAGCCAAAGCCTCTTAAGATAATTGTTGATGAGGCCAAGAATGTTGCTTATGAAGCTATAAAAGCAATAGAAAAACACAAAGTCTTAAAAGTTGAGATTGCATCTGCTAGTGCCAAGGTTTCTTTTAAAATTGTTTAAAGTTCAAAAGATCAAAGATCAAGAAGTGAAGGATAGTTAGAACTCAACATGAATCCAAAGCATCTTATGATGATCATCTCAGACAAATGAGAGAAATTGCTTTTAAGAAACCTCATATGGAGTTGTTGCTCAAGCCGAAGAAAAATCAAAGTCAGATTAGATGCAAATAGACGATGGGTTTTTAATTGAAGAGTTATCTACCATCCTAAATGAGAAAGCCCTTGACTCATCATGTTTATATGATGCCCATATTCCATTTACTCGTCAAGATGTTGAATATGTGGATGCCTTGCTTGATTCTCGTAAGCAAGATTCCTTGACACAATTTGTAAGTTAAGATGTCTTGCCCTCTTCCTCCTCTCATTCTTTGGAATAGAATGTCTCTACTTCATCTATTGGACCAGTATCAGATGCTCTCAATGTGTCTTTAGTTCATTTGGTGAATGTTTCTACTCTATCCACTTCCATAGAGATTGAAATTAGAGATGCTCAAGTGGTGTCTGCTATTACAGGAATATCCTTGAATGGAGTGTTGTATGAACTTGAGTATTCTCCTCTGATCTTTACACTGCTAATTCTTCCTTTATAGATTGTAACGACCTTACTTGACAACTATATTAAATACATAATTTTAATTCTTAACCAATCTTCCAAAGTTATATTAGAAAATTTAGGATAAATTTTTTGTCGTGACATAAACAAACATCACGGTAACTCTGAATAACAAACATACTTATATGTGTGTGTTGAAATGATCATCAGATTGATTAAGTTCAAATTTAGCATAATAAATTAAAATTTAAACCAATTAATCTATTTGATTTGATTTAAACTTTACCGCATATAAGGGATATGTAATAGCATGCGTGTAAAGAGGTATGGCATTGTGCAAACTTGAAAGAAGGTTGCACATCTGCCAACTCAAGAGAGAATTATTAAGTTAGCATATTGAAATGAACATGAATTTTGAGGGAAGAAAAATGTTTAGAATAGGATTGACACATCTCACTTACGTTAAAAACCCTAAAAGTAATATATAAAATTATTTAAATAATTTTATGTACAATATTTAGTTCGATTGATATCATTTTGGATTTGAAAAGTACTAACTATTAATCCCTAATAATGAATCTAGAGGGGTGAATAGATTTTAATCCTAGAATGCCCAACTAAAGGTTTGTTTCTAGTTCCTTTTATTTCAACATATATTTCTAAAGTTGTTAATCTATCCACATGTAAAGATAAGATTAAGATATGCATTCAAATATGTGAATAAGATGTTAGAATAAGATAGATCAGAGATAATCAGCGAAAACTTAAATATTTAAAGCAAATTGGGTAAGTAATCAGTAGTCCTTTTGTTGCCAAAGCATACATTATTCAAGTGTTTTAGCTTTGATTCAATTACGCAGTTAATTACCAATCGAATACCAATTAATTTCCATATTACCGAAAAATGATTTTGCATAAGGTAAAAACGTAAGGATAGTGAAGATTACATAAATGATTTTATACTGGTTTGGCGGCCGACATCTAGTCCCAACTCAGTCAACTGTTGTAATTGGTTTCCACTATCTAACTATTTGTGTTTTTTACCTTCATTATGCACAAGCAACACAAAAACCAAAACAAATTATCAATACAATCAGTTCTTTGACACAAAAGATTCTAAGCCCTTCAAATATCTTTTTCCCTTTGAGAAAACCTATCCCAAAACACTTTTACTCTTTCTTAGAGAAACCTTTCTCTTAGAGTAAACCAGGTAATCAACCAAAACGAAAATACAAAGAATAATCATCTAAGAAAACACCTGATGTGTAGATTCTGATCACAAGAAAGCATAAAGACAAACCACACAAACATCAACTCGGGGTTGCTCTTTCAAAGAATCTTTGAAAACTTCTTTATTTGAAACACCTTTGAAGTTCTTGGATGAAACGATTTCTTTTTCTTTTTCTTGTAGTAAAACTCAGTTCAGAACGTATTTGAAAGTGTAAGTTTATTCCTTTTCGTGTTTCTTATGTGTTTTTTTAAGTTTTTAAAGAGGGTCTATTTATAAAAAAAAAAACATTTTAAAAACTTGTTGAACAATCAGTTGGAAGTTTTAACTGTGGTAATTGATTACAGGAATGGGGTAATCGATTATCCTAAGCTTTTTTAAAGTTCCATTCCAAGTGTAGTCTTTGTGGTAATCGATTAACTTGTATGTTAATCAGTTATCCTAGTCAATTATCAACTTATGGTAATATATTACCATTTCTGGTAATCTATTACTATTTCTGGTAATCTATTACCTCAATCAGTTACCAAAAACCTGATTTAATCTATTACGAACGAAGGTAATCAATTATCTTGTGATTTAACGAGTAATTTGAAACATGAAAAACTTGGTAATCTATTACCAACCCATGGTAATTGATTATTAAACAAATTCAAGACTTCCTACACAAGTAACAAACTTCTTAAGCTTAGGATTTATCAAACAAGATCAATCATAAACACAAGCTTAAATTAAACAATCAATACATAAAAACCTATTACATTTTATCTGAGAAAAATAAAATAAGTAAACATTAAAAACAAAACTCCAAAACCATCAAGACTCAAATCAATCATTTCATTATCTTGATTCAAGTTGGACCCGATTAAAGTAAAATATTTGATCCACTTTAATTAGCTTAGTTTGAATTTTTGGATTCGGTTTCATGTTATGAACATCTTTACTTAAAAAGTGACTATCTTGGATTTTTTTATACTTTTTTTCATTGATATTTCACATTTAAATTTGCTGCCATATAAACCACCACTGCCTTTACCTTAATAAAAAAATTAAAAATAAAGTTTAAGTTAACCATTAGGATGATACGATTAAAAAATTAAATTTTTAAAGGATAATAACTTAATAAGAATAAGCATGGATCGAGTAATTTAATTTATCAAAAAAATAATAATATAACTTTTAAAAAAATATTTTATTTTTTAAAATATGTTGAAAATATTTAAATTCTTAAATTATACCATTTATTATATTTTAATATATGATTTAAGATATGTAAAGATATAAATAAGGGTTAAAGATTAAATTTAACAACTAAAATATAATAAATAATACGAATCAAAATAATAATAATAAATATTTTTCACAAATTAAAATAAAAATTATTTTATAGTTTCAAAATCTCTTTTAGTATTATCTTTTTAATCACCCCTCACCTAATTCACTTATTTTTAACACAGAAATACTGAGTTATTAACAAACTTTACATGTAAACCCTTTGTTGTTTTCCATCAGTAATATCTAAAAGTTTCTCTAGCTTTTCATTGTTTTCCATCGGTAAAATCTAACAAAAATTAGAGAATTCTATTTACCTATAGTATTATGAAAAGTTGGTAGCTTAGTCCAGCACTTGTCCTCAGCAAAAAGATATGTATTAATCAAGTCAGCGAAAGTTCAACGCGTTACTTGAAGATCACAGACGATTCTACTCGAACATTGTGTGACCAATGCATGTGTGGCTTTGCTGGTGTCGTGGAGAGGCATCACTATGAGCCCTGTGAACAGGCTGAGCTTGAAAAATCAAGATGTAGCCGGTACCATTAATGGTCCCAACAATGACCTTCAATTTGCGGTCAGGTCTTAGTATGGCTGGAAACCATATTCTGTTTCTCAATACAGTGGGCCTAACATTTAGAAGCTGGAGCAATAATGATTCAAATTTCATGAATTATTAATACTAACAGATTTCATATTCATATAGTTGGATTATCTTTTCTAAGTCTTGCTTTTCTTGGACAATGTTCTTGTAATCCTATTCTTTGAATGAGATAGTTCCTCTTAAAGTATACACCATTCCTTTGTCAATAAGCTACAAAGGCTTAGATAAGATCACGATCGTGGTCATTGTTACTGTACTTTAAATCTTTCTTTCAGATGTAAATATAACAATTTTCTCAAGATAAAGGCTTAACTAACATTTATCATTCTCTATAAACGATACTAGATCTAAATATTTTAGGATATTATACAAACTTCTTACCTTAATTAGTTCTGATATTTAGAGGTTTCTTCTCAATTAAGAGTAAAGATTTTGGTATGTTTTTAACTCCATTTTCATTCCCTCCATTTTGTCTCTATTCAAAGGCAATCCTTTTTAACATGTCCTTTCTATTTACTTGTAGCAAGTAACAGTCTTATCGGAACATTGTCAGCAAATAACATGTCCTTTTATGAGAAGAGTTAAATTCACCCTGCCTGCTTGGTTGTAATGTCTAATGTTAACTTTAGTGAGCTTAATAAGTTAAGATTCTCTTACTAGACATGACAACAACAAAAATAAAAAAAATGATTTCTACAAATTACACTTTAACAATATAGCTAATAATAGTCTCGCTGAAATGGTGATTTACATTAATTGATTTCCTTCTACTACGACATCTATTATATTTTATAATGAAAAGACTTAAATGTGTTGGATTTTGTAGTTTATGAGACCTAAAACCTCTCAAGAGCAAATACTTAAATGAATATTAATACTGAAGAAGAATCACAATCAGATTCCCTATATTAGCTAGGGGGAAGCATGTCAATATTCCAACAAGTCGACAATTCCATCATATGTGAACCTTCATAGGAACAATTTGCCAAATTTAACTCACATTGTATTACATTATATCCAACGTGTCATTTCCAATAGTAACTTTATGCTAGGTCATGCAATCTATATTACAAGTACGTAAATGATCTCAGGATCATTGACTTAAGTTAATAGAAATTTTAGTCTATCATGGTGCTATATTAGTTTGACTTTGAACTCAAACACCTATTAAATGATGAAATGTTCACGAATTAAGAAAATTAAAATTTAAATCAATTAATTTTAATTGATTTGATTTAGTTTTACTTTTTTAGAACTTTAAGACATGCACGCAAAGAGGTGCGACATTGTGCAAACTTTAAAGAAAAAGGTTGTATAGCTGCCTATTCATGAAAGAGTTATTAAGTTGACATAAGTTTAAGTTTTCAATATTAAGAGAGAAGAGAAATGTCTAAAATAAGATTGACAGATCTCACTCGCGTTTAAAAAAACTCTAGAAGTTATATATATAATTATTTAAATAATTTTATGTATCAAGTTTAATTCAAATTAATTTAAGTTTTAAAAGTACTACCTCAGTGTTTAAATCAATCATCATCAAATTTCATTAACTTGGTTTAGGTTGGACTGACGTAAAAATCTTTTAATTTGACCTCTTGATTCTTCTATATTAATAAATATATCTTATTTTCTTATTATTTTCATTGATATTTTACATTTAAATTTTTTGTCATATAAAAATATTTATCCATCAGTAATATTCTATTAAATTACCACTACCTTTACCTTGAAAAAAAAATTGAAAATAAAGTTCAAGTTAACCACCGGTGAATGATACAATTAGATAATTAAATTTTTAAAAGATAAAAATTTAGTAAGAATAAACCTAGGTTGAGTAATTTAATTTATTAAAAAATAAATTTTAATATACCAAATAAAG